>CM077643.1:75190104-76390104 GCA_039707465.1 Rhabdophis nuchalis
ACTCAATTTTATTCCAAACATGATCTTGCTAGTCTATGGAAACTGAAATAATTAATCTAGAGACTATTTTGAAAGCCAATATTATTGGCTATATCCCACTAACTAGAAGAGTTACATGCAGTGCACATATTATATTCAGGATGTATGCTAGGATGAGTAGGAAAAATTGCTGACCAAAGTTTTAAATTGTTTCTAACAATTTGATTGACTGATTTGCATAAGCTATCCAATTATTTCAGTCAGAAGGATTATTTACTCGGAAATGAAGGAAGAGCAGTGAGAAAATGTATTACTGCACTAAAACTGAATAAAACACTTAGGCAAGGATATGAAGAGAACTCTGCCATGTCTTTAGGCTACATTTTTCCAGCTTCTTTTGTTGCCTCTAGTTGTTGAACTGTTCTCAGCATGATGCTGTCTAGATGAACTGGATTTCAATCTCTATTCTGCCATCCCCAGTAAAAAGCCAAAAGGCATTAACATAGGGTAGCCATCAGACAAATGACCTTTAGTTAGCCATTAAACTGACCCAGCTGGAATATATACATATTTTTTGGTAAGAGGGTGAAAATCTGGGAGCGTCTTATAGACTGAATACAGTCATTTTTGACCTTCCAAAACCCTGCCCTGTGCATCTCATTTTTTGCAAAAATGGACACACAGAGGATTTGGGGGGCCTGCAAAGTGCTCCTGGGGGTAAGGAGGGCAAAAACAAGTGAAAATGGGCCTGTTTTTCACAAAAAACAAGCATGTTTTTGCCCTCCTCAGCACCCAGGAGCACTTTGCAGGCCTCCCTAACTCTCTAACTCTCTAACTCTAACTCTCTAAATGCCCCGTTTTTCACAAAAAATGGATCATACGGTGGGTTTGGGATGCCTGCAGAGTATTCCTGAGGGCTGGGGAGGGCAAAATCCTTTTTTAAAAAATTACCTCTTCAAAATCTTGGTGCATTTTATACTCCGATGCATCTTATAGTCTGAAAAATATGGTAGATCACCTAGTTTTAAAGTAGAGTTTAGTAATTAAGAAAACCACAATCAAAGTGAGACTCTTGTCTCTTTATGACTTGTTCTCCCTATGTACATGGGATGCATGTTTCGTCTCTCTTTCTCACACATACACACACAATGCACCTGTGCGTGCATCTGTCTCCTCAATATATATAAAACAAAGAAAATAGGGTCTGGTAACATATTTGGCCTATTAACTAAGGACTTTACAGCTGGAAAGTGAACAGAAAAAAGATACTTGCTTCTCTCCGTTCCAAAATACAACAACAACTACACATCTCAATACACTTTCCCCCAATCTCCCCACTTTTTTTGGCAACTTTAAGATGTATGGATTTCAACTCCTGGAATTGAAGGGAGTTAAAGTCCGCACGTCTTAAAGTTGGCAAGGTTGAGAAACACTGGAGTAAATGAATCAGAATAGGAGCTTGGGACACTTTGTCCAATGAGTCATATAATGCCCACAGAAACAAAATAACCCCACAGCAGGAGTAGTCCCACCTCCAGCAGAAGCATAGAAAGGGGAGAAACATCCTGGTTTCCAAGGGATGTTAAGGAAAAGAAGTTTTAGGACTTTGCAAACATCAACTCCAGCTTCCTGTTGACAGCATAATGTAGTGCACGACAGCAGCAAAGGCACAAGAAAATTGCTGTGTGATAAAAGACATTGTCTGCGGTTGTCTCAAGGGGCGGGAATGATAGGGGTGAAAACGAGAGATATGCCTGTGTGACCTCCCACTCTTTTTATACACAGGCAGGAAGTATTATAGTATTATATTGAGATCTTCTCTTCCATTGCTTGAATCCTAATATCCACCCATTGCCCTATCCACACAGTGTAGAAATTAGATGCAAAAGGTGATTCCAAAACGTAAAAGAAACCACATAACTAAGGCTGGAGTTACCTGACATTTGGATTGATTAAAATGGTTTTTTTTTAATCAGCAGGGAGGGATTTTATTGGGCCACGCTGGTGCAGATGGCATTTTATGAATTTTAAATAATCACTCCTCCCCCCCCCCCGCTCTTGTGTACTGGTGCAATGCTTTGCAATTTCAAAACCTGATACAGAATAAATCATAGGTAGGTAGCTGGGAGGGAGGGAGGCTGCCTACTCATCTTTATGCTTCCAGCAAGTGAAGGCTTTGCGAATAAATGTTGTTTGTTCTGACATTTAGAATAGATTAAAAATCATTACAGGCTCTTCTGGAACGTCTTAGAAGGTGATGCTATTGATTTAGGAAATTCAACATCAGTTTTATATATGAGCACAATGAAATTCCCTCTGTTTTCTTTCATAAACAGTGCAACTCAGGTCAGACGGTTTTGGTTCCAATCTCAAGCTTTGGAGGGAGAAGATCGGCAAGAGATTACATTTCTCAGTCCCCAAAAGTTAAGTATTATGTTTGTAGGAAGCAAGAAAAAAATGGTAAGGCAGAGAAAATCTACACAGAATTTATTGGTATGATATGAGATGGCCTTTTCCACGAAGAACCCTTGTCTTAATCTTAGTTGCTGTTAATTCCCCAACCAAGTGCCCTCTTTGGGTTACAGCTTCCAGAATCCCTAGTCCAGTGATGGGGAACATTTTAGACACCGAGTGCCCAAACTGCTCATGCATGCCCAAACTGAAAGGTGCACATGTGAATGTGAGTGGACATGCACGCATGCGCAGCAGAGACCCAAAGACCAGCTGGCAGTGGGAGGCAGGGCATGCCAACACCAGCAACGCGGAAAGAGGTAAGATTTGTTTCTTTTGTGAGCTTCTGTTTCGTCGTTTGCAGGAAAACAGAAGCTCATGAAAATAAAACCACAGAGATATGACTTGGGGCGATGGCGTGGATGCCAGCAGAGAGGGCTCTGCATGCCATCTGTGGCATGCATGCTATAGGTTCGCCATCACGGCCCTAGCCAGTATTACTGTACTGCCTTCAAGGAATCTCTTGGTCTCTGTTGAAAATTTCTAGAAAACGATATTTTTATGGTGTTAGGATTACAAGGAGAGGCATGCCTTCATTTCCCCCCCCCCCATTCATTTCCCCTGCAGTAACGTTAATGTTTGTAACTTAACTAGCACATTTGAATTACTTTCGTTTTTAATTAATTTCTACAGTAGATAGTTAATAGCATGCTTATAATTTATACTTTGTGATCCTTTAGGTAAGGCAATATACGATGGAGAAGCAAAGACTCATAATCTCATTGGAACAGAAGGTGGTAATGCTCTAAAATTTGGTGAGGTGTTCTAATATTTCACATAGGTTTTCGGAAGTCTGGCATGAGATCTCAACCATTTTTGGTGGTCAAATCAGGGGATGAATTTGCATGATGTCTGGAAAAGTTTGTGGATTCCTCAACTACACCTAGATATCATTGTTGCAGTGAGAAAGAGGGAGGGAGGGAGAGACGGGGAGAACACTACAATAAGGACTAGCCAGAAAATTTGGGCAGCCATTTGGGGTTACTATTTTGTTTCAGCTGCAAGTTTGAGAGCATATTACAAGATTTTAGATTTCAACATGTAGAACACAGCATTCAGGGGATACACATGGCATGGACATCCAAGCCCATTATTTGGCTACAGAAAGAATAAAGTGTCTGTCATTCAAGGCTATTTTTTTTAAACCAGTCCCTATTAACTTTGTGCTACTAAATATTTCTAAAACCACATTTCATCCAATAATGTGTCTGCTACTCTGTTGCTATTATAAAGCAGCTGTTGAACCCCTTAGAACTTTTGCAGATACTAACTCCATTACCATAACTAGCTGATGGCATTGTCTTGCCATCATGGAAAGAATAAATATTTTGCAAGTCACTCTAATTGTTGTACTCAAGTTGTAGTGACCTGAGCAAGCCCAGGATTTTTAAATGGTTACCTCTGACTCTCTTCACAAGAAGATGTGATCTGGTGCATTAATTATTTTCCAGGGTCAGTTGTAATGATGCTAGCAAAGTAATAATTATACCACAAACAGCCTGCAGGATTTTTTCCCCCTGCCTCTGCTATACAATGCAAAAAGCCTCTTCCATAAAGTCACAAGCTATCTTTGTACCATTACCTTTGAAATGGCTTTTAATCTCTTTATTTCTTAAATCTGTGCCGTAGATGTTGCAAGATGTTCGGCTATATCCCTGAATACAATAAGTGTGTCAGGATCAGATGGCTCAGAAGTCTCAGATCGGTCCAGCATTATGTGTGAAACATTTCATAATGCAGCAATTTCAGCAACTCCCAGATGACTAGCTCAGCTATTTCCTTCCCTATATTTACAAATCTACCTCCCAATTCTGCCTTGCAAGAACCTATTAACTGTGTTTTTTTGGCAAGACACGCAGTGCTGGTCCCACAGAAGGTGTAACTAAGAGGGCAGAGATTACCCTCTGGCTTCTTTTAGGATCTTTGCAGGTTAAAATTTGCTTGAGCAATGCTAATGTGATTTCCTTTTCCCAAACTCTGGTGAATTAGGGAAACTGTTGCTTTAAGACAGGGGTGTCAAACTCAGTTTCATTGAGGGCTGCATCAGGGTTGTGTTTGACCTTAGGGGGTCATGTGGGCATGTCCATGTGGCATGTCCAGCTCAACGTCACTCATGTCAGGGGCACTTGTGGTGGTCCAGGCAGGGCTGGGGGATCTACTTTTGCTAGTAGTTTGTTTTGCTAGCACTCTGCCAGTGAAAACGGAGCTTGGAAGGCCCACACAGGCAGAGATCATATTCAGCCAGTTCTCTCCAGTTTGGGCAAACCGGTAGTGGTGGCTGGGGGAGGCTCCGCCCACCTGCCCCAATATAATTCGTGAGCACTGCGCATGCAGAGAAGAGGGTGCAGATGCGCAGATGAGGTGCAGGCGAGTGAAGTGAGAGCGTGAGCGAGAGAGAGAGCATGCTCATTTGCAAACCGTTAGGGAAGGTAAGTGAATCCTACCTCTGCCCCCCCCCCCACGGGCTCCATTCTTGGCTGTGGAAGCCTCCTGCAACTCTCTGCCAGCAAAAAGGGCAACCATGCGCAGCCCTCCCAAGCTCCATTTTTGCTGGCAGAGGCAGCATGGGCTGGTCTTTTGCTGTTTCCATGGCAGTCCCGCGGGCCAGATCTAAACACCCTGCGGGCTGGATGTGGCCTTCAGGCCTTGAGTTTAATACCCTTACTTTAGAGATGCTTTGAAGGGAGATGCATAAAAGAACTGGATCTGGCAACTTTATAGTGAAAGCATGGGTTTCTCTCTCAAAGAAAACCCAAGTAAGCTTCCAAAAGTTATAACATTCAGCAGTGCATACATAGTTTCAGGAGGGAAGAGAAGTATTGAAAGCCCCATGCATAGCTTCCTAGGCTGCGTCTTCTCTCATTTACTGGCCTTAAAAAAAAAAGGTCAAGTTGTATAGAAATGTTGGAAGGGGCTACATAGACATTAGGAAGTAAAGCTACTCTGAGCAATGAAAAAAGAAAACAAATGCAGTCATTTTGATCCACTGCATTAACCAAAATGTTGTTCTTCATTTGCAGAGCTTTTCAGACACCTGTTGGGGAAAGCAGGGGATGAGAAAAACTGAGAACAGACCATTTATACTGTTATTCGCATTCCTATCCTGCTCTCATATTTATGAAAGGAACAAAGGTGTCAGAATGGCAGCCACGGCAACTGTTTATGTCCAATTCAGGGAGGAAATGGGCGGAGTTTCATTTGCACTATCATGGCTGTTTTCTTGAGGTTTTTTTTTTAAACCATAATATGCAATCATCACTAATTATAATTATATAAAGATAATGATGAGAATATCTGGGAATTATAACCAGGTCTACCTCCCGACCAAAATTAGGCTTGGGGGAGGGGGGGTGTTAATGCTGGTTATGTAATAGTATACATGTGATTATATGTAATTATATGTTGTGAAAATGAAAAAAATGAAAAAAAACATTTACAAAAAAAAATAGGCAATCATCACTGAAAAAGTGGATTGCTGCGAGGAAACTACTTACTTTCTATACATTCCTCCCTCTTATTTCTTCCTAGGTCATAACCTAGAGGCTTTATACAGGGGTTATGACGAGAGGGCTGTGAAATCTTGCTAGTTCGGCCTGGTTTGGCTGAACCAGCAGGGACAATTGGCATCAGTTCTCCAAACCAGTGGCAAAAATTCCTGGTAACCCCGCCCTGGTCACCCTGTCGCCCCTCACCTCTTCCAGCTGCTCAACCGCCCACCCATTCCGAATGTTTCTTCCTCTGTTCACAGCAGAGCTGCTGCAGCCTGTCCCTTTAAGGTAGACCCAGGGAGGGAGAGGGCAGGGGAACCATAAAGGGAGCAGCAGCTCTGCTGTGAATGGACTCATACAGGTTCTGTGGGTGTGGCTTGGTGGTGGTGGCAGCGGCATGTGACTGAGTGGGTGTGGCCATGAGTGACATCGAGTTGGCCATGCCCAGTCTGTCACAGGACCCCACCACCAAGCTACGCCCACAGAATTGGTAGTAAAAAAATTGAATTTCACCACTGGCTGTGATGACACTACCCCTGTTTGCCATCAACTTGCCCCATGATGTGAGGGTAACAATAACTCTTAAGAAGTAAAGTGCTGGGGTTGATCTGGTTCAATTATCTGCAAAATAAATGTTTGCAGTTTTTAAGCAAAAGGCTCTGGATATCTTGGACCTTCGGATATGTTCATATCTGGAGTTGATGTGGTTCAATTATCCGCAAAATAAATGTTTGCAGTTTTTAAGCAAAAGGCTCTGGATATCTTAGACCTTCAGATATCTTCATATCTGGAGTTGATGTGGTTCAATTATCCACAAAATAAATGTTTGCAGTTTTTAAGCAAAAGGCTCTGGATGTCTTGGACCTTTGTATATCTTCATATCTGGTGTCTAAGGTGTTCCAATGGCATCTAGAAGGGATTCTGATTCAAAAAACTGATATCCTTTTCTTGAATAAATTAAAAATATGGATGCTAGACAGCAGTGCCTTTTAATTTGTTGCTGTGGTTGCTGTGGTTGCTGTGGTTGCTGTACTTATTTGGGAGCAAGCTCTACTAAAATTAGTGGGACTTATTTTGAGCAAGGATGCATTGGATTATTGCCATAATCAGCTTCTTTGGCTCAGCATGATCTAGTGCAGTGTAATTCAACCTTGGCATCTTTAAGATGTGTGGGTTTCATCTTCCAGAATTCCCTTGCCTTGGGAATTCTGGGAGTTGAAGTTTCACAAGTTGTCAAGTTTGAAAAACACTGCTGTAGTGTAATAATAATTAAAAATTGTAATCCAAATGAATGTAGTATTACCTTATCATTTTATTACAAATTTATTAATCTCTTATGTAAAGAAGTTGGACAACTGCCCTGATTTGGGAAAACAAGCTCTACAGAAATACTAAGAAATATAAATTAGTTTTTAATTAGTTTGTAGGAACTTTTTCTACAGTTATCTTCAATACTGAAGCAGACTGCAACAAGGCTAATTTTTATGTCCTCTCCTACAATATTTATTTCCCTTGGTTTAATTGCATTCAGCCCAGGAAAGTATTTTAGTATAACTCAAAAGTTCATTTATCACAAGATAATCACGATAAAGGCTTTGTTTTCTTATGCTTGTAATTTGTGACCATTTTTCAGGCATTTAATCTGACACACTAAACTGTTGTATTAGTGGTATAGGTACTTGCTATCATTCTTGTTTAAGAATGGTAAAAGCACAGATTTTTTTTTAAAAAAAATTCATAACAACAAGCCTGGAATTTACTTTGGGTTTTGGAGGCCTATTCTTGTTTCAATTATTTAGTAGTATGAAAAACATGTACCTTATACATTAGAGGCATTCTTCTGCCTAAAAATCCCTCTGATGTAAATGTAACTACTGATGGTAGATGTATCTTCTGCAGTAGATTATTTTCTAAAGGAATAGGTATATACCCAAAAGACGCAAAGAGATATACAGAGGAAATATGTTATGTACTGAACTCAATATTGAAGTCTGCCCACCATCATAGCACTCGCCAAGAGTTATCAATTGTGGACTGTTGGAAACCCACAAAGAAATACAGAGAGACTTTTCCTCACTATGCATATCCAGTCTGTGCATGATTATCTGTGAATAACATAAGAAGGGAGGATTGTAAACAATCCATGTTTCAGCATCAAATTAGAGTGCTTTTATCATATGATTTAGCTGTAATTTCCAGCACTAAAATCTGATATAAAGGAACTTGGTTTAGTGTGAAATCAGGGCATAGGACTAAGTCAGATTTGACTGTTCCATCATCATCACCAGTGGCTTCTCTATGGTCTCATCTAGAATCAGACCCCTTGAATCTGCTAGGTAACTCAAAGTGAAACTTGCATCGATTGCCTGCTGAAGATTCTTGCTGAAGCAAATGGACACGCCTAAAATGAGTGATTGTTATTATGGAAGATGTCAACTTAGGGGGCAGGATATTAAAGCATCATGGTTGCACACACAGTCTACCAACTTTTTCAAATATCAGCAGAAGTGAAATGAAATTGCCTGTGCTGCTGGCTATGAAGAACTGGTATCTCACAGCTTCTAATCAGGGAAGATATGAAATTTCTTATCTGTTAAGTAAAATGGTGCTGCGCTTCAATCCATCCAATTATTTTTTCCAATAAGTGTAAGTGAAAGTGCAGTATTGAAGAAGGAGGGGAGAGCAGGGTTGGGCAAACTTATTAAAATCAGGAATACGTTGTCAGCGTAAGGAAGTGCTGTGCCTGCTTTTGCTCCACACACACAACCTATTAGCTAGATAACTTTGCTTGAGCACTTAATTCATCAGAACAAGTCAGAACCCAGTACAAATCAGAGCATGCCTGGGTAACTAGTCATAGAGGAGTGAGCTTTAGGAGCATCAGGGGCTCAGATGAATGTGAGTGGAAAAGAGAGGCAGGTAAGGTCATGAGGTCCCTGCAGAGGTTGGTATGAACTGGATTATCTAATCAAAACGATGTAAAGATGACTGTGAAAGCTGTATCAGGAGGGTTTTTACTAAAGTTTCTTTATGTGACAGGCATACCTCTGCAAGGAAGAATTTTATTTCTAGTATATAGGAATCCCTAATTAGTGATGAATAGCAGGACTATATTTCTATATCCTCCCTTTCTTTCCAGAATTCAGACAGTGAAGGCCGTTGCTTATACATAACATTCAAATGAAGTGAAAAGGAAGGCACATCAATAAAACTGAGGGCCCACCCAGGATTCCCAGTATAATATTTCCCAAAAGGGAGACACAGAGATTTTCAGGGAGGGATAAAGCAGAATGCTGACATTGAGAAATGAATGGGAAAAACATTCATTTCCCAACAAGATTTGGAAAGGAATAGAGCATCTTGGGAAAGTCCATGGCTGACTAACCAATCTCCAATCTTCATAGCCTGGTGGACACATCTGGGTATTCCAATAGCTGTGGAGGAAGGGGATTGTTCATTGTTAGAAAAATTGTTATGCATATATTTAATACAGGTAATCCTTGACTTACAACAGTTCACTTAGTGATCATTACAACAACAGCCCTGGAAAAAGGGATTTATGCACATCCTTATGGCTACATGATCAAAATTCAGATGCTTGGCAAATGACTTATATTTATGACAGTCGCAGCGTCCCAGGATCATGGAATCACTTTTGCAACTTTCTGACAAGCAAAACCAATGGGAAAGCCAGATTCATTTAAAGATAAAGATTCCCCTCACATGTAAGTGCTAGTCATTCCTGACTCTAGGGGGCAGTGGTCATCTCTATTTCAAAGCCAAAGAGACAGCGCTGTCCCAAAATGTCTCCATGGTCATGTGGCCGAAGGCGCACGGAACACCGTTACCTTCCCACCAAAGGTGGTCCCTATTTTTCTACTTGCATTTTTACATGCTTTCGAACTGCTAGGTTGGCAGAAGCTGGGACAAGTAACAGGAGCTCACTCCGTTATGTGGCACTAGGGATTCGAACTGCTGAACTGCCAACCTTCTGATTGATAAGCTCAATGTCTTAGATTCACTTAAAAACAATGTTATTAACTTAACAACTGCAGTGGTTCACTTAACAACTGTGACAACAAAGGTCATAAAATTGGACAAAATTAACTTTACCACTGTGTCGCTTAGCAACAAAAACAGACTCAATTGTGGTCGTAAACTGAGGACTACCTGCATGCACGTGGACATGATGTGCATACCTGAATTTGCCCAACCAGTCAATCTTAACTTCTAGATTGGCAGAAAGTATTATTGATATTCATGCGAATTACAATAGTCTAAAAACTGTTTACAGCACCAGAAAAAGCCCAACAGCAGAAAAACTGGAATATATTTTTAGGCAAAGAATCTGATCAACTCTTTGGAGTCCAAAGATCTCGTGTAGGTGTAAGCAGCTTGCTCTCATTAGGGGGGGAGGGGTGATTTCCCATTTTTTGAGGGGAGGCGTTTCTTCTTTCCTCATGTGTTTGACTGTCACATAGAACCTGTGCATAATTTCAAGGAGAACTGCTGTTGTGTTACATGCTTTATCTGTTTTGTAAATTCACATGATGCTCTAGAAATACAGAGATTTGGAAAATACACCAGAAAAATTAAAATGGGAAAGTATCCTTTTTTTTCAGGCCTCAAGAAAAAAACCAAGTGAAATGATTTTTTTCCTGTTTTTTATTAATCACTCCAACTTTAGATACTCTGAGACAGTTCTTAGTGCCTAATGATTATTGCTCGTTCTCTGCAAACTCTAAGAATTACAATTGATTTTCTTCACTATTTATAATTTATTAAACATAATCTGCCAAGGTTGGTTGCAGTATTTTCTATCTTTTCTGGCTATTTATCTCAGCATTATCTATTCATGCCCTCAGTTCTATTCCTCCAATTGTTTAAGGGTATATTTTTGATGTGGGATGTAGCAACAATTGCACGTATAAGTCCCCAAAGCTATTCAGTGGGTAGCAGTCTGGCATAAATCAGAAAAATCTAGCCATTGGTCATAAGCATCTCTACTGATACTATGTCAAACAAACAAAGCAGGAATGCGCTATTGATTCGATATGCTCATTTCTTTTAGCTTGTTTTTTTACATTTCAGTCTTGCTCGGTATCATATAGATGCTAGTGAGAGACAACTTTCTGCTGAGAAAATTCCCATGCATTTTCTTAGTTCACTCGTGTGTTTATCTCTTGCTATAATTCTACAAATATATTGATTCCAAAATTCATGCTACATTAGGAGCACATTTAAAAGCTGCAGCATGTTTACAACCTGTTGAAGGACTCACTTCAAACGTAGGAAAGGACTAGAACCATAGAGATATGACTTCAAGGATTTTAAAGGGAGGTTTGCCATTCCATCCCTTAACCCTGTTTAAGCCACAGTTTGTAAAGCAAACCACCATTTACCAGGTTTACACAACCTTAAAACTCAATTTACAATCCATAAGAGCTGTGTGTACACATGCTAAGCATATCATATTCCAGACACTGGGTGTAAGGGCTTTGATTTCATATATGATTTGTAGCCTATGGAATCCCTCTGTACAACCCTTGTTTTCAGCCATTTTTCTCCATATTTAGCTGAGAAATCCAGGGGTGAAATGCTATCAGTTTGGACCAGTTCGCCCGAACCGGTAGTAAAAAATGCTATCAGTTCTAGTGAACAGGTATTTCTGACAATCAGCTGTTACACGAGATTTATATTAGCTAGAAAGTAGGATTTCCTGCTTTCTAGCTAATCTAAATCGCGTGGCACAGCAGATTCCCTCCCCTCACTGTGCTACTTATCTTTGCAGTTGATCTCAGTAACAGGCTCCGCCCATCCATGCGGATGTCACCATGTCCATTTTTGACACATGCGCTCACATTTGCAAACCGGTAGCGAAGGTAAGTAGATTTCACCCCTGGAGAAATAAGAATGGTTTATATGGCTTTTGGATGTATGTTATCTAATTTTTAAATGCAGATATGGCTATTTTGTCAATGCTTCACAAGGATGATTTCTTACTGTAGAGTGGCCTGACCTATTCTTAATTATCTGGCATCAAAGTATTGCAATCAGGATTTGGGCAAATCTCCGAAGGCTCATAAAATCTTTGATGGAAAATGATTTATACGGGGCATTACTCTCAAAGAAAAAGTTATTTGCTGCCGCATGCAGCCCTTAGTTTCTTTAGCCTTATATTAGAGCATTTCATGGTGACATCAAATTATCAGGCAGCAACAGATTGAGGTGTATTAATATCACATGGAAATAGGGGAGACAAAAAGTTACTGGACTGCTATTATCTTGACTATACAGGTCCTAAATTAGTCTGAAAGAGTAGAAAAGCAAAGAAAGGTAAACATCTTGAGAAAATTGTCCAAGCATCTATTACCAGTGGTGGGCTGCTACCGGTTCAGACTGGTTTGGGTGAACCAGTAGTTCTGACTATCAGCTGGCCCTGCTTACCCTCCCTATCCTGTCCTATATTTCCTTCTTTCTAGCTCAGCTGATACACCTGGCACAGCTGATTTCTGTGCCTCCACTGTTCTACTTATTAGGGCCACAGCTGAGCTTCAAATGGTTGTATTTTGAACACTGCACAAGCACGCGCTCACCAAACCAGTTGTTAAACCAGTGGCAGCTTGCCACTGTCTATTACCGATAGGAAGGTGTACACATATTATGATAACTAAGGGGTTCCTATCAGCATAAATAAGGTAAGTTGAATTAATAAATACATAAGGCTAAATTTGCAATGGCAGAAAAAATCAACTGCTGTATTCTTAATTTTTTTTAAAAAAAAATTGTTATTACATTCACTGAGTTCAAGCTGAGGAGCTTAACAGTTGTTATTGTTTTGATCACTTAATTATCCATAACATTGAAAGCAAAACATTTGGACAAAAGTATGTTCGATTTGAAGAAGTGGGTTTAGACCTTATGTCTTTAATTCTCTATTTTGTAAGTTATTATATTCTAAATTTTGAAAAATCAAAATCTTGCCTATTTTTCATTTTAATTTAGCCCCAGAATGCTGGCAAAAGTATTAATATTGCAGACAGATCAGCTTTGGAACATCTTTATTGCAATGAGTAACTATAAGAATATTATAATGAAACAACATCAGTGGTAAAACAACTTCAACAGAATCAAGTAGAGATAATGATCAGGATCAGAGCAACAAGGTTCTTTAACTCACCATCAATCATAGACCCATCTACTGTGATATATAGATCCATACATCTACTGTGGTGTAAGTGATCACCATTTTTAAACCTTCAAGATTTTGATCTGTTGAATATCTGAGTCATTCTTTAGTACAATAGTCAAATAAACTAATGATAAAACCTTCAAATTCTACCATGAAAAGGTATATGTTAAATGCTTTACATTTAAAAGATTGATACGAATTTCTCTGTTAGGAGATCATTAGATAAATAAAATTAAAAGTGGGTGATCTCCGGAAAAATGAAGACTCTCAAATGGAGCTCAATTTCTGTTGACTACATGTGCATGTTCTGTTTTCTTAGCTATAATACAAAAGTGATTGGGTAGGGGGCTTCTTCTGTGCTACTTCTTTGCCTTATCAGTCTATCTTATCATCTTTCATCCCAGTATGAATTAGGTCCAAATCTAGTTGATGTTTGAGTTCAACCAAGATTGGCTGGGTGCTGCCAGTTGAACTGAGCAATGAGATACTCTGTGGTAGTGGGACTCAATCTTTCTCCCTGTGATATCATCATATTAATGCTTTGGTCTGTCTCCACTGTCAGAGATTTCACAGAGATTCATGGGCCAATTTTTAAGCTTCCTGCAGGATGCAAACATCCATGTATTTGCCTTTTACTTATTCCCAAGATGGATATGTTGCTACCTTAGTTAACCTACAATTTGTAAGTTGTATTGGAAAAAAAATAGGAAGATTATTCCTACCAATGAACTTTTGCGAAATTGGTAAAACTTTAATTCAATGTTCCACAGTGATTATCTTGAAATTTCTTAACCCTATATTAGTCACAATTGCTAATGAAGTCATATCTGACAGAAATAAAATTGGTTACAAAGGTTGTTTTTCCCCCCCTTAATAGAAGTGCTTTTATTCCAACAGAAGAGAATATGTGTAGCTCAGAGCTGACCTATGAAGTCCTTGATGCTTTCTGAGCTTGGTTGTTTCCTTGCACACATTTCATTATCTGATTAGGTAACATCATCCAGTCCAACTAAGTGGGTTTATCCAACTAAGAGGTTTGTTTCCTTTTACATGCAGTAGCTTACCCTGGCAGTTTTGTGGAGGTATGGTTTTCTCCTTAGCAATTCACTATAATAGGCAACTATAAGAAACAGTACACAATAACACCAACCAAATCAATGTCTATGGAGATTCTCAGTCATCCAGGTCATGGTTGTCCCAAAGGTGCTTTTTTTCAAGAGGCAACTGGACTTTCTGGTTTTTCTTTGAAGACATTTCGCTTCTCATCCAAGAAGCTTCTTCAGCTCTGACTGGATGGTGGGGAATGGAAAGATCTGTAGTCCTTGTAGACAGCTTGTCATTTGCAGAGCTGCTAAAAGAATGCAAATGGCCAACTGTCTAGAAGGAATATAAATCCTTTCATTCTCCGCCATTCAGTCAGAGCTGAAGAATCTTCTTGTATGAGAAGTGAAACGTCTTCAAAGACAAACCAGAAAGTCCAATGGCCTCTTGAAAAAGCATCTTTGGGTCAATTAAATCAAGTAGAGATACAGAATCTTGGATCAGAGAAAGAGATATAGTTACTCATTATACTTATAGTTACTCATCATCATCATCATCATAATAATAATAATAATAATAATAATAATAATAATAATAATAATAATAATCTTTATTGTCATTGTAATAAAATAAAATTACAATGAAATTGGTTTGAGCATTTGCATCAGGTGGAATACAGACAGCAGTGACAACCTTAACAGAAATCTCTCCAGATAGTTAAAATGGCCGACAAATGACAGTTGAGAATTTCAAGTCTGCAGAACAGTGTGTGTAAGCAACTCCACTGTTAGTACACCAGTTGTTATGGGTGTAAATACACAGTCCTCCACTTTTGCTTTTACCAGAGTTGTTGTTTCTGTCAAAGCGGTGTGTGGTGCGGTTAGTTAGCTTCACAGACGCATCCGGTACAAGTGGATGAAGCCAGGTCTCTGGGATGATCATCGCACAGCAGTCACGAATGAGCTTATTCGCTGCCATCCATGGCTCCAGTTCATCGGTTTTGTGGACACAGGATCCAGAGTTGGTTAGGAAATGCTTGGTAATGCTGGTCTGTGAGGCTGCCTCCGCAATCGAACTAGCAAACCTGCTCTGCATCCCTGCTTCTGCTTCTGCTCTCTTTGCTGCCTCCTAGGCCAAACAACGATCCATGGAGAGCCTGGCAGTCTTACTGTGTCACTCAGTATATTATGAGACTGCTGGAAGTCGCTGGCAATATCGAGTCAACCAGAAGATCTTTATCTTTAATAATAAGTTAATAATGACTTAACAACTCGCTGTGAGTATAGACTAATCCTTGTCTAACTCTGCTGTGACACCAGGAGCTCAAAGCCGCTGTGCCTAAGCGCGCCGCCATCTTAAAAAGAACTATAATGGCACTAACTCATTATAGTTATTTAATAGTTCACTGCTAAGGAGGAAGGCGCACACATGCCCACAGCAGCACTAGCAAGGCAAACTATTGAATATAAACAGGGAGCAAACCCCACAGTCCCATTGATGATGTTACCTAATTGGGTAATGAAACATCTGCAAACAAATAATCATGCTCATAGAGCTCCAGGCATACCACAGCTCTTATTTAAGTTTGGCAGTTTATCCTTCTGGTCTGTAATAAAATAATTTGGGACATTTCAATTACCAGTGCACTTAGTCTGAAGTAGTCCCATTAAAACTGCTGGCACTCTTTCAGAGGATTTGGTTTAAGGACTTCTGTATCCAGGAATTGGAGTCTCCTTCCATTACAGCTAATGCTGCTGACATCAGCTCAAAGGGAGCATCAGCTTCAGCAAAATCTAATTTCTGAGCGTCCAATTCCTGTGATGATATTTCAGCTCAGAAAGAGTCATATATCATTTTCTGCTCCTTTAGGGTTTTTAGAGAGCTAGACAACTTCTATGGAGAATGGAAGGAAAGAATGGCAGATAAGGATTGATTCACTCCTAGGTTCTATCTTGATTCATCAATCAGAAGTAATTACATGAAATCACACACCTCCAGCCATCCTTCTCCCTCCTTCTAAATGATTAATGAATCTATTTTGTGTATGTCTGTCTGCCAAACAGTTATGGACTAATCAAAAAAAGTTAAGCAAAGTTAAAAAAAATACTTCTGATTTTTTAACAATACATTGTTCTCATTGTGCAGATGGATGTGTAAAACATGAGATAATGCTGTAAACATGGGAATTAAGGCAGTGTAGACTGATGTTTACTACAAGTTGAAATGTATCAGTTTTGACTTTAAATCAATCTCAGCTCCTAGTGATAGCATGAATAAGTCCCTGTAGTTATCCTGGCAACATTTTGGGAAGTGATTTTCCATTGCCGACTTGCTAGGGCTGAGAGGGAGTAACTGGCCCCAAAACCACCCAGCTGGCTTTATGCTCAAGGTGGGACTAGAACTCATGGTCCCCCGGCTACACCTTTAATTACTATTGCCAACAATTTTGAAATAAAACAAAATTTCATTAAGCTGCACTGGAAAGGAAAAAGGTAAAAAAAAAAAAAATTAAACCAGGATGAGACAGTGAGAAATCACTGTTGTATTGATTGATTATGTGTCATCAAATCATTTTCAACTCCTTTGACCAGATAGATGGATAGATTTTTTTTCATGGGTGTTTTTTTTTTAATTCATATGGTTTTCTTGATGAAACTATAGAAGTAATTTATTGTTACCTTCTCCCACACAGTATGAATTGGTGCCTTTGTCATTGTCACAAAAGTGACCATTTACCTCCAGCACCTTCCTATAGTGCTGCTGCCCAATGCAGCTGCCCGCTTGCTTTAGCTGGGTGGCTGGAATGACCTTCAGGCCTTGGGTGACCTATTCAGAATATATACTGTATGCTTGACCTTCATTGCTCATTCCTTCCAGGAAGACACACACACACACACATGATATAGCACAGCAGGACTTGAAAGGCTTGTGTATTACTTGGGTAGGATGTGTGCATCATTGCCCAAAGAAATTATTTGGGTGTGGCTAGGTAGTGGCTAGGTTAGTGTGCTGGAGTCAAGATTGCTTTTCCATTTACCATAAATCAGATCCACCATCAATGAAATTTATGTCCCTGATTTAGATTCATCATTAATTGTCTATCCTTGTTCCTATAACATTACTTCAATCAATCAATGAATCAATCAATCAATCAAATGTTTATTTGTATACCGCTCCCTCTCCCCGAAGGGACTCGGGGCAGTGCACAGGGAATATAAAACACTTCCTATAGCATCACTTTATTTGCAGGTAACATTGGAATTTTGCTTTACCTTTCCACTCTCTTCTTTTTTTTTTGTTTCTCCAACAAGACTGCTATTTCTTACAAAGTGCCTAGATTTTTAAAACAGCAACTGTGCACACTTTCTTAAGCAATAACTGTAATTTAATCCTCATTAGTTAGTCGGCATTTCCCCCTCTCCTCGAGCAGAGTCACATCTTTTCCCTTTCTCCACATAATATCAAAGTATAAACTTGTGTCCAACTGTGGAAAAAGGAAGGGCAAAAAATTTGCAATTCATGTTCTCTCCACATGAACTTGAAGCTGCTGTAAGAAGCTTATTTTTAATGTCACTAAAGGGAACACGCCAAACATACTGGCCAACTCGGAAATGAAAATAGTTGGAGGAAAAAGCAAAACACGAAGACTGCATTGTAAAGCCCAAGTACCAAGTTATAGTGAACTTCCTGGAGGAAGAATACAAAATCATCATTATGGTTCCGTTTTCTCTACCCTATTAACTGGAGGATTTTTATATAGATAATACATTTTCCTGGTATATAAACTGCCATAACATGAACTTCAGAAAATGAGTCTCTCTATATATATGTGTGTGTGTGTGTGTGTGTATTAGTTTTATGAGCTGATCAATAAATAAATCAGAGAAACTAGTATAGATCTATTTCGAGCTTTTCAGCTCTCATCAGCTAGCCATACCCTTACTGGGATTCGAACCGGGGCTGTATTGCATATCAGGCAAGGGCCTTTAACCATTCAGCCAGCCAGGCTCTCCCATTGCATAAAACTAACACACATATTAAAAAAATCACCCAATGGAACTCATGGCTTTCTGTCTAGATGGTCTCTGGTGATGAGCCGAAAGGCAGAAAAGCAAACAGTATGTCTCCTCCCTTAATTGGGGCTCAAACAGGGTGTTGTGGAACAATTATAGATACTAATCCTCCTGTCTCAGCTGATGCAATGGGAGAGCCTGGCTGGCTGAATGGCTAAAGGCTCTTGCCTGATATGCAATACAACCCCGGTTCGAATCCCAGTAAGGGTATGGCTAGCTGATGAGAGCTAAAAAGTTCGAAATAGATCTATACTAGTCTTTCTAATTTATTTATTGATCAGCCCATTAAACTAACACACATATTTTAAAAAATCACACAATGGAACTCATGGCTTTCTGTCTAGATGGTCTCTGGTGATGAGTCATATATATATGAGAGAATAATTTTACAGCTCCTGTTTTTTATGGATCCATTTCGGGCTGCCTCAAGTGCTGAAGAGCACCGGTTCAAATCCCTGTAGGGAATTATGGCCAGCTGAAGAGGGCTAAGGAGCCCGAAATGGATCCATCCTGGTCTCTTAATTAATTATTAATCATCCCTTAAAAATCTAACACATATATAAAAAGACAGCAGCAATCTTAATAAGTCTCTGTCTGGATGATCTCTAGGTTGAGTCGAAGGGCAGAGAAGGATGACAAGTTTGTCTCCTCCCTTAAAAATAGGCCTAACAAACAGGAGCTGTAAAAAATATTCTGGCATTGCTTGCTTCGGGTATTTTCCCGTGTATAAGGCATGGAAATGTTATTGCAACGTTTCGACAAGATCTCACTTGTCATCGTCAGGCTTTGGTCCATGTCTTATACACGGGAAAATACCCGAAGCAAGCAATGCCAGCATATATATATATATACCTACACCCATGAAGTATATATATATTTTATAGGTAGTTTTTTCACAACATCCTGTTAAGAGGCCCCAATTAAGCAAGGAGACATACTGTTTCCTTTCCTGCCTTTCGGCTCATCACCAGAGACCATCTAGACAGAAAGCCAAGAGTTCCGTTGTGTAAATTTTTTTAGATATGTGTATTAGTTTTATGATATAAATAAATGTATTTATTTATTGATCAGCTCATAAAACTAACACACACACACACACACATATATATATAAAACAATTAACTGCATTTGTTAAAACACACAAATCTGATTAGATCTGTCTCTCGATCCATTACTTTGCTGAAGAAGATAGGTGATTTCTCATCAGAGATGTTGAAGTGGTTACATTTCCTACACTGGTAAGGTGGTGGACTACATCAGTGGTCTTCAAGGCTTTCTTTGTGGACTGGCAGAGGGGAAGAGGGAATGGATCTGTGAGAGCAGAGGGCAAGCACGCACACATGCAGCTCCATTGCACAAGCAATGGGCATGCATGGCACTGCTAACACAAATGGAGTTGCACATGTGTCCATCACCAATACAAAGCAGATGTACAAACACCGATATAAGACCATACCCAGAACTACATACCGTATTTATTCGAGTATAATGCGCACACGTGTATAACGCGCACCCCTAATTTTCGATTAAAAATCGGTATAAAAAAACGTGTTTTTTTCTTCGCCCTCACGTACAGTGAGCGGCTGCAGCCCGGAAAAGGCGCAGTGTGAACTCACAATTCGCCTGCGCCCTCAATGGACCGGCCCTCGTTTATAACGCGCACCCAAACTTTGATTTCTTTTTTTGGTAGAAAATTTTGCGCGTTATACTCGAATAAATACGGTAAACATATCATGAAGTCATCTAACAAATCTGTCAGTTCCAGTTGTTGCCCTTTGGTTAAGTTTACTTCCTCAGAGTTTGCTGCTTTTCTACTTTTGGCTCCAGCATCCTGTGATTTAAGAGTCTCAGCATTATGCGATGTAGCTGTCAGCCGATCAGAAGAAGGGGGTTACCCTCTCACTGCAATGCAGTGAAAGTTAGCAGTGCTAATTAAAATGGTACAATCTACTATTTATTGATTAGTGCAAAGCAAAGCTTGGAAATGTTTCAAAGGATAACATAGTGAACATTTTCATAAGTTGACTTGTGAGCAATGTATTGTTAGCAACATATACCAAGTCCCCAACTTTAAACTATCTAATCGAACAACATGTGTCAGCATAACGTTTCATTTGGACTTGGCATTCTGAAAATATTCTCTAATAGCTTAGTCATCTACCTTCAGGACAAAGATGAGAAATCTTAGTATGAAAGTCTCGAGATAGAAGCAACTGGTCAAATGTCTCCTTTGAAGTCCTGTGTGTAGCAGAATGGTATGCTATTAAAATCTTAGGTAATTCCTTTTTCCAATGATTCCTTTCACAGTGTGCAGCAATGTTGCTTTCAAACAGCAATAAAAATGTTCTATGTTCCCATTACTCCTGGAAGAGTAAGCACTGGAAAAAGTTGAAGCAAGGTGACCTACAAACTATTGGGCACTTTCAGTAAGCACTTCACGAGGATTTTCAAAACAAGCAGAAATGTCCTGCAGTGCACTGACAGTAGAAGCAAACAGAACATATGGCAACAAAACTGTTTTCAGATATGAATAAAAATAATCAACTGAAAAGACATATGGTTGCTGTATGGCTTCCACAATATCAGTGCCCAGTTTGGTCCAAGATAGGATAATAGTGGAAGAAGGCATTGTGGTTGACCATCACATTTAGGAGGAATTTGCACATAGTTCATGTTTAGCATGCAGAATTTGTTTAGCTTGTGCTACACCTTGTGTATCTCATGAATAAACTTTAACAATTTGTCACATTTTATTGAGGTATTACAATGCTTTCTTTCTGCTATTAAAGAATTACAATGTAGAGAAATTTTGGCAGTAATGTGCTGAAATAATGAAAATGCAGCAAGAATTATTAATGGCCATTGGTTGGATTGAACAATTATGAACAAAGTATGTTGCTGAGAATCAAGGCAGGGTTGATACAAAATCCAGCATACAGGAATCAACAACACAATAACCCTCCTCCACCACCATTGAGTTTTGTGAATCAAGTAATGGAAGATGTGATAAGGAATAAGCTTCATTCATTATCCCAAAAATATGTTGAACAACACAATCATAGGTTGGTACTCTCCAACTGAGAATCTGAATTGAAATGACAAAATTGTGTTTTTATGTGGTTGAAGTGATTTGTGATTTGTCAGTTAACAGCACACATAGATGTCCCCATACAGTAAATAAACACTGAAATGGTTATAATCCATATATATTCCAAACATTCATGTTAAACCTGGGTTTAGCAAAGAAAGTGAATGGCTAGTAACAAGTTTCTTTGGGCAATCCTCCTGAGTTTACAAAATATGGCACCAAGTCACACAAAGCAGGAATCATTTTGATACATTCAAATTATAATGACAGGTTTCTTTAATTAATGCATCATTCAGTTGCTGAAATACAGAATCAGTTTCTGCAGACCAGTCAGCAGGTAGAGTAGTTCCAAAACATTTCTATAATGAGAAATAGCTTTTATAAGCTAGCCTCAGGTAACAAGGAAAGAACACAGCAAATCCAGATTTTCAGTTGAGCCTTGTAAAATAGCTTCTACTTTCTTGGGATCAAGTTTAATTTTTTTCAGTGAGCTGTGTCCTAATCATGGATGTCCTAGCAGTCTCTTCAACACTAAAGTGGCCTTTGTTTTTCTTTAGCTTAAGTCTTTTTCTATAAAATGTCTCAAAAACTGTCATCAGTATGTCACAAACACTTCATGTTTTGCTGCATAAACATCATCATTCATATTCCAAATAACACTAAATAACAGAGTCTATTGTGGGGGTTTTCTTTATAAACTTTAGGTGCATGTGACAAGCCAAGGAGAACTTTACAGAACCTATAACAATCACAATGGCTTTATAAAGGTTCTCAAATGACGAGAATTGGTAGCATGTCATTTAGCAAAAATCCATGCACCTTGTACAGCATGTGAAATGCTATCTATTGTTGGCATAGATTTAACAGCCCTAAGATTGATGCAAAGATGGATATAATCATCTTTTTAGTACAGTCCATGTGAAATATTCATTTTGTACCTTCATATATTCTCTTAATTAAAATTTATTCTCTTCCATTTTGTCTAAGTCACACCTTCAAAGTACAGTACCTATAGTTATCTTATTTAGCTAATTCCCTAAGTGTATTAGCAATGCATGTATGGATAAATTTGGTGTTTGTCTTCTATGTCCAGATTTAAAGTATTCCATCATAACACTTCTGCATGATGTGAAATATTTAGACAAAATGGCTTCTGCTAGCACTGTATAAAAGTATCCTTTTGTCCTGGTAATTTAACAAAGAAACTACATTGTGTTGGTGCTCCAAGCAATTGACCAATGCAGTCCTTCAGCATCTTCTTTAGCATCTTTGTTTTTGTTTTTTGCACACAAGCAATAACTAAATTTTATAGGCAACAGGGGGCAAATTAAATTCTAGCAGCAGTCAAACTGTTTACAGCTAAAACAGTTGTCCAACTATTATATGGGATATTACTTGGCCTATATGCAAACTTGAGCACTTATGAAGCCATTCAAATGAATTTCCTTAGGACTTCATTTGGTCCCCCAAAATGCATCCTCAGTGCTAACTTGAGGCTTGAAGCTAATGTGCCAAATTAAGACTCAGTCTTGAACTAGGTTTCTAGTCTCAGGATTTAGAATCATGTTTACCCTTACAGACCTGATCCCTCTATTGTCAGATAGCTACCAATCTAATTGGAACCATATCTGTCTAGAAGAGCTTTGCAGTCTTGGCCTCTCTCACAAATATTTAGGCCAATTAATCACGGAGAAGGCCAAAGCAATAGTAAAAGAAAGAATCAGGGATATTGATCATCCAAATGTTATCACCAGGGGCCCTGAATACTATTGCCAAATGTTAGATAGATGCAAGGCCTACACTAAGAGGTAGCTATACAATCTAAACCTAATCATAGATGGGCTTTTCTGGAACCCACTTAGATGTCCTCCCATCAGCACTAATGGCGGGAAGATTTCATTCATTTCAAGATTCCATTTTTAGAAACTTAGCCCTTTGTGGAATCAGGGAGATATAAACTCTTGCTCATATCCTTATACATGTCCCTTTTATTATGTCCCATGATGTGCTTTGATGTTCCCAATCATCTCCAAATGTGAGAGTAACACTGATCAATGTTATGTTTATTACTTTTAAGGGAAGCTAACCCCATATATATCAGGTGGCCAAATAACTTTAACAACTTGTGCATTTGGGCAAATGTTTTAATTTGATTATCTTATTTTATTGTTCTGTTTTTTCCCTTTCCCTCCTTACTTCCTGGATTAAAAGCATTATTCTATCAAACTCCTTTTTACTGTAAAATCTGGTCAAAAACTGTAATAAAGATATTTGAATTTATCTTTTTTTGTCTGGCTTGCTAACACAGAATAGAAGAGTCTCTATCCAAAGCTGATTCTCTGCACTAATATTCAGAAGCTGGGGAGTAGTAAGACCAGGATGAGCTACCTGTGCTGCAGGATCTTGCTTTCATCATTTTTTTTTAATTTAAATTTATATCCCGCCCTTCTCCACAGAGAGGGTTCTCCACAGAGGACCCAGTTCATCAGTTGTGTTCCTCCTTAGCGGACTTGCAACATGGGTTCCTGACTAAACTGCAATTTAAAATTCTTTGTCACATAACCTCTATATCATGTACAGCTTCAGATTTGCTCATTGAGAATGCAATTGTGTTTTTTAACATTTTCACCCTATGCTGAATAAATAAATATCATATAACACTTGGAGGCACAGCACTCTGGCAGTTCTCCATTTTTTCTTCAACCCCACTTCTTTCCATCTGCCGCAATGCCTCTTGGACTTTAAGTACTTTATTATACCATAGATTTTTTTTAAAATAGTGAAAGTCATTGGTCTGTAAGTGGTGTTAGCAAGGGGGCAGATTTCATTGTTTGTTTACGATAAAAGCCTATGGAAATTGTTTTCAAATATTATCACTGAGTGGTGGGAAAGGGAAAATATCAAGAAGCAAGTTCAAACTCCATGCTAGAAGGTTGCCCTGAAGTAGAACATGGCCTTCTGGTGTTATTCCAGAAGTTTTCAAGCAAGCAAGGAATGTTAACAATGGCTTTGTCCATTTGACAGTAGTATTTCGGTGATGGCCTGTCAGCTCTTGATAACTGTAGCATCCTCACACTTTGGAGCACTACCTCAGCATAGTAAATCCCATGGTGTTGTCTAAGGTTGGCTAGTGAAGGGAGAGATGATATTGGAACCTTGCTGTGTGAATTTTCACACGGACCAAGTGTTCTTGCCTGCAGGTGGTTTGTGAAATCTCTAATCCCTCTGGTTAGCTCATCCATGCAGATTTCCTGTCATGCTTTTGACCTCTTAGGATAAAAGATTGAAAGAAACAGTTCTCACAATGAACAATATAGACATGGAAAAACATAAAAATAAAAACCCTCTCCCTCAGTTACTAGATTAACTCTTACATACACTGGACTAGGCAGGGATTAGCACTATGTTTTTTGTTTTTGATTTTTGTTCATTAACAATGATTGCTTTTGACATACTTTTCTTTCTTTAGATTTAGCTATGGACTGTGTTACTCTATCTATAAAAATTCAGAGCTGATGTAGGGGATGTGGAACCACCAGAGCTAGTAATCTGGTTTGTTTTGCTCCAGTCTCTGAACCAGTATGGCATATGGTTTACTTCCTCCTCAAGGAACCATCTCTGGATCTTAGTATAATTGTCATATTTTGTCAAGTAACATTCTTTAATCTTATATTGTTTCTGAATTGGTGTTTTGTGTTTTTGGCCTATCCAAAAAGTAAGCTTTTGGCTTTTCCTGCTCTAAGCAGAAAGCCTGCAGTTTGCAATATGTTTATGTTGCTACAGTTAGGATTTATGATTGCAATAAATACCCTGAGTTCATTATCAGAAGCTAGCCATGTGTGTGTAATTGATGGGATGGAATATTGGGAAGACCTGGATGCCTAGCAATGTAAGAACAGCTCTCTAGAAAGCAGCTTGCTCAAAGACCCATCAACTGGCTGATCATATTGATTCTTGTTGCATTTTTTGACTGAGAAAATAAGCTTGTGTCAGACTGGGTCATATCCAGTGGTGGGATTCAGCCAGTTTGCACCTATTCGGGAGAACCGCTTGTTAACTTTCTTAGCAGTTCGGAGAACCGGTTGTTGGAGAAATCTCATTTCCCCCCACTTTACAAGGCTAATTCTGTAAGGAAGGCAGGAAAGAAACATTCTGGTGTTGTTTCAAGCCTAATCTTTATTGCCTTGCTTACAGAAACTGCCTCTCTGGTTAACTCTTATTACATTTTAGCAGCTAAGGTGAAGTGCCCTTTGGCCTGAGTGACATTGAGTTGGCCATGCCCACCCAGTCACATGACTACTGAGGCATGCCTACCCAGCTGGTCATTTGGACAGAGAACCAGTTGTTAAATTATTTGAATTCCACCACTGGTCATATCTCTATAATCTTGTGGCCTTTCAGAATAGACTGGGGCTCTATTAATGTTGTGCAGCAAAAGGTCTTTGGCCAACCCCCAATAAGATAATGAGCTGCATTCTTACCACAGAACTGGTAAAACATCCCACCTATTTTTCTTCAGGAAAAGGACAGGTTGCAAGTGATCTGTCAGGCAATTTGCCAGTCTCCCTTTCTAGCCATTCTACAAACATTGGGCTGCAGCTGTGGGGCATTTTAAATAACTCCTGGTAATATTTGCTTCCCATTCATAAGAGCGGAGTTACTACCAGGACTGTCATTCTCCTTCTTCTCTAGTAAATCCGCCCACTTGCTTTTGCATCTGAATGAAATTAAATAGGAAGAAAGAAATCATTTACCACCCACTCATGTGGGGAGCACTCTTCCTTCCTCCTAAATAACTCTTCATTGAATAGCTATTAGGTGAACAGTGGGAATAAGTACAATTTTCATCCAACAAAAAATATTAAATAAAAAGTGAACATAATAATAATAATAATAATAATAATAATAATAATAATAATAATAATAATAATAATAATAATAATAATAATAATAATAATAATAATAATAATAATAATATACAACAGGATAGTTTAAGCTGCTTGTAATATCTTTGTATACAGGAGGGAAAACCTAAAGCAGTCTTTTTTTAAATCAAGCTCAACTTTGGGCACCTTCACAGACTTGCATGGTTTCTTCCAGGTTTAGTGTCAACTTGGCAGCAGCCATCTTTCTGTTCCTCAATCGCCACACAGAGGGGAAAGGTGGGAAGGAGGTTGGAATGCATTATTAGATACCACAGAGAGCTTTCTCATGAGAACCAAGGTCCTCTCCACTAGATAAGGTTGGGGAAGATGTGCCTGAAGCGTCCGCCTATTAACCCAATTGGCCAGTGTGATTTGTGACACTTGGGGTTGGGGTTATTTCCTAGGTTAATTATACTGGAACCGCGGGAAAGACTTAGAATTGGTTTTCCTTTGAAGCTCTGCCAATATGATGTACTCAATGAAGAAGACCTTAAGAAGAATTCCAGTCTCAGAGTTCTGATTGGCTTGGGTTCATTAGTCGGAGCCTTGACATTTAGTCTGGAATTTCTTGGTAGTCTCCCATCGAAAGATTAATAAAATCTGAGCCTGCTAGTTTTTTTGAGACCACTGGAGGTTGGCCAGCTACTGCTAGCTAGTCTAATGAAAATACACCTGCAGCCCTGAAAACAATGCAGGTTAAAAGTCTTCTGTTTGATGTCACATAAGTAACAGAATGTACCCACGAAACTTCCTTTGAAGATTGTAATATATGGGTACACTGATGTACCAAGAGACACTTTATTATGTATTTATGTTCCAGGTCATTTTGGATTTAAAAAATAAACACCAACCCAGGACTCTCTTGTACCTAAACCAGATCTAATGAAAAAGATTACAACTACGTTTCTCTAAGCTAGGATGCTATGTGCAAATTCAGGCAATGAAGAACCCCTCTTTGATAGATAGGAATGCCTGAATGTAGAAAATGACTCTGTCATTCTAAACATGCATCCATAAAAGAGGATAAATAATGTAGAGAAGGAAGCAACAGCTAAGCTTGTGGGGTGGGGGAGCAAGCTGCCAATTGAGGGGTAGGGGAGATTTTGCCTTTCTCCCCTCCATCATGTTAAGAGATTTTTAGGGACTCTGAATGATTACAGTAACAAGAGCAATAACCGTGGACATATTTGGTATACTCCACTGCTATTAAAATTATAACTTGGCAATCAGGGACACACTTCGCCTTCTAGTTATTGGAACAATTTGCATAAAGTACACTGACTATGATTAGTGTTGCCAGCTTTTCAAGGGAAAAATCTATAGTCACTGCCTATTTTTTGTATATTAATTTAATTTCTATGTACCATATTAATTGCCCATTGCCTAGCACTGACGTTAAGGAAGAAAATAAGGCTAGAAGGCAAACAAAACAGAAATACACATACTGCAGTCTTTTAAATTGTTTGTGTGGCAATTCTAATTAAGAAACACATAATTATGTGATGCTCAGAATGTAGCAATGCAGGTGGGTCTGGTTAGGAGGCTTGCACCCCAATTTGTACCTGGAGCATGCAGAAAAGTCACTGCCCAGGAACTTGAATAAAAAAACAAACTGGGAAGGATCAGTAGTTCTGATAAAAACTAGATCACAATCCAGAAACCATGCAGAAGGTTGATCAGACAGAAATGATGTGGGGGTCGAGTGCTAAGAAATGGCAATTAGTTAGGGGGTATTGTAGGAACCCTAAATATGTCTCAGCCAGTCAAAAGGGCTTGGATGAAATATGAATGTTCTAAGTTTCAACAATGTGGTAAAATATTCTTCTGGGTTAAAATGCACACAACTTGGAGTGGAAGTGATTATTCTTTCCAGTTCTGGTCCTGGTATGCTTGGCCTCAAGATTTTCTGGGAAGGAGATAGAGATCAGAACATCTCAAAAACCTGGGAAGGAAGGGCTGTAAGACTTTTATTTGCCATGCGTCTTTTCCCCCAACCTTAACTTAACCAGGTCCCCGAAATGTCTACCATCATTTTTCTCCCTCTGAAATGACAGGATAAAGAAACAGAGCACATATTTTATTATAGATGCAGTATGAGACATGACAGTTGCTTTTTCTCTAATGTCTTGCAGGGAAAGATGTATCTAGCAAGTTATAGACCTGTCATGTGGAAATGTGCATGTGTTTTGTGCGCACCGCTGTGCAGAGCCACTGTTCTTCCTCTCTGAATAATTCAGACTTTCAAGCAGTAAATGGTGAATGTACTATCCAGCTGAATGTTTTACATGGATATACAGATGGGTTGGACTTCATTTTCTCTAATCATTCAATTGACTGCTTTAATCCTCAGCTATTAAAGGGCCTTTCTGGAAGGCACCAGGCTGAAGACTATTTAATATACTAAAAATCATGTAGAAACTCAGCTAGATACATATAGTTAAGAAAAGCCCATGTGTTGAAAACTCTGAGCGTCTCCTAAAATATTTCCTCCACATATTTTAATATGTTATCATATAAATCAAAGAAAGAAAGAAAACTCCACAAAAGCAAGCATGCTAAATGCATTAGCAAAACTAGATTTATTCCGACATTCATTTGTGGCTTACAATTAGATTATTAACATTCATTTGTGGCTTACAATTAGATTATTAACATTTAAATCAAGTTTTTAAAATGAAAGACATTCTTTGTGCATTTACCATTTGAAGGAGATGTTGCACAGGTTTATAATATAGTGGGTGAGTGTAGAGAAATAGGTCACCCCAGACTCAGAAATAAATCACAGTTCTCCAGATATTTAAATCCTTATTCAAAATATGGTTTGGCAAAAAAAATTAATCCTCAGATATAATTTGGGTAGATCAGAATCTTTATACAGGGAAGAATAGATGCCAAAGTTGATAGTTCAGTGCAGAACAAATAAACAATAGTGGAAGTATTCTGCAATATTTTTTTCAAAAATCATCATGAATTTTCTGGATAACTTCACAAATATGAAAATTATGGGGGAAAATAATTAAGTAATTGTTTTCTTGTAGATTTTATTATATGAAATGTTTTAAGAAAAAGAACAGGTAAGGAAAAAAATCAATTTTCTTGTGAATTGTACAGAAAATGTTAAACTCCTGACGTGTAAGAATTCTTGGCAACTGTAGATCCCTAAAGGAGCAGAGATGGTATTGCAGCAGAAATTGGTGGTCAAACAATGAATTCTGGCTGCCAAAGTCTCTTGAGAAAAAGGAGAGATTGTGAGATTGGAAAACTGCTCCTCATGAGTAGACTTCAAGAACTGAGATTTTTGTGGTTGACTTATGAGTTGAGTGCCTGGGAGTTGAGGGATTTTTATCAAGATCACAGCTGGATTGTTGCCTGTATGGACATAGACCATATGTCCAGATCCCATTTCTTAATCATTTTCAGAAATTGCTACTTAACTGTTTTTCAACAATTAAAAACCTTTGGAGTGACATGTTTTATACTACTGGGTAAGTTTCCTTCAATCCTTAACCAAAGAACTTTTAAATAGGAAAAGGATAATAAGAATGTTGATTTTGGGAAATTATAAACAGATTAAGGGTCCAGATGGATCTGAAATAAGATTTTATTTAATTTAAGAATCCTTCCTGTGGGAAAAATGTTGCTGGTTTGATTTAAAAAACAAAAAACCCCAGATAGCATGTCACTTTGAAGATTAAACACTAGAGGGAACCAGAAAAATTACAGTTAGAGAAGAACACATATGTATTAATATAGAGTGGTGCAAAATACTTTAGACGTATTTAAAGATATTTGTGAAAAATGGACCCAGAATGTGGGATCCTTGGTAATCTCTGAGCTTTCTTGCTTTCTTGTAGACATTTCATTACCCTAACTAGGTAACATAGGACCAGTAGTGAAATTCAATTTTTTACTACCGGGTCTGTGGGTGTGGTTTGGTGGGCATGGCAGGGGAAGGATACTGCAAAATCCCCATTCCCTCACCACTCCAGGGGGAAAGATATTACAAAATCTCCATTCCCACCCCACTGTAGGGACAGCCAGAAGTGGTGTTTGTCGGTTCTCCGAACTACTCAAAATTTCCGCTACTGGTTCTCCAGAACCTGTCAGGACCTGCTGAATTTCACCCTTGCATAGGACCCAGAATGTTAATAGTTTTAAGAGTGTCTTCCATTATAAACTGTGTTTAAAAAATACTATTGAAGGGGAACATTTATTTCCAGATTAGACTGAGATTGATTTGAAAGTACTGTAGATTTAAAAATAAGAGATAAGAAGAATGAGGTGGGATTTTTTTTTTATTTGACACCCATCTTGCCTCAAGGCAACAGTTACACTGTTACAATGTAATGTTACACTGATTATACAAAGGAATCTAGTTAATGTCTAAATAATTAAAATGGATACACAAATGAAAAACCAAAAGAGTGAGCTGAATAATTTTTCTATATTGGATATACAAAAGCAACCAATGTTTTTAACAATTTCATGAAAAGTGACAAAATGAAAAGGGGGGGAGTGGGAGAGAGATGGGGGGGAAATCAAAACCTAGAGCATTATTTGAAGGGAGTAAAGTTCAAATTTATTAAAAATGAAAGGAAAGAATAAAAAATTGATTTATTTAGTCAAGGTTAAAATAGGTATGCTGTTATCTCTGGAAATGCTTAGTGGACTTTTGCTGGCCTGGGCTGAAGCTTTAAGGATTTGTTTGTACATAAGAGATGAGGTATAGGAATAAGAGATTGTTTGTTGCATTTTAAGAGAAGATGATAAGTTACTAAAATTGTTTATATGTATTGTGATGAATGCAGAAGTCATTTCTTTATATTGTATATTTTATTTTTATTTATTATATTTTCATTTTTTCTTTTCTATTTTTCTTTCAATTTTTCTTCTTTTCTCCAGTTTTTTCTTTTTTTTACTCTTTTCTCATTTATATTATTTTTCTTTTTAGTTGTAAGGTTCAATAAAAGTATCCTTTAAAAAGAAGAGTGTATATTCCTTCAGATGAGTGTACAACTTTTCCAGCCCAAGTGTCTCTGGGCAGTTTAACCAGAGTCTGGACAATTAAAACCATCATGCCTTGATATGAGACATTCATCTGACCTGTTACTCTAGAACTTTAGGATGTGACAAACAGTATCAGTTTCCCCCAAGCTTAGAACAGTTATGAAGATGAATACTATGCATTGCACCAGATCTCTACCATCACAACTTAGATAAATAGCTTAGGTAAAAGATTTGTTCAAACAACAAAATGAGCTCTGCCTTTCTCAGAGGAAGTAGCATCTGTTTATAAACACTTGACTAATTTCTCATTATCTTATTGAAACAGCTCATATCATTGAAAGAGAAAATCCCAGCATAACCATGCTCCATCAACAGCTAGAAATTATTTTGATATACTGAAGTCATGGAGTGTGATGCACAGTGTTAAAATTTCTCCAGACACATTAACTGGGGAGGGGGGGGGGGAGAAAAATAGTCACTTTTTTTTTTTGCTGAGCCTTATTTATAAATTAATGGTGAAATGTGACTCAGAAACAGAGCAAATTAAAGACTTTATGATTAAATGGAGGCAGAATTTCGATACAATAATTGATATGCACCAACAGGAATTTCAGTGGGGGGAAAAACCATTACATTCACAGAAGATATTATACTAAGAGAAAATTGGTGCATTTACTGCTGCGTAGTACTCTAATACTGATTATTAAAATGAATTTCATATTCTAAAACTGGTTGGAAATATCGGGTAATACCGGGTAAAATACGTACTTGGATATTTTTCCATATTTAGCACAATGTTGTAATGCTCAACATTCTGGGAAATGATTTTTAAATGATTTTTTATTTTTAACGAATACAAAGAAAAGAAATCTGTTTACATCTATGGTGAATGGATTGTGGTTGGAAATGGAAAGAGTGGAATATGGAAAGGGGAGCTAGATGGTCAGGAACCCTATCCCAGATGGCAAGGTACAGAAGAAGAAAAAACAAAGGAATTAATGGATTTAAGGAGAGAAATCTTATCAGAAACACCATTGATAACCAAAGATAAGCTGATTAAAGAAACAGATGGAGGGTATCAAGATTATATAAGAGATGCAATAAGCGGTGTCCACACAAATTCGACCAAGGAGATAATTAAAGTAAAAACTCACTTTTTCTGCTTGGCTGGCCTAGGTTAGTCTCTACCTCAGGGGTTAGGGAATGTTAATTTTAAAATGGGGATTTTAGTGCAGGGACAGTTGATTTAATTTGTTTTTATTGTATTTATTTATGTATATATTTTATGCTGTTTTAATTTTCCCTGTGCACCGCTCCGAGTCCCCCTGGGGAGAGGACGCGGTATAGAAAAATAAAATCTATCTATCTATCTATCTAATTAGAAGATTAATTCCACAAATGGCAAAAGACATAAAATTGTATTACTACTGGAAAGATACAGGTTGATATATGAAAGCGTACAATTAAAAATTAGTTAAATGTAGTGAAATTTAGTGACAATGGATATGGTTAAATAAATAATTGATAATGTTAATAATGTATACATATGTATTGATTTGACAAGAGGTAATTGGATATGAATAGTAATTCATAACTATGAAAGGAAGCTTAGAAATTTTTGTTATATATAAAAGCTAATAATAAAGAACTAAGTTGAATTTAGCTAAGCTTTGAGTATTACAGGGAAAAATGTTATGATAATGGATATAGTCAAACAAATGATGGATAATGATAACAACATATATATATGTATTGGCTTAATATAAGGAAATTGGATGTAAATTGTAAACAGTGATTTGGAAAGGAGGATTAGAAACTTTGTTACTAAATATTATTGACATCTATCTAGAACAGGCCATAAGTATCTAATGTTATTGGATGATATTAGAAATAGCTAATGAAATGCCATTATGTGGTTATGCTTTAAATTTTGGAATATTCTATGCAGAAGGACGTTAAAACAATTATAGTCAAATGAAAATTCCGGAAAATGATTTTCAATGCAATGAAATATATTTCCAAAAGCTGAATTGCCTTTTCAATATGCCATAGTTACAGTAGCAATGAGTATAGCATTGGGAGATCTGAAAGATGGAGTTAGGGATGGATTGTCATGGAAAACTCAAGGTTAGACCTCCTCTGCCTGCGGGAGGTTCCTCTCTTGCAGGCCTGGCCCCCTAGTCTAACACGGGCCCACCTCGAGGATGGATTGATAGATCCAGAGAGGTGGGCGAAGCGCAAACTTAGGGGGTTCCTTTTTAAATTTTTAATTCGCCTTTTAGGGGGTTCCAGGGAGGAGGGGGGACAGTCAGGCGAGGAGGCGTCAAACTACAGGGCCGGCCAGCGGAAGTAGGGAAATGGAGGAGGGGGAAGGGGGGGGGTCATTTCCACTGAGGTATTTTTCATCAGTTCGGTTTTGGGGAGGGGCAGGGGCGGTGGGAGACGGGATGGGCATTAGCTGTTGGAGGACCGTGGCTGCTGGTTACAGGCGGTCACGCGCTCCAACCCCCCATGCTCCCATTGCAGACTAGAGGGCAAGGATCACAGAACCGGAGCCCTAGGCTGATGTTATGCAACGCCAGGTCCATGGTACAAAAAGCCCCCCTCATCCATGACCTTGTGTCAGAGTGGGACGCGGACCTGGTGGGTATAATGGAAACCTGGTTGGGCCACGAAGGAGGACTACTCCTCGTAGAAATGTGCCCAACAGGCTACCAAGCTTTTCATCAGCCTAGGGCCCTAGGGAGGGGTGGGGGGGTGGCGATTATGGTTAAGGAAAGTCTTGAGCCGAGGGAGACCACGATCCCTCAGATGACCGGGTGTGAGTCCCTCCTCATGAAATGGGGCCTAGGGAGGCAGTTGGGCATGTTAGTTGTATACCTGGCTCCCCGCTATGTAACAACAGCCCTGCCCCGAGCTCCTGGAGGTGATAGCCGAGGCGGCGGTTGAGACCCCCAGACTGCTGGTCATGGGGGATTTTAACCTGCCGTCAGGAGGCGAAACCTCCTGACGGAGTAGCTCGGGAATTCATGGCCTCCATGATGGCCATGGACCTGACCCAGGTTGTTTTAGGCCCTACTCACGAGGGAGGACACACCCTGGACTTAATCTTTGTCTCGGGACAGTGGAGTAGTGATCTGGGAATAGGGGATTTAGCCATCTCATCCTTGTCATGGACAGATCACGCTCTCCTCCGGCTGGGCTTTCCAATCGCCACACCCCACCGCGGGGAGGCGGAACCTGAGATTCCTAGATGGTTCCGCCCCAGGCTCCGGATGGACCTGGAAAGGTTCCAGAGGGAGCTTGGGCCAATACCTGTGGCCTTGCCCCGCGACTCGACTGAGGACATAGTGGCCGCATGGCTGAGTGCGGCCACGGGGGCCTTGGACCGAGTCGCGCCCTTGCGGCCTCTCATGCGGTGCTGAATCACCCAGGCTCCTTGGTTTACCGAGGAGCTGAGGGAGATAAAACACCGCAAGAGATGCCTAGAGAGTAGATGGAGATCCTCTCGCTCCGAAGCCGACCGAACACTAGTGAGAGCCCATATTAGGACTTACTTAGTGGTGATAAGGGTGGCCAAACGTGAGTATTGTGCCACCCTTATTGCATCCACAGATAACCGCCCTGCCGCCCTGTTTGGGGAGACCTGCTCCCTCCTTCACCAGAGGCCGTGGGAAGCCCCTCTCCAGGGACGAGCAGAGGAATTTGGGATATATCTGCAGGACAAAATCACTCGGATTCGGAATGAGTTGCCCTCCATCGAGAGTGGTCCGGTAGGATTGTCCGAGGCTGTTCTTGAGACACCATCTTGGGAGGAGTTTGACTTTATTATTACTGAGGATATGGACAGGTTGTCAAAGAGACTTAAGGCTACCACATGTTTATTGGATCCGTGTCCCTCCTGGCTTGTACTGGCATCCTGGGAGACAACACGAGGCTCGCTCCAGGATATTGTGAATGCTTCTTTGAGTGAGAGATCTTTGCCTGCCGTCTTGAAAGAGGCGGTAGTAAGGCCCCTCCTCAAGAAGCCTTCCCTGGACCCAGCATTATTAGAGAATTACCATACGGTCTCCAACCTTCACTTTTTAGCAAAGGTTGTAGAGAGTGTGGTAGCCCAACAGTTTCCGCGACACCTGGAGGAAATTGATTATCTAGACCCGCGCCAGTCCGGCTTCCGACCCGGTCACAGCACCGAGACGGCATTGGTCGTGTTGGTGGATGATCTCTGGAGCGCACGGGATAGGGGATGTTCCTCTATCCTAGTCCTATTAGACCTCTCAGCGGCTTTTGATACCATCGACCATGATATCCTATTGCACCGACTGGGGGGATTGGAGCTGGGAGGCACCTTTTTACGGTGGTTCTCGTCCTACCTCTCTGGTTGGTCGCAATATGTGTTGGCAGGGGGGCAGAGGTCGGCCTCGAGACCCCTCTTATGCGGGGTTCCTCAGGGGTCAGTCCTCTCGCCCCTACTGTTCAACACCTATATGAAGCCCCTGGGCGAGATCATCCGTGGTTTTGGGGTGGGATGTCATCTGTATGCTGATGATACTCAGCTGTACATATCCACCCCAGACCACCCCAACGATGCCACCTAGGTGTTGTCCCGGTCTTTGGAGGCCGTATGGATCTGGATGGGTAGTAACAAACTCAAGCTCAACCCGTCCAAGACTGAGTGGCTGTGGTTTCCAGCACCCCGGTTCAGCCAGGTAACTCCAATTCTGGCCATTGGGGGTAAAACACTGGCCTCCGTGGAGAGGGCGTGCAATTTGGGTGTCCTCCTGGATTCCCGGCTGTCCATGGAGGACCATGTGGCAGCCGTGGCCAGGGGCGCGTTCCATCAGGTACGCCTGATGCGCCAATTGCGCCCCTTACTGGACCAGGCTGCCCTTCGCACAGTCACTCAGGCCCTCGTGACATCCCGACTTGACTACTGCAATGCTCTCTACATGGGGCTTCCCTTGAGGTGCACTCGAAAGCTAGAGCTAGTCCAGAATGCGGCCGCGCGGGTAATTACGGGAGCCTCTAGATGCTCCCACATAACACCGCTCCTGCACGAGCTGCACTGGCTACCTGTGGCCTTTCGGGTGCGCTTCAAGGTTTTGACGACCATCTTTAAAGCGCTCCATGGCTCGGGACCTAGTTATATGCGAGACCGTCTCCTGTCCCATACATCCCTTCGTCCGATCCGCTCCCACAGAGAGGGCCTTCTCAGGGTGCCGTCGGCCGGGCAATGCCGGTTGGCGACACCCAGGGGAAGGGCCTTCTCTGTGGCAGGCCCTACCCTTTGGAACGACTTACCCCCTGAACTACGCACCATCTCAGACCTCTGCCTCTTCGACACACCTTTTCCATCAAGCCAGCCTAGCATAACCTCCCGTTGTGACTGCTCTTAGTTAGTTTTAATTTGGGGGATTTTAATCGATTTTAGCACAGGGTAGGAATTTAATATGTTTTTAAATTTTGTATTTTGTAATATTTGTTATGTTTTAAATTTCCTGTGCGCCGCCCTGGGTCCTTTTGGAGAAGGTGCGGGGTATAAATTTAAATTAAATATATATATATGCAGGTCTTTGGTTGTTCGGGTTTTCTCCCGCGTAGAATTGGAAGTATCTTCACGACGTTTCGATGAAGTCTCATTCATCATCTTCAGGCTGGTGCTTCCGGCTTGGTGCTTCCAGGAGCAAATTTGCTCCATTTGCTCCTGGAAGCACCAAGCCGGAAGCACCAGCCTGAAGATGATGAATGAGACTTCATCGAAACGTCGTGAAGATACTTCCAATTCTACGCGGGAGAAAACCCGAACAACCAAAGACCTGCATACAAACACCCGCGAAAACCTCAGAAAACATATATGTATGTATGTATGTATGTATGTATATATATATATATACATACATATATATATAGCTTTGTACATGATAACTACTAGTACTGCAGAGATAACCTATGCTTTCTATTGAAAAGTACACACGATTCCTTCTGCAGAAGAATGGGTAATTAAGCTGCGGGAGTACACCTTCAAGTTTAAAATAGCTTTCCATTTTAAAACTAAATCTGACCAAAAATATTAACTGAAGTTGGAAACCATTTTTGGAATATAATCCTATATACAGGTTTGTACCATATCTAAAATTTGGGTTTCTCTTAACATAAAGCCTTCAATTGCTCAAAAAGAAATTATGGTACCTAATTTAATGATCTATAGCAGGGGTAGCAAACTCAATTTCACTGAGGGCCACATCAGGGTTGTGTTTGACCTCAGGAGGTACAGTGTGGGTGTGGCCAGCTTGATATCACTCATGTTGGGTTGCCTGTGGCGGCCTGAGCATTCTGCCTGTGAAAACAGGCTCCCAAGCTCTATTTTCAGCTGGGACAACCTCCTGCAACCCTCTGCCAGCGAAAATGGAGCTTGGGAGGGCCACATGCGGTCCTCCTGAGCTCCATTTTCACTGGCAGAAGCACTGTGGGCCACTCCATCACTGTTTCCAGGGTGGCCCCATGGGCCAGATCTAAGCACCCTGCAGGCTGGACGTGGCCCGCAAGCCTTGAGTTTGACATGCCTGAAATATAGTATACTCATTAATTCTAGTATAGCATACTCATTAATAGTATACTCATTAATTCTATTGTCTTTCACATATTACTTGAATTTTAACAATTTTAACAAATATAGTTTTTTAAAACCCTACAATAAATACGGGGAGTGGGCATGCCTTCAAGTACTGTTAATTTTTGATAATTGCCTGGACAAGTCTCTTCAGTTTACGTGCCAATATTTTGGAAGTGTTTTGCACATTGCCTGCTTCCTAGGAATGTGAGGGTATGACTGGCCCAATGCCATTCATCTGGCTTTGTTTCAAAGGTGAGATCATAATTCATGACCTTCCAGATTGTAACTTTTAGTGCCTTAACCATTACATCAAATTAGCTCTTTTATTCAAAACTTATCAGTGAAATAGTGGCAATTTTAACTTAATTCTACGATGCTTGTAAATTGCCTGTTTATTCACATTCTGCTTAATTTTTGCAAATTGGTTTTTCTTTCTTTCTTTTTTCCTGTGTGCCTCTTCCTTTTCTTAAAATGGCTTAATAAAAATATAATTATAAAAGAAAAACAGTGAATTCCAAAAACTGCAGACAGTATTGTTTGCAAATAGACCGTTCTGGCAAAATGAATACCTGATTTTTTTTTTTTTAAATCAGTTTATTTTTCCCTCTGGAAACATAATGAAAATCTGGCATGCTAGAAACCTACCCACTGAACATTCATCCAGATTTCTATTATCTTATTAAATAAAGAACCTATTTCTCTTAGAAAGGATCTTTGCCATATCTCCCAACCCCCTCCTGTTTAGAGCCAAATGGGAAACAAGATAGATAGATTGCATATGAGAAAAAGTAAGATGAAAAATCTAAGTGTGGGGAATTGTTTTGAACAACTCTTTCAAGATATTAAATGGGGGATGTTTATAATGTTCTGTTTAGAGCCTGAGCAAAATTCAAGAACATTTTGAAAATATTATCTACTTGCAAATTTTTCAGTTGCTGTAAAAAGAAAATCCAGAACAATAAAGTCATGATAAAAAAAACCTGAAAAAACTTTCCACCTTAACTGCAAGATAAATGGGATCTATGCAGTTTATGCAGTTCCTGTATTTTGTGATCATATCCCTTACAGTCTTAATAAATCTTATTAAAGAAAACTCTGTGGAAATCTTTGCTTACATTGACTATCATTGCTTAGCTTTGTTTACATTGACTGTCATGAATCTAACAATTATTGTTATTGTTGCTGCTCTTGATGCTGCTGCTACTGCAACACAATCAATAGTAGCATGGAACAAATCTGAAAGAGATTGCCAGAGTAGGACCCAATCCTGACATACTCAGTATCTTGAAATGCCATTTCTACCTTTGGCACAATAAGCCAACTGCTGCTTCCAGATACACTAAAACTAACAAGTCTAGGGATGGGTTGCTACCAGCAGTACTTCCAATTTGGCGTGCAAAATGTTTTGAATTTTTAGGTGCGCATTTGCACCTAAAAAGGTCTGTGCATGCACACAATGTTAGAAAAGTTTTTTTAAAATACATTTTTGTAATGAAGATTGTTTTGCGCATACACGGAACTAAAAATCAAGATGAGACCGACGATGATAGAACCAGTTCGGGGGCGTGCCAGTCCAAGTTACTACCTACTCAACTAAATTGGTCTGAACCAGTTAGGAACCCACCTCTGTACAACTCCTGTTGAGTCCTCGACTTGCGACCGGTCCTCGACATACGACCGGCCGCAAGTCTTCCACTCTTCCCTGAAGGACCATAGCAACAGACTGTAACAAGTCTGTAACTGCCAGTCGTGTCTGATTGGCTCAGACGCGGCTGGCGGGAAACTAGGTCCTGGAGCATCCTGATTGGTTCCCCGTTTGACAGCTCGCGTATAAGTAGCTGTCAAACGGGGAAGCCCCTGTCTACCGCAGTTTTGTTCGCCTATACATAGTTTGCGTCTTTTACTCTTTGCCAATAAACGGCTTGCTCTTTTTAACTAGCCTGCGTCTGGACTCCCTCTGTTCACAAAACCTAACAACTCCCACAATTCCAGCCCTCATGGCCAGTAGAAACAGAACTGTAGGCCACTAGGTGGGAAGACAATCAGGATCTATAGAATAATAAATGTGCTAGCCATTACTGATTGGATCATATCAGCCTTATCACTGCTACTATCACTCAGTTCCGCATAAAGTGCCTATATTGAGTCACCCGGAGGCAAAGGCTGAAGCAAGTAGAAGCTGTTTTTCCTTCTCTTTCCTATATTGTCATTAGTCAATCATTCAGAGAAAGGACAATAGGAAGAGACAGCAAAGCCCAGCTCTTAAGGGTGATCAAAAGCCTTGTTAGTTATTCTTCCAGTGTTGCTTCAAATGTGTGACCCACATTTTACTCACTCCTTGCTATTTAAAGAAATAAATCATGGTTTGAGTGAGCTTCCCTGTTCAGGCTAACATGCTGTTCAGAGGAACTGATGAAATGACAGCACTTGGAACAAAAACATTTACCCCAAGGTAAATAAAACATGAATTTTAAGTCTAAGGTAGCATAGGGGTACAACAGGAAAAATGTTATTATAATCTATGCTAATCTTCATGATAAATTACTATTCAGGGTGGTCTGGCTCTGATTGAGCATTTTACCCACTTACTGACTTCTCTATTAATATTTTAGCCTCTGAAATAATGCTAATTTTCCCAGTGCCTGCCTGCCTCATTTGAAGTCTGCATGCTTTTAAAATAGGGAATAAACTAAATAAAAATTTTAGACTGAAGAGAAGAAAGAGAGAGACTTTTGTCCTTGAATATCTTTATTGTGATTGCCAACGAAGCAAATTTATTTAGTTCTTTTTCCAAAGAACAAAAACAATTGAACAAGAGAGAGAGAAAAACTAAATAAAAATATAGATATAGATATAGCAAGCAGGCAAAAGAAAATAAGAAAGTTTAAAAAAGTATTTTTAAATGGATGAAATGTAAATATATCTGATATATCTGATATATGAGAAGAAAATATGGTAATAGGAAGGAGAGCACCATTCCAAGTTAGATGAACAAGCCGAACTTCAGTGAGAAGGCTCTGGATTATTGATGGACAATGGCTCCAAGATACATAGCAAAACTGAATTGGGTGATACACTGCTTTTTTTAAAGAACCCATAAATAGTGCTGTCATGATCAGACAGTAGCAGAATGGAGAGAATGCATATCACCAAATTCCATGCAATTCTAGTGAACTGCATGTCAATAGATAATACCATGCATAAACAGTTCAATATTAGTTTGGCATTCATTTTCCCCCATGTCTGGTGAAGTTCCAAGGCTTACAAGGAATTAAATGTTTAGAAGAAAGGATGTTCTAATCTAAGCCTTTCAGCAAATACAACAATGAATGTTTAATTCTGGAGAAAATAGGAGCAGGAAGGAGTATTAGATACGTTTGCTGCCTTAAGTTAGTTGTAAAAACAATAAAGGCTGGCTGGCTGGCTGGATGATGGGATGGATGATAGATAGATAGATAGATAGATAGATAGATAGATAGATAGATAGATAGATAGATAGATAGATAGATAGATAGATAGATAGATAATAGCCCCAACAAAGAAAGAAATAAAGCACATATTCTGATAATGTCTGAATAAGGTGAAGCTGTTTATTGTTATTTAGTAGACTTTTCTATGAAATAACAGATATTTACTCAGTTATCCTTACACAGGATAGGATTAAAATTATGTTTGTATAATTAAACTTGCAATGCAAGAATCTAATATTTTGATTATATTTATAAGATAAATGGTAAGAGAGTGGCTGACTGGGTTCACCACCAAAGTGCTGTTTCAATGTTTTATTCTAATACTTGTCATTCTAAAATGTAAAAAAGTTTCGAGTTTGAACTTCCCAGTGCTTCTACAAATGACAATTTGCAAAGATCACCTGTAGGTCCTTTCATTTCCTTTCCCCTTTTATATCATCTGAGTCATTTTCTGTTTTCAGCAAATCTGCAGCAGCTCTCTCAACTGATAGCTTCAGTGATGCCCACTGTTGATTTTTTTAGCTGACTGGATGCTGAGAGAACATGCTGTGTCTGGAAGTAGGTAACTACAAATCTGGAAAAATATTTCATGCCTGCGATGTCTTAGTTGGAAGAGATAAGCTGCTGAACAGATGGAAGACTAGTTCTGTTCTTTAATGTATGTAGTCATCTTGAAAACCAAAATTCAAGGAACCCACTCACAATCCATACCGATGTACCTTTGTGAGTGGAAATTGTTTCTCCATTCACTGATTGAAGATGGAAAATTACTGTGGATAATTTCTAGTTTAGCTCACACCCAGTCAATCCCCCTATCTAAAATAGAGCATCAGCCAACATCATTAAACATCAGCCAACAGCAAAAAATATTTGTGGCAAAATGGGCAAAAACAAAGAGAAAAAGACATAAGCAATGTTTAGAAATTTACTATAGCCATCCGTCTATCTATCTGACAATCTAATCTAATCTAATCTAATCTAAACTTTCCATGGCCATTGCAAACAATAAAATGGTTATTAGGATAGACAAAGGAAGTGCCGTTAGCTATTCCAGCCTTAATCTCTTGTACAAAATAACAAAAGAATAAAGATGGAAAATAGGACACCAGGTGGTCCTTTCTCTATTCTCCATCACAAAGGAACCAATTTGATGGAGAGGGATGGCATAGTGAACAGAAATGGTCCAACTACAGCAATGTTATTCGGGCAATAGCCAACATTCACCAAATATAAGTATGTCTGCTTTCCGAATCCTTCAAAGACAGAATGAAAATTATGGGTATGGAGAGTTAAAAGTTGATGGGGAAAATAGGCATCTCAGGCTTGGAAACATTTTGTTCCTGATGAGGAAAAAAATAATGAATGCATGAATTTGTCTTGTGTACAATTCTCTGAAAAAGTATATAAAATGATGTCTGAGCACATCACAAGCTATGCTCTGTTTTTAAAAAGGATTAGGAGAAAAAAGCAGTACTCCTACCATGTCCTACTAATGAAGCTTAGCTTTGCCTTAAGATTTTCTATGTTTATAAAATGAATACTCTCTTCCTTTTGAATTCCTTGTCCACAAGCCAAATGTGTGTATTTTAAATTGTGTCATGTTACCTGGCCCAATTTCTTGTTATCTGCTATTAGATATTTCCCACTGTCTTATTCTGATAGTTATATCTGGCACTGTGTGCAGAAACATCTAACCAAGGAATGTCATAATACTTATATAATGCTTCCACCAGCATAGTGTTTATAGTACTTGAACTAATTTGAGAAAAAATGTATTTTCTTAATGAGAAGATGTGATATGAAGATAAAGTAAATGTAATATACTGGCAACTAAAGAACCATTTAAAACAGGGGTCCCCAAACTTGGCAACTTTAAGACTTGTGGACTTCAACTCCCAGAATTCTCCAGACAGCATAGCTGTCCACAAGTTTTAAAGTTGCCAAGTTTGAAGACCTCTGATTTAGAGTCTATGGAACAAAAAGCTTTATCTGATTAACACTAAATGTATGGTATATTGATTATTTGGAGACAACCTTGCATAAAGATGCTTGTGGAGATTTTTAAAAGAAATGGGACCCTTTAAAACAGCTCTGATTTTGCAGAAGAATGGTTCTTGATGAGTAATAGTGTCCATGTGGCTCTCTCTCTCTCTCTCTGTGTGTGTGTGTGTGTGTGTGTGTGTGTGTGTGTGTGTGTGTGTGTGTTGTTATTTTCCTTTCTCATGCATACATCAACTCCTTTACCAGGGCTAAAATGGTGTGACACTTTTTTGAGGCTCTGGAGGAAAATTCCATTCTAAATATTTTGGAGAATGTTCTTAAAAATAGTATTTATCACTACAGAGAGACATAGACGACCTTTTCTAACTATACATTAAAAAAAACCCTCTACATCAGTGATGGCGAATCTTTTCGACAGCAAGTGCCCAAACTGTGCACGCGTGCCCAACCAGAAAGATGTGTGTGCAGACATGTGCATGCATGCCCATGCATGGACATGCACACATGAGCAGCACAGACCCGAAGACCTGCTGGCTGCCAGGAGGCGGGGCCTCCCAACATCAGAAGCACAGCAAAAGGTAAGATCTTTTTCTTTCTTGAGTTTCTGTTTCATCATTTGCAGGAAAACAGAAGCTCACAAAAGAAACGCCACAGATCTGACCGAGGGCGACAGCATGCATGCTAGCTGGGAGGGCTAGCATCATGGCTGTATACAGTTAAACAATACTACATAGTTCAAAATCAACCTATATGAAAAGTATTTAATGTAATAACGTGTCTTGAACCTCAGGCCTTCCTTAATGGATTTAAAACACTTTTTGCTTTTCAATTTTGTGGGGACTGTTATTATAATTTGGCTTGGACTGACCTCAGCTGCAAACAGCTGACATACGCAGAATTGGCTGTTCATAAGATGGCTGCCATGAAGGATGTGCCTAGTCACAATATAAGCAGGGAAGTGCCACCTCCCCACAACTTAGCTTTTCCTTTGCCTGAACAGATGGGTCTGTTTCCAAATAAAGTGCAGGTCTCTAGCTTCTGTTTGATTTTCTAATAATGAATGCCCGTATGGTTCATGAGGGGCCTAGAGGCATTCTTGTAAATGAAAATGCTGCTGAACTCTGATTATTTGATATATGGCATGCCAGTGTGCGTATGTGTTTGGTTTTTACAAAAAATGTGATGGGCAACAAAGGAAGTGTCATTAGAAGTATTGTTTTTCCTGGGAACTACACAACGGGTGTGAAAAATAAGACATTCTTCTATGGTTCCTTTTAGTTTTCAAAATACTGCAGGGAAGAAAAGAATAAAAGCAAGAAAACAAATGTTACTGCATTAGTTTAAATTGGAGATTAATTTGAGAAGTTCACTGTGCAGAGCCAATTCAATTTCATTTTGGCTATATTACCCTGTGCTTAGAGGTTCATGGTATTTTCTCAGATCAATTTTCCATCTTTCACTGTTGTGCAGTACTTGGACAGCTTGTTGATAACAAACGACTTTTTTCCTTCTGCTGTAAAATTCCCATTTGAATAGCAAGATTGGATATTGCTTTCCACAGCAGAACAGGGAATTTGTAGGTACCGGTATGTCAGAAGATATATAATAGGTAGTTTCTGTTTTAAGTGGAACTATATTTTTTTTACTATTTTTAAAAGTTGAAAGAATCATCCTACCCAGAAGTAATACTTTGTTAAATATGCATGTATGTGTGTGTGTGTGTATCTATAATTGTTTCACAACACCCTGTTAGAGCCCCATTAGGAGGAGACATACTGTTTCCTTTTCTGCCTTTCGGCTCATCACCAGAGACCATCTAGACAGAAAGCCGTGAGTTCTGTTGTGTAATTTTTTTATATGTGTGTTACGTTTTTGAGCTGATCAATAAATAAGTCAGGGAGACTAGTATAGATCTATTTCGAGCTTTTTAGCTCTCATCAGCTAGCCATACCCTTACTGGGATTCGAATATGTTTGTATGTATGTATGTATGTATGTATGTATGTATGTATGTATGTATGTGTTAGTTTTATGAGCTGATCAATAAATTGTGATCAATAAACAATTACATATATATATATATATGTAATTGTGAAATTACCTCCCTCCCATATTTGGGCATACCAGGTGCTCTGACATAAACACTGACTTATTTCCCTGGCTCAGCTGATAAGGGAGTAGAGCTCATGGCTTAATGGTTAAGGCAACTGCCTGACATGTAAATAGCCTGAGTTCGAATCCCAGTAAGAGTATGGCTAGCTGATGAGAGCTAAATAGCTCGAAATAGATCTATCCTAGTCTTCCTTTATTTATTTATTTATCTATCAGCACAAATGCAACACAAAATGGTTTCCTGCCTGGAAGGCTCCTAGGTTGGGAGCCGTACTGCTACCCATTTTGCCTTTCAGCTCCAACCTTTCAGCTCCAACCTAGGAGCCTTCCAGGCAGGAAACCATTTTATATACATATATGCATACATAGTCATCAGGCCATCCCATTCAAGGTAAGCGATGTTATACAAAATAAGAAAAAAGTCATAAGCTAGAAGAAATCAGGTCTTTGCTTCAGCCCTGTCTATTCTATGCTCCATACTATCTATGGAGATTCTCAATCATCAGTTGTCCCAAAGGTGCTGTTCAAAAGGCAACTGAACGTTCTTGGGTTTTTTCCCTCCTTGAAAACGTTTCACTTCTCCTCCAAGAAACTTCTTCAGTTCTGTTCTTCAGAGAACTGAGGAAGCTTCTTGGATGAGAAGCAAAATGTTTTCAAGGAAAAGAACCCATGAAAGTTCACTTGCCTTCTGCATCATAGTGTATATTGTGGTTGGGTTTTTTTTTTTTGTTTAAATGTTTCACCCTTCTCTTTTGAAGGATCTCAGCATCTCTTTGCTGAGTCTTCCTCTCTGTTTGCATTGCCTTCCCCTAAGTCAGACAATACTTTGGCCACCTAATGAGAAGAAAGGACTCACAGTAGAAGAGCCTAATGCTAGGAAAGATTGAGAGCAAAAGAAGAAGGGGACGACAGAGAATGAGGTGGCTGAATGGAGTCACCGAAGCAGTTGGTATGAGCTTAAATGGACTGGTAGAGGATGGTAGAGGACAGGAAGGCCTGGAGGAACATCGTCCATGGGGTTGCAATAGGTCGGACACGACTTCGCAACTAACAACAAATGTCAAATAATATACTTCTTCATATATTTGTTTTGCAATTTGATTTTCATTCATACTTTCCATAAACCAAACAACCTCAATGTCTTCTTTCCAACAGATTAGTTTCTTTTCTGTTCAATACATTTATTCTTCACCATACATCTTCTTGTTTTACTACATAAACTAGAAGCTGCTATATTACTATTTAACCCACCTTCACTGCATTGAGCTTCATGTTTCAATGGAAATATCCAATCTCCACTTCCACGTCACAAGGTCAGCAGAATTATTTAATCTTTCTTCAGTTACACTGTCAACATCTATAGCCTTTAGACTTTTCAATATTCTTATAGCATTTATGACTTTTTTCATATATATTTTTCTTGGACACTAACCTTTATAGTTTTCTTTTCCATTTCATTCTTCAGTATAATAATATAACCTCCATACAAATCTTTAAAATGCTCATTCTAGTATTTGATCACTTTAGCTTCATCCAAAATCTTTTAATCATTGCTAAAGGCACTTTATTTAGCTGTCTTCACTCATTTCCAAAACAGTTTTTTTTTATTTCCATCAAAAATGTTTTTCCTTTTCATACACATCATGCAATATATTTCTTCAGCCCGAATTTTGCAATTTTGTATGCTACATTTGTGTTTTTTCACGTCAGAATTGCACCAAGCATCTTTTTTTAAAAAAAATGTTAGCATAGCTCCTTTGCTGCCCCAAAGCCAGTCAATTTTACTGCTGGAACATCTGCTTCGTGAACATCTGCCATCTCTTTTTCAAAGTAGAGCTCCAGTCTATGTTGGGTGAGCCTAAGAATTTGCTAGTTTGTGAAATTAAAGATATTGTATAATAATTTGTATACTCTGTTAAATGTCCCTTCTTTGGTATTGATAATGAAGGCTGATCTCTTCCAATCTGTTGGCCAAGTTCTTCAGACTTGTTGGCATAATTTGATTAAAAACCTCACTAATATGTCTGTTGCTTGCCAAATATTCCACCATTTCCTGTAGTTTTCTGACATGATAATGACTGGAATCAATGTTATCACCATTTTATTTAATGTCACCTTCTAAGACTAGAGGTTGTTGAAATTTCTTCTACAATATCTTAGATTTTGAAAGCTCTAGCTTACAGAATTTCCATAATTTGTTCAGATATCCAGTTTGCTTTCTTATGTTTCTTGATCCTTGGCAATCTTCTGTCACCTTCATCCTTAACAAACTTAGTTGATCTTGTTACATAGTTGCTGTGGCCCCCAATAAATGAGGTGCAGAACTGCAAAGTAATTCCTGTTGTTTAATGTGTGCATGAGATCACAATGTGAAAGCTGATTTTGTTCTTCCACTTCGGCTTGGGTTGGAACTTGCACATAGGTAGTTCGTTATTTCCACACTCAGCCCAGGCCATTTCTTTATTTTATGTATTTACTATTGTAAATTACTGTCTCACTATAACCGATTCTGGGTAGTGAACACAAATCAGACAAAAACAACAAATGTAAAAACAAGAGTGTAAAACATAAAGATTCATATGAATGCATATCATAAAAATCAAAGACACAAATCATATGGGAAGAGAGGATGGGAATGGCCACCTCAACAATGGAGCCATCTAAGTAAGGTTGCCTGGGAACCCCAAGGCTTGATAACATAAACAAGTTTTGAGGGCTTTTGGGAATATCAAAAGAAATATCAAACAATATCTTTGCTGTTATACTAAGCTCTTCCACTTTCAAGCCCTTTCAGAGTCACTCATGCCCTAATCATTGACTACGGCAGTGCTTCTCAAATAGTGGGGCGCGCCCCCCAGGGGGGGCGTGAGGCTCCGTAAAGGGGGGCGCGTTTGACCTCGGCAAACACTGTCATAACAAGCCAAGCCCCGTGTTTATGTCTCTGTATCCAGTCAGATGCTGACAAGGACCTTCTCCTGTGAAACATAACGCTGCCCCAATTAATCAAACTTGCTAAAGAAATCGGGCTACCACTGCTGACATTTGCCTCGATAGTGAGCATTAAGCCAGTACATGTGACCCGATTGGATAGACATGATGCTCTATCCTGATTAGCCAAACCCGCCCGTGTGACTTTTAGACCCGGATGATACTATTTACAGTCGCGCGGGGGGCGCGAAATGTTTTCTTCTTCCTAGGGGGGCATGACAGAAAATAATTGAGAAGCACTGGACTACGGCAATGCATTCTACATGGGGCTGCCCCTGAAAAGTATCCAGAAGCTTCCATTGATTCAAAATTTGTCATCCCATGTGGTTTTCTACAAGTCTACATTTGTACATGTGTCACCTCTCTTCCAGGAGCTGTATTGGTTGTTGATTTGCTTCTGGATCCAATTCAAGGTGCTAGTGTCACTTTTAAAGCCCTACATGAACCTGGGACCAGATTATTTGAAGGAACATGTATTCCCAGTTACATTTCCCTGATCCACCAGAGCAGGAGGCAGTAGATGTTATGAACCCCTTCTTCTAAGGAGGTCCATCTAGTGAGACCAAGAAGAAGGGCTTTCTCCATGGTAGCTCCCTCTCTGTGGAACATCATCCCTGCAGAAGTAAGATTGGGGCTCAAACTTGACACTCTTTTAAAAGGTTCTGAAAAGATGGTTTTGCAGTGTGCCTAGGGCCCCAGGGAGTCATGAAGCCCATGGTGGTTTGATTGTTTTGCCATGGGACAGGGTTTTATTATGTTTTGCATGAGGTTTTATTTCTGGAAGCTTCCCGGAGTTACCATAAGTGTTTTGGATGGCGGTATAAATTTGCTTAATAAAAAAAATTATACAGTCAACTTGATTTATATGTATTTCATCTGAAATATATATAGGCAGTGTTTTAGTTGATCAAATAATATGTTGACAATGAAGAAAGCATCAAACTGGCAGAAAATGATAAGAAGGTTCTGTTTTCTAGGCCATATGTAATTCAGCTACATTTTTCCTTATTATTTCCAATCCCCAAGCATAAGCAATACATCTTGCTTGCATATTCTGTTAATTTTAGATTATCCATAAAACTCATCAACTTCCTCTTCCTTCTTTTATGTATGGAGCATAAAGTGCTCCAATAACAGTCACATTAGGGAAAGTCTAATTGATACCATTGATGGTATTATATTCTACTACAGTGTTTGCTGTATATCCTTCCTATCGAAGCAATGTTTCCTTCTTTGTTTGGTTTTTTTGTAACCTGAAGACCTGTTAAGAAGGTGCTCAATTCAAGTCCCCTTCACTGTGCTGATGCCTAAAATGTCAAGGTGTAGTTGATTCATTTCATTTTTCACTTTATTGACCTTTTCTGTATGTTCCCATATGCTTCTTATGTTTCAGGTTCCCAGTGTAATTTTGTCTTTGCAACATCTTTTCCTGAATGGCACTGCAAAGGAGTGAGGTTGGGGTTGTTGTCTGTGCTTTAAAAAAACCAATTGCTGCCATGCAGAAACAGTTCCCACACCTACTTCCCTCATACATTCAGCCATTACCAAAGAGATTTACTCATAGGCATCCAAGATGGTGTTCCCACTCCTTGGCTAATTGAGCTACACCCTGAACAGGTTGATGTCCAGAGGCAACCACACCCCACCCAGTCCTTTGAGCTTACAAGAGTGAATGGTAAGATAGAGTTAGAAGGGAAGGAAGGTGTGACAGGAAACATGACGAGCAAATAGCCTAAAGACAGTCTCCAACTTAGGACTGGTCACTTAGTGGCCGTTCAAAGTTACAATGGATGCCCTCAAAAGGTTCTTAGAACCAATTCTGAAATTCTGATGGTTACATGACTGCATTTCAGATTCTCAGAAACCAGCCCACATTTATGGCTGCTTGCAGCATTTCATGGTCATATGACCACAGTTTACAACATTTTGCCTTTACTTCTGGTTTTTGGCAAAAAATATCCCATAAAAAACAATGGGTTCACGTAAAGATTACCACATCAAGATCATAAAACAGATTCATCACACGAGTTACCTGCTTTACAACCATCATGACTTACTTCCATCATGGACAGGTTGCATTACAGTCATAAGTCGAAGACTACCTATGCAGATGAAAAAGTGGAGGTAACGTTCAAAGATTGGTAGCTATTTCAATCATTCAAGTGCCAGGATCACATTCTGTTCTCCAGTATTCAAACTATTGTTTATGTTTTCCAAAATTCATCCCTGATGCTTTCATTATAATATACACTGGTGTGTAAAATGAAACCATCAGCAGTTTGCAGATTTCCTCTTTCATATACACCCACAACAACTTACAGTAGATTATAACAATTAATAGTTGCTGACATTTAATCCTTTCAGAATTAAAGCTACATATTTATTTCCCTATGTGTATTTGTCAGACCTATTCCAAAAGATCATGCCATTCTTACCTACTACAGCCTTCTTTCAATATCTACTACTTTCGGCCACTAATTAATTCAGGGGATTTTCTATTTACTCATCTTGGGTTCCCAGTCAGGTCATCTTTATACCACAGTCATCACTAGATGCCCCCATAAATATTTATTTATGTTGGCACTTATGGCTTCAGTCAATTAAAGCTTTCACATAATGCTTTTCAGAAAGCTAGAAGAGCAAGTAGACTAAAATAACATCCTCAGATATATCCAAGTAACATGCATCAGTCACTGCTAATGGTAAGGACAGTATCTGTCATTTTTAGTAATGTTTGACCTAGTATGTGAAAAGAACAACTAAAGCCCAGTTTTACTCAAGCATGTTCATGCTATTATATATAAGCTAATATTGCTAATATAGAGACAATCTTGCAAGCCAGCATACTGTTGCCCACATCTCAACAATTTATACAAGCATGTATTATATAATGACACACATTTGGGATCCTACCAACCACCTAATGTTATAAAGAATGGGCCACGTGGATGCAACTGGGTCAGTTCATTCTCAGTTCAGTCTAGAATTAATGAGAAATGACCATTCAACCTACTGGAGTATATTACAGTAAATGCATCTTAACTTTTTGGTGTATGTTAATTGGTACTGAAATTACCTGTTTTGTATGTGTGTGCTCATGACAACAATCACTTAAAAATATAACATGATGTATGCTAGATCAGACCAAAGGTTCATCCTGTTTCCCATTATGGTCAGTAAATTATACTAAGAAAGTCCACATTTAGGCCAGCAATATCCCATTCTGGTGGTTGTTATCCCAAATTGGTACTAAGAAGCAGCTACCTGACTGACACTCTCCTTACCATCAGTAGTGAGTGTTGGATATCACTTGGCTTAACATGTAATAACTGAATCAGTTCTGGAAATGGGACAACGATGCAGGTATTAGAGGATAATATTAGGACTGATTTCTTTATCAAGGAGAAATCAATCCTATGAAAGACACAGGCTTAGGACGATGCATTTGTCTTTTCTGATCAAAAGTATAACATGTGTAATTTAGAAGAGGTAGGTTTAATTGATATAGTTTTCCTCACCCACCTTTGGTCATGACTTGCCTCTTTGGTGTATTGTAGTATTTAAGATCTGTGAATGGAAGGAAACCTTTGGGTTATGTTATTTGTCCTGGTGCTTCAGCTACATTATGAGCTAAGAGAATAGAGAGAGGCAGCAGGCAGGCAGGCATGCAGGCAAAAATCACCTTTGACTTCCTATCAGCAGCAGCCACCATTCCCAGGGGCTTTGTTGGAATAATTCCTTCTGGCGGAGGGGGGTAAATAAGCATTTCTCAGAGCCTGCAGTAGCTAAACTGTCATTCCCCAAGTCTCATAGGGCCTTGATCTGTCAACTATCCTAAGGGAAGGATCCTTATGAGTTTTATTTGGATGTTGTTACAAACTTTATGTTACTCACAAGCCACCTTGGAAAGGATTGCATTGCAATAAATAAAAATAATGGTTCAATGGCTTTTTTTTAATCCCCTCTTTAAATAGTTGGGGATAGAAGGACAGCCTTTCAGTCACAAATCTGAGCTCGTCCCAGCATAGCAAAATATCACTTATCACACTGCTATTACCCCTGCTAATAGCTACGCATCAAGGCCTCAGCGTTTCACCACCATCCTCCTCCTTTCAATGTGTTCCTAATGAACAGCAAGGAAACAGTTCGACAAGGGCAGCCATAAAATTAGTGATGTGGTAAAGTTCATGGCTCTGCTCATAAATTTCATTTTCAAAGAGGCGAAGCGTGAGATGAGAGGCCATAAAAGTGGAGAGTCAAAGCTCGCCTTTGATTGAGGTTTCATCTTTGTTCAGAAGCGCAGGCTGATTCTGTCCAGTGGGCAGTTGCCATGGGGATATAACAACAAAAGAGAGTGCAAATATGTGAGTCCCTACCTTGGCACAGTTAAGGGAGCAGGATGCTTGATCATGTTCTATCCATCATAGCCATATGCAGGAGCCCTGGGTTTTGTTTTATTTATACGTTCATTCACATCAGTGATATAAAAATGGAAAAGTTCCTCTTCAAAGTGAATACTGCCTTGGGCTGTTAGTTAAAAAGACAATCAATAAACACTAATAGTTCACGTACCGTAGCTAACAATGCCTTGTTGAGGCAAGCTATAGGAAACTGAACGATTGAAATATCGCTGAGTTCTTTCGTCCCAAACCATCTGGCCTAGATATAATGTGGAATTTATGGGGCTACCATGGGAGTAGAGTATTATGCCTACTTGGCTTTAAGAAGGCAAAGATATTCACAGTTCATCTATTTAATCTATTTAAATTTTACTTTAAATCTACTTTTTACTGTAAAAATGATAATAGTGCCAGTGCTTATTTACTTTTAGGTAAATTTTAATTGAGGCAATAGATGTGTAATCAATATGAAATGGTTACTATCTGTTCAGATTGGAAGTGAAGGGTCTGCATTCCTTGGAGACTTCTAAATCCAGTTTTCCTCTTATGAGCAATGGCATTTTCTAGGCAAGTGAGCTTAGAAAAAATTAAACTAAATCCAAAGTAAATATCTTTGTATGGTAAACAATGGGTTACAGAGATAGAAAGATATTTTCTGAAACAATTTTATTTTACCCAACTGCAGAATAAAGCTTTTCATTTGTAAGAAAATGTAATTTGCCCCAAAAGAATTACATGCAACTCAAAAGCTTGTACTATTATTTAAAAAACTTAGCCTGTTTGTAAAATATACATCCTATTCAGATTCTATTTTTTTTATCATTTCCCTGCACAACTTAGGATTTGATTATAAAGAAAAACTCGTGCAAAGTAATTCTGTTTGCCTCTTTAAACACATAGATATAATGTTTTTGCTTGCTCATCTTAAGAGTTTATTTCGAAAACTGAGTTATGTCTGACTGAGGTCAACTGATCTGCATCATTTGAAAAGACAATATCTGGAAGCAAAGAAATACATAGTCATATGAAAATGATAGCAGGATTAAAATGTTGCAAAATATTGTGGGGTACATACTTACATATTCATATACAGATACAGGATCTGCAAAACCGGTATTATATGCTCCCAATGATAACAACGAGAAATTATGTGACCTAGTGCATTTTGGACTAACTATGGTATCCAAGTAATTGCCATAGGCAGACCCAAGTAGGGTGCATTACAATCGCCGCCCTGGGTCCTTCGTGGAGAAGGGCGGGATATAAATCGAATTAAAACTAAAACTAAACTAAAAACTAGTCTAATAAGGTGTTGATAAAGTCGGTCCTCCTGCCCTTTGTGGGGTCACAACTGATGTAGTACAGTAACAAGGGCCCATAAATATGACTACCACCTGCTGTTCCAGAAAGACTCCTAAATTTTGAACCTAATCCCTAATGGGTGATACTTACCAATCAAGAAACAATTCTGATAGAGACTGGTTTGATTCCAATTCACTCAATCTAATGGTTTTCTTTTGCACTGGTCACCTAGTAATTGCAGGGATATTTGTTGGTTTACTTGTTACAGTTTCAATGAAACTAATAAAAGAATCAGATTTAAATTATGACAGGAAAACAGTTTACTGACAAAATAAAGAAATATACAACAAAAGAATATAAAGTAAACCCACAAATTGCAGTCTTCCCTATTATTGGCTGGGAAAGTTCATTTGAAATGATCATTGGCTAATAAGCACTCTGTCATCATTAATTTATGAATAGTCCATCATCCATTTAGAGCCATTAAGTGAATGTATAGTTTCAAGATAAATGAAAATACTTGCTTGCAAGCAGCAAGGAAAGTTGATGAAAAGAAAATATTCAGCAGAAGAGTTTTCTTTACAATACTAATGTTTGAGAGTGTAAATGGGGGTATATGAAAGATACTGTAGAAACTATGAATATTATGAAAGTATTCCCTACAAAAATCATGCCTACATTGTTTAGACCTCACAATGCTCTTCTAATCTCATGGCAGTGAAATATTAATAAGTTTTGTTGAATTCAACAATGTATCTAGCTAACAATGACCTCAACAACAACAAAAACCCATATCATATAATATAATTGTAACAGAAAGAATAACATTGAAGGGACCTTGTAGGTTGTCTAGTCCAACCTCCTACTCAAGCAGGAGACCCTACCATTTTGGACAAATAGTTGTCCAATCTCTTCTTTAAAAAAACACTTGTTGGAGAATTCACAACTTCTGGAGGCAAGCTGTTCCACTGATTCATTGTTTTAACTGTCAGGAAATTTCTCCTTATTTCTAGGTTGGTTCTCTCCTTGATTAGTTTCCATCCATTGTTTCTTATTCTGTCTTCAAGAGCTTTGGAAAATAGTTGACTTCCTTCTTCTTTGTGTCAGCCCCTTAGATTTATACACACACACACACGTGCGCACGTGCATCTTATCAGAGTGATGATAATGTTTGCAAAGTTCTTCTTTAATGTATTAATATGCACATAGGAGAATGAGCCTTATGCTGAGCCAAATCCTTGGTCCATCTGGCTTGCATTACCTACACAGAAATGTATAACTTGAAGTCCCAAAGCTGCATGTAGCCCTTGAAAGTTTTAATTCAAAAGTATAGCCTATATAAAAGTTATGTTAAATTATAATTTGTGACATTATTATTCCTAAATACATGGAAGGTAGTTACTGTGATGTCATGTTATTAGTTAAACCCTGAATGCCACTTTTTAAACTTGAATAGAATTGCAATGATGTAGAGGGACTGATAAGAATCCTCCGAATTTTAAGTCTGAAACATTTGTAGCCCTACTATGGTTTGACCTTGAGATCTTCTGCATGCGGAAGATGTGCTGTACGACTGACCTATGGCCCATTCATAGTATGTGCAGGTTCTAGTGGTTTACTATATATTAGATATGCTTCATGCTCAATTCCCTGGGTAGCTTTTTAGGTGATTTGTTTTACTATTTTGGCCTGTTTAATAGCAGCTGTTGTTTTTTTTAAATTTTATTCATACTGGTTTCTGCCTGTTATCTGTTATCTCATTAAAATACATAATATTTTTCTTTTAGAGAGTTCAGACCAAAACACAGAGGGAAGAAAATGGTGGATATTGTTGGATTTGATACCTACTGTACTTGGTCATATTCAAACTCTCAAACTGTCTATTCAAACACCAGATCCATTTTGCTATTTCACTCTCTTAGACGTGGAAATATTGGTGGTGGAATGTGTTTGTGTCTCTGTTTTCCAGCTGATATAAATTATTTGGCTTGGCTATGAGTATTTAGAGGGTTGCCAATAAATCCCTTTATTCAGCATCATAAGAAACAAAACATTACGAGGAACAATGAATTAGTAACACGTACAAGTGTGTGTGTGTGTGTGTGTGTGTGTGTGTGTGTGTGTGTGAATGAAAATTATAACAAAAAATACCAGTTTAGGTTCAGAAAAAAAATGTCTAATGTATTTATTACATTTCTTCCTTTGTTTTCATTAGGGCCAAGCAATCATATATATATATTTACCCATATAATTTTCCATTCAATAAAACCTCCATTTCAGAAACTGCATTTCAGAACTATTAATACTTTTCAGATATGTTAAAGTTCCTACCCTTTTTGTATTGTCATTTTGTGAATTCAGCAAGTTTATAGGCAAATTCAGTCCCAACACAAATTCTCTTCCAACGTAAATGCAAACTCTTGCCTCAGAAAACTAGGGGAAGAACAGGGTACTCCATCTCACATTTACTCTAAGTACAACTGATATACTTTGCAATTTTAAGAAATATTTGAGTTTACCTTCTTAGATCTGCTTGGCTGGATTGCTTCATGAGGTGTATCTACATCATGAGGTATACCCAAATAATGAGCATAATTTTGCAACTAGAAAACATCTCCCTTCCCAAATTAATTATAATCCTAAAGTGATAGAATGAAAGTTAATGTTGAAGAAGACTTAGTTTGAGATGTATGCTCTCATACATGTTGCTTTACAGTGAAATGTATGCTCCATATATAAAGCAAGATAGAAGAACAACTTTGTCTCATTCTGCATGGTTCAGCAGTTCTTATTCCACTGAAAATATTACAGTGGAATATCTAGGATACCCTAGGTATCCTGATTCCTGATCCTGTATGTGAGCTTTAATTAGTGAAAGTAGATATTTCATGTTATATTTATCAAGTCTGTTTCATCTGGGATATTCTCAATCTTAGCAAAAACTTATTGTATTTATGAGCCTTCTTTGACAGATCAAATCAATAAGTCAGGAAAAAGAAAATGGGGTTATGCATTATCGAAAGGAGATTTATAGAAAAAAACAAAACCACAGTTTATTCCTGTTTATCTACAAGTCTTTCCTGTTGTTAGCTGTATTTCTACTAATTGGTTGTATTTCTACTAAGGATGATCAAACATCAATAGCCATTGACTAAGCTTAAAAACCTGTGCATAACAATAAATGCAAATAATCAACACTACAACTGAGTAAAGACTACTTATTTGTAGTATGAAGACCATTATTGTTTTGCATCTTCAGTGCTCATGTATTTTGAATGTTTTATGATTAAGGTTAAAAATTTATATAACTGACACACCTCAGTAGGGATCAGTGGAAATGATACCATGCTTTTTGCTAGTCTCACTAGTGTTGCTGTCCATGGTGCTAGTTCTGCAGCAGTTATCCACTCCTTCAGGTGTGACTTGAACTGCACATGGCACGCATTCATCTTTATACTAAGGCATCGAAAATAGCTTCCAGTGGTGTTCAACGGTAATAAATGTGACCCTATATATTATGATGTTCGGTCTATGGCTTGGAATCCCTTGTACTGCTGGAGCTTAGGTTGTTCAACAAGTATACCTAAGGTGAGGAAAAATATTTAAAAATCAAACTACGTCAAATAGAGAAGCAGGGAGTTTATATAACATTCTCTTACATAGACATTCTCTTGTATATCAAGTGTTTGTTAGCGTCCAGTTTGACACACTATGACCATTTGGAAAGCACAATAAGCATATCCAGATGATCACAGGTACCTTAAAGGAAGAATGTGTTGGTGGTTCTATCCTTCTTTATTTTTAAAGCACATGCCCACACACTCTATATATTGTATTGTAGCTGTCCTTTGGAGGAGTGATCAGCGTGACCCGTGAGAAGCAGCTTGACAAATAGATTTTGAAAGGGCATTTCGATCAGGTCTAGGCTGGTACACTCCCATGCCTTAAGAGCAGTGAAGACTTGCACAGTGAAGGGCTTTTAAGAATGACAGGGCCAGTTTAGTAAATTCAGTGTATTATAGGCAGCTGGAGTGAAGCTAATATGATCAGTGTAGCTAAAACCAGCGCGTGAACATGCTGCTTGTTTCTGAACAAAGTGAGAGCGGTAAAAGGGCCTGCTGAGTGAAATTACAATAATCGAGCCAAATATTGTGTCCATGTGGATTTATGTCATTTTTACAAGGTCACCACAAAATTCTGTAAATAAGGGCAAAGCCCATGCAAAGATCAGACAAGTAAGTGAGTTAGTATGTTGTCTTTTATTCCAATGAGTGATATGGACAAAAGGGAGTATCATCCAAAAGTCTGAGGATACTGGTTTGTACACATTGTTCTTCCTAACAGTGTATACAGTGTATACAAAATCAACCATGCATTTAATCCAGGCATGTCCAAAGTCCGGCCCAGGGGCCAATTGTGGTCCGTTTTCAAATTTCGAGTGGCCTGCAGCTTCTTCTCCCTGCCAGACTTATTGGTTTAGTCTTTCATAAAATAGTTCATTTGCATTTAATATTAATGGTTCAAAGAATGTGAAATTGAATGGTCAGCCCCACACATTTTCACCTCACCATATACGGCCCTCCTTGCAAAACGTTTGGACACCCCTGATTTAAACCAATCAAACCACACACCCTATAATTGTTTGTGTGTACATCTATGTGTATAGTTGGGTCTCCAGATGTGTCTTACCTAATTCCAGCTGCATGACCAAATCTCAGGACAATGAAATCTATAACCAATAATAGCTGGAGACTCAACATAAAAACTAGCTTAAAGTGATTAAGTGTGAAAATGACATTTGTTTCTATAAGCACAGTTATTTTATACATGTATATTTCTTTTGCTTATCTATAGGGTTTAGTTGGAGGGAAATGATTCATACGGCACTACTTGTAGTTGTCATCTTTTGTACATATATGAAATCAAAGACAGACTATCAGTTCACTTCATTGGTATCTCTTCCTTTAAAATGCATAGTGTTGATGGCATAAATTCATACTGTGCAGAAAGTATGTTTTTGGTGCACTTATAAAATTAATAGTATTGCTCCTTAAAAAGCTGGTATTTAGTAGAAACTCACAAGGAGCTGTGGTGCTGTGATGGTTTTGCCATGCAAAACATGTTATCTCTCTTTGCCTCAATTTTTCTACTCTAAATGAAACAATTGCTGGTTACGATCAGGGAAAACGTCTTCTGTGATGGCTGGCAGTAGAAAAAGAGTATGACTTCTGAGACGGCGTTCTACTCTGTTTAGCTTCCTTCCTTCTTCCTTACAGCTGACATTGAGCATTGGAAGAAATAGGCCACAAAAAATGATGTGCCAAAGGGAAACAAGTTTAAGTCAATATGATGTAGGAGTTAGGTTACTGAACTCAGCTAATAGCATGGCACTGAGAAAATCAGTCCCCATTTAATTAAGGAGTTCATAGATAACCTATCACTAAATCCAATGTATCCCATAACACTGTTGCTGTGAAAATTAAATGGAATTCATTGTATACCGCAATGAATTTCCCAAGCAAAGGTGTACATACATTTTATAATAAACAAAATGGGCAGGAGAGAAAAAATTTAGTGCCTACTTCAGGTTTGCTAAGTGGTAGTGAACTGTAATAAAGTAGAGATCCATAGGGGACCAAAAGATAAAATCACTATAGAAAAGCTTACTGGTTTCACTAAAAATACTACGATCACATTTTCTTCGACCGTAATTATGGGAAAGGCTCAATTTAAAGTATGCTAAGGGTATCTGACTTTCTGTCAAGCGGGGCACAACTGTGGCATACATACATACATACATACATACATACATACATACATACATACATACATACATATAATTGCTGGGATTTATATCAACTTACCAAATAAATCATGTGATTCTGGTATATGGGAGTCTCTAGTTCCCATTGCCCTTTCATTTTCTAGCTATGTGAAGGAAAGGTTGACAGACTATATAGCTTTTATACATTTTTGCCTGATATTGGGTTGTGCTCTTATTGGGGTGGGGGTGGGGTTCCAACTTTTTCAAATATTTAATTTGAAGAACTAAACGTAACATTTCCTTTACAGACTTTAATGAAATTATGTTACTGTCTTCCAAGCGAGCCTAGTAAAAGGAGCTGACTGACAGAGATAACGAAGTAAGACTTTTCTCACTAGAGTCTATATATTTATAGAGAATAAATCCTTTGGAAGCTAAGGAAAGATAACGGCACTGCTTTGTCAGGTGGTTTCCATTTCTGTTTATTTAAAGACAGCTAATCTGGCCTAATCTATATGTAAAATAGAAGATACATGGAGCTAAACACTGGTTTTCTGGGTCCTGCATTTCATTGTTTTGTAATCCATTTGAATTTGAGATAAGAAGGCTATTTAGCATAGTTAATCATGTTTCATTGAGAGCATTATGTCAGAAAAGTGACTGGATATGGGTTAAAAAATGCAGATAATTATTATTAATTGCCCAAAGTTGATGATGCTATTTTTTAAAGGAATTGTAGGAAAAGAGACTTCAGACCTGAGAGATAATTTAGGACTTTTTTACACCGATAAATTGAATATATACTGTAAAGAAAAGTTGAGACAGAGCAAAATGAGATTATTTATGAAGAGACTGAACAAATTAGACATGAGAGAGAATGTAGTAAATGATAAATGGATGGTAAGAATAAGGTAAATTAGACCTACCTTTAATACTAGGATAAATGAATATTTAATACGTTTGCAAGATAAAGTGAGTTGAAAGCAATCAACTGTGCATTTTTAAAGATTTTTTTTATCCCATCTTTATTGTTTCTTATAAATAACTCAAGGATACGACCATACCAAATACACCTTCCTCCTCTTCTTTTATTAGTGACAACGTCCCTGTGAGATGAATTGAACTGAGAGACAATGATGTCCCATATTCATCCAGCTGGCTTTCTTGCTTAAGGCAGGACTCCTGGTTTCAACCTTGGTGCTCTTCATTTGCCTAGTCAGGTAAGATTCTTACTGAATGTTGTATAACCAACCACATATTTAATCCTGCCATGACACACATTTTGTGGTATGTTTTCTGCACAACTCTAATGCTCAACATTTTGTAATAACCTTTTGTGGGAATCAATTGGGTTTAATTATGTGACATTTCATCGACTGAGATTTAAACAAAAGTTGTTTACATACGGCTCTCCTTTGTTTTTTATTGAATAATATTTGTATATTATAAATATACAAGTGGATTTGGATTTCTACCATGTAATATGTAATGAAATAGGCAGGTATATTCCTATTGAATATCAACACATGGAAAATATACTGTTGCAGACTGTTGGGCAGAAAAGAAATCATTTCAGAAAATTAGCCATGTATTCAGTAGTCACTACTAATTTAGATTGCGGTACTTTCAAAATTGAAAAGATCACTCACATAATGGCAATCATCACATCCTCTAATACAGTACCAGCATTTGCTAGTTCCTGTAGCATCTGTACAATATTTCCTTAGTCAACAAAGTGAATTTTGGTTCTGAATGGAAGCTTTGATGTTGGAGGGGCAGTTAGTCTTTTTACAAATGGGCGACTGTGAATTACCTTCTGATTGCTATAAAATGTTTTGAAGTAATTTACAATGAAGTTTTAAAATCAGTAGCAAGACACTAGAAATGAAATAGCTGATATAAAATTGCATATAGTATATGTATGTATGTGTACACACACACACACACACACACACATAGTCTAGTGTTATTATTCTCATAGAAAAGATGGTGGTAAAATAGGTTTTCTGTGGGACTATAATTTTGAAACTCCTAACAAATTAAATTAAACTGAAAATGGATAAGAAAGAACACTTGAAATAAAAGTTTGTAGGGGGAGATAGCTTTTTTCTACCAGTTCATAATCCAAACTCGGTGGAGTCCTCTTAGTAAACCTAATCATATTCTATTTCAAAAAGGACTGAAAATAGGCATTTGGCCCTTACCCTAATCTCTATGCATGAGATGCTGTTTTATAAAAGTCCTGGATATCTCAGAGTCTAAAGTTGTCTTTCATGCTTCCAGCTAAACTCCAGGAAGTTAGGAAGAACAGTGTGCATGATTGAATATACAGTTCATTCTATACTCACTTTGCACCTTCTTCGCATTCAACTGAATGTCTGAATAGTGACCATATCTCTTCCTCTCATCTCCTCGCTTTAAACCAATTGGTTCATTTCATGAAATCCTTGGGATCCTGCAGCTAGGAGCAGAAGGGCATCGTATAGCTATTTAACCCCTTCTTATCATTTGCTCATCATTAACTCCAACCTTACCCTGGCCCCACCCCCACTCCCTCAAATCTCAGACTAGAAAGGAAATATTTAGGAAAGAAATAATTTCTCCATTTCCCTTCCTCCCTCCCCCTCCCTCCGTCTCTCTCTCTCTCTCTCTCTCTCTCTCTCTCTCTCTCTCTCTCTCTCTCTCTCTCTCTCTCTCTCTCTCTCTCTCTCCCCTCCCAACCCATTTCCCCCCTCAAACTCAGGGCTTCCTGAGGCTGCTTTTCATTAGAAAAAATTGAGAAAAAGAGGCTTGCAGTAGCATGTTGCCTTTAATTTGGTCTTGATTCTGCTAGAACTGAATGTATTTATTTTAAAACATAATAATTTGATCCAGCTAACAATAAAACTTGCATTATATTCTGAAGAAAAGAGGGAAAATTCAAATAGTTCAAAAGGCTTTCATGGTTGTTTTCCTTGAATATCTGAAGGAAACCAATACCCTCTTAGATCCTCTTCAGAATAACTTCTTTACAATATTGTCAGTTTATCTCTTCGGTTCTTTGCAAAAGGTTCCCAGACCAGTTTTTCTGCATGCTGCAGATTTTGCCATTTTCTGGCTTTAAAATAGATCTCAATATCACAGGCAAAACACAATATTTATTTATTTGTTTGTTTGTTTGTTTATTATTTATTTATTTATGTGTTCATGGCACAAAATAAATATTTTATATGTTTCAATATTGTGTGCATAGCCAACACAATTTAGCATGCAACATATCCAAGGGATTCTTTTTTTTTTATATTGAAAAAGTTTTATTGGTTTTTACAATTTTTTCAGTAGGGTAGGGTAAGGGATACAAAGAAATTTTTAGAGCTTTCGTGTCGAAGTCATTGGCCCTTCCGGGGCTTCATAATAAATTGGTAACAAAAAGCATTTTCCATAAAACTACAAGGTGAAAACAAGTACATATTTCTAAATTCTCAGTTCAATGCTGTCGGTCATTTGCAAAAATCCAGATACACATGTTATACAATATTACTCAAAAATCAAGGCAAAGTTATTTTTGGATCTAAGTCTCTTGGCAATTGTGTCTTCTATCTCTCCTTCCAGGCCCCCAGCGGGCGGGGCCGTGGCCCCCCCTGCCCCCCCTGGATCTTCCCTCAGGAAAGAGGAATGTTTTTTTTAAAAGGCTTCCGTCTCAGCAACTGTTTTAATCCTCACTCTTTCTCCTTCCCAGAACACCAGCATCCCTTCGGGCATCACCCACTTGAACCAGATCCCGTGATCAAACAATTTTTTGGATAAGAAGGAGTACCTCCTTCTCATCTCCCTAATCTTTTTTGGGATCTGCTTCAAGATGACAACCTCCTTTTGTTGGTAAATTAATGGTCCCCCTCTTTGCGCCTTCAAAATTTCCTCTCTGGTTGACCTTCTAACAAATTTAACATGTATCTCTCTGGGTACTTCATTTATCCTGGCATATGCAGAATTTATTCTGTAAACTAGGTCAATGTCCCCTCTGATCTCATCCTTAGGTTTATGTAAATAATCTGCTAAAATTGTGCTCATGAGTTCAGGGAGACATTCACCAGGTTCCTCAGAAATGTTCTGAAATCTTAAAAAATATGTCATCCTTTCAAAATCAATCCTAGACACATGCCCAGTTAATTCTACAACCTCACTGGTAACCTTTTTAAACTCTCCCTTTGCCCCCACCAGCCCCCCTTCCAACTCTTCAGTCTTCTGTGTGTTCTCCTGCACTTGCTTCCGTGTTTCCAGAAGTTCCTTCTTAAAGTTACTATTTTCTTCTCTCTGGGCCTTGATTTCTTGCACCAAAGTTTGTATCACAGATTCCAGAGAAGCCATCCTTTGTTCTAAACCTGCCAGTTCCAATTTTTGTGCCATGGTTAGCTGTTAAAGTCAGTGCCACTAAAGTGGCGTTTTTTGGGTGGGGCCGTTGAGGCAAATCAGGAGATGAAAGTTCAAATCAGGGTTGTAAAAAGTTCAGGAACCAGAAGAGCAACACTTTTCCAAATCAATAAGTATAATAGCGAAGGCACTCCAGAAAAGGAATCACTTAATCCAAAAAAATTTTTTCTTCATTAATAGCAAGAGGAAGTCCAAATCACAAAAAGATGCTGGTAATTTTCCATAAGTAAGATAGTCATTCAGGAACAAAGGGGAGCCATCTTCCACCGCCCAAGCTCAGAGCCAGAAGGGGAGAGTGGTAAAAGAAAATTTGTTTCAAGCCAGCCAGACCTAGATACATTGTTAAAAGACAAGCCGCAGATCACTTTCCCTTGTTTCAAAACAGTCCGGGTTAAGGATATCCGCTTCCTCGCAACGAGGAGCCATTTCCATCCAAGGGATTCTTGTTCCTCCCGTGTTGTGTTGATATATCAGTATGTATGTACGGATATTGTTTTTGTTCCTAGGGATCTTGCTTTCTTAATTTTTCAAATCCATTTTTCTTTTTAATCTGTCCCTCTAAAGCTATATTTATGACTCCAATCTACAATAAGATCAGTGGTTTTGGATTAAGTTTATTATTACATTTATATCCCCTACTGAGCCACAGTGGCGCACTGGTTTGAGTGCAGTACTGCAGGCCACTTCTGCTGAGTGCCAGTTGCCTGCTATTTGGCAGTTCAAATCACACCAGGGTCAAGGTTGACTCAGCCTTCCATCCTTCCAAAGTGGTTAAATGGGGACTTTGCTTCCGGTTTCCGAAGGCGACGGACGTGTTCCATCCGCCGCTTGCTGTCCCGGTGGCTCCCTGGGGAGCACAGGGTGGTTCTGGAGGGACCCCCTGCCATAAGGGTGGCTCGTTGGGAGCCCCCAACTCGGCGGCAGCCGGTGGGGTTTTCCCAACCTCGCCCTAGGAGCCAGGAAGCAGAAGGGGGGGGGGAATCCTGCCTCTTCGCCGGATGGATCCCAGGAGAAACAAATCAAATGGAAAGAGTAGCTGAAATGCCAGTGGTGGAGGGCTCTTCCTAATCTCTTGGATCACTGATGGGGGATAAGCGACAGAACCCTGTGAGTTCCAGTTCAATCAATTTAAACGGAGATTAGAGGGGGGAGGTTTTTTTCTTTTTAACCCCCCCTCAGACGAAGCGGCATTCAAACGATCTCTCTCCATATCGGAATGGAGAGAGAAAAGGGACGAACTTGCCATTTGAATTAACTATGGGAGAGAATTGTATCGCAGTTGCAACAATCTTTTGCGGAGCCCTTTCTAAAAAGCAAATTGAAACTTTCACTTTTCTTCCTGTGAAAGGGTGAGGCAAGATGGCTCCCCTTTGTTCTCTTCTCATAACTTCTTTATACTTATGAAGTTTGCCCTCTGTAATTGCCTATGAAGGACTCCTGATATCTTCTAACATCTCCCCCGAAGGCTCTCTTTGTCTCTCCTGCTACGTGGACTTCCTGGATGTGGATTATATGGTCTTTCTCTTTTTTTTTGATGCACCTCTGAGACTTGAGACAGCTTTTTATTTGGATTTTCCTGATATCTCGAACCATCCCGGCCAGCCGCTCCTTTGACGCAATTTCTTTACCACCTTTGAACTGAGACAATGTGTCCTAAAAAACCGCCCATGGGAAAATCAACATCTACCCCCTCCTCAGCAGTCTCCAGCCCAAGTATGCAACAGTTGGAAATTACCTCACTATTGCAGAAAGAAACTGCTGGAGAGAGCTCGCAGGAACTGTCGGTTGCCCAAATGTTTCAGGAACTTATGAGAAATATAAATGAATTGCGGAAAGAGATGACAGACTTTAAAATAGGACTCAGATAAATGAGCAAAGCACAATGGAAAATAAACAAAGAATTACGACGTTGGGGGTGGGGGCAGCCGAGATGGGGAAAGAGGTTAAAGAGATTCGAAAGGAAATTTTAGAATTAGAAAATTATATGTCTAAAATAGAATTTGAAAGAATGTCCTTTTTTCTCAGGTTCCAGAACATACCAGAGACAGAAAATGAAGATCTTAAAGATGTTATGAGTACAATATTAGCAGAATACCTTAAAAGAGATAAAGAACAACTCTGGTGGGATATGGACCTGATCTATAGAATTAACTCAGCATATGCTAGAATCCACAATGTCTCAAGAGAGGTTCATGTTAAATTTCTCAGGAGATCCACAAGGGATGAGACACTGGGGGCCCAAAGGGGGGAACCTTTAAGGTATCAAGATAAAGAAATAACCATTTTGAAACAAATTCCGAAAAAAATCAGAGAAACAAGAAGGAAATATTCCTTCCTGTCTAAGAAATTATACAATAAAGGAGTTTGGTTTAAATGGTTATTGCCAGAGGGAATGCAGATCTTCTGGGAGGGGAGGGGTAAAATTAGAATTAAAACATTAAATGAAGCAGAAGCCTTTTTAAAAAAACATTCTTCTCTCCTAGAGGACAGAGATAGTGGAGGCGGGGAAAAGGGCAAGGACACACAAGATATGGGAACAAAAGGGGCTATGACTCCACTTGGTGACAGGGAGGAAGGAGCAATATCAAAAAGGCTCAGATCACAAAAATGATTTCATTTGAAATGTTATTGTAATTGTCGATATAATAGAAAATGGCAAAGAAAGAGATGATTGAACATATGGTTGTCACAATGTAAGAATTCTGTTTATGCTTATCCTTTATTTTTAAAATTAAACTTGTGAGGTTTGGGAGGACTACCACTATCGTCATGGGAGCTACCAAAATTTTCTATGCACCCTATCCCTTTTCCCATGTATATTTTGAAAACCAATAAAACTTTTATAAACAAAGTGGGTAAAATGAGGACCCACTTAGAGAGGGCTGTAAATCACTGTAAAGCTGTATATAAGTCAAAGTGCTATTGCTATTGCTATTTTGCATTCTGGAAATATCCCTTTAACTTGTATGACTTATGATGGTGTACTACTTCCTCCTCCTCCTATTTTTCCCACAACACCCTTTTGAAGTGGGCTGAGCTAAGCGTAAAGTGAGACTGGCCCAAGTTCCCCAGCCAGTTTTGTGCTTGAGAGCTTAGAACTCATAGTGTCCCAATATCTCAACGCTGAAAAGACGAAAAGGAGAAAAAATTCCCACATTAAACATTTACTTTAAAATAGCAACATATACAGCCTTTTGCAAAAAAAGCAAGTCTTATTTTAAATGTTAAAAGATATGAAAGCATACCCTAGGAATGATTAAAATTAAAAAACAAAGAAAACAAGCCCACAAAGAACAAAAACTAAAACAACAGTCATGTTTTTACATATCAAATAGGAAATCCTTCAAAATCCACACCAGGTAATGCTTTCTTTAGATCAACTTAAATTTTAATTTTTAATACCTGATTATAATTATTTAGTACATGTTAGGTTGCCCTAAGAATGATATTTCAGTCAGAGAATTCCCAAATGGTGAACAGTATTAAAATTTCAGTCACATAGAGGTGATCAAAAACTGACAGTATGAAACCTCTGTCTTAGGCTGGGAAAAATAATCATTTTCTCCCACTCCAGGAGTTGAAGATGGATTGAAATAATAATCAGTACTCCTGGTGTGTACAAACATTGAATTTTAGTTTATAGCAAACAGGTTTTATAAGTTTGCTTATAAACATGACAAATATGTAAGGATAGACAAGGACTAGATAATCTTTGTGATCCCTTTCAATGCTTAGTATTGAAACATGTTTATGCATAATTAATCTTACAAGTATTAAATGTTATGTGAACATGGTAAACCAGTGCAACTAGGTTTAGGGTTTAGTAGGTTGTGCAAACCTAGTTTGCAAGCATACCAATCATTCAGAGAAAGGGGATTCTGTGCCATCCAAAAATCTACTAAAGTGTGTGATTTTATAATAAAAATATGAAACATTTATGCAAATTATGTCAGTTTACACAATCAATGTAAATTACCTTTTTTATGCCAGTAAAAAGATGCCATTGTTAGTGCACTATTGGGTGAGATAATTTCTGGATCCAGATTTTATCTGTTAAATCCAAAATTGACTAAATGAGGTCCATTCAACAAAGTCATACTAAATATGATAAAATATTAAGAAATTGATCCATAGAGCCTTGTTTTGGCTAAAGGTACAGAACTGTGCAAAAGCGTTAGGCAGTTATGCAGAAATTCTGTAAATTAAGAATGCTTTTAGAAATAAAAGTGTTAATAATTTATTTATTTTTTCAATTAACAAAATGGAAAGTAAATGAACAGAAGAGAAATCCAAATCAAATCAATGTATGGTGTGATCACCCTTTGCCTTCAAAACAGCATCAATTCTTACACATGCACACTTGCACAAAGCCAGGGATTTTGTAGGATTAGAGTCAGGTGTATTATTAACCAATTATACCAAGCAGGTGCTAATGATCATCAATTATATATGTAGGTTGAAACAGAGTCATTAACTGAAATAGAAACCACTGTGTAGGAGCCTTAAAGAACAGCTAAAGTCTCCTGATAAGATGAGATGTGGAAGATCGTTTCATGTCACAGGTCAGAGGTGGGCTGCACTTACCACGCATGCACTTCGCTCGCTCATGCACCTTGTGTGCAGCAGATGTGGGTTCTGGCTGGTGTTACTGCCAGTTTGCTCATGTATGTGCTGGATGTGCACTGTGCACGTATGCACACTTCAATGAAAATTGTTTTGTGCATGTGCAGAACTAAAAAAAAGATGGTGGCAGTGACAGCGGTGACTGGGGAAACAGTTCGGAGGTGTGTCCAGCCTGGGTTGCTGCTGGTTCTGTGACCCAGACTGGCATACCACTACCGATTTGGTTGAACTGGGACGAACTGGTAGAAAACCACCTCTGGCATACAGCATCAAAAACAAGGCTAAATAGGACAGCATAGCGCTGGGGCAGGTGGACTGGCCCACCCACAGGTCACAACTACTGGTTCACCCGAACCAGTCCTAACCGGCAACAGCCCACCACTGTTACAGGTTATACTGTCCAACAATGCCATCAGCACAGAATTGGACACAATTACATCCATCTACTGTCTGGAGAAGTCTGGCCAGAAGTGATCTTCATGGAAGAATTGCAGCCAAAAATCCATGCCTCTGATGTGGAATAAGGCTAAATGGCTCAACTATGTACGAAAACAGAAACTGAGGTGCAGAAAAATGGCATCAGGTGCTTTGGATGGATAAATCAAAATTTGAAATATTTGTCTGTATCATGAGGCAATTTGTTTGTCTAAGGGCTAGAAAATGGGACAATAATGAGTGTCTGCAGGCTACCATGAAGCATGATGCAGGTTCTTTGCATGTTTGGGGCTGCATTTCTACAAAAGGAGTTAGAGATTTTGTCAAGATCAATAGTGTCCTCAATGTTGAGAAATGAAGGCATATACGTAACCATCATTCCATACCATCACAGAGGAATGTGATTGGCCCCAAATTTATTGTGCAGCAAGACAACAGTCCCAAACATACAGCCAATGTCATTAAGAACTAACTTCAGCATAAAGAAGAACAAGAAGTCTGGTTTGGCCCCCACAGAGCCCTGATCTTAACATCATTGAGTCAGTTTGGGATTACTGGAAGAGGCAGAAGGATCTGAGGCAGTGGTGGGATTCAAAAATTTGTACTACTGGTTCTGTGGGCGTGGGTTGGTGGGTGTGGCTGGGTGTAAAAATAACATTGTCGCAGTTATCAAGCGGGCGGGCCACGAACAAGAGAGAAGAAGACACCACACCAGTTCTTCTTCGGGGAGGGTGAAATCGGGCAGACAAAAGCCTGCAAGCCTCTTTTATTAACTCAATCAGAAGGCAGGGTTAAGCATAGCATACGTCATGTAAACAATTACAACTCACAACCATATATGGCAATACACACAGTAGAAAAGAATCGCGTGTCCTTTGTTGATAGTTAACACGTTGCAGAGAGGTGGGAACTTTTCTCCAAGGTGTTGGGTGTCAGAGGGTGTTGACTGGTAATTTTCCATGCTGGCCTCCTTGTTTATGTTCGACCGGTAAGAACCAGTCTACACTAACAGAAATGCCTAGCACGTGATGAAGTGTCATAATGCAACAGCTGGGTGGGTGTGACAGGGGAAGGATACTGTAAAATCTCCATTCCCTCCCCACTCCAGGGGAAAGTTATTGCAAAATCCCCATTTCCTCCCGATCAGCTGGGCCTCGGGAGGCAGAGAATAGATGGAGGCAGAGCTAGTCAGAGGTGGTATTTACTGGTTCTCTGAATTACTCAAAATTTCCACTACCAGTTCTTTAGAACTGGTCAGAGCCTGCTGAATACCTCTGATCTGTGGTTAGCTCTCCAAAATGTTTGGAACCACCTAGAAGGAATCTTGCCAAGTTCTTTAAAAAAATTGTATGCAAGTGTACCTAGAAGAATTGCTGCTGTTTTGAAGGCAAAGAGTGGTCCCAAATAAAATATTCGTTTTGATTTCTCGTCTGTTCATTTACTTTCCATTTTGTTAATTGATAAAAATAAACCATTAACACTTCTATTTCTGAAAGCATTCTTAATTTACAGCATTTTTGCACAATGTTCAACACTTTTGCCCAGTACTGTACGTTCCAGACCTGAATAGCACTTGGAAATAATACAGAAAAAAGATTTGATCCATAGAGAAGGATAGACTTAACCTCAATGCAGCTGTTTTGAAGAATTATAGACCAGTGTTACATTTTTATCCTTGTATATTATGAAACTTTTTTTTAAAAAGCCAAATCTGAAGTATTACACAGCTCTATTCTCTTGCAGTTTTAAAATATAAGTAAATCCCCCCTTTTAATATTAATTCCCTTACAAGATTCTTATTTAAGATTGTTTATTCATCAATTCACATTCTGCTCTTTAAGTTACCTCATACTACTCTAGGCTCACAGTCATTTAAATCCACAATGTAATATCAATTCTTGCTTATAATAAAACACTATAAAGTACAGAACCAATAAGAAAACAAAGATTTAAGGCAAGCAAGAATTTCATAGGCAAAGGACATTGGAATGGAAGTGTTCCTCCCTACAGGAAACAGGCATTTTAGGGAGATGGATCAGCCTAGGGCATTCAGGAGGATTCCCTCCTTCTCCCTGTTTCCATATACCCTGCTTCCATACTTCTATAATCAACAGAATTATCAGGGAAACATTTTCAACATGGCTGTTGGGGATGCTGGTTTGAGAGGTTCAAATCAGACCTCGTGGTATACACAATCCTGTGTTTTGCTGTTCTGCTCTGCATAATGATCATGTTAAAAGAAATGTCCATCTGGGTTCAGTTCCAAATGGGGAGAAAGGCACTGGAAACATGGAGGCTATTTGGAAGGATGGTTTAATGGTGGACAGGGCCACATGAAGCAATGGGTGGAAACTAATCAAGGAGAGAAGCAACTTAGAACTAAGGAGAAATTTCCTGACAGTTAGAACAATTAACCTCTGGAACAGCTTGCCTCCAGAAGTTGTGAATGCCCCAACCCTGGAAGTCTTTAAGAAGATGTTAGATAGCCATTTGTCTGAAATGGTATAAGGTTCCTGCCCACACAGGGGGTTGGACTAGAAGACCTACAAGGTCCCTTCCAACTCTGCTATTGTATTATTGTATTTAAGGTCCTGGACAATGGAGCATGGGTAAGAAAGATTTATGCCCTCTTTGGGCCCCACCTTGCAGCTTCCTTTTCCTGTGTAAGAAATGTATTCTGATTGGTTGTCAGACTCCCATGGGGCCATGCAGGAGTAACTTTGTAGGTTGCCTTGAGTCCTAGGCTTGGTTGAACCTTGCTGTGTGATGTAATGAATGGGCTTTGAGCAATTCCTATTATGGCTTAATGACTTTGTCCTGGTTTAGATCTTGAGTGAGGGCTAATCCTATCAACCTGCAGCTGAAGGTCTTCTCAAAAGCTGATGGCCCATTCTTTTGTCTTGTAGATAGGTTGGCACTAGTTTTTCTGGGGCTATTCACAAAGGTAGGGGCTGCTTTCCAAGAGCATGTTTCTCCTTTTCTCATCCAGGGAGGTATAATATTTTGCTTTTAAAATATTTCCTAGAGTATTTCATTCTTCTAGGAGAAGGGCGGGTGCTAACTTTCTACACTCAAATTGGGTCTGCAGTCTAAGAGGTCCCAGAATGTTAATGCAGCTATGAAAAAGGGCCTTAATGGCAGCCGGCTGTGCTTCCAAAAGGTATTTGTAACCTCCACCCTATTCCTAACTCTTTATTTTTGTTTCTTTTTTGCTGAGTCAAAGAGAAGGGGAAAGAAAATAAGAGGAAGAAGGCATGTGAATGATTTAGACTCTAAAGGTGGGTTGCATATATTCCCCGAGTATATAAGTCACACTTTAAAAGAAATACATAATTTTCTCTTGGGTAACAAAAGGTAACATCTGTCTTGCCTGCAGATTCCTCAGCATGATTATCACTAGCAGGATAATAGACTGCCTGCTTTGCTGGCAATATGAATCCCAACAGACTAACCTGACATACATGCTGTAGAATTGCAGAATATTAACTACATTCTGAGAAAAAGGGGTAAGACGCAGACCTTACCACAAGATTTCAGATAGGACAGCTAAAACTAAAGGGCCTGGGATTTAATTAATTAATTATCTTATTTATATGCTGCCCATCTCAACAAGTTTACTGGGGTAGTGAACAGAATTAAAATAAGACAAAACAATTAGAAACATTACAGAAATACCAAGTAGCTGAGAAACATCAGACCCAAATCACTAATGCAACCAAGAAGTAAGTCCCTACACACACACCTCAGGCCCAGGCACAGAACCATGTTTATTAGGGTTAGAGTACAGAATTATTCTGAATTCTACTCTCTGGGATCAATGGTTATCTCCAGTTTCAAGCTTTACAAAATATTTTCCAATGATGTATTATAGTGGCACCCTTGCTTAATACATGAACTCTTCCAGAGGACCTTTGAAATTTGTTTTGTAATTTTTAATTTGCCTTTGGTAAATTATGATGATTGTGGATCTGTATCAATATTTTCCCTAGTATTTCATATTATATGAGGGGTGGGGGTTGAATAGGGGCCTAATTTATTATTGTGAACATTTGATTATAATGTATAGTATTGTTGTAGGTTACCAAGAGTTTGGAAAGTTTCATTGGAATACAAATTTAATAAACAAACAAATAAGAATTTGACCCAGATACCTTACTGCTGTCATGAAAATCTGTATTCCTTTCAGTATTCTGGTGAAGAAAATTCCAGCATTTCAGCTTGTTTTTCTTTTCTTTTCTTTCTTTTTTTTGAAGGCCTCTGGGTTTTTTCACACATAAAGAGTTATGCCCTAGAAAATTATTGCCTATTGTCACAAAAATTTCAGTCTTTCATTATTTTAATATTTGATCCGGATATGTTGTCATTGGTATGGTATGATGGATAAACCTGCTGGCAATATAAAGCAAACATTACACAGAAATTTGATGTGATTTAGAATGAAGATACTCTTTGGATCTGTATTATTAAAAAGGAAGCTATGGCATATAGGGCTTGCCATATGCTACTGAACTGTAATTCCATCATCCTTTAACACTGATTGAGATGTTGCACTGTCTACTTCATCTTAGACTCTTCAGAAGGACTGAAGATCAATTCAAATAATGTCATGCCATGAATATGGTCGATGGCTGTGCTAGCTAAGAATGATGAGAAATCTAACACAAATGTATGTAAGAAGATTAGAGATAGCAGCTGTAATATGCATTCAGTTATTAGGAGAATGAATTGCTATCCTATTGTACCAAGTGACAATAGGATATAATCCCTTGTCTTTAAGTTTTCAGCAGCTTATTAATCAATTGGACTTGCTACAATTGTTGATTAGCTGTGGTCATGACAGAGGCTAGAATTTTTTTTCTTTTGTAGAAAGAGGAATCCACTTTGTTTTATAGTGACTAGCATGCAACAACACTGCTGCCATTTCCCTTTGGCCACAATTTTAAGCATAATTTCTTTCCATTTATTTCCTGTTCTCACACAGCATATCCAGTCTCATCTTGACTACCACTTATCTCATTAGGTAAGCAGATATTTCACCATTCTCCCTCTCCCCCCTCCTCCATTCTCTCTGCACAATGCAACTGATGCAGTGAAAGTTACTCGTGAAGCTTCCTCTTGCTTGAGGAAATGGGAGCTCCAAACAAAGTGTTGGGCAGACTGAGAATAATGTTGTTTGTTTGCTTCTTTCCTATCATTTGTTTTGGTAGTCACTGAGAGGAGCCGAGCCGATTACAAAGGGCTCTGACGCTGCCTTGCTTTGAACATCGGTTATGTACTTGGCTCATTTCACAGGCAACTCTGTTCTGATATTTACTGTGTCTAAGAATTGGGCATCAGTTCATAAGCCTGTGTTTATATATTTAATATATATAAAGCTCCATTCTTAAGATGAAAAAAGGATCCTAGAAAAATACTTTTCTACTCTTCTCATCTTTTCTACTACCTTCTCCTATTGGTATCTTATGATTTATCACTTGTTGCTTTCATCTTTTGATTTATGCTCTATGATTTACCAACTTGTTTTTGTATGTACACTGAGAGCTTATGCACTGGAGATAAATTCCTTGTGTATCCAATTACACTTGGCCAAAAAAGAATATTCCTATTCCCACAAAAGCTGATGTTCCGAGAGAAATTATTTGAAATTCAGTTGAGTTCAAGAGGAACAGACCCAATTGTTTTTTCAGCCTCCAATATGACCTCAGATAATCCACATTATAAGGCTTTGTAATGCTGTGATGGTCATAAAGAGTTATTATTGGCTCCAGTTCAATTGTCAGAGGTTGTATATATTGTATTTCATTGCTACTTAACTCCAGCCATTCGCTTTTTTCTTTATAGCTCCATGGGTGCCAGATAAATAAGAAATTACATTTTATCCATCTCATAATACATGAAAATTATGCCAACCTTTCACAACTTGATACTTTACATAGATGTCAGATCATAACTCCTAACATCTCTCATCAGGACAGAAAGAATTAGGCTGAAAGAGGCTGCCTAAGTGTCATCATACAATGTATTAATCTTTACAGTGCCACAATATTCTTTCTTTTTAGTACAATGTATTAAAATGAGGGAAATGAACAGTTTAGAAATATGAAATCTTAATAAATAGATAAACTGTTCAGTGACCTGCAGGAACATAAATAGAAGCAAAAGCAATTACAATCTCAAAACATATCTGAAAAGGAATTATTATTAAAAGTTAAGCATTGAAAAACAATGAAGTACCCAACATATTTCAACTGGTGAGATGCCTTTGCAAAGTAACCCATTTCAACATAATTTAATCTTCTGAAAGAGTAGAACCTTCATCCAGTCACTCTAAAGCAGGGGTATCAAACTCGATTTAATTGAGGGCCACATCGAGATTGTGTTTGACCTTGGGTGGCGAGAGTGGGTGTGGCCAGGGGGCATGGCCAGCATGATGTCACTCATGTCAGGGGCACCTGTGGTGTCCCGAGCATTCTGCCAGCAAAAACAGGTTCTGCGTCCCCATTTTCAGACGCGATGGCCTCCTGCAGCCCTCTACCAGTGAAAACAGAGCTCAGAGGGGCTGCATGGGGCCCCCTGAGCTTCTTTTTTTCTGGCAGAGGGCTGCAGAAGGCCACCATGGCCAAAAAAGCCTGGAACGGCTACGTGCGGCCCTGCCAAGCTCCATTTTCGCTGGTACCGCAGGCCGGTCCTTTGCTGTTTCTAGGGCAGTCCTGTGGGACAGATCTAAGTACCCTGTGGGTCACATTCGGCCTGCAGACCTTGAGTTAATCACCCCTGCTTTAAAGGATGTTCTTTCCAACTATCTATTGGACATTTTACAGCTTCAGAAGGACTATATTTTGACAGGGATTCATTTACCAGAACCATTCAAAGATTAAACCATTTTGTTTCTAATGCAATTACACAAGAGCTCTGATTACACTATGCTTGATTAAAACTGACACCAGCTCTCAAGAGTTACAGTACTGATACAAGTTACATGTTTTACTTCTAACTGGTCTTCAATTACAGTATCCCTATAGGGTAACAGTTATCTTCTTCTAACCTCTATAAGCTGCTTTTTCCCCCCAGGAAGCCAGTAGTGAGATCCAACATTTAGATTTACAATGTGCTTCTTTGGCTACCCAGCCTAAGATAGTGAACACACTTTAAAGTCCCAGATTTAGTGTGGATTACCATTGCTAAAATGCCTCTTTCCTTGCCTTTACAGTTCTAGTTTGGTCCTTGGAAGGTTTATTTACAGATTGCCTTTCCCCAGTCTGGCGCCCTCTAGGCATGTTGGACCAGATCCTATAAAGATGGATAGATTGAAAGACCGTTATAGAACACAATTTTGCCTACCACTTAATGAGATAAGTAAGCAGATATTTCACCATTCTCCCTCTCTCCCCTCCTCCATTCTCTCTGCACAATGCAACTGATGCAATGAAAGTTGCTCGTGAAGTCTTTCTCTCAGTCCCATTCGGCTGGGGCATTGAGAGCTTTATAGCTCATACCTTGAACCACTAATTGGTAAACTGGTTCTATTGGACATACATTATTTGCATCACAGGCCCAAATATGTACTGAGTGCAGCTCCCTTCAAATAAGTAAATGAGCTGAAGTGGATAAGTATACTGTGCCGACAATATAGTTCCCACCTCATGTCTTATTCCCAAGATTATTTCTTTCATTTAATTTAAACTCAAGCTCTAGTGATATGTAAAGCCTTATTTCCAGAGAGTTTGTCTCCTGCCAAGAGTTCTTACTTGTTCCCCAAAGCTTTGCATCTCAAATGCTGAATTGATACTATGCATCTATTAAGTCATGGGGCTCTATTTTCAATCAGGTAGATATGTCACAGGTCGCCCTGGTCTTTTCTATTCTTAAATGGTCACAAACTGGGCAACTGTAATTAGTAACAATGCAAAACAACTATTCCTTCTAAGGGACATATTTCTTCATGGCATATTTTTATCCTAATATTTTTCTGGTGCATTTCACTGTTACTCTTATCATACCTGTCCTGTGAAGAACATTCACCTAAGAGAGTATAAACCTACTCAACCTTATTTGATAAGCTTCCCATTTGAATTAAGATGTGAAGACAAGGAGGAGTATTTTGTTGGAAACAGAGAAAGTTATAATGGGAGGTGGACTTCTCAGGGAAGGGGGATTTGGTATCTTTCACTTGGTGGGGTGCACTGAGGGAGCTCAACCAAGCTCATTGTATATATGTTGTGCACTGACAATAAAGTATTAGTATAGTGTAGTGTAGTGTAGTGTAGTGTAGTGTAGTGCATATTATATTATATTATATTATATTATATTATATTATATTATATTATATTATATTATATTATATTATATTATATTATATTATATTATATTATATTATATTATATTATATTATATTATATTATATTATATTATATTATATTATATTATATTATATTATTATATTATATTATATTATTATATTATATTATTATATTATATTATATTATTATATTATATTATATTATATTATATTATATTATATTATATTATATTATATTATATTATATTATATTATATTATATTATATTATATTATTATATTATATTATATTATATTATATTATATTATATTATATTATATTATATCATATCATATCATATCATATCATATCATATCATATCATATCATATCATATCATATCATATTAATTATATTATATTATATTATATTATATTATATTATATTATATTATATTATATTATATTATATTATATTATGTATTATATTATATTATTATATTATATTATATTATTTATTATATTATATTATATTTATTATATTATATTATATTATATTATATTATATTATATTATATTATATTATATTATATTATATTATATTATATTATATTATATTATATTATATTATTATATTATATTATTGTATTGTATTATATTATATTATATTATATTATATTATATTATATTATATTATATTATATTATATTATATTATATTATATTATATTATATTATATTATATTATATTATATTATATTATATTATATTATATTATATTATATTATATTATATTATATTATATTATATTATATTATATTATTATATTATATTATTATATTATATTATATTATATTTATAATATCATATCATATCATATCAATATCAATATCAATATCAATATCAATATCATTATCATTATCATTATCATTATTATCATCTAACCCACTGTGCTGGATTAGGTCACTGGATTCTCATGGCAATTCCTGCTTAACATCAGGTCTGCCTGTAAGAAATCTTCATCCATCCATGATCTTATCCTGGAAGTGTCCACCACTAAAACAATGATGCTTATGGATGATCCCTGGCAAGACTCCAGAGAATGGGGCTGCTCTCCCTGTCTTGTTTAATCTGTTAGCAGCTTCTGATGGCATTAATACTATCTAAAACTGGAGTTTAGCTGTAGAGACCTTGCATTGCACACTGGTGCTGCTTTTTCTGGGCAGTCTTTTAGTTGGGGGAAATAGATTGAGCCTGAGACCCTTGCCATGTGGGGTCACACAGGTTCAACACTATCTCCACGCCTGGGCAAGGTTATCCAGTCATCATCTGTTTTTGTTTTGTCCTTTCTCAATATGCAGATAGTTTTTATTGTTTATTGTTATTATGTTGGGAGTTGAAATGGTATTATGTAAGCTGCCTGGAACTGCCGTTGATTGAGATATCATATAAGTTCATTAATTAAATAAATACATTGGTAATGAATCTTCACAACTCTTTTATCTGTTGAAGATCATTAAGACATTCAATTGTTACTTCACTCCTCTTTTATTTTTATTCATTTTCTCCTTTATTTATTTATTATTTATTAATTTAATTTGTATACCACCCTCTCTCCCGTTGGGACTCAGAGCGGTGCACAGGGATAATAAAAGATAAAATACATATAAATACAATCAATAGATAAATTTAAAATTAAATTAAATAAATTAAACCCGTGCTAAAATATTAAGAAACCCTATTAAAACGATGGTAAAAACAAACTATGCCAGGCTGGCCGCTTGAAAAAAGTAGGTCTTTAATGCTCGACGGAAGAGGCGAAGGTCCGTGATAGTACAAAGGTCGGGGGGCAGGTCGTTCCAGAGGACTGGACCCGCCACAGAGAAGGCCCTTCCCCTGGGAGTCGCCAGCCGGCATTGTCCAGCGGACAGCACCCTGAGGAGGCCCTCCCTGTGAGAGCGGACAGATCGGATGGAGGTATGTGGCAGGAGGCGGTTCTGCAAATAACCGGGACCCATGCCATGGAGCGCTTTAAAGATGGTCACCAAAACCTTGAAGCGCCATATTGAAATTAGAGCAAAACACTTGTATTTTACAGGTATTGTCATGCACAGAAACACTGTGGTATTTTAATATTTTTAGTAATGAAAGGTATTTGTAGGACAGAGTTGCTAAAACTTTCACTGATATAAGGCTAAAAAACATAGGCATTGCAAAAAACTGAGATTATATCAAAATGCTGGCATGGACTATATGGTAGGAGCATGAGAAATTTCCCTTCTATAGCTGTGCCCCAACAAAAAATGCAAATACATAAGCAGCAGATTTTTCTGCCTGTTTCATCATGCCTCCCTCCTCCCACCATGGCTGTAACTGTGTAGTCTTCTACTCCTTAGGTTTTAATGTAGATATATTTTGCTTGAGAGTTCAGCAAAATGTGTTAATTCATATATTATAGAAAGTACATTCTTGTAAAGTGCTTTGTTTTGATTTCACAGTGTTTTATAGACGTATATCAAATTTCTTGCAAAATTTGGTTTATATTAACAAGCTCATTCCTTGGGGGAAATGTTTTGTTTAATTACTTATGAAATAATACAGGGAGGTATAATAAAGGGAAAATGAAATAGAAATTAGTATCAAATGAAAGAGTTGGCAAGTTGGTAAGAACTCTAATTCAGTGTTAGTGTAATTCAGTCATTTTCTACAAATAAACAAAGACTCAGTCCATAACCAAGGTCTAGTATTCTAGCAAAAGAGTGCTTTCCATATGTACTGGATTTTATCTTAATTCATTCCCAGCCATGCAGGTTCAATAGGCACCACTGCAATGGAAAAATCCAGTCTATCGTGACATTTTTTTTCATAATTTGGTATCCCCTAAGCTTCAGTTAATGAGGCTGTGATTAGACTATTATAGTCTAGCAAATAACTTACAGTATTTTGTTTACTGCCAGGAAAACTGCCGAGATGCCATCAGCAGGATCTCAGTTTGACTCATATTTTATATTTCACTTATTTTAATGGGACACTTGAGTTTGCAATTACATTTGGATCATGCCCATAGAATGTTGCATATCTATTTTTCTACATTACAACTATGCAAACATTTAATGGCTTGAGGGATTATTATGCTTTATTTTCATTTAACAGTGAAAATTTTGTCTAGAAATTTTTATCTTTGTGGCTTTAACAGCATTTCATGAAATTCCTAAACTGTCGATCTACTTGTTATCTCGCCAGGAGTCAAATGTCTAATTCAGGGTGATCTCTCTTTTTTTGGCTGCCAATAATGCAAATTCGCCATATAGAATTCATTTGTTGCTATATATGTTGTTTTTAGATGAAGAGTGCAAAGCATTGCACATGTTAGCAATGAACATTTTCTGTCAAAGGATTACTTGCCAACTCCCATCTCTATAGGAAACTGCACTACATTAGCACTATTTTTTATCATGCCTTTCCAAACTATAGAAAGCTTCTTTTTCCCAGATGGAACCAACACAGCAGTGGTTGTGTCATCTATAAAGCTTATCAAATAATAATGCAGTACATTACATGGTGTTTAAGATAATGAGACTGAGAGAGGTCACACACACACACACACACACACCCATTTCCTGTGCTGTTCTTGAAGATCTTCCCACATTAAAGTACAATCAGGGGAGCACTTACATCTCTTCCTCTTTTATGAGTCACTTTTAGTCATTCTCAAAGACTCAAATGAGTTCTGGTGAAACAAAAAATTGCTTTGTGTGTGTATAATTCAATTTCTTTTGTTTCCCCTATAAACAATAACTCCATCTCGTATTTTCTTCTGTATTCCTTTCACGTGATTCCAGGTTTGGCTTGGGTTGTTTCAATATCACATCTTTCCAGGTATCTTCAAATTGAGAAGAGCTAATATTAGAGCTAATTAATATTAATATTAATCCCATCCTTTTTCTAAGGTCTCTTAACTGTTAAAATTACAGGAAATAGATCTTATTGGCATGAAGACAGTTCCTCGAATATTTATATTTATATCTTTTTAGCTGAACACCAAATTGTTTTCAGGAACTCATGGCGCCACAATTCTCGGGTATACCATGTAGTGCAGCTGAACTTCCACACAGGGCATCCCTGTTTCTGTCCTAATTCTTGAATATCATAGAGATCCAAAAAATCCTAGAATGTCAACAAGAACAGAAGTGAAACAGTCTATGATCATCTGTAGTGCTTTTATACAAGAAACACTGTGTCGGTGCTATTTGTTTCTCCTTTGGTATATTTCCTAACTTTTTCACTTGCCAGCTACATCCTCTTTGAATGCAGTTGTTTGATTTGTAAAAGCCATCTATTGCTACTAACTCCAAGCACAAAAGCTGGATTGTCTGTTGTTGCAAGTCAAATCTCTATATGCTCCCACTTTGGGTAATTGCTGCATTTGAATTCTATTTCAGGTAATGTGTATGACTCACGTGAAAGATGTTGCAGCCCATTAAGGAAAGCCAAACTAGCTATTTGGGACTAAAATGCTATCTAGGACAAATTGTTCCATTCTGGCAATGGGTCACCATGGACAGCAAATCCATCCATACCCCCAGTGCTTTGGAATATATATTTTGGCAGCTTATCACTGAGTTGCACTCTTGAAACAAGGATGCTTTTAAGCAAATTAGCAAATTGTATGTGAGAATAGCTTTTCTGATGGGAAATCTATTTGGTGGTGACTTACACCTTTGGGAACGAGAATCTGACAAATATAATACTAGATAAGTTTTGCTATAACACATTTTCAAAACAAACAAACTTTACTGTTTTTCTTTTCTTTTTTGGAAGATTCTTTGTAAGATCTGATGATCAAAATTTGACCCCTTGCCTTGATAAAAAGTTGGCTTTATCCACTTTAGTTGTCATGTTTACATTTCATTAGTCAAAGTGTTTGAAAGGTGTGCTTGTCAACAGACAAGAAGATGGAAGTCTAGAAACTGGAGTTTATCACAAGGCCACCAACACCCCACACATTCTAAATTTCAACATCAACCATCCATTGTCACACAAAAAATATCCATTGCATCCATTGCATCAGAATACTATACAGCAGGGTGACCCACACCCAGCAAGCCAAACATATGGAGAGCAGGTACCTACATGAATAAATCAGGCAGAATGGATATCCACAATCATTTGTTACAAGATGTCTGTGCAACACGGTGGGGAGAAAAAGGGAGAAACAAGGCACAAGACCAACTACGTGGCACACCCTGCCTTACCATATGTCAAAAACATCTCCAAAGCAGTAGAACACAGCTTCCAAGATCTGCAAGTGGGCATCACCCAGAGGCTACCATGCTAGGACAAATTATGCACTGTAAAAATCGTTTGGAAGTTGATGATATTTCCAATGTAATCTACCAGATCCCCTGCATGAATTGCCCATGTGACTATGTAGGACAGACCGGGTGAAAGCTAACCACCAGACAGCAGGCACACAAGCAAGCAGTCAGATGAGGAGATCCAAACTCATTGATAGCCTCACATTGCAATAAACAAGGACATACATTCAATTTTGCAGCTGCTATGATTGTTGGATGAGCAGACACAAAAGCAGCCAGGGAGGTGATTGAACCCTAGGAAACAGGCCCCCTCATCAATCAAAGGGAGTGTTGATTTACCTCCACTTTATGAAGTACTTAGGAGGCAGAGGATGTTTAGCAGCACAAGGCAACAACAGGGAACAACTTAATAGCCAGCCATCAATACCCCAATCTTTATCTAAAAGGCTACACACAACAGCCACCATATAAATTCTGCTTATGGAACAGCACAGAGCACAACGAAATTCCCTGAGGATGGGTTCCAGCGTAAGTCCGAAAGCTTGGAAGACAAAACCGCTGGTCTCGGTGGCTGACAGAGATTGGATCCTGTCTGAAAGATGTCTTACAAGCCTCTTGGTAACCAGAGCAAACTTCAGACACAAGGGTGCACCCAGCCTTGCATCTCAGGTCACATGCCAGTTGAAGCTCAAATTGCTGTTTTCAGAAGTGCCTGACAGATCATTGTTCTCTGTGAGCAGATAAGGTTGCCATTTAAGCCTCATTGCTCTGACTATTGCAAAGATGTATATCACACTGATATCTTTAGCTATCCGGCACTTGACCTCAATTGCCAATTGTTCTCAAAGCCTGAGGCACTGCTGGCAATCAGAAAGGATTCTTGGCTTGCATTGGTCCACACTGTCCACAACGTCTACATTTGACCACAGTCTCTACAGACTTTTAGCTATGCAATTTGGGATGCATGCCCTTTGAATGGTGTGAGTCGGAATGGATTTCCAGAAAAAACAAATTACAGACTTCAAGAACCAAGAGCACTGCTCAGGTGACCTTGAGGACACAGATCCAAGTGCTTCAATGACCCTCTAAAAGGATGCAAATGACCAGGGTCTGCAAGGAATATAATCCTTCCATTCCCCACTATCCTTTCAGAGCTGAAGAAGCTTCTTGTAAGAGAAGTGAAATATCTTCAAAGAAAAAACAAGGAAGTCCAGTTGCCTCCTGAAAAAGCATCTTTGGGATTTGATCACAGCTTCTTGGTCTTAGAAATACCCAGAGCAAGTTTAGAAAATGTTGGAAGACAAAGGACTTGAATCAGTGAAAACAGGAGAACTTCTTTAAGACTCTGGAAGTGCCTTCCTCCTTGCTATATCCTAGATCTATCTGTTTGTCTGTCTGTCTGTCTATCTATCTATCTATCTATCTATCTATCTATCTATCTATCTATCTATCTGCTATCTAGCTATCATCTAGCTAGCTATCTACCTTCCTTCCTTCCTAACTATCTACCTACCTATCTATTTCTCCATTACTTTGATCCACTTGAAGTTAGTGGCCCAGAAAATGAAGAAATATAAAATACTGAATTAAACTGGAATTTTAGTACTTTTATTTTACAATTCAATCATTTCAAATCCCTTGCATAAAACCTAGGACAACTACCCCATGCTCCTTATTCAGAGGCCCTCCTGTTCAGAAAATGTAGAATTTGAACAAGTGTTAGCAGTGACGTTGGTGACCATCCTATCATGCCATCTGGAAGAGTGGAAAAGCATGTGTTTACCAGTAAATATCAGAAGAGCATTGTTGGAGGAAGGAGGTGTGACTCAGTAAGTGCTACACATGGGTGCAAGTTAATATCAACTAGCAACTGCTACCCATTTGATACTGTACTGTATGCTTTCACTCCCTATATAGTTTGCATCAGGGCAGGGGCCACACAGATAATGCTGAAGGTATAAATTTGGGGCTCCCCCTACTTCATAGTTTCCTAGTAATAACCTTGTAAGTTTACAGCATCAGGCACCAAGAAATCTATGGTCACTGTGAAGTTCCGCAATGCCTCAAAACAATCCTTCAGGAATTAGCATGACAGGTGGTTTCTCCACTTCAGGTGCCAGATAACTTGACTGCCAGTGAATCTACAACCAGCCACCTTGTCAAAACTTCCACAAATCTGGTGCTTGCTCACTACTCCTTGCAAATAGTTTTAAATAAAGTTGGCTTTCCTTCAAATATGCAATGCACATATCTAATTGCCCTGCAGAGACTGGGACAGTTCCAGATACTCATCTTATCCTGAAGTGCAAGAATTTAGAAAGGAATGAATGGATATCCTCCTATTTTGCTTGGTCAGAACTCTGGGAACTCTGGATTTTCCATACCAGGAGTAAATTATAATAAACTGATCACCAAGGGAGAATTTCTTGCCTGCAACCTGCAAACAATAGGACATATGCAGACTATAACCTAGAACTAAGGAAAAATTTCTTGACAGTCAGAACAATTAATCAGTGGAACAAGTTGCCTCCAGATGTTGTGGGTGCTCCAGCACTGAGGAGTTTAAAGAAGAGATTGGACAATCATTTGTCTAAAATGTTATAGGATTTTCTGCTTCAACAGAGGATTGGACTAGAAGACCTCCAAGGTCCCTGCCAATTTTGTTGTTCTATTAGAATCTTGATTGTCATGGCATCCTCTTTATCATGTCCAAATCACATGCCAGCAGCAGCTCTACTGAAATTATATTTTTCCCAATTTCTAGGATTAGAAAGACAGTTGTCTTTGAATACCTGCATTGAAAAGTAAAGTTCCTCTCCCTCCCTCTATCATACTTAGCACAATGGAGAGAATATCCCTATGGTAATTGTGTGGATGAAATAAATCAGTCTCTCATTCTCATAAAACTAAAATCCTGCAAAATGATTATGAATATAAAAATTGTCACTTATAATAAAGCATAACCCCTGTCTCTGCTTTAGCCTTTGCCCTAGTAGTGATTCTCTTGAAACAGCAAAAGTAATTGAGGAAAAATCTAGATTGGTGAAATCATGTCTTCTTTAAAATCACTTACTATATGAGATTTACTTATGCATTGGTAAACTTGTTAGGTTTCAAGAATTAAACAGCATCAGGTCCTGTTCACATTCATTTGAGATTCTCTCAGGAAATCCAAGGACTGTAGGCTAGACCAGGAAATAAAACAATTCAGAAGAATGCAAATGGAAACCATATCAGTGCTGCTACCAAAAAACTTACATGGATCCATGAAGTTATTAGAAGTCACCTGAGTCAATAACATATTTATCTTCTGTAAAATTATTTTAGCAGAATTTTTTTTGAAAGACATGAATTAATGCCTGCCTATAACAATTAAACTTGGATTGCAAGGCGTTCAAACTAATATGTACTAGAGGAGATCAACCCTGACTGCTTTTTAGAAGGCCAGATCCTGAAGATGAAACTTAAATATTTTGGCCGCCTAATGAGAAGGAAGGACTCACTGGAGAAGAGCCTAATGCTGGGAAAGATTGAAGGCAAAAGAAGAAAGGGACAACAGAGAATGAGGTGGCTGGATGGAGTCACTGAAGCAGTTTGCGTGAGCTTATATGGATTCGGGGGATGGTAGAGGACAGGAAGGCCTAGAGAAACATTGTCCGTGAGGTCATGATGGGTCGGACACGACTTCTCAACTAACAACAACAAATAACAATTAATCCATTAGCTCCTCTTCTGTAATATTTGTGTGAAATGTTTCTCTTGCAAAGATCTTGCACTTTTTATTGTGATAGTTAATTGGAGCTACTTGCCTTATATTGGACATTGGGAAATGTGGCATTAGAGATATGATTGTTGTGTTTAGGGTAAATGGCAAAAGATTGCAGCCGTCTAAAGTAAAAATGGGCACTGTTATACTAAAGTTTTCATCATGCTTGATCATTGGCCCTGTTGGGTAGAGGAAGTTGGAATTGAACAATACAAGGACAAGTAGTCCTTATGTAGCAATTGCCTTATTTAGGAACCATTCACAGTTAAGACAATGATGAAAAAGAAACATTATGACCAATCTTTTATGACCTTCAAAGGTCTGTAAAACAAAGGAAAACTGAAGTAAGATCATAAACACAGTTGTAGTTTCATTTATTTATTTATTTATTTAAATTTATATCCCGTCCTTCTCCACAAAGGACCCAGGGCGGGTCCTTTGCTTTGTATAACAACTGAGTTGCCAATCCCAATTGTGGCAATTCTGTCCCATTAGGCAGAGGGTCATTTGTTACTACAAAGACAAAGACAAAAAACAACAACAACCCAGAAACAAAAACCTGAAAATGCTCACTGAAAAGAAACCATATCCAAGTGATATTGTTCGTGAACCAGAACAGTCCCAGTTCAGACTCCACAGTTTAATAAAATTAATCAGGAGTGACGGAAGAAGTGTTGTGCTTTAACCCTTGACAGCAACACTGAACTGCTGTAAACAGAGCCAGTGATCTGATTGGGTATAACAAAAAGGAAATGGAACCTGTAAACTTATATCAGTCCTCCCCAACTTGATGGTTGCATTTGCTTTGGACCTAAGTCCTCTGGCCAGCATGGAATCATGGCTGAATCTGGAAGGTGAACGGAAGTAGCACCATGCCAGTAATGTTGTCTAATGTTGTATACTGCATCTCCTCATTCTAGATTCATAATTACTGAAATGAGGCTTTTTATTCAGGGTGAATTCCATGCATTATAATGAATTATAGAAGCCACACACCTGTGTAGCATAGTTGTGCAATTGCTGATGGCCATGTTCTTGGGAGTTGGGAAGCCCTCGAGGATCTCTCACTGTCAGAAAAGAGCATTTTCTTGATTATTTTAGACAAGATACTTCTGTTGGACCTATGTATGACTCAATACTTATCAAGGTCTCACAGATCAGTGACTCTCTTCAATATCTGAGTTGCCTTTATAAGAGTCTAAGTGTCCCAATCCTGAAAAAAACCCTAATAAACCTGAGGTGAGCTAATATGTGATATAATACTTTAATTTAGTATGTTTGGGACATATTTGACTCTTTTGTACATACCAATCATTTAAAAGTAGTTTTGAGTTAGTGTTGAGATAATAATAATAGTAAGTAGAACTGATATTCTCTGATATTAACCCATAAACAAATCTGATTTCGCAATTTGCTGATATACATCTAAAATCTTTGAGGCCAAGTATACAATAAATTCAGTGGATTATCTCTGAGCAGCTTTTCAGCTGATTGATTGAAAAGTTTGGTTTGGGCTTTTTAAACAACATATTTTTAAACAACATATTTCCAGTTTAAGTTGCTCCCCTCCCCATGATTCCCCCAGCCCAAATTTAAAATGAAGGAAAAAGTATATATTTTGACCTAATAAGGAAAACAATGGAAGGATCAATGTAAGAGAATATTTGTATCTCAAGGTAGAACTGTGGGGTCATTACCCAAGTAGGTAACATCATTAGTGCCCTGATGATGTTACCAAGTTGGATAATGAAATGTTGTGCACACACAAAAAAAAACAATCAAGCTCAATGAGCACCAAGGACCCCACAATGTAAGGAATCATATAAAACATAGAAAGGACAAATACAGCTTTAATCAGCCTTCTCTCTCATTCCCTCTCCCCAACAGAAACATTTCACTTCTCATTGCAAAATTTGCATAGCTTATTTTCTTTATAAAGGCTTAAATGGGAAGTATAGTTAACTACATAGGCATACATTTTAAAATTGTGATGCATAAAAACAGCATGACATAGCTGCTCAAAAATTATTTGGGAACCTTAAAGAATAGCACAGATGAGAAGCAATATTAGATCCCAGGGATAAAAAATGGGAACACTAGATTGAAAATGTTCAGGCAATAGAAGAGATAAAGTCAGTGAATGCTTAAAGGCTGCCTTTCTCAATATGGCACTCTCCAGAATGGACTTTCAATTCTCAGAACAGCTAAGAAGGATGGAGAGGAAGGGGAAGGGGAAGTTAGGGAAGAATGATATATAATGTAAAAGAAGCAAATTAAATACCATCTGATGGCAGCTTAAAACATTAGTGCAATAAGCATTTGGGGAGGAGTATTTGTGAGCGCGTGGGAGTTTTTTCATTAATATAGGTGTACATGACTGATTTTAATGATTTCAGAGAAACTGTCATAAGCAAAGTGGACTAAGAACGTGCTGATATTTTTCTAGAAGAGCAGCTGAATAATAACAATAGTAACTGGACGACTTCCTTGTTACATCATGCATTGATAGCTTCATTGTGGACCTAGGCAAGTGCAATGGACAAAGGCTTTCGTGTATCAATTATCTTTATAATCAAAGAGGTGCAGGAGGGTTTCATGAGGGTTCTTACAAGGACTTTTGGCATATTTACCTTTTCCATAAAACCCTGCGTTTCTGTCCAGAATCCTCTTGCATCCAACACAGCCAAAATGCAAAACCGCTTATCTTCTTAGTGAAGTGGATGTCCTTGTTAAACATCGTGCCAAAATGTATTACACAATAGGTTAGATAATTGTAAATTGAACCAGATTTTCACCCAAGAATACTTTCCAAAAGAGTTTATAAGTAAAATCCACATGAATAAGCTATTTAAATAGGAAATATATTGCCATGGAAGGAATAAATTCTGTTCTTGACCCTTCCAATTGCTGAGGGAGACCAACTCCACACTCTTCCTCCATAGGGAAAGACCAGAGCAGAAAGAATTGTTAATATATTTTGAAGCTTGGTGATAAAGTTAAGGAATACAGGATGGAATAACATTTATGGTTGCCTTTAAAAATGCCCCGGGTTAAGATCTATACAAGTGGTAAATCACTTTACTGTATCTGATATCCTCTTGTTCATTCTGATAAATGGTGCCTTTGATTTCTTGATCTATCTCACCTTTTTGTCCCAGTATAACCTAAGTGCAGAATTTCTTATTGCTTGTTTTCTTTTAAGTGTAAGCACTGAAGATTGGACCTTGTCTTTATAAGATATAACTGATCTTTCCCCAAATTGAATTTCCATATTCAAGCAGAGACATCTGCTATCAGATGCTGAAACTGAACAAATATAAGGAGCCATCATAATCATACTTTGCTTTATCATCAGCCTGTGCTCATCAGGGATAGATTGCCTCTATACATAGAGTACAAAAGTCATAGCCAATGGCTATTGATGACTCTACTCTCTGTTGAAATTACTCAAGTCTTTCTGCAACAAAGTATCATCATAAGTTGTTTCACTGAGATCTAACTGGCTGTTGGCAAAAAAAAACACCCTAGATGATTTTGGTTTCGTCAAACAAGAGGTCTGCTTGACATACAATTGTTCAATAACAATTGTAGGAATAAAATTCTACTGGAACTAAAATAGAGCCTACAAATATATAAGGATGTAGAAATTTACTAGCATTTATTTCCACTTACACAGAATTTAGAGACATAGGTGAGTTATCCATTCCACCCATCCACTCCCCGCCTCCAGATGTTGGTCTGCTTGGCATTTATCACAAAGGAGATAATGTTTAAATGAATATTTAAGCAGTCATAAAAGAATCCCACACTCTTCTCCTCATCCTCTTCCCTTGAATGACCAAACAAAGGTGTTGAGAGAAAGTGGATTTTTATAAGCAGTCCATCACTGAATCTAAACAATTTTGCAGATAGACTGAATTAATTAGCCATATTTTTTTTAAAAAAAATCTTAACTTTTTATCCATTCTTTATTCTTCAGACTGCCATTGATTAAAAATTCTCTTGCACCCAATCTTTACCTATTGAATTAACTGAAATTTGTACTCTCTGGTAATTGCACTTAGAATCAGTATAGTAATGAATTAGTTTATATGTTAAAGATACTGAGAGTGGTGCCGGTTAACATTCAACAAAAAAATATTAAAAACCAGTTTTGGTTACACTAGTTCAAATTGCTTCACCCCCCCTTCCTTGAAAATATCCTCTGGCACAGGTGAGAACATCTTGAGGTTGCAACTTTGGTGGGACCGGACTGACATATCCTGCTCTGTATCAAGGGAAGAAGGGGGGGGCATGTAAAAGGAGATGTTGAATTGTACTGATATTAATATACTGATATTCCTGGTAATCGCCGCTGTGAATTGTTTCAGGATAAGAGGCAACTGCTTGACATATAAAACTTGATTCGTTTATGCAATAAATCGAGTCAACAAGCTGAATGAGATGTGCAGTTAGAAGGAAGCTTCATTAACGACCAGGAATCTTACTTTGAAATTACAGTAAACATCCATGGGGCTGGGTTTGTTTAAAGATCTTCCAACGATGGGGTGGGGTGGGGGAGTTGGGAAAAAAGGAGGGGGCAAAAAGATGGAGCACAGTCTCTGGCACAGGGCTTACGCTTCCTGACTGCCGTGGACTAAAACAAAGCTGGAAGCCCTGAAAGAAAAGGGAGGCGACGCAGGACGGAAAGGCAAAAGCTCTGCCTTAAGTTAAAAAAAGGAGGAGAAGCGCGCTGGGAGCAGAAGCCCCGCGCTGGCAGCGCCCCACTGAGGCGGCGGGCGCGCCGAGTGGCGGGCGCTCTCGTCCGGAGGAGAAGCCAGGCTTTGCGGCAGCCGGAGGGGCCGTGAGGAGCAGCGCATCTCCGCCCGTTGCTCTCTCAGGCGCATCCCCAGCTCAGCTCTGACTCCGCCTGTGCCGCCGCCCTGCCTCTCGGGCTCCGCGCTGCTTCCAGCCGCGGACGCTCGCCCGCCACCCGAAATTCTCCCGCCGCCGCCGCCGCTCGGGGACCAGCCGAGCGTGCCCATCCAAAGGGTCATGCCTGCGCCCGGCTGCCTCCGCCCCGCCTGCCTCCAGCTCGGCGGGTGAGGCAGCCTCCTCCTCCTCCTCAGCCCAGGTAAGGCTCCGGGAAGCGCCTTCCCTTTCCCCTCCTTTCCGCCAGCGGGCGGCTGTTTTGTGGGACTGCGCTTCCCGAGCAAGCCCGGAAAGTTTCCAGCTTCGTCTTTTCCCCTCAAGTCTTTGCCGAGAGCCGCGCGACTGTGGTTGGAGGACGGACCGCGAGGTGGGCAGCCCGGGGGGGGGGGGGGATGCGGGGAGGGCGGGGAGAGAGTTTCTTGGCCAGTCCCGGACGGAAGTTCGGCGGGCGGCGAGGCGCTTTTCGCCTCGCCCTCAGGAGCCTTGAACGCGCGGGAAAGGTGGCTTCGCTTCGCGCCACGCCGAGGAACCTGAGGGCGAGCCCGGGCTGCCGTTACCATGCAAGGTTAGTGGGCTGCTTGTCCTTCCGAAGCCGGGGCTACTGCCGGGCAAACCCGCCGAACGGTATTGCCCTAAAACGCTGTTTCTAGGCAGTTGCGCTGCATTCGGGAGAGGAGAGCCCCCTGCCGTTTCCTCGCCCGAGAGGCGGACGCTGGCTGCCTCTCGCTCCTGCTGGAAGGGCTGGAAAGGCCGCTTTGAAACGCCGCCGCTGCCACCTTTGGGAAGCCTGAGCACGACTCAGTAGGCGCTGGGCTTTTAGCTGGAGATGAGCAGATGCCCGTCTCTTGGGAAGCGATATGTGTCCGTTTCAACCCTAACCATAACTATAACCCTAAAAGCTGAGCAAGGCACTAGTCCCGGGTCTGGCAGTTACCTTTGTTGAGGAAAAACTCTCATAAATCCAGTTTCTGAAGAAAAACCTTGGATCGGAGAAGGGGAAGAGACCCTGTGGACTTCAGAAGGGTATTGGAGTTCCTTGTGAGGTTAATTAGGGAGAGGGTTATCCTCAGCCATTCCTTGTGCTTTGTGGAAGAGATTTGAATCCAGAACTGGAAAGTTAGGGTTATTTGCCTCTATTTAAACAAGACTGGCTCTGTAGGTATGCTTGGTGCTTCTCAGAAGCTCAGTTTCCCTCCAATCTGGACCCGCCTCAGAAGGGTCAGTTCTGGTCCCAATATTCCCAGCTGTGGCTGTGCATTCTAGGCATTGCAGTCTTGACACCTCTGGAGAGCACCAGTTTGGGGAAGGCTTGTTTGCACTTGATGTACTTTAATTTATGCCATTATAAAATGACATTATTAGAATTCCCTGCCAGACCCAATCTATGTTCAGGGCACCAGATTATGAAGAGCTGGTTTAATCTATGGTTATCTAAATGATTAATAAATCTGAAGATATCAAAATAGTTGATATTTAGAGAAAGCCTGGAGTCAAAACACCTTGGATGAAGAAGCCACCTGAGAAAAATTAAAAGTGTGATAGGAAGACCTGAGGAGCCCAGCCTGCCAAACAGGAACAAGAGTTTATCAGATTTAAGGATAGGCAGAGCCCGCTTCTCTCTCCAGCTTTGGGGGTCTATTAACTATTGGACCACAATGGCAGCATTTCAAAAGTGATGCTTACAGCCTGTAAATATGTGTTTCGTAGTCTGCATCCATCATTGCTTTTGGCTCACATTGACTGCTAATTGAATATAAAATTGAAAGCTTGGAAGACTAAACCTTTGGTCCCAGTGACTGTCTTAGATTGGACCTTGACTATAAAATTAACACTGGCAAAACAAATATTCATTTTAAAAAAAGGATCTCTGCTGCTTTCTACCTGTCTTCAAGAACATCTACCTCTACACACATAGGAGGGACACTTCTGTTGCCTGGGATAAGGTAGCCCTATGTTGCAAGAGTCTCATACCCCCATTTCCCCATCTCCTTCAGCTCATCCTGTGAAGACTGAGCCAACCAAACTCTACCATGTTCTGCTGTTCGGAAGCCTATCCTGCTTCTGGGTATGAGACTGGATAAGCCTCTAGGCTTGTTGCTGTGACACATATCTAGCTGTTTCTTCCAGGCAGATTAGTTTTGTCCCAGAGGTAGTTTTTGCCACTTTCCTCAGAAGCAGCAACTCTTTCTGGAGAATAGCTTTCTCCCTTCCTCATTCCCTCTCATTACAGCAGGGCTAGAGATATGGCTATCATATATAAACTAGCATGGAGTCCTTTGGAGTGTGGGGATGGGAATGCAGCAACTCAAGTGTAAAACCCTGGAAGGCTTCCTTTCTCTGACTCTGGGAAAATTGGCTTTATAACAGGCACTTCTTGCGATGGCCCTCCTGCCTCCCAGACTGCTTTGTAGAATAGAATCCTTTCTTCCTTGCAAGAAAAGTCGTTCCCAGCTTTGCTTTCATCTTTATGCCTGGGACTTATTTCTCATGCTGGTTTACCGGATTGTTGCATGCTGATTCATTAATTAATTGCAGCTTTAAAATGTGAAGTTCAAATCGAGTTTTGTTCAAACTGCTGTTCTAAAAAAAAGGAGGGGGAGTTGCTTTTCATCACCTATGCAAGTCTCGTTATCTTCACATTTCCAAGTGTATGTTTGTTATTTAACTCAGACATTCTTAGTAGAAACCTATTTTTTCCTTTTTCGATTGAGGATTAAAGTATACTAAATTGGCACCTACTTTAATTTCAGCCATTTGACTGATTTGAGGAAAGACAATGAATTAAACATATACACACTCGTAAATCTTAAATTGATTGTTGTAACTTTGCTAAGAGTCAAAAATGCTTCATAGTTTCAAAATGGAGGGAAATTATACAATTCTATTGGAGAAGGACATACAGCTTTGCAATACACCTATAGCCAATCCCAGTTCAGAGCTGTAGGACACAGAAGTGGCTAGGTGAGCCCTGTTAACAGAAAGTGTTGAAAGAAGGGTCAGGGACTATGTAGAATCAGTGCTAGAGAAGCAAGCCAAGTAATAATTTGGTAACAATGCATATAGGAAAGAAACTGTGGGTTAGGTAATAGAAGAAGACTAGGAATAACCTATCCTCAGCTTTTTAGATGGCAAGTATGTGATTAATATTTAAATTCAGAAAATGATGGGTTATATAAAAAGGAATTATATAATCCCCTATAATCATATATAGGAAAAATGCTATAGTGGTCTACATAGATTTGTTTAATGCTACAATAGCGATTTTTCTCAGTACACAATTAAGGGATCTGCTGCATGCATTAATTGCCTTGTTTGTCTAGTTTAAATGGTGACAATGCTTCTGTAATTTTCATGTACAACCATATATATATCAACTGTCTCCAATCTGGCAATCTCCAGATTGTAACGCTCAGAATAAGCCTGAAGTGTCAGGCTGGAGAAGGTTGGTGTATACATAAAAATGAATGTAAAAAGAGAAACTACATGAGATGCAATTTACATTCTGTGAAAAAGCCTTAAAAAACTCTTTAAAAACAAACATTTTTTGTTTCTGGTAACAGATAGGCTGTAGAATGCAGAACTAAACAGGGACTGCTTACCCTCTTCTCCATCTTCCTTCACCCTCCCTCCATAATATTATCTCCATCTGCTCTTAGAACAGTTCCAAAGGCACATTTGAAAGGGCAAATGTATGGAATTCAGCTAGAGTGGAAGAAGATGGGGACAAATACTTATCATTAGCCTATCCCTAAAAATATTACCTACTTCCTTCTCCCTTTCTTTGCCATTTTCTAAAATTACATTACTTTGAAAAACTCTCATGTTCTTTTCCAATCTAATATCCCTTCTTTCTGAAGTGTGTCTTTTGAGCATCTGGGAAATTATTTCCCCAGAGAGATGTTTTATGAGGACTTTTATAAGAGAAATGTTTGTCAGATTTTGCTTTATTCCCTCAACTTTTTCTTTTTTTAGAAAGAGATTTTCAAAGGTGATCTCTGAAGATTACAGATCTGAGAGACATAGACATTTTGTTGAGTTAATGGACTAAGAACCATGAGTCAATCCAATATTTGTATTCCAAGACAACCTACATTTTAGAATAACCTGCATGCTCACGATAATATTTCTGACATTTCCTCATCTCAAGAGTCACTGTTTCCACTATCTGAATGCAGAAGAAAAAGGGAAAAAGCTAGAACAGATTAAGCACAGATCTATAGATCACAGAGCCTTGCTTGGAGATTTCTTACCTATGCGGTTCTTAAATAATGCTCTGTAGATTTCAAGGAAAAAGGGTGCTTTGGAGCATGCAAGGGTGCTCACATATTCTTGTTGGTGATTCCTTAAACTAGCTGCAGCAGGATTCCAAAAAGAGACATGTAATTGAAATAGTTGCTGGCAGGGGTTGCATAGGTACTCTTGTGCATCTTTCTCCTTCAAACTCCAATTTTCCATAGCCCTAATCATTAAAACACCAAAGCTCAAACGTGGAGAGTAATTTGGCATTTAATGTGATCAGATTGACCAGTACTTTTCATTGAGGCCAGTAGAATTTATAACTATGACTACCAATGTTGTTTCAGCATTTGAGCTGAAATATCATATGAAATATGATAATATATTCTTCAACCATTGACCGAATGACAGAAAATAATGGCAAAAAAGTGACTGACAAATGATGCAGTGAGAAGAAAAAAAGAAGAGCAGATTTCAAATGAATGTTATACACTTCCAAAGTGTCAAGCTTTAAGTGATTTTTGAGCTGGATCATGCTACACTGAGATATATACAAATATTTTCAGACATGGGCATGGAAAAGAGGGCCAAAGCAAGGGATTGTGTGGATTTGCCCTGTAATTTTCAGTAGGTAAACTATCATCAGAGATCCTCTTTCCCAAGCAAACTGGCCAAAGTTGATTTAGTTTTTCAACCTGTCTCTCTACATCTGTCAGCTATCAGCTGGAGAGATCCTACTAACAATAATGAACAGGTCATGATACTGCATGTACTGTGTGTTAAATAAACTAATCAGTCCAAACAGCCATCCAAAGTGCAAATAGGTAAAGTGTTGATGAATAATTAAAAATGCTAAAAATGCTCCTTAAGAACTCAAGGGACTTTCTATGAAGAATATTTTTGTTCAAAAAGTTTGCACTAAGTGTTGTTGATAGTGTTTCAAATGGTAAATAAATATGTTGTTTTGAGTTTAATGTTCTGGTACAAAATTTAGTTTAACCGGGCCTTCATAATTGAAAAGATGAAAAAGCATAAACAAATAGAACCATAAACTTCTAGTTCAGCAAAAGTGTGAATGTCTGTATTCTCAAAGGCAAAAAATCTAGGAAGAAGTGTTTCTTTAATTGGTGAGCTTACACTTTTAAAATGTTCATTCAGTAATCCATGATTGCAGAAAGATTGAGAAATCCTCTCTAGAATACTGTCAAATGTTCAGTGCTTGCATTTCAGGCTTTTCCCTGGGGCCCAAGATAAGAAAAAAAAAAACACCAAATACTTTGCAGAGCAGTTCTGCCTGTAGAATTTCACATTTACTTGTTACAGCTTCCAAACCTAGTGGTAAAGGCTGTGTTTTGCATGCAAAACGACTTAGAGGCAGCTGTTGACATTTCCTGTTACAAAGCAAGTAACATAAAGGAAAGGAGATCTCTTCCTAAATAGACATTATTGGCCTATATGGAGAAAGACATTTTGCTATTTTACACAAAGATCAATATACATGTTTGTATACTCTTAATTTTACGATAGCAGCACTCCATTGTGGCTTGAAGTAACACTTCAGATAATGGTCATATGCTCCCGGTTCATTGATACTAATGAAATCATTTTATACATTCAGCTGTAAATTGTATGAAAGTATTAGAATACATTTCATTAAGAACTAGCCTCTACGCTGTAGAAATGTTTCCTGTGTCATTATATTTCAAAGTAGGAGAAGCTAGAGGTTTGATAGTTTGGGCAGCTTGAAATCACACTGTTTCATATTCTGGAAAGCAGAAAATTCTATAATGGTATCTTATGGATAATTCCTCTTCTTGAAAGAGTGACCTCTGTCTAGTGCAATAGGAAATCATAGGGTTTGGAAGATATCTGCAAGGATGTCTAATCCATCCTGAATTGATACAAGGATTACCAAGTTCACCATTCCTGATATGCAGCTGTTCGGTTCCTGCTTTAAAATCTCTTTTGGAGAACTTAGTTCCAAGAAAATTTCTATACAGTATTGTCATAGACTATAGAGTTGCAAAGTAATTCCCTCTTCCATACACGTGGAAAGGGTGCACTCCCCCCCCTCCACTTTTAAAAAAAAATTTGATTGGGGGAATTAATCACTTTGATATAGTGGTTAAGGCTCCAGACTAGAAACCGGGAGACCATGAGTTTTATTCCCATCTTAGCCATGAAAGCCATCTGGGTGACTTTAGGCTGGTCACACCATCTCTGCCCAACACAGATCATAGGATGGTTGCTGTGGGAAAATAGGAGGATGAAGGTGGATTAGGCATGTTTGCTGTCCTGAGTTTAGAAAAATAATAAAGGCAGGGTAAAAATAAAATAAATAAAATTATGACATCAATTAGCCATTTGGATATGACTGATCAGTGAAGTTTTACTATATTTTCATTTATTATATTTGAAAATACAGTGCTATTATGAAGTATCATATACACGCAATAAAAAACAATGTACTATTATGTAAACATATTTCTTTTAATATAAAACAATATGGCAATATAGAAAAAACTTATGCTATTTTGAGGTGGCTGGATGGAGTCACTGAAGCAGTAGGTGTGAGCTTAAATGGACTCCAGAGGATGGTAGAGAAAAGGAAGGCTTGGAGGAACATTGTCCATGGGGTCATGATGGGTCGGACACGACTTTGCAACTAACAACAAAAGAATGAGAACAAGAAAACTATATTAGTGTAATGATTAGGTCATTGGGCTAGAAATCAGAAGAGTGTGAGTTCTAGTCCAGTCTTATGCACAACAGGGAAAAAATGAGAATAAAATGAGAATATATTCATAAAAATAAAGGGTTCTCATTTTCCTTGAATGCTTCCATTTTCTTATATAAATTGATTAATATTGTCTGAAATATCCAGTTGGAATATTTTAGAGTTCTACATAATAATTAAAACAAACATTCCTAAATCTAGTGCACTTGGATTGTAGTATATAAAAATGATCTACGTGTAAGTTTGTTGACTGGAAGAATAAATTATTTGATGAATTGGATACTTATATACTATAAGGCTTATTTTCTTTGTACATCACTGAGGTCCTTGAGCGTCCTTTCTTTTCATTTATATTCCAGTCGGAACTGAACTCTGTATCATTCTCAGTGTCACTTTCTTTAGTAAGTTTACGCAACTATGGATGCATGTGAATTTCTGTGCTCTCACTGAGATTTGCAAGTTATTCTGATTTAGTGTCATTTTTCAATCTCATTAGTTTCCCGTTCCAGTCTTCAGATTTCTACTGGAGTTGCTACATCAAACCAATCTAGACACTTTCACACCTCTGTTCATATACTTTATCTGCATGTGCCTTTCTTATATGTCAGATTTCCAGTTTTTATCTCTGAGCCAAATATGCCTAAATAAATGTGTTTTTAAAGTAGGACTGTAGGCAGCAGTTTCCAATCCCTGAATTTTTTAAAAGCAATTATTACTTATTGATTTTCTTACACCTAAAGACTTGTTGGGTAATTCCTAAAAATAAGTGAAATAAACTAAAAGTCTCACTTGGATAGTTACCACAGAAGCAATAGAGCAGAGGAGAAAATAAACAGAAAAAAGCTGAGGAGGGGAAAGAAGAACAAACTTCTTCCCTATAACCATTTTGATATGGCAGCATAATTCAATATATAATTATACCCATGCACACAAACGCTCACTCACACACGCACACCTACGTTCCAATATTTTAAGCCATTTTGCCCCCTGATATACTATGATAAAACTACATTTGTCTCCTTGTCACCATACTTTCACCATTTGTTTCATGCACTTGCCAGTATATGTTGGCATAGAGGTGGTAGAGATAGTATTCAGCCAGTTCTGACTGGTTCTGGAAAACCGGTAGCAGAAATTTTGAGTAGTTTGGAGAACTGGCAAATACCACCTCTGGCTGGCTCTGCCCCCATCTATTTACTGCCTCCCAGGTCCCAGCTGATCGGCTGGGTCTTCTTCTGTTGCCCTGCACAGGAGAACAGAGCTGGAAAGTAGGTTAGTGGAGTGAGGAAGGAATGGGGATTTTACAGTATCCTTCCCCTGGAGTGGGGAGGGAATGGGGATTTTGCAGTATCCTTCCCCTGCCACACCCACCAAGCACGCCACACCAAGCCATGCCACACCCACAGAACCAGTAGTAAAAACTTTGACTCCCACCACTGATTTAAATTGGAAAGGGCATTTAGTTACCTCCCTTTTATACATTGGAGCTGTTTGCTAGCACCTCTAGTTTTCTAGAACTGGAGATGAATAGGAAAGGAAAGGAAGAAAGGAGACTTCTGAAAGTGGGGAGCTCTTCCATATTGAACATCAACTACCACTGTTTTTATTACAGTGTGTTGTTATGAGAGACCTATCTGGGAGTCAGAGGCGTAGCGTGGGGGGTGCAGGGGGGGCCGGCCGCACCGGGCGCAACATCTGAGGGGGCGCGCTTGCACTCGCAGCTCTCTGCCCCTGCCTGGCTTATTCACTCTCTCTGCAGTGCTGGCTGTGCGAATCCGATCCGAGCCGCCGGGTCGTCGCCCCTTTCTCTCTCTTCCATCAGTCAACGGGGACTCTGCCTGGAGACCGATGACCCTACAAAATGGAGAATTCCTATTGGTCCTCTGGGGCTTCCTCAGATCCTGGGAAAATATGATTCGCTGGTTGTAGCCTGCATTTCTCGGCCCATCCCGTGTTTCTCAGGCGTTGCGTCGTCTGAAGCCCCGTTCTGGGCTCCGCAGCGCCTGCCTGTGTCTCCCCTGATGCGCCCAGCCCCAGAGGGGGAATCTGGAAGGGGGGGGGAGCGTTCATCTCGGATTTCGGAGGTGGGAGGGAGGGCTGGGCCAGAATGAGGGTCAGCACCAATTGAAATTCTCCCTGATTGAGCGTCATCGGTTTCCGGGCAGAGTCCTTGGAGGCTTTAGCTGAAGGAGGAGAGCCAGTTCTGCGGAGAGAGAGGGGGGGGGGGGAAGTGGGAGGGGGGATCTTGGCCTGAAGAACCAACTGGGGCTCCTTCTCTGCTGGGAACGCTCTCCTGCACTGGGGGAAGTCAAGGGAGACTCTGCCCGGAGACCAATGACGTTCAAGAAGGGAGGTTTCCCATTGGTTCTCTTACCTTCTGGAACCTCCCAATCCCAAAGTTGGAGGAAGCCCCACAACGAGGGCGAGTGGGCTGAGGTTTGTCCCAAGACAAAACAACCCCCCCCCCCTAAAAAAAGGTAAAGGGGGAAGAGGGAAGGGCTGGCCAGGGCCAGGCCTTGTTTTCTGGTTCCTGTTCCCAAATCGGGCTGGGACCCTGCTCCCCCCATCCTCTGGGCCAGTGGTGGGTTCTGCCGAACTTTACTGCCGGTTCGTGTGTGTGCTGGATGTGCAGTTGAATTAAAACTGTTCTGCGCATGCGCAGGACTAAAAAGCAAAATGGCGACAATGACGAGGGAACCGGTTTGCCTGAGGGAGGGAGAAAAAAGTGAGAGAAAGAGGGAGAAAGGGAGGGAGATAAAGTGGGAGGGAGGGAGAGAGGGAAAAAGAGAGAGAAAGAGAGGGGGAGAAGGAGAGATGAAGGGGGAGAGAGAATGTTGGGGAGGGGAAGATGGGGAGGAGAGAGGGAGAAAGAAAGAGCTCTGCAACAGTTAAATTAGGTGATCCAGATAATTCTCAATTTACGAGAATTCATTTAGTGACTGTTTGAAGTTGCAAAGGCAATGAAAACAGTGATTTTTTGCCACTTTCCATACTTTGCATTCTCCCCATCATGGTTACGTCAAGGAAATTTAGGCGCTTAGAAACCAATATGTAATTATAACAGTTGCACGGTGCCCCCCCCCCTGGGGGGTTGTCGCATGACCCCTTTTGATGACCTTCTGACAAGCAAAGTCGATGGGAAAGCCATTTCACAACCAGGTTACAAACTTCACCAACTGCAGTGGTTTCACTTAGTGACAGAAATTTGGGGTTCAGAATTGAAGGCCATTGTGATGACCCTGGGTGTGGCACAAAGGCAACACAGCCGGAGAACCGTTATGAGTCCCTATATTGTCACCAGCTGTGCCCCCAATGTCCCTTTCAACTCTCCGGCCTGGAGAAAAACTCTCCCACAAACCTGCAGCAGCCTCTGGCTGACAATTCTCCAGTCCAAATGTTGTAAGCAGAAAACTTCCAACCATAAATCCAACAAGGGAAGAGAAGGTAAATAATCAGGCAGGGCAAGCAAGATGAGCAGCTCCAAAAGCCAAAGTAGCATGGCAGTAAATCAAACCAGTTGGGAGGATGTCAGGAACTCAGATAACAGCAGATGAACTCCGTGTTTGTTCCCGACAACCACCCCTCCCATTCGCCTCTCCTTTAAACTCCATCCCCAGGTGTGCCTTGTGAAGGGAATCAGGGACGTTTCTTCCCTCGTAAGCCACCCAACCCCTGTTGCTCTCTTCTACGTTCTTCCCTGTGTGACCTTGGATGAAGAGGGGGTGGGCCTTGGTCTTCCTCTGAGCCCCCTCTCCCTTGTCCTCCCTCCCCCCTGGTCTGCCCAGTCTGACGTTGCCCTTCCCAAGTTTCCTCCACAGCCAATGGAGCCATCCTCTCGCTCCCTGTCAGCCGTTGGAAGATCCTGGGAAGGTCCTGCCCCAGATGCTGCGATTTTCCCTTTCCAATGAAAGAGCTGGAAGTTTGATTACCCGCACGGAAGGCCCCACCTGGCCACAAAAGCAAGACAGAGAGCAAAATCAACACAGCTTCTCCTTTTGAGCCCGCCTGATGGTGTCAACATTGCTGTACACACAGCCATAACAAGCTGGAAGGGGTCTTGGAGGTCCTCTAGTCCAACCCCCTGCTTGAGCAAGCGACCACAGGGGGCACGCGGAACCATTTGCTAGAGCATTTTACTTTAATTACATCAGTATTTTCATAACAAACAATACATGTGCTTAGGGGGTAAGGGTTTCTTTAACTAATCTAGTGGAAGAGACTCGAGTGCTAAAATCCACGGGTTAGGGGGCGCAAATTACTTGACTTGCCCCGGGTGCTGACAACCCACGCTACGCCACTGCTGGGAGTGCTTACAGAGGTGGGTTCCTACCGGTTCAGATTGGTTCAGCCAAGTAGTTAGTAACTCGGCTTCCCATGCTACTGAACTGGTTCTGTCAGCGGGACTGTAGACGCCGCCATCTTGTTTTTTGCTTCTGAGCATGCTATGTGCATGTGCTACTGTGTGCATGTGCAAAGCATGTCCCTGAGAGAACTGGCAGTAGAAGAAGCCGGAACCCACCCCTGGGTACTTATAACCCAGATTAGAAGTTCTAATGATCCCACACACAGTCATGTGTGCGAAACGCAGTAATGGTTTTTAAATTTTGTACAGGGTAGTTTAATTCGTTTTTAAATTTGTGTGTATTGTATGTTTTTAGTTGGTTTTTAATTTTCCTGTACACCGCCCCGAGTCCCTTCAGGGAGAGGGGGCGGTTTATAAATATAATAAATTATTATTATTGTTATTGTTATTGTTATTATTATGATGTGACTGCACTGCAAGCACTTGAGAACTGGATGTCATTTATGTCTATTTGCAATGGTCCTGTGATCTTGCAACAGTGTTTTACATTGCTTTTGCCAAACACCACCATTTGCTTCCAGTTTTCATGGAAGCAAAACCATGCCCACAATGAAACTATGCTTTGCTTAATGTTTGTTGTGATCATTTTATGACTTACCATTTACTTAATGACTGCCACAAAAAAGTTTGTAAAGTCAGCTTGGTCAGTTTATCACCATCACAAGCTACGACCATTATGGGCAGATTCCACAACTGTTAGCAGCAACTGTACAACTTGAAACATGGATTGTGTTGGGGTGTTTTTCTACACAAGCTTTAGTGATGAATATGGCTGCATTAGGCAGCGACAATTAGCATTCAGTTGACCAGGATAAAGTTTTATTTGGTTAAAATCATTGGATTCCAATATTTTATACTCATAAAAGCATTTTCCATAGTTGTAGGTCATGGCATAAGTGTACAGAAAATCTATTTGGTGATGACAGTCTTTCCTATCATCTTCAGTCTGAGAAGTCTAATCATATTTGGTCACTGAATCAGAAACTATGGCATCATCAAATTCAGTAATTGCTGCTTTTGTTAAATACAGAATGTTTATACTAGATTTATATTCTGCAACATTAATAGATGAAATACTGTACATATCCCTGCAACTTCATTTCTGACACTATTTTAAAAACCAATCAGATAGGCTTTCTTTCTTATATAAAATATTTGCTTGGGGTAAAAACCTTACAACACTACAAAATGAGCTCATCCTAATGTGAAATGACAGTCTGTATACTATATATTATCAGTGTCATAAAATATGAATTTATAAACAAGATATGTTATTTAAAAGTTAAATCCATAGATTAAGTTCTAAAAATCCAGGTGAATGATATAACCTTCCATATATCACATATTTCTAGTTATATTACTATAAAGATAATGATTCAGCAGGACAGAAATCAGAAATAAGGATGTTCCTTAATAACAAGGACTTTGGGCATCTGTAGATATAAATGGAAAGCTGAAAATATTGTGGCATTTCTTCACTAAAAATTTAAAAATAAACAATAGGAGACTGTCACAGTTTTTTCTGTCATCTGTGCTTCATAAAATTTCTCATAGGATGTTCTGAACAATTGTGTTTTGATTTATGACACAACTGTATTTTCACCACCACTTTTTGAGGAAAAATACTGTTGAACACATGTCATATTTTTAAAGGGAAATTCATTCATATGTGTTTTAATTATTTTATTACAAAGATACCTTTGTTAATCAGTTCATGGTCTATAATTGTAAAAAATGCAAAATTAAGTCTTCATCTTACAAAAGTGAGTTATAAGTAGATGAAGCTTTGTTAGACCTCTTTTTATTATAAGTGGATGTTTGTAAAGTATGAATGGAATTTTAGGGTCATGTGAGAATGACCCTAAATCATTAAAAATCAAAATAGAGCTTCCTATAAGTCAGAGATACAGGCATGGTGACAAATCCTGAAAGACACCTTCCTACTGTCATTGGAGTAAGTCCACCACAAAGAAAAACTTTATTTCCAGTGAACAATAGTATGCTCTCTCACTTACTTCCCAATTTTCCCATTTCCGTACTTTATTTTGGTATTCCTGCTAATATTTAGTCTAGCAACCAGCAAAATGCTAGGGACATAATATACTTGGACTTTAGTTAAGACGTTTGACAAAGTAAACCACAACCTATTACTTGATAAGATAGAAAAACATCAGTTAGATGGCATTACCACCAGATGGATTCATAACTGGCTCACCAACTGGAGTCAATGTGTGGTCCTCAGTGGAACTATATCTACATGAAGGAAAGCATGCAGTGGGGCACTAAGATTCTATCTTAGGCCCTGTACTCTTCAACATCTTCATAAATGTTTAGATGAGGGAATAGAAGGGGAACTCATCAAATTTGTAGACAATACCAAGCTGGGGGAAATAGCTAACATTTTAGAAGATAGGCTCAAGATCCAGAAGGATCTCGACAGACTTGAACATTAGGCTCTATCCCAAAAAATGGAGTGAGAAAAGTAAGGTTTACACTTAGCTAAGACAACCCAAATGCACAGGTACAGAATAAGTGGTATCTAACTTAACAGCAGTAACTGTGAGGGGCATCTAGGAGTCCTAGTGAACAACCACTTAAATATAAGCCAGCAGTGTGCTGCAGCTGCCAAAAAAGCCAACACAGTCCTAGACTGAATCAACAGAGGTATTGGATCAAGATCACATGAAGTATTAGTACCATTTTACAATGTTTTGGTAAGACCACACTTGAAATACTGCATCTAATTTTGGTCATCAAGTACAAAAAAGATGTTGAAACACTAGAAATAGTACAAAGAAGACCTCTATACCTGTATTTAGCCTTCTTATGAACTCCCTTCCATTTTTACCTTCATCTGGACAGATGCATCCAGTTCAATCACTCTTCCTATACCTAAAGTAGGTAACTCATCCTAGTTTCCCCTGTTCCTGCTGCATCTTCCCCATTTCGATGTTGTCAATGCTTTCTGTGTATCTAGTATGTTTGGCTCTTCCAGTATCTTTTATGTTTTGTCCTATCAATGTGGGAGTTAAAATAACCACCCTTCTCTCTTGGAATTTGCTAGTACTTGGGTGGATCGCTTTGCTGCTTCTACCTAAGTTGTCTACAAGCGCTTGCCTTGCTTTCTACTGCACTCCACCTTCCTACTGGCATGCCATTTTTTCCTTTTGCCTACAAGATTTCATATGCCAATGTCCAGGCAGTCTTAAATTTGTTTTCCTTGTGATACTGCCTGTACTTATGAAAGTTGGGCAATCCTTTGATGGCTGAGGATCAACATTTGGTTATTAGCAGAGTGAGGATGCAAATATTAGAGTATTGTTTTTGTTTGTCAGAGTGGTAGTATGAAATCTTTCCTTATTTTTATGTACCTGAAAAAGTCATCTAAGAAAAACAAGAAAGAAAGAGGAGGAGGGAGGGAGGGAGGGAAGATGGGTGTCACATATGGATAGAAACTATACAAGAATATAGCCAAAGACAACAAGAAATACTGTACATTAAAGGGGTTACAAAAAATAAAGATTTGGATGGACGTAAAATATTGTTTCAGGAGTAACAAAGAGGGCTATAGAAGGAGCTTTCAGCAGGGTGAATGAAAGTAAAAAAAAAAAAGTAAGGGGAAGAAAGGAAATCCAATAATTTTAGAGATTTATCATGCAAAGCTAATTTAAACTGTACAACTTAAACAAATGATAGAGACATCGGTGTCCAAGAAAAAGTGGTGAAAGGGGAGGCATATATATATTGTGGGAATGGTAAAAGTAGCCCCAGGTGTAAAGAGTGTAACTATAGAAAGGTTGTTGCTCCCCGACTTACTTAATATGCATGTGAAGACTGCATTCTATGCGGAGAGAAAGGCAACAAGAATGAATGCTGAAATTATAAATGGAGTACGGTAGTTTCTTAAGTATGTCTGGGAAGCCTCTGGCAGAATTCTGATCAAAACAAGGCAAGCAAAATTTGTGAAATGCAATGTGACTTTATGTGAAGCCGGAGTTGTGCAGCTCAGATTTTTGCTCTTCAGCATATCACTATATAAATGAGAGAGAAAAGGATGTGTATGTTGATTGATTTATATAAAGTAAAAGGATTTTAGTTATGAAATGTTCTGCAAAAATATGGAGTTGAAAGTTAGGATGCTGAGTATGATAAAAGTGATATATGGTGGAAGTAAAGTATGTGTAGCAAATGAATCAACATTGCTCAGGGAATAAAAGAAGATGTTTACAAATGTTATCAGGAATGCTTATGTAACACATTAGAAGTACATTGATGGAAAACATGAATACACATGTACTTTTACATCAGCTGTGCTGTTTACTAAGAACATGAATGGCTGATAGCAAGTGTTGGATACAAGAAGTGTAAGTATGATAATTACTGGTTTTAAAAAAAAAGTCCGGGAGGAAGAAATGTAATGAACATTCGCAAGCTATATATTAATGCTGAAAAACCAGATGTATATAGACAATATATGTATATTTTGGTAGAAAATTTAGTACTAAGGATGAGAAAGTGATTAGATTTTAGACTTTCCAGTGTTGATAGAAATTGAATGGATAGTAAATGATTTGCTGCAAGGAATGAATGTTTATTAAAAGAAGCAAAAAATGGTTTTGAATGCAAGCATACTTCTATCCACTTTGATATGTGGAACTAAACATATCAAACAAAAGGAGATTTTTTTAAAAAATTCTTCCATCCAACCTTATATGATACTTGAAGACCGCCTGGAAAAATCTCTGCTGGTTTTTTGGCAATTTTCTTTTTGCCCGGAAGTGTTTTGTCATTGCCTCCTTCATAGGACAGAAAGAAAGTGACTGTCAAAGTCCCCCACTTGACTTTGCACTGAAAATGGGAATAGAAGTCACAGTTTCCCAATTTCTAGCCTGATACCTTAACAGGTAATCCTCATGCTACAAAAGTTCATTTAGTGACCATTCGAAGTTACATCACTGAAAAAAGTGACTTGTGAGCATTTTTCACACTTATAAATGTTGCAGCATCCCTGTGGTCACATTATCAAAATTCAGACGGTTGGCAACTGGCTCATATTTATGACGGTTGCAATGCCCCGGGGTCATGGGATCTCCTCTTGCGAGCTTCTGACAAGCAAAGTCAATGGGGAAGCCCGATTCACTTAACAACCATGTTACAAATTTATCAACTGCAGTGAGTCACTTAACAATTGTGGCAAGAAAAGTCTTAAAGTAGAGCAAGACTCAGTTAACAAATGTTTCCCTTAGCAACAGAAATTTATATCACACTGACTCAATTGTGGTTGTAACTCGAGGACTTCCCCTGTATCACACTGGCTGTAATAACTGCAAAAGGGAATAGTTGCTGGCCATGTATGTAGGTATGTGTGTTAATGTTATTTTAAGCCTATTTATGACCTACACCAGTGGTAGTCAGCCTGGTCCCTACCACCCACTAGTGGGCGTTCCAGCTTTCATGGTGGGCGGTAGGGGTTTTGTCTGATACTGAAGCACTTTCCTTTTTTTAATTTAATTGACTTCCCTACTTTATAAATCACCATTACTGTGGAACCGGTGGGCGGTCAGAAAATTTTACTACTAACAGAGATACAAAAGTGGGTGGTAGGTATAAAAAGGTTGACTACCCCTCGCCTACACTATAACTTAAATGTGATTCCGTTAGTCAAAATGGCAGAAAACAATGTAGCCAATTTTCAGCAATGACAGTTAAAAGGAATTGCAAGGTCTGCAAAAGAAAAAAGACATAGAGCTACATATAGCCCTGGGGCCACAGACTGCTTACCCTTGGCATATATTTTAACATATGGAAAATTTATGCAAATCTACAGCCTTTTTTGTTCTAATTCATTCCCATTATGATGCATTCACACACATCCTAATTCTAATGGGCTCAGTAGGCCTTATTTCTAAAGTCACGACACAAGCACATTATTCTTCAGCACTTCTAGCAAGCAAGAGAATTTCTTCTTCTTTTACTCTGAAAAAATTCTTTTATGTTCCAACCTTTGAATTTATGAAACATGTTTCAGAAATTCCAAGAGCGGCATGAATATATGCTGATTTCAAAATAGAATGTATGGTTTTACACTTGACAGCAGAATAAATCTAAAAATAAGTTGTTGCTGATATGTTCCTTAAATATACTGTATTATTATTGTTACTCAGCAGCAATGTATTCTGGTTATGCAAAGACAATTACAGCAATAATCCTTGTCATCTGAGGGATGAAATGAAGAAGGAACAATGGTATCAAAAATAGAGAATAATTTAAAAGGTAGATAAAAGGGAACCTAGTAATACAAAAGGGAAAATAGCATTGTACGTGAGTAGAATGCATATATTTCTAAAAATAAATGCATGCCACCAATTCGACTTATCATTTGCTCATTTTTTTTTTAAAGGTTGATGTTAAGATGCATAAAAGATAAGGCTAGGAACAAGTTATTCAAATCAATTTATAATTAGTCTTATGACTAAAACAATAATAGGAATAGCAAAAGCAATAAAACTATCTGCTATAAAGGTTCATTCTGGTCAGAGATGGCAAAAAGTAGAATTTGACAGCATTGGCATCTGGATGACATCATGATCATGATGTAATTGTGCATTAATTAATGTATTAATCAACTTGGTGAAAAATGATACAAGTATATAATTCAAGTCATTTGTGCAATAATATTGTGATACATGCAACATTATTTGGCCACTTCTCCCCTGCCATCATGGATGTTTGGTTGTTATTCCTTACAAGAAAAAATATCTCTGTATAATCCCTTTCCAAATTTCTTTTATTTTTCTTTTAATGAAGAATATTAGGACAGTGTTCTGGTTGCGTCACAGTCTTAAGAAGTCAATATTTGTGCAGATTCTTGTCCTTTTATATTATCACATCAATGCCTGGATTCTATTTTAAATGACACAAATTGGACCAGAGCACATAAAGTAGGCACACTTCAAGAGCACTGAAACAATTCATTATATGCCAATCAAACCACTTCAGGGTTGGGTTCTCAAAGGGCAAAATCAATTGGAAATAATTGTCTATTAATTGCAATAGAATCTATGTATACCATCTAATTCTGTTATGCTTTGCCCAATATCTTCATAATTTTATCATCAACAACCTCACTCATCTGTTGAAATGCATAAGAATTCACCTAGATTCTGTTAATTAAGGCTGCTTGCCAGATACGTATTAGATACGTATAGGAATGTACTATAATAATATTAAATCAGTGATTGGCTCAGTGTATTCAATGTCTTACATTACAAAATCTGAACTTGTGAAATATGATTTCCAGGGCCTTCTCATGAAGATATGGGAAGAGAGGTCCTGGGGAGAGAGATGTTGAATAATTCACACTTCTTTCAAGTCCAGCTGCTATAATGTTTGGTGACTCAGCTCAAGTTAAAGCTTTGCCTAATACTTCCCAGCTAGCTGTACATGCACGATTCCATCTTCACTTTTGTCCACAAAAAAACCCAACACTCTTGCTTTCTGCCAGAATCCCACCTAAGCATCAGCAGCTCTACTCACTAAGGGCAACTGCCTTTGGCTGAAACACTGCATTCTTGGACAAAGTGGAACAGAGACAACAGACTAAAATTTTGATCCATGGAATAAGTGGTATAGCAATATGACCTGTGAGTTTTTTATTGATTATATGTGATAATATAAACATAAAATATTTATACTTGATAATATAAAAAAAGTAAGGAGAAACTCAGCTATGGAGCCTTTTGAACCGCTTAATTTAAAGGTGCTCCAATGAAATGTAAGTGGAGGGTTTCTGTAGGACAAGGGAAACCAGAACAATCTCCAAGTAGGCATGATGCTCTCCAAGGGATCAAATGTATGTCATGGACTTCAGAGATAAGTGGTGGCATGAATGTCTGAGGCAGGTTTGCACACAATATCGAATAATGCATGCAATCAGCATACAGCTCACAAACACAAGCTGTTTCACATTTGCTAGGAGCAGCTGGCCAATCTTATTCCAACCCCAGCAACAAGCTTTTTATGAGGACAGTGCTCTTGGCAAAATAATGCAGTATTATTTCAACTCAAGTCAAAGGCACTTTGCCAGCATGACAAATATGTGTACATGAATTTAACATATCCTGTGTATCTCTTCAGAAGAGTCACAGTGTTAGGATTAGAACGCTTAACTAGTAGTATGAAGCAGAACTGGACTTCTGGATTGGTAAGATGTGGTAGTAAAGATGACAGGTCAAGAATGCTTATTTAGGAAATAAGGATAGAAGAGGGCCACATCAGGGTTGTGCTTGACCATGGAGGGCCATGGGGGGATGGGTGTGGCCATAGTGGGCATGACACAGGATCGCACCTCCGCAGACATGGTTTTATACATTTATAAAAATAGAAAGGAGTACATTTCTGTGATTTTGGTTTTTTTTTAAATACTTACTTGATCATCTTATAAGAAAGAGACCAGATCAAGAAACTGACTCCATAGGAAGACTAGAACTATCAATTATTGACATAGGCTATAATAGCAGAATCCTATATGCCTGAAAGATAAAATAGTTTACCTTTCCTTTCTTTTATAGTTAAGGACAGCCTCCTGGAACACTCCAGAGGCCCCGTTTTGGGCCTGGAAGGCTTTCTAAACCACTCCGGAGGTCCCGTTTTGGGCCTTGAAGGCCTCTTGCAGCACTCTGGCGGCCCAAACCTGTTGCCAGGGGGGAGGGTGTGCACATCCCCCTACACCCAATTTTTGCTAGCAGAGGCAACATGGGCTGGTCCTTTGCTATTTCCAAGCCAGCCCCGTGGGCTAAATCTAAGCACCCTGCAGGCCGGAGTGTTTGACACCCCTGGTCTAGAACAATTGCCCCCAACCTTTTGGCACTAGGGACCGGTTCTATTGACAATAGGGTTTTGTGTGCTGCCTGTATCCTGTTTATGGGGCTTCGCTTGGTTGTGTGGCCTGGTTTCTGGCATGCCCCAGACTGGTGCCAATTCACAGTTTATTTTGAGAAAGTTTACTTTGAGAAATAAAGGGTCTACCTATAGGAATATTCTTTCAAGAACTAAAAATCATAGAATTTCTAGTTTCTGGAAAAGTGCTTATACACAGACAGAAAAATCAAAACCATATGGACTTAACAGGCACAGCTGAAAGTATAAGCACAAATCAAGGCATGGATATCCCAGAGCCAAAACCTGAGTTAACTAATCCACAAGAAAATCAGCATGATATAGTGAATATAATAATAATAATAATAAATTAGAATTTATTAACCGCACCCTCTCCCCACAGGGACCCGGGGCGGTGCACAGGCATAATTAAAACAATATACAATAATACAAACATTACTAAAATAGAATTAAATAATTACCCGTGCTAAAAATACAATTAAAAAACCCATTAAAATTTATCGTTAAAAGACAGAGAGAACTATTCAAGGCCGGCCAGTATAAGTTAATGTTTCTCTATTTTAATATGTGTGGACTTCAATTCCCAAAATTCACTAGCCAGCTGGTATAAGGTGTTGGATGAGAACCAAGAAGTACACATTTGAAAGCCGCAGCCACAACCCAAACTTGATAATGTAAATTATGATTTATTACAAGCCTTGTATATAGACACGGTAATCTGTCACTGCTTCAACTATGTGATTGATAAGTGTATATAAAGAAAAGCCATATTGATTTAATAAGGAAGATGTATGCAGTTGACTTCAGTTAAGACCTGTTGTGCATTTAAATCTTAGTGACTGGAAGAAGAAAAAAACAGGAAATGGTTGCAAATACTGAGAGTATAGCTCATAATCTAAAAAACAGTCCTCTGTTGTGACTATTCAGATCAGTCCAAGGCACTTGGTGAAAACATACATTTAAAAGTAAATGCATACTGAGTGTATAAACAAAGTATTAAGAGTCAGGATTTAGTTTGCTTACACTTAGCAACCATTTGATACTCAACTCAGTTGATTTCAGTTTCACACTTTAAAAATTATGCACCTGTAGTTATTTTGTTGGCTTTATCTTGTTTGTTTTGCTAATTAGGTTCATAAACCAAACAGGCTAATGTTCTAAATTGTGTTCCAATTTACATCTGTATTAGGGCTGCTTTTATGGAGGCAATAGTGTAGCTGCTTTTGCCTTAGTATGGCTGCTTTTATGGAGGCAATAATGTCAGATTATCAAACTGTTCTTTTATGTTAACTAGCATAAGAAACCACACTGGATCTCTTTTGAAAGCCACCCAGCAGATGTTCCTGTGCATATAAAAGATACTGTGGCCATCTATGTGCTTCAAGGTCCCTACAGGCATTCTAGAATGGGAGATTCATTAAGTACTTTGTACACCATCGTACACAGTTGGTGGGCTGCCTTCCTGCCAGCTCAGCTAAGTTACTATTAGACTGGAATTCTGTCTTTCAACCTGGTTGTATGATCTCCCGCTTGAATTTCTAAAGTGAATAGATCTGCAGTATGCTGAATAACTCTTATTCTGGTTTGATATGGGCTTACAGTTTATCAGTTTTTATTCAGTAAATTTGCATCTGTTACTCTTTTGTCTGCATCATATGGAAATTATTTCCAGAGGTTGTATTCTTGTTGTGGGAATATGATGCTTTCTAAATGTACAACATAGAGCATTCTCAGGTGTACTGCTACGAGTGTCCATGCAAGGGTTAACATCAGCTCCGCTGCCCTGGACGGAATTGAATTTGTTTAAACACGCCTTCCTTCCCATTGTCTTCCAGTTCTTTCAATTCAGTCCAAGCCCTAAGACGGATATTTTGGCAGGTTAGCTAGATATGATTCCTTTTTTATAATTTACTGCCTGTTTTAAGTTGAATTCCTTCCTTCCCTTGCATGCTTTTGATTTAGTTAGTTTTGGGATTTCCTTTTCGTCTTCTAGCGACCAGGAGGTATTGCCTTGCCCAGGGAGGCCAGATGCTCCCCGGAGTGGCACGCTTCTCTATCTCCCATGGGGGGGGGGGAAGTGAAGAGGCCTTGCGATCATCGCCTTACCCCCTCCTCTTCACCAGAGAGCCCGTCCTTCACTGGCGGCTCGTCCGGCAGCGGGAGCACCATCGGAGCCTCAGCGAGCGGTGGAGCGGCAAGATCGGCCTTCCGCAATAGCACCATGTGGAACGCACTGAGCGCCGCCATTTTGGGTCACTCCAGACGGCCAATCAAGATGCGGGATTCTCCCACTGGCGCCAGAAGAGCCGCGTTTTTGCCGCATTCGTTCACAAGCATCGGCGAAGGGCGGTGGTGAATTCCAGTGGCTCTTCAGGGCAAGTGCGGGCCTAACATCTACAGTCTTCCCTACGGCTGGCTCTGGGGGCCCAGACCGACTAACTCTTCCTGTTTATCTCCTAGCGCGCTCTGCAGTTGGCAAGTGACTCTTTCCTTCCCTTCCGTGCCCTCTCCCTGCTCCAGCCTTATGTCTTCCATGGCTGAGGACACCATCACTGAGCTCCCCGAGCAGGGGGCTTCCTCTTGAGAGGACATCAGTAGAGGACCCTATGCCAGGAGGGATGAGTTGGCGCAGGACAGGGCGGAGGCCAGGCGCCAGAAGGCCTTAGAGCACCATTTTGACAAGGCGCAGAGGCAGGTAGTTGCGGTGGCCCAAGTCCATAGGTCCCAGTCCCTGGAGATTGGGGTTAGGGGACGTTCTGCCCAGCCAAGGGTATCTTCCTCACGTGACAGAGCAGCACGTGATATTTCCCTGGATCAATTTTCCTTGGGCTCCAGATCAGCCTCCCCTTCTATTGGTGAGGGCACGGATCTGTTTGGCTGTGAGATGGAGGAGGATCAGAGGTCCTCTATCACCGTGCCACCTGTTTTTTCCGAAGTTCCCCCAGCATCTTCTTCGGGGTCAAGGGGGAGGCCAGTTGAAGTCTAGGGCCCGTCTCTCTTGGATGAGATAAGATAAGTAATCACCACAGCCATTTCACAGGGCTTTGCCCAGGGGCTTAGGAAACGTGATTCAATGGAGGCGCAGGGCCAGGGATCTAGATCCCATCACACCAGGCCTTCCTCTCCTCGCCCCTCAGTGGTTAGTGCGGAGTCGGTTTCAGAGGTCAATGACCTGGCGGAACCTGAGTTGTCCGAAGATGAGGGCATGGAAGCGGATAAGCCTGCTTTCTCAGGTTTCTTCCAGCCTTCTTATTTTAAGCCCATTCTCCACAAGGCCAAGGTCATCACCCACATGAATGTGGCTCCCTCTTCTTCCCACCCGTTGTCTGACCCTCAGCCCATCTCGGATCCGGAGGATCCCAGTGGGGGGCTTTTTGATGAGTCAGTCCAGCCTCAGGACTTGATTCCCGCACCCAAACTGTTTCAGAATGTGGTCCAACGCCAATGGGTGCAGCCTGCCACCTGGAATACCCCTGGGGCCAATGACAAGAAGCTTTACTCAGTCGTCCCTGACATGGAGTTGCTGAAGCTTCCGGAGGTTGACCCTCCTGTTGCGGCCTTGACCTCAAATTCCATACTGCCGCCTGACCTGCTTGAGGGCCTTAAGGCCGAGGACAAGCGTGCAGAGCGTTCTTGCCACAAAGCCCATCAGGCCGCGGACTGGGCCATTAGGGCCTCAACTGTGGCCTCCTTTTTCAGTAGGGCTTCCATTGCCTGGCTACGCCAGTTGCTTAAAAGGATTCCCCAGGGGGACGCCAGGCTTCGCCAGGATATTAATAAAATTATGTTGGTGGTGGAATACACTGCCGACGCTTCTTTGAACGCGGCAAAGTTCACCTCTAGGGCCATGGCGGCTAATGTTACATCGCAACGCCTTTTGTGGCTTCGCCATTGGAATGCCGACATGCGTTCCAAATGGAAGCTCGCATCGGCTCCCTTCAAGGGAACCAAATTGTTTGGGGAGGCCCTAGATTCTGTCCTAGTGGAGAAGGACAAGAAGAAGGTCATGCCCTCTGAACTACCACGTGGCCTACAAAAAATTCAAGATGCAGTCCCTGCAGTCCATCCTCGGCTGTCTTCAGCCCAGGGACCTGATGACATCCATCGACCTGAAGGAGGCTTACCTTCATGTTCCAATACACCCACCGTCACTTCCGGAGCTTCTCTTATGCTTACCACCACTACCAGTATCGCGCACTGCCCTTCGGCCTGTCATCCGCCCTGAGGGTTTTTACCAAGTTGCTAGCAGGAGGCGACCCATCCAACTTCAGTGCTACCTTGATGACATCTTACTCCAGTCGTCGTCACGATGGCAGGCTCTGCAGGACCTCCAGGTCACTCTGGACTCTCTCCACTACCACGGGTTCACCGTCAACACCGCCAAGAGCCATCTGTCGCCTGCACATCGAGTGTTACATCTAGGGGCGGTGATAGACACCTCCTCTTGCCTCATTTCCCTCTCACTGGAACAGGTGACCAGCCTTTGAGCTCTGGTCCGCCAGGTGCTCACTTCTGCGATGGTTCCAGTCGTCTTGTTGTCGCAGTTGCTGGGAAAAATGATATCGTGTCTTGCCATCATTCCCTGGGCGCGACTATACGCGAGAGAGTTGCAGTGGTTTCTCCTTCCCGCTCAGAGGGCCAATGGCAGAAATTCCACTGCCAGAATTCGGGTGCCCATAAAAGTGCTACGGTCCCTGCGGTGGTGGTTGACCCTGGCTCTGGGGAAGGGCTCCCTGTTCCAGGAACCCAACTGACTGATCCTCACAACCGACGCCAGTCTCTTCGGCTGGGGCACACATCTCAACGACTCCATGGTACAAGGCCGATGGTCTCCACGCAAGTTGCAGCACATCATCAACTGGCTGGAGTTATGCAGAGTCTGCCTCGCCTTGCGCCACCTCCGGCCAGAGGTCCAGGGCCGTCACGTGTTGGTCCAGATGGACAATGTGGCGGCGAAGGCACACATCAACCATCAGGGCAGCACCTGATCCACGGCACTGATGACGGAGGCCGAGGCATTGGGCAGATGGGCCGAACGTCAGCTAGGCTCCATCCGCGCAGAGCACATCTCGGGTGTGGACAATACCAGGGCGGATTGGCTGAGCAGAGCCACCCTCGATCCATCAGAGTGGAGGCTTCACCCGAACATCTTTCGCCAGATGTGCCTCAACTTCGGTGTTTCCCTGGTCGACATGTTTTCTTCCCCGCTGAATGCCCAACTTCCCCACTACTTCACCTGCTACTGATCTCCCCTAGCGAAGGGGATGGATGCTCTCAACTCTCCTAGCCCAAAGGGCTGCTGTATCGGTTTCCACCGACCCCCCTGCTACCTCGGGTCATCCAAAAGGTTCTTGTGGAACAAGCCAACGTGATTCTCGTGGCGCCTTACTGGCCTCGTCGGACCTGGTTCGCGGACCTGTGCAGCCTCTCCATCGACCCCCCATGGAGGATTCCAGCGGGCCTGATCTCCCTCAGCCAGGGGGCTGTTTGCCATCCGGAGCCCCAGTGGCTCAATCTGACCCCCTGGCGCTTGAGAGGGAGCTCCTGAGCCAGGCACGTTTCTCCGACCTGGTCATCAGAACCATCCAGGCCGCCAGACGTCCTTCTACCACCAGGATTTATGGGGCCACCTGGTCGGCCTTTTCCACTTGGTGCGCCTGCAAGAGCCTCTCGCCCCTCTCAGCTTCCCTTCCTCACATTCTGGATTTTCTTCAAGAGGAGCTGGACAAGGGCCTAGCTCCAGCCACCCTTTGTCGTCAGGTGGCAGCCTTGTCTACGGTCCTTTCGGTGGGTGCCTTTCAGCCTCTCAGCCAACATCCCAGTGTGCGGGCCTTCCTGAAGGGGGCCTCGTATCTCCGCCCCCCTGTCATTCATCGCTATCCTTCATGGGATCTGGCCATGGTCCTACACGCTCTTTCAGACCCACCATTTGAGCCCTTGCGCTTGTCTTCCATCAGGCATCTCTCTTTCAAAGCCGCCTTCCTTGTGGCTATCACATCTGCTCTCAGGGTGTCAGAGCTGGCTGTGCTATCTGTTTGCGAGGATCTGTGCTGTTTCCACAGTGACAGGGTGGTTCTCTGGCACGACCCATTGTTCCTACCAAAGGTCAATTCCCTTTTTCATCGCACACAAGAAATCGTCTTACCAAACGTCTGTCCTCGACCTGTTCACCCTAGAGAACAACGTTGGCACTCGTTGGACGTTCGTTGGGTGCTGAAGCATTACATCACATGCACGTCCACTTTCCGATGCTTGGAGACGTTGTTCCTTTCCTTCCAGCCAGCTTCAATGGGCCGAGGAGTGTCGTCATCCACCATTGGCCAGTGGATCAAGGCTTGCATCTCCCTTGCTTACGAACATCAGGGTCAAACGAAGCCTACGGGCTTCATGGCGCACTCCACCAGAAGCGCAGCTACCACGGCGGCCTGGGCTTCCCAAGCACCCATAGAGGAGATTTGCAGAGCGGCCACCTGGGCGACGCCTTCTTTGTTTGTTCGGCACTATAAGTTGAATAAATACGCCTCTGCTGACGCTGCTTTTGGCCGACGGGTTTTGCAGAATGTCGTTTCCCATGACTCTCAGTGATCCTGTGGGTGCCCGCCCTAGAGACATTTTACTTGGGCATGTCCCTTGCATGGACACTCGTAGCAGTACACCTGAGAATGACCATTGTCTTACCTGAAGGGTCGTTCTAGGTGCACTGTGTAGAGTGTCCATTCCCATCCCTTGTTAACTGTTTTTGTTTCCTCCTTTGAGGTGTTGTTGGATTGTTTGCTGAGTGTTTCTCCTTCTATGGCTGAACTTCATTGAAAGAACTGGAGGACGATGGGAAGGAAGGCGTGTTTAAACAAATTCAATTCAGTCCAGGGCAGCAGAGCTGATGTCAACCCTTGCATGGACACTCTACGCAGTACACTTAGAACGACCCTTCAGGTAAGACAATGGTCATTTTGCAACTCAGGAAGTTGCACTCTTTTTGCAAAGCAACTGCCTAAAATTCACTCGTGAGCAGTCTGTGGTATATGATTGCACAAGTATAATAATCACCTGTGGGTTATTATCTATGACCAGCAATAATACATGCTCTTAAAAATCTCATTAAAACTGAAACGTTTTAATAACTTCTTTTTATTTTAGTTTCTGGGTTTTCCTACTGTATACCAGTTTTATCATATGCACAAAGAACCAGAGCTGGGCTGCTGCTGGTTCAGGTGAACCGGTAGGTCTAACCACCTGCTCTGGCGCTAGCCTGTCCTATTTATCTCACTCTGTGGCTTTGTTCCCCGCACACAAAGCACAGCTGATTGCCGCGTCTCACCTGCTCCACTCACCGCACCTGCCTGAGAAGATTGGCTATGTGTTTGAAGCTGTGCGAAAGTAAAAAAAGTGCACACGCTCACATTTCCAGCAAACTAGTTGTTAACATATGTGCAGCCCACCTCTGCATAGAACTGTTTTGACTTCTTGAGTTCATCTTTCATCTTTGACTTTAAAAAGCACCTACAACCAAGAGCTCTGCTGTCAACAATTTTCTAGCTGCACAAACCTGGCACCCACAATTTTATCCCATTTCATTAAATAGCACAATAGCAAGGCTTGTGAAAGGCTGAATACCTATCATGGAATTTCCATACATTTTAATATATGAGCAGCAGCAACAGATGCCTCCTAAGTCAAGATGCATAGTACTCAAAGCCATTTAAGTTATTTGGTGCTCCTGGTACTCCACTCTTGAACATAAAATATAAGAATGATAAATTAGCTACCTTCAACTGAGCAACTAAGAATTTGCTGTCTTTTTAAAATATGTAGAATCTGCTGCTTTAGGCAACACTCTCATTCTGCCTATGGGTGTCTGTCAACGGCAAGTCAATTACCTTTGTCATCTAGGTAAAAGCCAGATATTATACTACTAATGTTAGATTAGAGTAGGCAAACTAGAATTTGTGGGTCATGGAAAGCCCTGAATCTCTTTTTTAAAACTCTGAATCCCTTACCAATCAATGCTGAAACTCAGTCTGCACTAGATTTCCTTTTTAAAAAAAATATATGCTAAATATAACACTGTCCCTAATGAGGAAGATGGCCCTCAATGTCTACTGTGCACCCATTCATGATATGTTGTCAAGTCTTCTATAATAATTCTTGGCATGGATCACATATTAGGTTATCATGGGCTAGAAACAAAATAGTTTTATTCTCTAGTATCCAGATTTGTATTTGAGGAATAAGCATTGCCACTAATCAGTAATGTCTCTGTCCCAGAAAACTAGAAACACAGAGAAATTTGCTGAGATTAATTTATTTATTTATTTATTAAATTTATAAACCGCGCCACTCTCCCCAAAGGGACTCGGGGCGGTGCACAGGAAATTAAAATAGAAAAATACAAAACATAACAATTAATAATACTAAAAATAGATTAAATCCCAATACCCTGTGCTAAAAATCCTAAAACCTTAAACAAACAGCTCAAAGAGATGGTAAAAATTTTAATGGAAGAGTCCATTGCAGCACTTTAGGCCATAGGCAGAGAATGCGTAAAAAGCTGTGGCACATTCCCAATGAATCAGATTGTGGGTTGGAGGAGCATTCTGCCAGACTCTATATATTTCCTTTTCACATGCTGTAAAAAGCTTTGGGACTATTGACCAGTAAAAGCTCCACATAATTATACTGATTATGCTGTACAACAATGGCACTATTCACTGAGAAAATGCATTGTTAGTAAGAAAGGTAGTTGCTGAGAGGGTACTTACAAAGAGTTTTCCACAGACTAATGTCAATATTTGGTTGAATCAGGCAGATCTGACTTCCAGATCTCCAAAACAAAATTATTCTTACTCAGAACCCCTTTAGAAATCAAACTAGAGGGTAATATAGAGCAACAGAGACCTCTAGTGAACAAATGGAAATTGAATTATCCGTTCTATAATTCAGTGTGTCATTTGTGGCCAATTAAAGATTTGATATTCATGAAAATATTTGATAATTTTAAAAGGTGGAGATCCAATAATTCTATCTTATTTCATGAATTTAATGTTACTGTTATAATGCCTTTATACCAGTTTAAGACTTGTTCCAGGGTGGGTTGCTACTGGCGTTACTGCCGGTTCACAACCTGCAATGCAACATGCATGCGAAGAACAATTTACAGTGAACTGTGCACAAGCAGTCATTAAAATCCAAAATAGCAGCAGCCCAGTGAAGGAACTGGTTTGGGGGTGTGGCAGGCCTGGGTTAATGCCGGTTCTGCCACCCAGGCCTGAATTCCATTACTGGTTCGGCCGAACTGGCCAAACCAGCATTAACCCACTTTTGGCCCGTCCACATTTAATTCACTGTATAGGAGTGACTCAAGAGCAATTCAAAATAATAAAAAACTACCCTTCACACAACTGGGATATGCAGCACATCAATTTTAACTTCAGAAGGTGTCTTCAAAAACCTAATTTGGCACCTGTTTATCAATTTTTAAAGCAGCTGCTTCTTTTCCTGGGATTCTGGAGCTGCTTATTGTTAACCTGTAGAATTCATTTTCAGAAGCTGCAAAATAGCAAACAACGTGGGTGATTTTAAGTTGGAATTATACGAATTCATGAAAAAGAAGGCTATCAATGACTGCCAGCAATTATGGCTGCTCATTATCTCCTAGAAAAGAGGCAATAGATCTTTCACAGCAGACCTGATCCATCATTTGTATTCTAATAAAGTCTTCACTGCAAGACTTTCAAGACCTGCTACGGTCCTAACTTCCATTGCAGGAAAAGAGAGAACTGAAGATTAATATGTTAATATGGATTTTTTTTTTAATGCAAATAGATTAGCTGCAGAATTGAGGTAGAGCAAGATGAACAGCTTTTTAGCTTTATAACTAAACAGATGCAGTAACTCCAGAGAAACCCTGCCGCTACTGCTGCTGTTGTCACTTCATTGAAAGTCTTTAGAAAACAGATTAGAATGAAAATCCACCTCCAACTATGCCACATAGTTGGCTTCAAGATATTAAGCTATGATTTTTAAGGATAGTTTGTTAAAATATCACAAACAGTTCACATATTGACTGGTTGTGTGCCATCAGGTCAACTCTTGGCAATAGATTTTCTCCATTACAGTCTGTGCCCAAACTGTTTCTTTGCGTCTTCCAATGGTGCACCCATCTCCTTGAGTAACTGAGTCCATCCACATTGCCGATGGTCATCTTGTCTTACCTTCAACTTTCCTAACACTACAGACTCCCCCAGAGAGTTAGGTCTTTATATAATGTGTCCAAAGTATGATAATTTGAGACTGGACATTTTTGCCTCAAGTGAAAATCCTAGGTTGATTTGTTCAATGATCTTTTTGCTTGCTTTCCTGGTTATCCATGGTATTCTTCAGAAATTTCTTTAACATCAAAATTCTAAAGCATCAGTGTTTCTTCTATTCTGGTTCTTCAAAGTCCAAGTTTTGCTCCCATAAAAGGATCACAGGGAAAACCACTGATTGTACAATTCTGATCTTTACATATATAGATACATCCTAGTCAAAGGTGGCATTCAGCCGGTTCGGACCAGTTCGGGCGAACTGGTAGCTCCGATGGTCAGCTGACCCTGCCCACCCACACCCACCTTATCCTGTCCTTTATTTCCTGCTTTCTAGCTTATCTCAATCATGCGGCACAGCTGACACTCCCCCCTCCTCGCTGTTCTACTTACCATTGCTGACTTGGAAGGTAAGCAGCTGAGCTTCCAAATGCTCCATTTTCAGTGCTGCATGCAAACGCTTTAGGCAGGTGCATGTGCAAAGCGTGCACTCACTGAACTGGTTGTTAAACCAGCATCAGCTCACCACTGATCCTAATATCTAAATATCTAAATCAAGGCCCGGGTTCAGATGTACTACGCCATAGATTATTTAAAAACCACAATGATTGGGCTCATACAATTCATTAATTCAGAATTAATGAACTCCATTATGGTTTTGCCCAATTTCTTATCCATCCAGTACCCCAAAATATCTCCCCACAATGGGCAGGATATATGATGCAACTCCTTGATGAATCCAAATTCAGACTACCATTTAGGTTGCAATGAAAAAAATCACAACAAACCAATGATGCAGACCAAGGGTATCAAACTCGCATCATCATGTCAAGCAACTTTTTTCCCCTTGGCTAAAATGGGGGTGGGGGTAGCCAGCATGTGACACATCCAGCCCGCAGTCCACGAGTTTGACACCCCTGATGTAGCCAGTAATAATATTGGGGAAGCGGTGGAGAAACTAGTTTTTACTCAGGCCTGGTTATTACCAGGTGCCACTGAATGGTTAAAAATCTCTGAAGATAATAATAGGGCAGTGGAAAAAAAAGGTCTGTATATACTTTGAAAATGATTCAGAAATCCTTTTGACCTTACACAGCAAAGAATACTATTCATTAAAGCAGTCTGATCTTTTTCAGGCTTCTGCATTCTGCTGTTTGAGTGGACCATTTACAAAACATGTGCAACTCTAATATACTGAACTCTGAGGAAGAAAAGGTTATAAATACACATTTTTAAAAAAACATCTGACACTTTGTACTGAAATTCAACATATTGGTCTAAAATTTAACATTCCGGCTTTATAGAGGCCGTCCTATGTCAACTTCTCCATGGCCTGTCTTGCAGCAACACAAGCAGGAGCCTTATTTATCCTTCATTCCACTGTAGAGAAATTGAATTCCAATTTTGCTTGACTGCAGCTGGGAAAAGAGGTCAGCAAGCAAGAAATACTGTATAGTAACTATATCTTTTCTCATGGCTTCATAGTTTTGCAGGAGTCGGCATAACCCCTCCTCATCCCACAACTTTTAATTGTTTTCAGCTAGGTCTAAGAAACAGCCAAGCAAGGTTGCAGGATATATATATATTTAAAATGCAACTGGAGAATTTATGACAGTAAAAGAAAACTTTTGACTGCTCTCCACTGAGATGCCAGCACTTTCAGGAACTTTAGGCCTCATCAAGAATTCTCCACCTCATTTTAGTTTTTCACCATTAGCAGAGAAGTCTTGGCAGTAAGCAAAATGCCTCTGCCAAAAAACATTTTTATCAGTGAGAATAAAGATTTTATTCCCATCTGAACATTGGCCAATTTAACTAGTGTACCTCTAAACAACAACACATAATATCCCAATTCTCAAAGCAATTTAGTCTCTGTCAGATCCAGAAACCCATCATAGGGGCAGTTGATTCTATTGCTATTACTAGGCATTCTTCCCCAGCTTTGTTGAGTGAGTACCTTCACATAGGTGAATTAACCAAACTCCCCCATAGACTTCTCAACTCCCTAATCTTCCTGTTGGTTTAATCCTGCATTAGCAACACCTTTCATATTAATGCTACATCAGGTGCTCATTTCTTCTTGCATTGAAAATCCTTTTCTAACATGGTTCCTCTTGGTAATCATTAATGTAGGTCAGGAAATTCTATTTTGTTCCCTGGCAACATATGAAGAACAATTTTAGAGCACTGCAGATGGCCACTTAGTGCATTTGATTGGAAGCACATAGTCAAATACCTAAGGAATTTGTATCTCTATTCTTGAAGAAATTAGAATAGGCTTCATTTGTATGTGGGAAAAGGAGGAAGGGAATGGCTTTACTCATTCATTCATTTGCTACTACCTTACATTCCATAAAGCAGTAATACCATTTAGTAAAAGTCCTCTTGTAAGTTATTCAACCAGTGACCATCCAAAACTGCTACCTATTATTATATGGCATTCTTTGCTTTGAAGTCCCCCCTCCCCAAATTGAATGCAAAAACATTGCATCAGTAAAAATCAATGCTTTGAATTAGACCCTGAAATTGCTTGCCAACCAATGGAGTCCTTAACTACATAGGTGTCACTGTGCTTTACCAGCACCAGTGACTTCTGTGCCATCTTCAAGAGCACTCCTAGGTAGAGAATATAGCATTAATCAGAGCAAGAGATATCAACTGCAAGAGTTTAAATAGTGACAGGAAGTAAACATATAAATTGTATGAACAAACAAATCAGTAAAATGGAGAAACCAAATCCTGGGGTATCTCATAGTGGAATATCCTAGATTTTAATATCTCCTCCTTTGCTACCAATTGAAACCACCCACAAAGGAAAGAAGAAAGTCACTGCAACAGCAGTGTCACCAGATTCCAACTCTGGTAGGTAGTTTGAAACGGGTGGGGTTGAAAAATGTTAGCAACCGGTTCTCTGCCCAGTTGCTGGGTGGGCGTGGCCTACTCGGCCTCCTGAACCATGGGGGCAGGCTCCGAAGCATTTCCATGAGGGTCCAGGAGGATAAAAATGGCCTTCCCCGGGCTCCAGAGGCCCTCTGGAGGCCGGAAACAGGCCCATTTTCATATTTCTGCTAGTCCTGTTTTTTGCCCACCTCAAGCTCCAGAGGCTTTCCTCCAGCCTCCAGGAGGGCAAAAACGGCCTCCCCTGGATTCAGGAGGCCCTTCAGAAGCCAGAAACATTTCCGGACTTCCAAGATACCCATTTTTCACCCTCCCAGAGCCTCCGTGCAGGCCCTGCTCTTACCTGGCATGATGAATGGGCCACGTGGAGACTCCGGGGAGAGGAGGGGAGGTGTGGGCGAGGCAGGGCCTGCCAGTCTTTGCAACTACCAGTTCAGTGAACTGGATGTAAAATTAACATCCGATACGTCCGAACTGGTGTGAACCGGCTGAATCCCACCCCTGGTCTGAATGTTAAACAAAATGTGTAAGAGAATAAATTGCCCAATAAAATAGCTGTTTTTTGTTTTTGTGGATTTACTTTGCACACATCACGGATGAAACTGCAAGCATACATGACATCATCTAGGTCTGCCTGTTTAATAATAATAAAATGGTGTGGGGAGGATGATTCCTGTGCCTATGATAACCAGAAAAAAGGGTGGTGTAATACAATTTTCTCCAGGACTATAAAAATTATTTTATCTATGTAGCATCAGAAAAGCAACAAACTGTGAGAAGTCTGATTATTAAAGCAGGATGAGCAAAATTTTAGCCCTCAAAGGATGCACTTATTTCTACTGCTGGCGGGATCCCAATCATTTTGAGCAGGGTTGCTGTGAAGAGAAATAGTGCATATAATTTCTCCTTACTTTCAGCAAACCTGCTTCAGATCGTTGGTTTCCTGCAGGTTGCCAAACAGTTGTGACTGTTGGCACCACACTATCACGACAAGAGTGCATTCCCAGCATAAAAGCACCCTGTGGCATTCTATACCACATTCGGGGGGTGGGGTGAATCGAACATTTTTTTTCCTATTATTATGATGAAAGGGAATTTACTTTTTCTCTCAAAAGGGAAAGAAGCTTTCAAGGGAATTTTATCAACGGAATACAGTAATGTGTTTACTTACTGTCAAGGTGGAGTGTGTGAATGTGTTCTCCTTTATTGATTTCTTGCCTTTTAAATAAATCAACTTCAGATTCCTGGGTTTCTCATAATTCAGTTATATCCTCACTTCCATCAATAAAGTAAGCCTCAAAAGCATCCTTATAATACAGTAAGCTTAGTAAACAAACTGAAGTACTTATGTATCACGGGAGAACAAACTAGTGGGAAATTGCAGGCCAAATTTCAGCAGGATAGAATATAGCTCCCTAGGCTACTAGTTGCCCAACCAAGGTATGATAGATTAAAGAAACTCTATATAATAATGAATGTAAATATCACAATCATCATCATTTGAGCCATTGTCTATCAATTGCAGGATGAAGGCCTCTTTCACATGTTTTCATATGGTCCAATTAGGTCCTGAAGTGTGTGTGTGTGCATAAGCACGCACATACACATGCTACTATATATTATATATGTATAATACATTATACATAATATATTATACATATTAATATAATTATAATTTGAATTCTTTCAGATAGAAGCAAACTTTTGCCTTGTCTTTTTCTGTATAGTACTTTCATAATTGCATTCGTAGCTCTGAAGTTCATATATCATAGAGTATCTATTTAATTTAGTTGAAACAAGCAAATTAACTTTCACTTTTTCCAACATGTTCCCAATATGAATGTGATATTCTTTCTGAAATTTCAAGATTAACTAATTTGCACTTAATTTTCCTTATTGCCCAAAAGTTCATGAGGCTAAGAGGTCTAACATCTGAGGTATACACACAGTGCAAACAGCATGCATAAGTGAAAAACTGGATATTTACCTGGCAAGAACATTATCCTATGATAGATTCTTAGCAAAAATTCCTTGGTCCAATGTTTATTTGTTTTATTATATTCTATCACATCATGAGTCAAATGTTAGATGGGAATATTAGATTCTCCTAAATCTAAGCCTCTCAGTCATTTGCTGAGATGGGCAGCTATAGAAATGAAACAAATAAAATCAAATAAAGTAACAAACGATGCAACATATATACTGATGCAGCTCCCTGTACCTCGGAGATCTAGTATCAACTTCAATGCAACATATTCTCTTTTAATAAATTGCCAGTCATAAGGGACATTATTGGATACATTGTAATCTCCCCAAGTAATTGAAAAGTACACAATCTCATCTGAATGCAATCCATGTTTGTATCATTCATCTTTAACACCAGCTTTCCCCTTGGCATGTACATTTAGCTTTTCTTGTGCTATGAACTAGCGTTAGTTGCAAGCACTCTAGATTCTAATGCTATGGATTGAGAATACCAATGCCTTCTGCTGGTTTACAGAGATGGATTTAAAATGAGAATGGATCGTGGCTGCTTTCAGCAAATTTTATCTGCTTCAAAGCTGCTTCACTTTGAATTGATTTTGATTTTTTATATCTTGAAAGCCTGATGTTGAGTAATAAAATCCAATTTAAACAAAATACATTTTAGCACAAGAAATGTCCAATCTGCTTTGCAGATCCATGTGTGATATGCTCAGCATTATCTCTGCTTTACCATATATTCCCTCCATAGAGGATTCCTCTTTCTAGCATAAATCAGATCTTTCTTAGGCCAGTAGGATTGCTACCCCAAAAGAAGCTTTGTTCTTGGCAATCACATTTTGTCAAAACAGTCAGCAACTATCTCAAATACAAGAAATGTGCCACTCCACATTCATCCTTTTCTTTCTTTTTCTCCTTCCTCCATTAACATGTTTCTTTTGGTTGAGAAATTGAAGGATGTGTTTAGAGAACCTGCTGATATTAATGCAGGAAGCACACCTGTGGCTTAAATCTGAATATGGCTGACCACAGCACTGATGGGACATGGACATCACAATGAATGGCTCTCCTAGGTATAGCTTGCAAACACTAATTAATGAGATCAGGTTGATGTAGCTGTGCTGCATAGTTTCTTTGCATATTGTATGAGTCCTGATGGGCCATGTTCTCATCTTTCATTTCTTCTCCATTCATTGCATTTCATATCCTTGGTACCTGTATTTGATGATCATAAAATGTTCTGGAATTGGTAGCCATAGTTTCAGACTCTATGTAAATAGCGAGCGTCTTTGTGAGGTCCTTAGTCTCCCAGGATTTGAAATGTGGTTATAAATTATTAAATAATATTGGTTAATTTGGCTTTAACTTACCAAGAATTTGTAAATATAAAAGCTCTGTAAATATAAAATCTTCAGAGATGATTTCTGGACTGCTTTGCACTAAGAAGAGATTGATACTTCTTGCAAATAATGGGAATAATGTGGAAATAATGCACAGAAATAAGGTGGATTTTAACTACTAAAAGTTGCATTTGCAAAAATGGTGGACTTTGGTCTTTCTTTATTTGCAGTTTATTTCTCTATAACTCCACCAAACTTCCTGTGGGGCAATTTAACACTAATTCCTCAACAACAGACTCCCCCAGATATATATAATGTGTTTTTCCTTTTGCAACCTATTCAAGAATGCAATTGGTACAATGACTTTAACATATGTACGTAAAACTACATCCATCTTGCCCATCCTCTCTTTCTCTCCGTTCCCCCAATTAAATTGGCTTGGTAACATATTCTGCAGAAAACAAAAGCTTGAAACTATTTTTTTTTTAATGATTTGCCAGAAAGGTATTGCTGTCTGGATATCTGTTATCATCAAACTAAAACCAGAAGATATTCCCCAGAAGTATGAAAGAGGCAGCCATTCTTTAACCTCAGATATACATTTCTCATTATTTCTGTTTGTCATGCACAGTGCTTGCACATTACATCAGGGCGGGTTGGTGGAACCTCCTGCAACTGCCGCTACTGGTTCACCCAAACCAGAGAGAACCAGCTGAATACCATCTCTGCTAGGAGCTCAGGAAATGCCTTATACCAGTGATGGAGAACCTATGGCACGGGTGGTTCCACAGGTGGCACGTGGAACCATTTCTTAGGGCACGTGAGGTGCCCTGTCAGCACTAGCGCGCATGTGTGCTCTGGCCAGCTGATTTAGGCTTTCTTTTGAGGCTGTTTTTTGCCCTCTGGAGGCTTCAGGGAAGCTCCTGAAGCCTCTGGAGGTGGGGGGGGAGGCTGTTTTCACCCTCCCCAGGCTCCTAGAAAGCCTCTGGAGCCTGGGGAGGGTGAAAAAAGAGCGCCAAAAGCAGGGGGTCACGCACATAGCATTATGGGTGTGGCACGCCCACACACGACGTCCTCCTGTGCTCCCCCCGCTTTTGGCACGCGAGCCAAAAAAGGTTAGCCATCACTGCCTTATACTGAGTTAAGCCATTGCACTTACCAATTATCATTAACAGTGATTAGCAGCAAATTTCCTAAAGTTTCAAGCAGGATTTTTTCATGCCCTTTTTGGAAATACCTGGAATTTGGATGCTTCGTATGTAATGCATGTGCTATTAATAGACTGGAATTTGGATGCTTTGTATGTAATGCATGTGCTATTAAATTGTGTAGCTCATCGTAAGTTTTAAATGACTGTCATCTGAGGGATGAGTGCATCTAAAGCCCGAAATGAGCCTCCTATAACCTAAGTCAGACACGTCATAAGTTGTTTTTGTCAACAACTTCACTTTTTAGAAAATAATGTTTAATGACTTGCCATTTCTGACCTTTTCTCATATTGAAGACAAAACAAAGTAATAGTGGCAGCTTCTTGCATCTAGAGACATTCTTGCCCTAAAGAATTATCTAAAATAAGTATTTCTGTCATCAGTGAAGAAAGACATTCTGTAGTTTTTTTGTGTGCCTCTGCCAGTGTTCTTTAATTGATGAGGACTTCCTTTGCCAAGTTGACAGAGGGTTTGCAATGATGCCACACATTTGTTCATCCTAAAATTTATTTATTTTATTTTATTTATTTATTTAAATTTATATCCCGCCCTTCTCCACAAAGGACCCAGGGCGGCGCACAGGAAATTTAAAAACATACAAAATACAATAAATATAATTTAAAAAACTATTAAATAAACCTATCCTGCGCTAAAACCAAATTTTAAAAACCCAATTTAAAACTACCTAAAAGTCCCCATGGGAGGTTAGGCTAGGCCGGCTTGTTGGAACAAATACGTCTTAAGACATTGGCGGAAGAGGCGGAGGTCGGTGATGGTACGTAATTCAGGGGGTAGGTCATTCCAAAGGGCTGGGCCCGCCACAGAGAAGGCTCTTCCCCTGGGTGTCGCCAGTCGGCATTGTCCGGCCGACGGCACCCTGAGAAGGCCCTCTCTGTGGGAGCGTATCGGTCTAAGGGATGTATGGGGCAGAAGGCGGTCTCGCATATAACTAGGCCCCGAGCCATGGAGCGCTTTAAAGATAGTTGTCAAAACCTTGAAGCGCACTCGAAAAACCACAGGAAGCCAATGCAGCTCGCGCAGGATCGGTGTTATGTGGGAGCATCTAGTGGCTCCCATAATCACCCGCGCGGCTGCGTTTTGGACTAGCTGTAGCTTTCGAGTGCACCTCAAGGGAAGCCCCATGTAGAGAGCATTACAGTAGTCGAGTCGGGACGTCACGAGAGCTTGAGTGACCGTGCGAAGGGCAGCCCGGTCCAGTAAGGGGCGCAATTGGCGCATCAGGCGTACCTGATGAAACGCCCCCCTGGCCACGCCGCCACATGGTCCTCCATGGACAGCCGGGAATCCAGGAGGACACCCAAATTGCGCGCCCTCTCCACGGGGGCCAGTGTTTCGCCCCCAATGGCCAGAGTTGGTGTAATCTGGCTGAACCGGGGTGCCGGAAACCACAGCCACTCAGTCTTGGCAGGGTTGAGCTTGAGTTTGTTACCACCCATCCAGATCCGTACGGCCTCCAAACACCGGGACAGCACTTCGGCGGCATCGTTGGGGTGGTTTGGGGTGGATATGTACAGCTGGGTGTCATCAGCGTACAGGTGGTACTCCACCCCAAAACCACGGATGATCTCACCCAGCGGCTTCATATATGTGTTGAAAAGGAGGGGCGAGAGGACCGACCCCTGAGGAACCCCACATAAGAGAGGCCTCGAGGTCGACCTCTGCCCTCCCGTCAACACATATTGCGACCGACCAGAGAGGTAGGATGAGAACCACCGCAAAACGGTGCCTCCCAACCCCAACCCCCCCAGTCGGTGCAATAGGATACCATGGTCGATGGTATCAAAAGCTGCCGAGAGGTCTAATAGGACTAGGATAGAGGAATAACCTCTATCCCGCGCCCTCCAGAGATCATCAACCAACGCGACCAATGCCGTCTCGGTGCTGTGACCGGGTCGGAAGCCGGACTGGCGCGGGTCTAGATAATCAACTTCCTCCAGGTGTCGCGGAAACTGTTGGGCTACCACACTCTCGACAACCTTCACCAAAAAGTGAAGGTTGGAGACCGGACGATAGTTCTCTAATAAAGCTGGGTCCAGGGACGGCTTCTTGAGGAGGGGCCTCACTACTGCCTCTTTCAAGACAGCAGGCAAGGACCCCTCACTCAAAGATGCGTTGACAATGCCCTGGAGCCAGCCTCGTGTCGTCTCCCAGGATGCCAGTACAAGCCAGGAGGGACACGGGTCCAATAAACATGTGGTCGCCCTAAGTTTCCTTGACAACCTGTCCATATCCTCGGTGGTAACAAAGTCAAACTCCTCCCAAGAAGGAACCTCAAGACTAGTCTCGGACAGTCCCACAGGACCACTGTCGATGGAGGGTAGCTCATTCCGAATCCGAGTGATTTTCTCCTGCAGATAAATCCCAAATTCCTCTGCTCGCCCTTGCAGAGGGGCTTCCCGCGGCCTCTGATGAAGGAGGGAGCGGGTCACCCCAAACAGGGCGGCAGGGCGGTTATCTGCGGATGCAATAAGGGTGGCACAATACTCACGTTTCGCCACCCTTATCGCCACTAAGTAAGCCCTAATATGGGTTCTCACTAGTGTTCGGTCGGCTTCGGAGCGAGAGGATCTCCATCTGCTCTCTAGGCGTCTCTTGTGGCGTTTCATCCCCCGAAGCTCCTCGGTAAACCAAGGAGCCTGGGTGATTCGTCGCCGCAAGAGAGGCCGCAAGGGCGCGACTCGGTCCAAGGCCCCCGCGGCCGCACTTAACCATGCGGCCACTAGGTCCTCAGTCGAGTCGCGGGGCAGGGTAACAGGAATTGGCCCAAGCTCCCTCTGGAACCTTTCCAGGTCCATTAGAAGCCTGGGGCGGAACCATATAGGAATATCCGGTTCCGCCTCCCCGCGGTGAGGTGTAGTGATTGGAAAGTCCAGCCGAAGGAGAGCGTGATCTGTCCATGACAAGGGAGTGATGGCTAGGTCCCCTATTCCTAGATCACAACTCCACTGTCCCGAGACAAAGATGAAATCCAGTGTGTTCCCCCCCTCGTGAGTGGGGCCTAAAACTACCTGGGTCAGGTCCATGGCCATCATGGAGGCCATGAACTCCCGAGCTGCTCCAGAGGCTTCGCCTGCCGACGGCAAGTTAAAGTCCCCCATGACTACTTCTGATCAATCTATATATATCTACTTTTCAGACTGGTTGCTCCAGTCAAATGCATCGAAGTGGTAGCTCTTCAAATGTGCAAGCATCCTTTCTAGTGGTAACACTGAGCACAAGAAGAGTGGTATATAAATTTGATAAATAAATAACATTTATCTGAAGGTTGAAAAATGTTTTCAATTTCCCAAACCAGCCTATAATCCTGATCTTCTAAGGTCTTCTCACATTCAAGTATTGTTTGGTCTGAAACTACTGAGCTTCCTAGTACCTGCTATCTGGTAAAAAAATATTCAGTATGGCACATATTTTTAGCCAGATCAACTAAAGACATTTGTTTTCTGATTCTTTCAATATTACACCTTTACATACTGTATTCAACTCAGTTCTATAACAGGAGGGAATAATTGCTAGAAAAATATTTATAGAATCCTGGAAGAGGGTAACTTGCATACAATATTGCTGCAAAGAAATATAAGTGACTGTTTCCATGAATTCCCCATTAGCTGAACTTGACATAAAACTAATATTAAATTTAACTAATAATTGATGGAAAGGGGGTGGATGTCCAGTCTTCTTCATTTCTGTGCTACCTAAGGAAGATGGAAAGGATGTTCCCTGCGCCATACTTAAGGAGCCAGCAAACAGGATAGGGTGTTTCTTGAGCTTTTTTAAAGCGTACTGCCAAGAAATATCACCAGGGATGGTATTCAGCAGATTCTGACCAGTTCTAGAGAACTGATAGCGGAAATTTTGAGTAGTTCGGAGAACCAGTAAATCTAACTGGCCCTGCCCCCATCTATTCGCTGACTCCTGAGTCCCAGCTGATGGGGAGGAAATGGGGATTTTGCAGTAACCTTCCCCTGAAGTGGGGAGCAAATAGAGATTTTACTGTATCCTTCCCCTGCCACACCCACCAAGCCATGCCCACCAAGCCATGCCATTCCTAACAAGCCACGCCCACAGAACCAGTAGTTAAAAAAAATGAGTCCCATCACTGATGAGTTTCTATTAGACATGAAGTATGAAGTTGTTTACAAAAAATACTTCTCAACTAAGAAACTTTCTTTTTTAGTATTGTTTGCAGCTTATTGATATTCAGGGGTGAGGAAAAAGAATCCTATATAAATGCATTGGCACTGGCAGATTTGCTGCTTTGTATGTTTAGAAGAAAACTTTGTTAAGAGGCTTCCTACATCTACTGTCTTTTCAAGTATACGAAAATGTTTTCTCTAACCACACCCCAGGTTTTAGCTGCTTTGTGTCTAATCAAAACCTTCTAGTAATATTTTAATTTGCTTCAGTTACTGATATATGTGACAATATTCTTCCATTCAAATGATTTCATTAATTTGTGCCTTAGCCTCTTTTTTTTCCAAAACTATTAACAATGCCCTCCTTTAAAGCACCAACAGAACATTGAAACATGCTGTGGCCAGCAAAATACTTCTGACAACTCCACAGAAAGCTCTTTATCAGTCCTTCAGGCAGCCATCAGTTCACGCAATGATTTCCCATCTATCTCAATTTAAGACAATGCTGGCAGGAAATCGTCATAAACCCAGCTGCCAAGGACTTGTTAAAATATACAATTGTTGGAGCAAGAGGCATTCCTCTCCAACTTCTTTTGATTCATATGCTACAGATAAGCAATTTCGCTTAATAGCTGATCTAATGTTTTATTAAAATAAAATTTACATTTATATAAAAGTTATTGTCTAAGTCCCTTTCCTGCCTTCTTTCTGAAACCTGTTTACAATGAGCTGACAGTTGGATATCTTTGGACATATGACAATATAATAGTAAATGAATTGTAATTCTGCTCCTGCTGAAGATAAGCACAAAGCTCTCATTGTAGCAGGTCTTGCTATTTTAAATGTATAAACCTTATTTTGATGGAATCTTTTTACATGGCTATATCAAAAACTGCTGTATCCCATAGGCTAATTTAGTAATTGACTAAAAATTAGTGATGCAATTCTTCTAAAAAATCCCATTTGCCCATTATGAAAAATACTTTTCTATACTTAAAACCACAAGTTGCCAAAGCAATTGTGGGCCATCCAACTAATCAGAATGTGTGCAAAATAATCAAAATCTTGTGTGTAACAGACTATCTTTCTGTTGGCTCCCATTTGATTTTGCCTTTTTTTAGGAAAAAAAGTGGGCCTGTATGGTAACTATATTTTTTTTTAAAAAAGAAGATAATACTATAGCTATTGTTTTTTCCAGGCCTACTTAAATACAATCACTTTGCCAATGAATTGCAATTCTTAGAATGTTAAAATAATATGTAATATAATTTGCTGATGTCATCAAGCTCAACTAAAAGTCACCCCAGTTATGTGTTTCTTATCATTTATATGCACTGTCACTGCAAAGGGGACATTTGTTATAAATGTAAGCATGGCACAGATAGAAGATGATTTCATGTCAAGCAGCTTTTCATTTCATTTTCTTTCTTGATTTCCACTCTTTCCTTGCAAGTTTCAGTCAAAACACTGAAGAACTCTCTAGTAGTCCATTAGCACTGAAGAACTCTTTAGCAGTCCTTTAGCATGCAAAATAGATCACGCTTACTGGAACCAATTGCAACTGAAAGGGCTGTAATTCATTGTGTTCCTCACTTGTTTAGCATGCATAGAAGGTTTCTTCAGGGGATGCCAGACTCAGATCTGTGCCGAGACCATCTGCCATTCACTGTAACTCTGCAGGAAGTTATGATCCAGCATGAAGAATGCACTATGCATTTACATCAACTACTGTTCTCCATCTCAAGCTGCCAAAAAGAAAGGGCAATGTTCAACACATTCTAACCATCATGATAGCTTTGACCTTCTCATCTTTTCATATGATTCATAGTCTGATTTCACTACCTGCCATAATGAGGCTGGCACAAGGACTCAAATAAAGTCAGTGTTCAGACAATATTCTGGCAGCTAGTAGAGAAGTACAAGCTCTTGTGCCCAATTATGCTGCCAAATACTGTCATTTTCTATCAAATCTAAGGTAAGTCCACACTTTGTTCCACTTTCTAATGACTATACTTTCCTTTTTTCTGTGTTCTCAAAGAACTATGCAACATGCAGCCCAGATCTTTAGCACTTTGATAATGGATTTCAGTATCGTACATTTCAGATCTGTTGTTCCCCTGAAGCATTTTCATAGCCTGTTTATAAGTTTCTGATACAATATTAAATAAGGTGCTTGCAAGAAATTGATATCAAGTTATGTAGGACCTGGACAGTCCTGGGATGACATTGGATGATCTTAAGAAATGCAAGAGAGAAAACAGAAGTAAACCATTCGTTTTAAATGTAAGATTAAGGAAAAGGACTGATGTACCAGGAATTCATAATCTCCAAATGCACTAACTACTTTGGTCACCTTTTCCCCCCCAAATAAACCTTCAAGGCTCCTCTTCTACTACCAATAGTGCTTTAAAATAACACCATTAGTAGATGTTTATGCCAGAATCCTCAACTATAGTTCTACCACCAGGCAGACTTTAGTAACTTCCAGCATTTTTTTTTCTTGGACCCTGTTAAATGCATTATGATATGTTGTCTCTAACTAAACCTTACAAGCCAAAAGAGGTCTTCATTCTGCTGGGCTTGTAACAGACAATTGGACCCTTGTTTCAGCAAGCCAGACTATAACAGATAGGTCCAACTTGTTTAGCATTCTGCATATCCTGGTGCCATTTGGAAAACTCATATGCATGGATGGGTAGGCAACCAGTATTTATTACATAATTGTTACAACTCAGAAAAGGGTAAATAAGCATCCATATGAGTAGGAACTGGTAACCTGATTCTGCATAAAGCTCTCCAAACTGGCTGCCATTACCACAACTTCTAACAGTGAATTGCATAGTTTATGTGCTATATGAAAATAGATTTCTTTCGGGTGATCCAGTCTCCTTGTAATTAGTTTGTGAGCGACCTTGAATTCTAACATTGTGAGAGAAGGATGAATCCACTTCTCTGTATATATTTATCTATGCTATGCTGATTTTATTGACTTTGTTATATCTCTCCTTGCCATCTTTAATGCTACACTAAACATTTCCAGTTGCCAATTGTAAGGTAACTTACATATTTTGGGTGCCATTTTGATGCCTTTTTTACTCTGTAATCTCATAGCAACTGTCCTACACCCAAAGTGTTTTCAAACAACACAATTTTCACAGCCATCCTGAACAAAAGCAGAGTACCCAACAGCCTCACCTCTAAGTAGACATTATGCCAGGGAAAAGGAATTACGCATAGAGAGGCACTGTATCTGGGACACTCCTCTACAAACTTCACAAATGGGAGAGACCTGGGAGAAACAGGTTATGACAGTTCTATTTGGAGACAATTGTGGGAGCCAAGCCACGTAAGCTTTAATAGTTAAAACCAACTTTTTAATTGGACCTGGAACCCCTTTGGAACACATGGCAATACTCATAAACTTCACTGTAACAATTGGCTACCATGTCCCATCTGCATCTCCTGCAATAGCCACTCTAGAGGAACCTCAGAGTCATAGATTTGGTCTTTCAGAGGAAATATCATTCCATTAGAGTCAAAATCGGAAGTGGTGGATTTCAGATTGGCCTCCACATCTTCCAGGCATCAGAACAAGATTACTAGATTTCCAGTTTGCCCTAGAGTAGGAATGTGCAATTAACTGTCATTAGCATATCAATGGTACCTCATTCCAAATCAATGGATGACTTCTTCAAGTGAATTTCCATAGATGTTAAAAATTAAGGATGGGAGAGCTGAGTCCCTCTTGCCACTTTACAGGTATTTCAGTCTGGCCTTGAGAAGAAGATGGGAGTGGGGAAACAGTTGCTCAATCCAGGGAAAGGAGAAGGCATTAGAAAGAGACTCAGAAGAGCTCTGGTTTGACTGATGTCTTAAAAGGGGGCAGTGAAGGATTTCAACAGACTTTCAAGATTCTGTTGATATACCCTATATACCAATAAAGTAGCATTCCTGGAATTTCAGTGGAGCCTGTTTCTTGATTTGGCCTACCTTGAAGGGCTGACACCCACAATGGGTGTATTACAAAATAGTACCCCTGCTTTCAATTGTCATAGGTGATCCAGAATGATACTGTATCAAACACTGCCAAAAAAATATAAAGTTAAGTTTCCCCATGCCATTTATTTAACGAAACAACCATTTCAGTCCCAAGTCTAGGTCTGAACTCAAAGAGGAACAAATCCACTTTAGCCAGGGTGCTCTCCAACTGACACCCTCAAACTTTACCCAAAAGAGTAAATTGAAATGGAGCAGTCATTCTCCAGTTGCTGGATCTGAAGAAGGCTTCTCTAGGAAAGACACTTCTCCCAAAGAAGTGATCTTTTAGGAGAAATAAATAAATAAGTAAATAAATAAATAGGCAGGCAAGCACTCCTGGATCATGCATTGCGCTAAGTGACTGAACAAGGCAAGAGGGACATGGAACTAATTGATAAGTGATAGAATTCCACAAGCAAAATGCTCCCAGGTTCAAGATGTTGCTCCAGTTACATTACAAGTCACTCTTTTCAGATCCTATCCAGGTCCCTTAAATACCTGTATCAGACTAGCCAACTCCTCCAAGTTAAACATAAGGCTCAAATATGGCCACCCATATGGATTAGACTAGGGTACTTGCAAGATCATCTACTGCCACCGGTAGCCTCCCACCGTCCAGTATGATCGAAACAGAGTCGGCTTCCTCAGGGTGCCGTCGGCCAGGCAGTGCCGGCTGGTGACCCTCAGGGGGAGAGCCTTCTCTGTGGGAGCGCCTTCCCTTTCGAATGAGCTACCCCATGAGCTTTGCATAATTCCCAAACTCCAGTCCTTCTGGCGCGCCCTAAAAAGTTGGCTTTTTCAGCATGCCGGCCTGGCCTGAATAAAAATGAATAAAATAAATTATTAATTTTAATTCTTGATTTTAATTTAATTTTAAATTTAATTGTTAATTGGGTTATTTCCTATTTAATCTTTTTTTTTTTAAACGTTTGTAATATGTGTTTTTATGTTGTACGCCGCCCTAAGTCCTTTGGGAGAAGGGCGGCATATAAGTCCAATAAAACCTAAACCTAAACTAGAGAGTATGTACGACAATCCTATGGTTGCCATTGAGGCCATGAATTCTTGATTCCTACCAAACCCCATCTTCATCAAGGAAATGGGCAATAAGATTGAGGAGCTCAGTAAGGAAACTTGCCAAGCAGCAGGGGAAGAAAAACATGAGCAAGATCTCTAATTTTTGCTATAAAGTAATCAATTTCATCATTCGTCGATAAGCACTCTGGTTAAGTTTGGAGCTGTGGCTGCTGAAGAACCCAAAACCCAGAAGGCAAATCTTGGACAAGGCCATACTTGGGTAGTAAGCATTAGTACATTTTGGTAATGCATGCCATGTCTTCTTATTTATGCAAAATCAGCTTGTAAACAAATGTGATCTTATTACACACAGAGAGAGAGAGAGAGAGAGAGAGAGAGAGAGAGAGAGAGAGAGAGAGAGAGAGAGACCACAATATACTTTTATGAAAAAACCCACTTTATAATCTCATCTGAAAAGTGTCCATTTATTCCTCCTTTCTATTTTTTAATCAGATGCTCTACAATCCCGTGACACTTGAGATTTGTCCAAGGCTTTCAGAAAATTCCAAGCATATAACTCTTTGATCATCCATGTCTACACTGACATTCAAAAAAGCAAAAAGGTTAGTATGACACGATTTTCCTCTCTGAAAGCCATGTTGATTTCTTTTTATCATGACTTGTTCTTCTGTATTTTATTCTTTTTAGTAATACTTTTGAACATGAACAAAGAAAGGAAGGTTGATGTTTAGTTTAGATAGGGAGCTTCCTCAATTTTTCTCTAAAGAGCATTGCTCAGGTGCTAAGGGTCAGCTACAACATAGAACCTGACTGCAGTCCTTGGATTTCCACTAGTACAGACTTCTCTTTAGTATAGATATAATCATTGCTGATTTCTTTAATTCATTTCTACAATCTATTTGTTTGTTTTCTTTCAGGACACTGATTTATCTTAAAAGCATCTGCCATTGAGTTTTAAAGGAAAATGGAAAGTGTGAGTGAACTTCAGAATCCACTATTGGCCAAGAACAATGGACACCTTCATGGTAGCTGTACTTATCACCAGGATTACCATGGTCATCGTTGTCATGGCAAATTATATTCCTATATCTTCCAAAATTCAGGTAATGCAAGGACACACCAGTTGTTGGATGCCAGTTCTCTTCAACTAGCTGTTGAAGCGCTGTATGGTCCAAATTTCATTCTGGTGAAGGATGAAAGCAGTGTCAAAGTCAAGGACAACAAAGGTGACAATTGTGAGACAACCTTCATGGAAAACAAAGACCCATCTGCTGATGTTTCTGATGAGCAAGAAACACAGGGAAGATCTCTAATGGAAAATGATATCAAAATCCAGACAGTATCTTACGAAGTAGAGGAAGAGGAATTGCAGGAATATGAGGTAAATTTCTAAGGATTCATTCATAATATACACTCAGAAACGTCTGAGTACACATTCTTAGGACTAAAAATGTGTCTTGTTATTTTTAAATAACAATTCTAAATGTTTAATATAAAAACAATAATAATAGACAAAATGGAGATTATACATAGCACAATACTGTTTCTTCCCAAGAGACATCTTTCTTTATTTCAGATAATTAGAAATTAAAGCATAATTAATTAAGAATAACATGACTAAGAAAAAGTTTTAGTAGCTTAGGACCTTAGAATCTAAATGTGGAATGTACTTAAATATGAAAAATGGCTCAATTTTACCAATACTTAGGAAAAATAATTTCCCTGTGAAATCCCAAATCCCCAACTAATAAACTGAGCATTCAGCTTGAGAGGAAAAACAAAAATACCTTTTAATTCAAGAACTTTTAATGTTAGCATTTTGTCTCTAACTGAGGGAAATGAGAGGATATGACTTACAGAAATTATAAAATCCATTTTTCCTCCCAGTATGAAACTACAGTATTAAGAAGGAGTGGGGGGAGTGTATGAAAATGCAGCTGGAAAGAAGGTCAAATGAAAGTATGAAGGGAAGGACTGCAAAATACTTCTTAAAAGGAAATCTAGGAGGCTGAGAATGCTACTGTACTTAAATGCCAAGGTAATAATAGATGTCCTAGAAATATTATAGCAAGGTAATGCAGGAGAAGCAGGTTTCAGTGGGAAAAAAGGAAAATCAATAAAGATGCCAACTGCTTTGCATTAGGGGTGGAAGCTGACAGCAGTGAGTGCTGTTCTTACTTTGTTTCTGTATTGCTATTACCATGATCATCACTATTATTATTATCATTGTAATTTTTTGTGTTACTAGTTCACACAGAGTTAGTTAATAACAAAAGATTGTGACAATAAGTATGAATAATCAGAAAGCAAGTTCAGATGAAAGAAGCCGAACTTTTTGCTAACCCATATATTTGACACTAAGCTATAAAAGCAATAAAAGACCTCTAATATAGTACAACTCAAGCTGTTAGCATTATCATCCTTTTTTATTTTCCTAGAGGCCAGATTTCTGCTCAAATCATGGGAATTCTTAAAAGAGTTGTCCATAAAAATTGAAATAAATTATTTGAAGACATGCATTTCAATATCGTTGCTCCTGATATAACATTACATCTCCCCCCCTCTTCCTAACACACCATCATTAGCACTAGATTAGTCTTGTATTCTGATTACTTTTTTACCTACATACACAGTTTATGCTTTTAGCCGCTATTGCTATGTAATAACATAGCAAGTTATCATTTAATAACTTCTACCACTAAAGACCATAATTCAGGCCTCAATTTGGGTTATAATATATTTTAGATCACTGTTCTCAGTGGATTTATTCATAATAATGTCAGTTATGTGACAAGTAAGGATCCTGGAGCCTGGAGGTTGAATCTATTCCTTGAGTTTGGGCTGGACGTACTGCCTTGTCTGTTGCAAGACCTGCCCTCTGGAATAGCAATATGACTCTCATACTGAAGATGCTCCACAAAGCACTGAAAACTTGGTTATTTTCCCAGGCTTTAGGACAGGGTGGTAGGTGAGCTCCTCGAAGTTTTTGTCTGGCATGTTTTGGTTCTGTTTTATATGTTCTTTCTTGATGCATATCTTTTATTATTCGTATATATATATTTATATTATATTATATATATATATATATATATATATATATATATATGTATGTATGTATGTATGTATGTATGTATGTATGTATGTATGTATGTATGTATGTATGTATGTATATTATATAAGAATATATATAAGAATATATATAATACATATATATATATATATATATATATATATATGTATGTATGTATGTATGTATTATATATATTCTTATATAATCAAAAATGTGAAATCCCATCATATGCATCAAATTCTTCCCAAGGACCTACAATATCACAATATCACAATGTATCAGCACAGTACATATGTGGATCTAAGCAGTGTCACCTTTTGCAGTTGACTGATGGAAATGTTATTAATGCACAAGTGTCATACAAGGTTTTTTGACATGGCCCCCAGTGTGCTGATAATCACGGAGAAAAATTTATGCCATAACCTTTCAACTATTCATTTTCAGATCTTGATCTCTTATTATTATTATTATATTGTGGTTAATCTTTGGTGAGATTCACAGCCTTTGGGGCTGGTTGGTAGCTCAATACCTTGAGTCCTAACCAAGGACCTAGGAACTGTCAAGATAACGTCGGAGGATATACCGTATTTATCGGCGTATAACACGCACTTTTTCCCCCTGAAAATAGGGGGCAAATGATGTATGCGTGTTATACGCCGAAGCCATGTTTTTACAGTGGTCGGCAGCAGAGGGCCCGGCATGTCGGGGAGCTGCGCCGGACCCGTCCGGGCACCGGGCGCCCGCCTCCCTGTACGCGCGGCTCCACAGCCCCCTCGAGCGAGCGAACGGGCGGGCGGAATGCCCGGGGCTGTGGCTGCGCCGGAGCCACAGCCCCCTGGAGCGAGCGAACGGGCGGGGGGAAGGGCCAAAGAGGGGGCATCGGGCAGGGAAGCCGCGCGCATCTCCCCCGGCTCTCTCTGACAGCCACCACAGCACACGTTTCTCCTCCCTGTCGGAGGAAGCCGGCGGAGATACACGCGGCTTCTCTGCCTTTCGCGCGGCTTCTCTGCCTTTCGCGCGGCTTCTCTGCCCTTCCCAGAGCCTTGCGCCCGGCAGGGGCATCGGGCAGGGAAGCCCCGCGCATCTCCCCCGGCTCTCTCTGACAGCCACCACAGCACACGTTTCTCCTCCCTGTCGGAGGAAGCCGGCGGAGATACGCGCGGCTTCTCTGCCTTTCGCGCGGCTTCTCTGCCTTTCGCGCGGCTTCTCTGCCCTTCCCAGAGCCTTGCGCCCGGCAGGGGCATCGGGCAGGGAAGCCCCGCGCATCTCCCCCGGCTCTCTCTGACAGCCACCACAGCACACGTTTCTTCTCCCTGTCGGAGGAAGCCGGCGGAGATACGCGCGGCTTCTCTGCCTTTCGCGCGGCTTCTCTGCCTTTCGCGCGGCTTCTCTGCCCTTCCCAGAGCCTTGCGCCCGGCAGGGGCATCGGGCAGGGAAGCCCCGCGCATCTCCCCCGGCTCCCTCTGACAGCCACCACAGCACACGTTTCTCCTCCCTGTCGGAGGAAGCCGGCGGAGATACGCGCGGCTTCTCGCAGCTTCTCTGCCTGACGCCCCTGCCGGGCCACCTGGCCCGCTGTGGGAGGAGGCGTCCGTAACCTCTGGCATGCCGGCCCTTCTGCTGCTTCCCCGGTTGGGGCGGGGGGAGAGGGAAGAGAGGGAGTGACTGACATACACAGAGAGAGACAGAGGGGAAGGGAGGGAAAGACAGAGACAGAGAGAAAGAGAGGGAGGGAGAGAGACGGAGAGAGACACAGATAGAGAATGAATCGGAGACAGACAGGGGGAAAGAGGAAGAGAGAGGCATACAGAGACAGAGAGAGGGAGGGAGAGAATCAGAGTGAGTGACACACACAGAGAGAGGGAGGGAGAGACAGATAGATAGAGTGATTAAGTGAGTGAGAGACAGACAGACAGACAAACACAGAGTGAGAGAGATGGGCAGAGGAAGGAGAGAGAGACAGATAGAAAGAGAGAGACGAAGGGAAAGAAAGAGAAAGAGAGAGAAAGAAAGAGAAAAAGAGAGAAAGAAAGAGAAATGGAGAGGGGGGGGAAGGAGGAAAGAGAGAGAGAGAAAGAAAGAACTTATGACCACAATTGAGCCTAAAAGTTTGGTTGCTAACCAAGGCCATCGTTAAGTGAGTTTCACCACATTTTCCTTTTACATTATTTACCTTATAAGTGGTAATAATATTAATAAAAAAAAGTTCTGAGCTACCCTTATTTTGCTTCAAAGTTCTTTATTTGAAATTTAATTTTTTTTCCTGAAATTTCCCTCTTAAAATGAAGGTGCGTGTTATACGCCAGTGCGTGTTATACGCCGATATATACGGTAAGCTGTTCCAAGGAGGATGGCCCTTTGTAGAGTCAGAATGCTCAAGTCCGGCAAACCTAGAACCTCCACATAGCAAGGCAGTCCCCTAGGTATTGTTCCAAGGACTCCAATCACAATCAGGACAACACATGACTTTCTCTTCCACAGTCGCTCAACTTCAATTTGCAAGTCCCGGTATTTTGCGATTTTTTCTTGCTGCTTATTTTCAATTCGTGCATCACCAGGTATTGCAATGTCAACGAACCATACTTTTTTTTTTCCAATTATTGTTATATCAGGTGTGTTGTAGGACAAGTACCTGTCAATCTGAATTCTGAAGTCCCACAAGATCTTGACTTTCTCATTCTCTAAAACTGATGTTCCCAGTCATTTTTGCTGTACTCAAATCCAAACTTCTGGCACAATTTCCAGTGAATGATCTTACCAACACGGTCATGGCGTTGTAGGTAGTCAGTTTGTGAAATTTTGCTGCACCCACTGATCAGGTGGTCGACTCTCTCATCTTTCTCATTACAGAGACAACATTTGCTGTTGGTGGTAACATGTTGAATTTTTGCCTTCATGCAGTTTGTGGCTAAGGCTTGTTCTTGAGCTGCCAAAATAAAGTCTTCTGTTTCTTTTTTCAGTACTCCCAATCTTAACCAGTTCCAAGTTAGTTTTTGGTCAGCTTTGCCTTCAATACTTTTCACGTATTGGCTATGCATAGCTTTGCTTTTCCAATTTTCAGCTCGTTTCTCAATTACTTTTTCTTATATTCAACTTTTGACTTAGTTGTCTTTAAAAGGCCTCCTTTATTTACTTCCTTAATCATTGGTTCTTCACTTTTCTGGATGTAATCATTCAAGATGTGTCTTTCTTCTTCCACAGTCTGCTTTACTTGTAGGAGTCTTCGACCACCTTCTGCTCTTGGTAGATATAATCAGTCAACATCACTTTTAGGGTGCAAAGCATGATTCATTGTCCTCCTCATTTTTCTGTCCAAATTGTCCAACTACATCTGAGTCCAGTCAATTATTCCTGGAGTATCGAATCACGGGTATAGCCCAGGTATTTATGGCTTTTATGATGTTTCCTCCACTCAATTGGACTTTAATATCTTGCAGATTCATCAAATGTATTGGTTGAAGTTAACTCCTTGACTTTATCATGCATTAAGCCAGAGGTGTCTAAAATCCCCAAGTACTTGTAGCCTTCTTCTGGTTTTACTGCCTTTATCATTTCTTCATTCTCAAGTTCTATTCCATCATCTTCTATGATCTTGCCTGCTTTGGTTGCTGTTGTTGCACATTTGTCAATTCCAAACTGCATACCAATGTCTTGGCTAAATTCTTTTTTTTTTTTATATTTAAAAAAAAAAGTTTTATTGAGTTTACATTTTTTTCGTGGGGTGGGGTAAGGGATACATAGAAATTTTGAGAGTGGTCACGTCAAAGTCGTCGGCTCCTCCGGGACCTCAAGTTACATTATTAAAAAGAAAGAAAAGAAACATTTCACATAACACTACAAGCTGGGAGCAAGTACATATTCCTAAATTTTTCAGTTATATACTGTCAGTCAATTACAAAAATCCAGATACAAATATCATACAATATTACTCAAAAAAAAAACCAGGGCAAAGTTATTTTTTAGATCTAAGTCTTTTGGCAATTGTATCTTCCACCTTCTCCCCCAGGCCCCCAGCGGGCGGGGCCATGGCTCCCCCTGCCCCCCCTGGATCTTCTCCCAGGACAGAGGAATGTTTTTTAAGAAAGGCTTCCGCCTCAGCAACTGTTTTAATCTTCACTCTTCCTCCTTCCCAGAACACCAGCATCCCTTCGGGTATCACCCACTTGAACCAGATCCCATGATCAAACAATGTTTTAGACAAGAAGGAAAATTTCCTCCTGGCTTCTCTAATCTTTCTTGGGATCTGCTTCAAGATGGTAACCTCCTTTTGTTGGTAAATCATAGGACTCCCTCTTTGCGCCTTCAAGATTTCCTCTCTGGTTGACCTTCTGACAAATTTAACATGTATCTCTCTGGGTACTTCATTCATCCTGGCATATGCAGAATTTATTCTGTAGACTAGGTCAATGTCCCCTCTGATCTCATCTTTAGGTTTATGTAAATAGTCTGCAATAATTGTACTCATAAGATCAGGGAGACATTCACCATTCATCTCAGAAACATTCTGAAATCTCAAAAAATGTGTCATCCTTTCCATATCTATCCTAGTCACATGCCCATTTATTTCCACAACCTCATTAGAAACATTTTTAATCTCTCCCTTGGCCCCCTCCAGCCCCCCTTTCAATTCTTCATTCTTCTGTGTGTTCTCAAGCACTTGTTTTCGAGTGTCCAGTAATTCCTTTTTAAAATTGATATTTTCTGCCCTCTGGGCCTGAATTTCTTGTACCAAAGTTTGTTTAACAGATTCAAGGGCAGTCATTCTTTGTTCAAGGCTTGCCAGCGTTGCTTCTTGTGCCATGATTAGCTATTAAAATCTGTGCCAATAAAATGGCGTTTTTGGGGTGGGGCAGATCAGGAGTCCAAAGTTCTCAGAGTTGTAGAGCTGCAGAATTCAGAAACCAGAAGAGAAACACTTATCCAACTCCATAGGTGTAATAACGAAGGTAATCCAGAAAAGAAAACACAAATCCAAAAGAAAAAAATTCTTCATCAATAATTAGAGGAAGTCCAAGTCACAAAGAGACACTGGTAATTTTCCATAGGTCATAGTCAGTCGGGGACAAAGAGAATGGCTAAATTCTTTTGTGCTTTCAATTAATAAATTCAGTTCAGCTTTTGTTTTACCAAACAACTTCAAATCATCCATGTACATCAAGTGCGAAATTTTCAATCCTTTCTTTGCAAGTTCGTATCCACAGTTCGAACAAAATGATTGTTAGTGGTAGCATTGAGAGTATAAAAAGAAGGGGTGAAAGGGAATCACCCTGGAAAATGCCTTGTTTAATTTCAACTTCACCCAGTTCTTCTTCATTAGCCATAAGTTTTGTTTTCCAGAGATTCATTGAAGTTTCCATGAATTTTTGTATGTTGCTGCTGATGACAAAGATTTCCAGGCATTTCTTGATCCAGCTATGGGAATTATTGTTGTTGTTGTTGTTGTTGTTGTTATTCCATCTGTCTAGAAGAGTCTGTCATGTCTGCTAATCCACTCAAATAAATAAAATATTGAGACAATACTACATTCATCATTTGGGAAGTTTCCTGCCAGATGAAAATTATTTGCCTACTGGGTATCAGGAGAAATACTGTATGTTGTCAAGACAACAACATTAAACATGCATAGTGTTTGGATTTCTAGTCCTGCTGGATGCTTTGTAGGGCAAGCTTACGGTTTGCTATTGGTCATTGTTCTCAAATTAATTTACTTTCCAGAGTGACTCTTCAAGTGACAGCGAGAGTGAAGATAATTTTCTGATGCTTCCTCCACGAGACCACCTAGGCTTAGCCATTTTCTCAATGCTCTGCTGTTTTTGGCCCCTGGGAATTGCTGCCTTCTGTTTTTCTCAAGGGGTAAGAATTCACATCTATTAATATACAATATGTTTGTATGTAATGGCTTACTAAATGTCTTTATATATGAACGCTACCAAGTCTACCTACTCATTATACCACAGCTATTTTATAGTAGTAAATCTAATCTAAAATTACCTGGGATTTTCCTGAGATTCAAAATGTTCCCTGTATAGATTTTTTTTCTTTAAAAAAAAAAACATAGCTAAAGTCAATAAGTGACAGCGGGAAAAAACCCATAATGTTGCAACTTATGCTGGTGAACAATGAAATAATTGCTCTTCTGTTACTTCCGTCTGACTTGTAGTTCTACTGACTTCTGTCTGTAGAAAGCTCAGCTCTTCTTCTCATGACTAATGAGTAATGTCTGTGTCTGAACAAGAGAGAAATATTAGACTTCTCAGTTTTGCAGATATCTAGACATCTGCTTGGATCTAAGTTAATAAACAGGTGAGACTCAGGATTTATCATCTGTTCTTTAAGAAAAAAATTTTTCTACTGAGGGCTTAATATCCTGAAGAGCATTGCCATCTGTATCTAACCTCCATGAGATCAAAAATATTTAATGTATATCATGACCCAAACTCCATTCTTTTTTACTTTCTGATGTTGCATGCAAATACTTAAGAGGCAGGGTTTGTGTCATAATGTCCTGAAGTGTATTTGTCATTTGCTTGCCTTGCCTTGCCTCTTCATGAGACTCACACTCAGGAATATTACCTGTCTGAGTTACATGCAGGTGTGGAAAAGACGTGAAACCAATAGTGGACAGGGAGGAACCAAAGGTGACTAAACCTATTTTCCTCTTTTTCTCAAACACACACCTGCATGTACCTTTCTCACTCTGTTTTCTTCCCTGCCTATCAAGAAAGAAAAATAGATCTCTGTTACCAGAAACTGAAACAGCCATAGCAAAAACTTTTTGAAATGTGTCTAGAACTGCATAAACTTACACTGAGGACTGCACATAGCCCTAAGCCACAAGCTCTCCCGTCCCCATTTTAATGCAATCTGGAGCCTTCTAGGATAGACACTACATTCTGAACTATTGTGTTCAGGGGGTTCAAAGCAATGATAGACCATAAAACTGGACTTTTTAAATACAAAATTCCAGAAGGCCTCTTTACCATAGAGCTACTATGATAAAGGTGAGCATTATAATAATATACTGTCGGAAGTAATACTCCTTTTCATATATTACCTTGCTCATATCAAAACACCATTCTTGAAAAATTATCTAGGACCAGAAGTGAAATAACAGATTCTTCCAGCCTTGCACAGCAATAACATTCCATCGCAAGCCTTTCATAAAGGAAACATCCATTTAAAATTGAAGACTGGCAATGAAAAACTGCTAATTGCTTTTCAAAAAAGACTACAGCAACCTATGCAGAATATCAATATTTCTGCATTCAAAACTATAAATAAACTTTGAAGAATCATATAAAATAGATGTAAGCATATATCAGGTTAGCAATCAGATGGTGATCATCGTTTAGTAAAACATTTTTTCCTCTTCAGTCTCAAGCATGATAATAAAAATAGTGTGAATATTTAAAATAGAAGAATGGAAAGTGCTTTGAATAAGTGATAAATAAGCAATATTGCAGCCAGTTTGGTCTAAGACACCAAGCTAGATTGTGGGCAACCATGAGTCTTGCTCAGCCATGAAAGCCAGCTGGGTGCAGACACTTTCTGGCAGGCCATCCCACCTCACAGGATTATTGTTGTGGGGAAAATAGGAGGAAGGTGTGTTAGATATGTTTGCCACCTTGTAAAAATATTTTATAAAAATATTAAAGATGGGATACAAATCAATCAATCAATCAATCCACAGGTAGTCCTTGCTCACCAATCATTTGAACTTACAGCAATGCTGAAAAAAATAGAGTTGTGACTGAATCTTGAATTTTTGACCATTGCAGTGCCCCCGTCATCATGTGATAAAAATTTGAGCCAGCCCACATTTAACAGATTAACAGAGTTGGAAGGGACCTTGCAGGTCATCTAGTCCAACCCCCTGCCCAAGCAGGAGACCCTACATCTGCCTCTATCTAGGATTGAACTCACAACCTCCTGATTGGGAAGTGAGAGCTCCACCTCTAGGCCACAGCAGCAGACATCCATACTCTCTACTGCACACACACACACCAGCTCACCTTCCTTTCCCTGACTACTGTCTCCCGGGGTCACCATCCGGATCAGCATGGAAGGTGCTGCAACTCTGGGGTTTCATGCCACCGACTTGTGGTTCTAGGGTGCTTGACACAGCCCCTTGCTTGACACAACCTTGCACAGCCTCCATCTGCCTGCTTGCCATTTGCAAGGCACCTCCAACTTTCAATTTCCTACTGGCTTCCTATGTGGTGGTTGAAAGCTAGCAACAAGTTTCAAGGAGGTCCTTGCTTAACCACCCACAATCGTGATTTAACAATAATAATAATAATAATAATAATTTAATACTTATAGACCGCACCCTCTCCCCACAGGGACTCGGGGCGGTGTACAGGAAGAATAAAAACAATGACTATATACAACATTTCATATTAAAAATAGATTAAACAGTACCTGTGCTAAAATACCCGTTAAAACTAACTAGACTAAAAATTCCCCAATAAACCCAAAAACAGAGGAATAACTATCCCAGGCCGGCAAGGCAGAAGAAGTGTGTTTTTAGTTTAAGACGGAAGGAGCGGAGGTCCGTGGTGGTCCTAATGTCGGGGGGGAGGTCGTTCCAGAGGGCTGCGCCCGCCACAGAGAGAGCCCTTCCCCTGGGTGTCACCCGCTGACGAAGTCTAGTGGATGGCACCCGGAGAAGTCCCTCTCTGTGGGAGCGAATCGGCCGTGAGGATGTATGAGGCAGGATCCGATCCCGCAGATTAACAATGGCAGTGGGCACTGCAGGGATTGCCATCACTAAGCCATGAAGTCATATGATGTGGTGCTGTACAATTGCATTGCTAAGTAACAGAAATTCCTCTCCCAATTACCATTGTTAACAGAGGACTACCTGTAACATTGCCCCACAATGTATTATTTTATTCCATTTTTTTAAATATCCAGTACTTAATAGGCCTGGTACCATTCACAAATTTCCATTAGCAACTTCATATATATTTTTTAATAAGTTCCAAGACTGATTGTTAACAAGTGCACTTGTATCTTTTTAACCAGAGAGGTAAAATAGTTTGCCTGTTTCTTTTTAACCACCACTATATTCAGTTTAAGAAGTAATTTTCTTTCTGATGCTTACGAAATGTTGCCTGATGTCAACAGAATATAACTCTTGTCTTCAAATTTGGGACACTGGGCTTGAAATTTAGAGAACTTGTTTTGAGATCTTCAAACAATGTCCGCTAATGGTGCTGTCCTGACCTGCTGGTTTGCTGTTTATTTTTTAAAAATGTAAAAATAAGAAGTGCTACTCCGTGAGCACCAAAGGAAGTGTCTGTAAGGTTTGTCAACACTGTTGGCTATCAACCGGAGGGACTCCAGGATTATAAAATTACCTTTCTGCTATATGATAATTTTGCAGAAGGAAATAAAAGCAGTTTAAAACATTTGCAATATCTTCTTCTTTCTAGCATTTTCTTCCAAGTGCAGGATCTGCTTTTGTAAAATTGTTGATCTGTCCCAAAGGTGCTTTTTCAAGAGGCAACTGGACTTTCTTGTTTTTCTTTGAAGATGTTTCGCTTTTCATCCAAGACGCTTCTTCAGTTCTGACTGACTGGATGGTGGGGAATGATTTATATTCCTTGCTGGTCATTTTCATCCTTTTTGAGAGTCATTGAAGCACTTCGATGTTTATCTGTGTCCTCAGGGTCACAGATTGCACTACTCAGGTGACCATGAGGACACAGATAAACATCGAAGTGCTTCAATGACCCTCAAAAAGGATGCAAATGATCAGCTATCTGCAAGGACTATAAATCCTTCCAATAATAATAATAATTTATTTTATATACCGCATCCTTTCCCCAAGGGGACTCGGAGTGGTGTACAGGGAAAAAGGTTTTAACGACCATCTTTAAAGCGCTCCATGGCTCGGGGCCTAGTTATATGCGAGACCGCCTCCTGCCCCATACATCCCTCAGACCGATACGCTCCCACAGAGAGGGCCTCCTCAGGGTGCCGTCGGCTGGACAATGCCGACTGGCGACACCCAGGGGAAGAGCCTTCTCTGTGGCGGGCCCTGCCCTTTGGAACGACCTACCCCCTGAACTCCGCACCATCTCTGACCTCCGCCTCTTCCGCAAGTGTCTGAAGACACACCTATTCCATCTAGCCGCCCTAGCATAACCCCCATTACTGACTCTTAGATAGTTTTAAATTTGGGTTTTTAAATTCGGTTTTTAGCGCAGGGTCTATTAGAATAAGTTTTTTAAAATTTTATATGTTTTATATGTGTTTTAACATCCCTGTGCGCCGCCCTGGGTCCGTTTGGAGAAGGGCGGGGTATAAATTTAATTTAAAAAAAAAATTAAAAATACTATAAAATATACATACAAAGATAAATACAATGAATAAAAATGAATTAAATTTGGTTGTCCCTGCACTAAAATCCCCACATTAAAACTAACATTCCCTAACGCCCTAAAGGTAGAAACTAACCTAGGCCGGCCAAGCAGAAAAAGTATGTTTTAAGTTTTTGACGGAAGGAGCGGAGGTCCGTAGTTGTTCTAATGTCGGGGGGAAGGTCGTTCCAGAGGGCTGGGCCCGCCACAGAGAAGGCCCTTCCCCTGGGCGTCACCCGCTGACAAAGTCTAGTGGACGGCACCCGGAGATTGCCAACCATCCAGTCAGAGCTGAAGAAACCTCTTGGATGAGAAGCGAAACATCTTCAAAGAAAAACAAGAAAGTCCAGTTGCCTCTTGGGAAAAAAAGCACCTTTGGGACAATCATAACCTGGATGACTGAGAATCCCTACAGATTTCAAGCGTTGATCTACTGGTTGTGACAGAAACTGACTGACCAGCTCACCATCTTGAGCCTGACATTGTGGGCTGAGAGAATGATCAGCCCAAAGTAACCCAATTGGTTTTAATTGCTGAGGCAGGATTAAGACTCAGTCTTCTTGCTTCTAATTGCCTTCTAATTGAGAGATCAAACTGGCTCTCTAAAACATATGCAATATGGAGGTTACTTTTTATATGTTCTTGATTTCTACTGAAATATGCTATCAGATTGATCCTGGAAAAATTAAAATCTAGGAAAATAATAATATATAAATACAAGAATTATCTGTAAGCATTATTTTTGGTCTTTCAAGGTATTTAAATATGGGGTATGCTAAGATTCAACTCAACTTTATATATAGGATTTTTATTATATCATACAATGTGTATAATACAACATTAAGCTATACAACAATCATTCCAAAAAGCAACAGATTGAATGCAAATTCTTTTGCATTACTGTCATATTGTCTGAATGCAGACTTCATTCAAAAAGGTACCAAGAACTGGGGGGGGGGGAGAGAGAGAAAGAGAAAGCCACCTTTCTTACCTCTTTTTCTCCTTTTCAGTTCCCAGTATTATCTTCTCCTCTCTTCTAACCAGGGGTGGGTTTCAAAATTTTTGGAACAGGTTCTGTGGGTGTGGCCTGCTTTGTGGGAGTGGCTTGCTGGCCATGTGACCGGGTGGGAGTGGCTTGCCAGCCATGTGACCGGGTGGGAGTGGCCAATTTGTATATATGTGTATATATATATATTTCAGTTAATGGTACAGAAAGAGGGGAGGGGGGGTTGCTGGCTTGTGAAACCAGCCTCAGGTAGGTCAGCGACAGGGAAGGGACCTGACGGCTGCCGGTCTGTTTTCTAAGCCTCACACCTAAACTCCGTTCAAGGAAATTCCGATTTAAATAAACAGATCACTTCTCCCCCGCATCCAGCCTCCCCCGTCCCCTCCATTTGGCAAGGCGCAGAGCCAGAAGCCTCCCCACTCTTCCAGCACCGACCTTCTACCTGAGGAGACCTGGGGGGGGGGGGGGGGAATGGCGGCCTATCTCAATCGGGAGACTTTCCCAAGCGCAGCCGAAGGATCCCTCCATCAGCCAGGCCGGCTCTCCGAAGGGGTCCCCCTTTCCCCTTCTCCATGGGGGTGGGTGGTGGGGGTGGGCCGCTCACCTCGTCGCCCCACTTGAGCACGTCCTTGTGCCTCTCCCCGACGGCCCGGTAGATGTGCAGGAACTGCTGGATGCCGTGTTTGCGCACGTGCTCCACGTGCCGCTGCGTCTTCTCCCAGCTGAGTGGAGAGCCTTGCGACAGAAGCCCCATGGCTCTGCCGGGGAGAAAGAAGAAAAGGCAACCTGCGGCCGCTGCTGCCATGACAACTCCGAAGAGCAGCGCTCGGGCCAGGAGCCGCCGGCCCAAAAAAAAGAAAGCACACACACACACACAAAAAGAAGACAGCGCAGTCGCCTTGCTTGCTTTCCTGCCGGCCGGCCCAGCCCCTGCTGCTGCCGCCGCCGCCGCCGCTAACTGCTGCTCCCAGCTGTCTTCTTTTTCCCTCTGCGAAGGGTACTGGCCGCTGGCAAAGCGGGAGGCTCAGGAAGGCGGCGGGAGCGCCTTTCCCCCCCTTCCCTTTGCTCAGCCACCTCTTCCCCCCTACGCCTAGCCGCGAGTGGATTCTCCTTGCGTGTTTCCCGCCGCCTGAAGTAGGTTGTGTGTGTGTGTGTGCTTTCTTTTTTTTGGGCCGGCGGCTCCTGGCCCGAGCGCTGCTCTTCGGAGTTGTCACGGCAGCAGCGGCCGCAGGTTGCCTTTTCCGCGCGCCTCCTCTCGTGCTCTCTTCTTTCTCCCCGGCAGAGCCATGGGGCTTCTGTCGCAAGGCTCTCCACTCAGCTGGGAGAAGACGCAGCGGCACGCGGAGCACGTGCGCAAACACGGCATCCAGCAGTTCCTGCACATCTACCGGGCCGTCGGGGAGAGGCACAAGGACGTGCTCAAGTGGGGCGACGAGGTGAGCGGCCCACCCCCACCACCCACCCCCATGGAGAAGGGGAAAGGGGGACCCCTTCGGAGAGCCGGCCTGGCTGTCTTCTTTTTCCCTCAGCGAAGCATGGGCGAGGAGGAGGCGGCGCTTCGCTGAGAGAAAAAGAACACAGCGCAGTCGCCTTGCTTGCTTTCCTGCCTGCCCGCCCCAGCTGGGAGCAGCAATTACCAGCGGCGACTTACTTCCGGGTCCACGATCCAAAGGGATCGCTCGGGATCCGGAAATTTTACGAAAGGGTTCGCCCGATCCCAGGCGAACCCTCAGAAACCCACCCCTGCTTCTAACCATCCATTTAGAAACAGGAGAAGAGAATCAGTCAAGATTGCCTCCTTCTTTCCATCAATGGAGCCTCTAAATGAGAAGCATCTTGGGGAAGGAAGGAACCTTTTATCTATAAGAAGCAGAGTTTGGATCCAACTCACATGCATAGACATACACAGACATACAAAATGCTAGAGAGGAGCAATAAAAGAGCCTGCTGGTAAAACCTTTTAACACTGCAACCCAATTGCTCCAGGAAAGAGAGAGTCAGTAGTGAGCAAATGTGTACTTGTTTCTTCAGAGCTAATGATAGCCAAAATAAGACATACGTCAGTATTCATCCTTTATTTTGAGCCTAGCTCTACCCATTGTGACACAGTCTCTCTCACTCTGCATGAATCCACACTGAGGCCCATATACCTCTCACACAAAGTGCCAAATATAATTTACAATGATCAATTAGCATAAGACACAAAATTTAGTTAGCAGCCATTAAAAGCACAAAGAGAATAGACTTTAGGGTCAGCCATATCCAGCCAAAAATTGGCTTTACAGGTTCTGGTAGGGAAATAACACCTTCTCTCTTATCCCAGCAGAAGACCTCCCAGGTGGAAAATTTACTAGACATACACATAGATTCTGCCAATTGCACCCATACCTGAATTTAGAGGCACCTAGGACTTTCACTCATGTTTGGCCATTTCCATTTGAGCTATTGCATATGTCGTACATGCAGCTATTTTTGAAAGCCACTTGAAGGCTGCTGCTGGTTCAGAATGCAGTGGAATGGACGGTTATGGGTATGCCACAGTATTTCTACCGAAAACCTCTGCTTCATGAACTGCTCTGTTACTAGTAGGCTTCCAGGTGTAATTCAAGGTGCTGGCAGAGTTCGAGTTGGAACCCTGACATGTGCTTGTTTTCAACTCTAAAACCTTTCATGGTATAAAGCCTAATGGTTATGTGAAGGACTGTCTTCAGTAGTTTCTGCTCATCTTCATATTATCAGGCAACATACAGTGGTAAGGCTTGGGTTCCATCAATTAAAAAGGTTGTCTGATGGACTACAGGAAGTGGACTTTCTTGATTGAAGTATCTGCTGTCTAAAATGATGCCCTCCCTGGCCTTGCATTCCCGCCCCCCCAGCCAGTGGTGGGTTCAGGATCCCAGTGCAATGGGGCCAGGTACCCACCACATGAATACATGCAGTAGACGTGCACAGTGCGTGCATGCGTACTTACCATCCGTGACACTCCAGCTGCTTGGCGGAAAGTCATGCAAGCGCTGTGCGCATCATGTGCCTGCACGGAAACCCCGAAAACTTCAAATACCAGTAAGGAGCATGGGTGGGTGAGTGGGTGGGCACTCCTGACCACTATACTGGAACGGTACCTGGTGCTCCCGGCAGGCACCGGTACATCCATACCGGGGCGTACTGGTCCTAACCCACCACTGCACCCAGCCCTTAAAAGCTGGTTCTTTTCCCAGGCCTTGAACTTGAGTGGTTGAACTTGAGCTTGAGTGGTTGGTTGTGGCCACAGGATTGGCATTTTTTTTTCTGGATGCTTGGTTTTACTTTATTCTGCTATAATTGTTACATGTTATACAGACAGATTGGAGTAGGCCTACACATTTAAAAGATGTGCTTCTAGAATTGTCGTTAAGAAACTGGCTGGGTTATGCTTCTTATATGAACACAACGTATAAGTATTTGACATTGGATCAATTTATTTCAAAAGAAATATTTGTAGAAGCAATAATATACCATTACTGAAGGAATAGATAATTGTTGGACCAGGGAGGAAATGAACATTCCATATTATTTGGCAATGCAGCCAGCAAACAGCTCTCAGGACTCCTGGAAATCATAGCTAGACTTTAATCTCTAATCCTTGGACAGGAAGTGTGATATTGATTGACAAATAGATTGCAAAATGTTTATTTATCTTGCAATTGATTTATAATTCATGTATTAAAAAAATGAGATGAGTGGAAAGAGAAAATCTTCACAGGAATCCTGTCAGCTTAGTTATATTGATTGACTCAAGCTAATCCAATAAAGTTTATTGCTGTGTGATGATTTGAACCTGGGTTTCTCTGGTCTATGCCAGAGTCATAACTTCACATTAGTTTTCAATCCAAGACTATAATAGAATTAAATTGCTTTATTCATCTAATCCAGCCACAGACAGAACTAATTTTCAGTAGACGAGAAGGATTCCTTTGTTGAAAAACAACTGATATTATGCACTATAACAAGTTATAGTGAATAATATGCAATATAGTAACCTAAGTATTTCTTTGTTTGTTTCCAGACAAGTAAGGCCATCTCCAAGGGGGACTTTCACCAGGCAAGCTCAGCTTCTCGACGAGCACTCTTCCTCGCTGCACTTTCAATTACCATCGGCACAGGGGTATATGTTGGAGTGATTGTAACACTGATTGCTTACCTCTCTAAAGGTGGGCATGTATAATAAAGACTGTTACATAAAATGCCCGTCATTCTTCCCCAATGGATAAGCCTTCTGGATTAAGTGCTTTAAATGCCGTAAAGGACAACATGCTTTCAAAGACTGAAAAGGAGCTTTTTTTCTCCCCCCTCACACATTCAAATGAATTGTATAGACTTTTTTTTTTTTGAATGAACACTGACCTATTTTACATTATAGCTTGACAAGCTATTTAAAAAAAAAAACCTACATGCAAAAACGAGTGCATGCTTGAACAGCCTGGTTTTTGAGACTGCCAAGAACAAAAGGGGGAAATGGGATAATGGGATTAAAAGAAAAAAAAAGTCTGCAGCGTGTTCTCAGACAAATTTACTTGTGAGCTAAATCTGCCATTTGTGAGGTTCCATTTCCTATTGGGACTAAGCCCCGGTCTTGTTCAGAGCACGCGGTAAAAGAGAAGAAAATGGGGGAATGTTCATTGAAAAACTTTCATTAGGGTATTTGTCAAGATGTTTCTATTTTGAGCCAGAAAGTCTAGCTACAAGATCAATTCATCTGTGAGTATCACACAAAGCCAGCTTTCCCCATAGCTCTCTTTCAGAGCCATTCTCATACAGCTTGCCTCTCCACCTAGAGTTCTCTTCTATGTCAGATTTTCCCTACAGTGTCATCTCATTCATCTTTGAAGAATCATATTCACCTGTCACTTCAGTTATAAGGTAGCATCTGCTTTAAAGAAGAAACAGAAAAAGTATGTAATTATAGTCATTCCAATTGAACAGCTTTGGGAAAATCCTCTGGGCCTTCTATTTTTTAATTATGTTTTAGGATGCATATTACAGTATCAAATAGAATGAATTAATATTATTTCAGGTTTTATTATGACATGCAAAACCCATCAAGAGATAATGCAGCAAGATTACTTTTTATCATATGTAAAAATTCTATTCTGTGTGACATCATATCATCATCAACAGGTAGTTCTTCCTTAACTATAATAATTGGGACCAACAACTCCATCACTAAGCAATACAATTGTTAAGCACAATGTCACTTGACCATGCTGGCAGTTATGACAGTTCCAGTTGCTATTGTTAAATGACTCCTGTGTGGTCATTAAGCATGGCATCACATGATTACCATTTGTGACTTTCTGCCAGCTTCTTTGCTTGCCGAATGCTGGCACTGAATGTCACAAATAGTGACATGAACAGAGGAAACTGTGACCATTATAGTTGCAAACTAGCCACCAAGCATCCAAATTATGATAATGTGACTGCTGGGACAGTCACAACTATAAGGACCCGGTCAAACGTCTCTCCATTTGCAGCACTATTATAACAGTTGCTAAACAAGTGATTGTTAAGTAAGAAACACCTACATTTAAAATTTTCCACAGATCAGAACAATTATTGGGATTAGTCCTGTTAAAAATGGTTCTAAAACCACCAGTAACATTTCTACATAAAATGGCAATCTTGTAGTGTCTAATGTTGTACAGACACCAACATAATTAAATTGCATACAGATTTTTGCTATTTCAGTTTTTCTAAGTCCAGATATTTATTTCTATGGCTATTGCAGGCATTAAGCCTAAATCAAATCAAATATGGGTAATGTTGCAGTGATCTCTTCACATCTAAGAACAATCATCAAGTTTTGTTACTTTCTGCATTTTGAGATTTTTAGGATTCTGTTGGATCCGCCATATGGTAAGCATGCATACATTTGTTAGCGAAATACTTCAGTATTGGAAGACTCAGTGCATTGCATCCAGTTCAATATAATGTCATTTTATTGTGGCTTAAATCTCCATTCTGAATCTCTCATTGGCCTTAGTCTTGGACTGAAAGAAAAGGATGCCATGGAAATAACTTGAAAGCTGTTTTTTGTTTTTAAACCTTGCCTGCTCATCGCTAGCAATGCTCTAGTAATACACAGTATGCTTCTGGGTGCCATAGAAGGTGCTAGGATTACTATATTAAAATCTATTCCCATACAATCCATGATGCTTCTGTAGCCTCATGGTAAGAAGTTGAGTATGTCATAGTTAAATCATGGTCATCTATATTAGGCAAAATGACTTTCTTTAAATCAGCTTGTTCTTCACGCAGGATTTCTTTTAATAGCAGCCCACCTATGCTTTAATCTTCAGACCTCTTGAAAATATTATAGGCCTTTTCTATTCATGCAATCACTGGATAGTAAAGGATGTGTACAGTGCATTTTTAAAAAAAAGAATGTTCTCCTTTTTTATTATTGATAATTCAACTATTAAATGTTTTAATGTGCTTAGAAGCTGCCCCAATTTCTTAGAGATGGATAGTGTAACAATTGTAATATAAAAGTAAGTAATTTTCCATCATCAAAGCAGATAGTAAAAAACAAACTGGACTCTGAACTGAGAAACAATGTGCAAAAAGTAACATGTTCCTTTAAGGGGTAATAATTAACTCAAGCTATATATTTTCCCCCAACCTATGTTGTTCCATTGTGAAGTACATTTTCAAGTATGTCCACAAAACACAAGTGTTTAATTTTACTTATCCTTCTGAAACCAAGAACTTTCATTTTCCTGGGGGCAGAAAATTTAATTCTGCCTTTCACTGCTTGAGGGTGGTATTAGTTACTGAAGTATAGAAGATAACTGTCAGCTTAAATTTGGGAAGATCAGATGTACAGTATAAGAAATGTGCTAAATCACTAAGAAATAGTTGCTTTTATTTCAGGGATATATCTTTGATTATGTTTCCTCCCAAAACTTACACAGTACATGTATTTTGTTTGTTAATTCCTCAAAGGATGATAATTAAGAACACTGATGTTTTTCTTATGCTTCCAGTGAATCTTTTAGACAATTCAGGGAAATGAACAAACTAATAAATAAACTCTAAGTGCTAAGGGCTGCCATAGAGATTTAATTTTGAATAGTAGTTCAACACTCTCCATCTATATAAAATTTGGAAGTGCTGGCATCAGCTAGAGAATAATTGAATGATGTCCTAAAGATAAAAGGACCCTACACATTGCTAGGTCAGGAGAAAGATGTTCAGGGACTGGGGAGATGAAAAAATAAACATTGGGAACAATCAAGAACAAAAATGAATGGGAAGAAAAGACAACTGGAAATAAAGTAGTGGCCATAACAGTAGTATTTGTTGAAACCTGTGAGGAAATGTCACCAATGATAGATCCTTTAATTATCTTTAGTCCACAACAGGCTTGTCCAACCTGATGTCCTTTAGTTTAAATGACCATTTGGGAAAGCTGCTTGTTGTCCAATATATCTGAGCGCACCAGATTGGAGAAGGCTGGTTTATTATTGGGTCCATTCTTACTTATACAGTGAAATACTCTGAATTAAGCTACAAATTGAAATATTGTAGAGAAATTTTCTAATTATGCTTTCACCAAAAACTTGGAACATTGCCTTTCATTTTGTTCTCCTCCACGTCCATCTCCAAGTTTCACTTTGGAGACTTTCATACATCTCACTCTTTTTCCCCAGTTTCTCTCATTTGCACCCGGAGGTACAGACTGGAATTCTTCTGTCATGAATCCTTCTGCACGCTGCAGTTTTTCTGTAAAAGGCTCAGCATGTTCTGTATAGTTGAGATATATGTTTTATTACCAAGTGGCATGTTAATGTCTGACATTTCTATTGTACTTGAGCCATAATGGAAAGAAGCACATAAGAAAAGAAACCTGTTCAAAACAAATCTTTGAAGTGGCCCATTTTGTTTTATATCATTTAATGTTATTTATTTAGGATATGGTGATACTACATTAGGCAGGACATTACAGTGTTAATACTGTTTGGGTGCCTAAGATTGCTAGTCTGTTCGGTTCACACTCACATGCTATCCAGAGAGCACCACAGGGGGCAAACTTAACTCCATACTCAAAATGGCCTACAGCATTCATCCTGGGCTTTTTCCTTCCACCAATGTCTCCTCACATTTGGGCTCACATTCGGTCAGGTCCTGCACCAGTTGGATTTGTACTTCCACATGAAGCACCATTATTTTTTCCACCAAAGTGGTACCTATTTATCTACTTGCATGTGGTATGCTCTCAAACTGCTAAGTTGGCAGAAGCTGAGGCAAGTGATGGGGACTCACCCCATCATGCAGTACTAGGATTCAAACCACTGGAGCACAGACTTTCACCAGCATCTTTAAGCTACAGAGCCACTGTGCTGTTTTATTCAAGTTAATAAAAAAGCAGAATTTTTTTAAATTAAATCTTTGGATACTGATGTAGAAAAGATCATGGGATCAGAATGAATCTGCTCATTGGTTCAAGACTAACCACAACATTTCCAGCCTGTTGTTCCCTGATCTTCTAGTAGTTTTCATCCTCCAACATGTCTTTCTTTCCAAGTCTGCAGGTCTCAACTCAACTGGACTTACATTCTTCCACTTTGTTTTGTTTAATATATGATAGGATCTGAAATGCATTGCAAAGTAAAGTGAATCCTAGATTTTCCAGACAATTCCTAAAGTCCCATCCACACAACCTCCTTCCTTCCACCCCAAGACAATCCACTTTCAAGTTATTGAGGATACATCAATTGTGATTCCATTTGGTACCAGCTTGGTCCTGAGGCAAGCTAAAGCCAGATCAAGGTGATCTAGTAGGAAATTGTTTTCCCCATAGAAAAGCAAGGAAAAAATCTAGGTGAATGTTTTGTGTCATCTGAAGAAGAGTTCTTCCTAAGATTGGCATTCTGTAGACCTTCAGACAGCCTGTTCCAGGATTGCCTCTCCCATCCAGCCAGGGACCTCTGGCCATATTTTTTTAGCCAAATGTGACTCTTTTTAAGATCACACCTAAAGCCAAAATTAGAGGACCAGATTTCCCTTTTGCTAAGATTTGTGAGCCTGGTGTAGGACTTTAAGAATGTGGTTTCCCCACCTAAGATTGGAAGAGAAGCTGGAAACCTCCTGCAATGGTTCCTCCCAGATGCGCTGATTCTGCTCTCCTGGCTAAGTGGCTAGTTCTAATGACAGTCCAGCCACTTCTAAGCAGCATGTTTTGGTAATACTGGTTGTTCAAAGATGGACAATTTCCTTCTATCAGAAATAGATATAAACTCATATCAGTATTTGTGAACCTTTAGTCAGTGGGGAAGAACAGAAATACCTAACCCTTTTTAAAATCCATCTGTACAGTTCTGACTGACTGTAGTCCAGTGTCAGGACGTCTCACACTGATCACAGGTTCAGCTGATTATAATTATTACTCTTGATATACAAAGTAGCCAACTTGAACATATGGTGGTCAGAGATGTAACTGAAATCCATCTCCACCCTACCATATATCCAATATGCCCTATTTACATCTGAAAAGTACTACAATACTTTTTGCAACGAATTAAAGTCCAATCGCTTTTATTTCCTGTAAGGCTACATTTCTGATACAACCATTGCTTGCATGCCTAGATTTGACTATGGTGATCTTTAAAATATCCCAAATGAATCCTCTTGAAGATAAGTGGGTTTAATGAAACATCACTTCTGTTTTGAATAAACAGGCTCTTTTAAACAATATCATTTAGGAAACGGTTATTGGTATATTAATAGCTTTGGTTATTTCTTGCCATATCTTTGCTTGTCAGTTCCATATAATTCCATCTCCCTCACTAATCAATCTAAAACTAACGCAGTTTATAAAAGCATGTTTTGACAATGCTTGATAAATTGTTGAATTGAATGCCTCTACAAAATTGAATTTGGCAGTCCAAATGCATATTAACGAATAGTCTTGCTCTCTTTTCATTTGCATATTTCACAAACTGCCTAAGCATTATAGATTATATTTCACGAGACATTTATATTGATTCGCAATGCCAACCCAAAAATGCAGATTTTTCAGTTATAGATCGTTTCTGATTGCCCCACTCAAGTAACAAACACTTCATACTTGCTTTTATGTTGGCAATAGCATGCTGATCTTAGTTACAAATAAATTTGTAACCTTTATGACTCCTCTATTTATTTCCTGGGAATCTCTTCAATATTACAGTTGAGCAATTTATAATTAACCATGTAACACTTTGGATTCAAAGGGCCAATAAAAACTATATAAAATGATTAAGGGCGGGAAATGACAGTTGGGTAGGATAATGGAGTGGGGGATGGGGGAGAACAGACACAAATGTTTCCTAGTTTAAAGATTCAGTGGGTGGTTTCTGGCAGACAAGCCCTGGGGCTGAAAATGAACCTGTTTGCCAAAAAAATATATTTACCTGTATAATTGTTCTGCATTTGCCATTGAATTTGATATACAAATGGACAATTTTTCCAGGCAGAAATCCAGATTATTTGATAAAAACCAGCTGGATGTGTATTGCAGGATGACAACCACATTTGGATAGAGCCAAAGTTAAAATTATTGGAATCTACAACATGGCACAAAAACAACATAATATTGGACAAAGGCATATTTTGCCACAGGTTCCCTACTCTAGTTTAAATATTGTACAGGGCTTTCTGGGAATAGACTGCACCGGGGGGGGGGGGGGGGGAGTTCTCTTAGACCTTTTGGTTGATGGCTGAAGACCACAAAGTACTACGTGTCTATTAAAATGAATTAAATTGCATTTTTCTTCACCAACTGTTTAATTTTGCTACAAGGAAAGAAACTTGCTCTGAAAACCACTGACAGTTTCAGAAATTGTTTTCCATTAATAAGTTGAATTTCTGTTAATCCCAGAAGGAGAGAGAACAGTGTGAAAGTATTCCCTTAGGGGTGTTGTAAAAATGAGGATATTAGTTAGAAACAGTCTGGAGGGGAAAGTATGGAAATTGAAATCCATGATATCAGCATGGAGGCTGCCTTGGAATAACTTATTATAGATTCTGCAATGTGTTCTGCATCCCCTGGAGCAAAGGAAAGCATGAAAAAGAATAATCAGGTGAAGTGACAACTGTAGGAGTTTGTTCAAACTCTTTTAAAACAGAACTCCAGCCTCAAGAATCATTGTTTTCTAACCTGAAGCCTTCCTGGCCCATTATAGTAAATCTGCACGACTTTGTTCAATAAATAATCTTAATAAAATACAACAAATAATAAACCTATATGCAACATTGTTCCATTCACATTATTTCAGTAATTCTTACAATTATTCTTCAGTAATATTGCCCCAAGAAAGTGGCTTTCCACACTACCAAGTTAAGGTACTCTCTAGCTACCCTTTTCATAAAATTATACTGTTATAACATTTGCTGCACCCATACTTCCAATCTTTAATCTGCCTTTAAAATCTTTATTCTGACCTGCTACTGGATGATGATGTCCTGATTCAGGATATGCAGGAATGTTAAGTGATCAAACCGTCTAGCTTTTCTGCCCCCTTTCTGTCAGCAACTGGTTGGAAACTATCCCTTAATTGTAATTCTGATGATCTGTCATCAGTCAAGGCTGGCTATGGAGGAGAATCTGCCCAATAAAACAGGTGAAGTTCTTCTACTTTACTAGTGGAGTTGTCTCCAATGGTTATAAGGGTATAAGGAAGAGCCCAATCTCATTGCTCAAAGAATGACCCTGTGTAGAACATTGTCCAGGCACCAGCAGTTGTGGAAAAGAGAGAAAGAATGTCTTAGCCAAAAATAGTTAACAGTCATCAAAAAAGTAAGTTTGAACTCTTCTTTGCTCTACAGCAGGTAATTGATTATTATGTTAAGACTTTATTCCTGTCTGCAATAAGAATTCTAATCTAGCTGGATCACTTCTGAGACTCCAGAAAAGTCGAACCAAAAACTGAACAAGGGGCTAAGCGTTGATGGAAAAGCTGTGATTTACTGGCAAACACTGGTGTGAAGCCTGACACATGATCCCTGAAGATGAAGGGTTGAGTTTCAGTATTTAGATCACAAGAATTCAAAGAGTATTCAACCCCTTTAGTTTTTGAGCTAGCCCCCTCTGCTGCCATATTTCAAAGGATATAGGAAGACTATTATCCCCCCCCAAAAAAACCCAAGCATAAGTAACACAAATCAGGAAATAGATTTGACCAACAACATTATACGTTACTATGTTTTTCCAAATACATGGCAATGAAGGGGTTTATTATTATTATTATAGCTTTATTTTATTTTTATATACTTAAGGGTTATCCACAAGAGTTGTTTCAGGTGGCAAAAACTGTAGAGATCCGTCTCAAGGAACTGGCAGTACAGACCCCTTCCAAGTCAGAATTTGGAGATCAGTTTCATTTGTTTCATCCTAAGGAAGTGGACATTATAATTGAATCAGGTCACTCAAAAATGTAGATATGGCTTTTGATCATTTTGGCTGATTAGATCTGGTAAAGAAAGACTATCAGAGTGGACAAAAGGTGTCCTGAATGCCTTCTGAAGATACATAGCACTTTGACAGAACTGGTAGTTCCTGTTTTACTTCTGTCTATTTAAATATAAATGAGGTTCCAAAGCACCTGAGGCAGGACAAGAAGTAATGGTTGGTAGCTTATCAAACAGATCCAACCTAGCACTAAGGATAAATTTCCTGTCACTGAGGACAATTAATCAATGGAATGGCATGCCTTCAGACTTTGTGAGTACTCCATCACTGGAGGTTTTTAAAAAGAAATTGGACAGCCATTTGTCTGGAATGGTATAGGATCTCCTACTTGAGCAAGGGGTTGGGCATCCAACTATTATTCTGTATTCCCCAGCCCACTCTAATATTCCTTTTTGAACAATGTGATGTTCATTTAGTTTTAAAATATAGCAAAGATGTAATGTCTAAATATATTTCAGTTTGCTTTCAGTATGGGCCTTGGAATCAAAGTCTTGATCATTCTGACAGATTTCAGTGTGGGACAGAATTAGCAAGACTTTCTCAGATCAATCAGTGTTAGAGCAAGAAAACCTACATATTTGAGGAACTCTGTCTCCAATTATTTCTGCCTGTCCTACAAAATCTAACAGGCGTAGGAAACTCTGGGTCCCATCAACTAAACAAGGTCATCTGACCAGGCCTACAAGGCATACCTGTCCTGTGGAACACCCTGTCAGCATTTGAAGACCAACAACTTCTCCCAACTATTGGGACAGATTGACATGTAAGCGTGGTCTCCATATAAGATACTATAATTGTGTTACCAATGCAGAGTGCATTTTTGTTCCCTTACTGTTGTTTTGTAAGATGTTTCAATCCTGTTAGCCATCCACAATTGCTCTGCAAGTAGCCAACCTATAGAACAAATAAATTAGTCAATTAGTGCCAAGGACAGTCAATGGTTTTGGGAACTACCATATTTTTCAGAGCATACGATGCACCTTCCCCCACCTAAAAGTGGGTGAAAATTTAGGTGCATCTTATGGATCAATTATGGGAGGTTTTGGCCACCCAAACCCTCCATGTGTCACGTTTTCACCCTCTCAGGTCCCTAAAAGCACTCAGCAAAAATGGGCCCATTTTGGGTAGAATGCGCCATGTGGAGGACTGCAGAATGCTTCTGGAAGGATGAAAACGCACTCGTGGAGGCCAAAAGCTATTTTTTTCTTGTTTTCCTTCTGTAAATTTAGGTGCGTCTTATAGTCCGAAACATATGGCTAAGCCAGCATGTTGGATTCAAAGACAAATAGGTGCTTCAGAGTGCACAGGAACACAAATAGCATTTTTTTTGAAGCCTTATAAAAATGTCTTTTCTCAGAATCAAGCAGTGGCAGCGGTCTGATCCTAGGAATGGTTGTGGGGAACTTAAGCAGTTACAGAGAAGTGTTATGCTTGTGCCATCCCCATCCCCATTCCTACCCCTCTCCCACTCCAAAGTGGTACAGAGCCCCAGTCACTAAGATGGTTGAACCACTCTCTGGCATTATTTTTAGGGAGCACTAATTCTAGGTCTTACATTTTGCAAATGTAACTTTTTCCAGAAATTCTGATGGGATTTTGTTATCACCAACAGTTCAAGCAAAGCAACAGTTCAAGCAAAGCAACTGACTTCCCATCATTTAAGCTGCTAATAATTTGAAAAGAGGAGAAACCTAATCATTGAAGTCTCCCCAATAGAACAATCAAAATATGCAAAACACAGCATTCAAAGCAGTGCCCTTCCTCCTTCCATTAACATTTTATTTCATGTTATGTGCATTTGCTTAGTGACTTTCCATCTGTTGGAAGAAATGTCCATCTGGGTTCAGTTCCAAGTGGGAAGAAAGACACTGGAAACATGGAGACTGCTTGGAATGATGGTTTAATGGTGGTGGGCAGGACCACATGGTTTGAGATCCTGGGCAGAAAAAAGGGAAGAGATGCTGTGAGTGCCTGGATTTTATTCTCTCTTTGGGCTTTTGAATTTGAGCTTGTATTCTGATTGGTTATCAGACTCCCATGGGGCCATGCAGCGATAACTTTGTAGGTTGTGTTTTGATTCCAAGCTTGATTGAACCTGGCTATAATGATGATGTAATGAAAGGGCTTTGGGATTCCTATTTTGGCTCTGCCTAAAGGAGGTAGATTTTTATTATGTAGAATAGACTGGCTCAGGCCTTAATGGCCCATTGACAAAGGGATAGAGGGGGTGAGTTTCTGCCTCCCTTTTAGGGGAAATCTTCTGCCCTTTTAATATTTTCTAAAATATTTCATTTTTCTAGGAGAGGTGTGAGTGCCAACTTCCTACACATCCAAAATACAGTGCCTTCTATTAGGGAATGAAGCTGCAAACCACTAATGGATTACTTCTTCCTATTGATGTGTTGAGGAGAAGTTATGGTAGGTGAATAGCTTGAGCAGGTAGGGAAATGCTGAGCTAAAACCAGAAGCTGGGGTGATGTAAGAGGTCCCATTGTGGGAAAGCAGCTGGCCCCTTAGTTTTTTAGAACTTCAGAATCTCAAGTGTCAGCAAATACAATTTGCAGTTAAATGAGAAGTAAATCAAGTTAGCTGCCAAACAGAGAGTATACAGATGCTGATCTGATCTGGGGCTAAGACAAAGTTCCAGTGTAGATATTTCCTGTTCAGTGAAAGACTATCTGAGGCATTAAAATTAAAAGGATGCAACCAGTCGAAAAATGCTACTGAAAAGAAAAACCAACCACTGAAATGTCTATTGTGGAATGTTGGGCCCTCCGCTGCAATAGAAATAAACATGCTTTTAACTTCAGAATCCTAAATAAGTAAAGAGTTTAATCCACTCAACAAATGCATCTGAAAGTAGTAGGGCAAGAACTGTGGATGAACTTTCATATGCTGCCTTAGCCTCTGTGAGACAGAAATCAAGTCCTCCCACCATACATTCTTCCCACCATAACAGGATAAAAGGTTCAAAATCAGAAATTAGAATGATTTCTGATTTTGACAAGGATTAAATGCAATGGGAAACACAAATGTAATCAGACGAACGTTTCATTTATTAGTCTTCAACTTATGAACAGTCGCTTAGCAACCATTTGAAGTCATCACAGACCTACCTGGGGGCTTCTTATGACCTGGATTTAAAGTTCTAACAGTCCCCACCCCTGCTGTCATGTGACTGAACTTCAGGTGCTTGACAACCAGGCCTCATTTACAGCTATTTGCAGCATCCTGTGGTCACGTGACTACATTTTACAACAGTTTTGCCAAAAACTGGTATTTACCTCCAGTTTTCTGCATGCCATAGCAAATCATTGGTTCACTTAACAATCACTGCAAAAAAGGTCTTGAAAATAGGTTAGCCACCTTACTGACTCATTTTACAATCATTTACAATCACTTTGACCATGATGGGGACAATTTTCTATATATAATGGAGAAGACTTGCCTTCAACAGCTGATTTTGTATATGGCACTAAACTTCATCTCTGATTGTCCCAAAGATGCTTTTCTTCAAGAGGACTTTCTGATTTTTTTTCTTTGAAAAAGTTTCGCTTCTCATCCAAGAAGCTTCTCCAGCTTCTTGAGAGCAAAGCATCTTCAAAGAGAGTTGAAGAAGCTTCTTGTATAAGAAGCAAAACGTCTTCAAAGAAAAAAACCCCAGAAAGTCCAGTTGCCTCTTGAAAAAAGCACCTATGGGACGACCATGACCTGGATGACTGGGAATCTCCATAGACGGTCACCTCTGGTTCAAGCAACTGTCTGTATTCTTTATTCCTGGCTCAGAAATAAACCTGACAAGATGTCTTTCTTTCTAACAATACAATGGGGGGGGGGGGGGGACGGGACTTAAAGGCATAGGAAATCTAGCAAGCTGGGACTTCTGGACAAAGTATAATTATGGGTACCAAAAACCACCACTGAGGAAGAAAACCAGAAGCCATCTCAGGATATGAGACATCCCATTTCAAGAACCTGGTAAGATTTCTTTCCAACACTCCTTAGGTGCGATGCACGCCAGTCTTCCTATACCACAAGGTGCAGAGGACTTTTATTTCAGTTCTTGACTGCATGAGCTTGCTGCAAAACTGGGGAAGAGTCCAGAAGGCATACAGTGTTTTGCTCACGTTTAATGAACTTTTCTGCTGCCTTTGCCACTCAAGGTAGCCAAATTTGGAATTGATGCCATCATGGAGAGTTTCCTCCCCCTCCAAGTATTAAATTGCAAGGGACAATACTGGATCCTTAGTTAAAACAACTAACCCCACTGTTATTTCCTACAGACAGTATCCAGTGTACAATCCATTTTGTATTATTTACATAGCACAATTACATACATGCATGTTGCATTTACAGTTAGTGTTTAAACAGTAACAGAGTCGGAAGGCACCTTAGTGGTCAACTAGTCCAACCCCCTTGCTCATGCAGGTGACCTAAACTATTTCTGAGAAATGTCTCTCAGTCTCTTCTTAAAAGCCTCCAGGGATGGGGCACCCACAATGTCCGAACAAGTTTTGTGATTTCATAATTTCAGTTCACATATAACTGTTATGCAGATCTTACAAAAAATACTCAATTCAAGGGGGGAGGGAAACAAAGACATTAAGAAAGTTAATTTACAAAATCTGAACATCTGCATATTTCTGTACAGGAAAAATGTTCTGCAATATTAATGAGCTCAAAAAAAAAAGAAGTTAAACACACACATGGGGGGAGGGGCTCCAAATTTTCTGGCTGCCTTAAAACTAGACACCTTGCAAGCTTGCATTCAATTTATCTCTCACAAGAAATCAGCCTTCTCCCACTGAGTCAGTGCAATTAAAATGCATAGCTTTTGCTGATAAATGTTTTTTTCACCTAATTTATTGTATCTGTATTAGAATATATTTTCAGAGAGACTGTGCTCTATTTTAATGATTCCAGATTTTTTAAAAACAGTCACAATAATGCTTCCAATATTTATGTACTGTGGTGTTGCAAAATAATTAAAAGGTTGTCATTTAAGAATAATAGTACACAGTAGTAGTTAATCTGGATAAGTGATACCTTAATATTTTTATGCTTATTTGAACCAAATAGCCTCCACAGAGAACCTACAGTTTGGAAATGTTCTCTCTGCTGCTAGTTGTTATTTCTTGACACTGTAATTTTAAAGTAAAACCCAATTAGTTTTCCTTATGCTAATCACAATCTGCTAAACATGTATCTAAATGTCTCTATTTGTACTTGTTGCTGTGGTAAATTTGAAATTAAATTTTCCATAGAGGAAAAGGGTTGTGTTTGAGAATCCATTATTTTTGTCAGCCTGCATTTATGTGATCAAAGGGAGATATTTGTTTTTAAAGGTTTTTCATAAAGGAGGCCTCAGACTATGGATTGCTGGCTGACAAGAATTATAGATTCCAAATATCTTCGTAAATTTGGGGTGCTGTTGCAATCTGATTTCATAATCTTTCAGGAGGTTGAAGTGGACATGTGCCATTTGTGGCTAAGACATTCTGAAATTGAAGTGATACCTGTAGTTTCCAAAGGAACATATTAATCCTTAAAGTGTCATCAACTATAAATATTTATGTCAGATAAACAGTACTGCTTTTGTTATATAGAGACCATGAGGAATTGCCACTGGCTTTTTCCAGGTGCAAGATGTGAATGAACCTTCTGGAAAAGGATGAGACCAAAAGCTGTGGACTTTCCTTAATCTCTTGTATTCTGTATGTGCCATAGAATCATATGAATTAAGGATTGGAAGGGAAATGAAAATATCTTATCCAACACCCTATCTAATATTCTATATTCGCGACTGCCTCCTGCCCCATACATCCCTTCAACCGATCCGCTCCCACAGAGAGGGCCTTCTCAGGGTACCGTCGGCCGGGCAATGCCAGTTGGCGGTGCCCAGGGGAAGAGCCTTCTCTGTGGCAGGCCCTGCCCTCTGGAACGACCTACCCCCGATCTACGCACCATCGTGGACCTCCGCCTTTTCCGCCAACGTCTTAAAACCCATTTATTTCAACAAGCCGGCCTAGCATAACCCCCGTTCTGACTTTTATAGGGATAATTTTATAGGGATAATTTTTACATTTTAGAGTTTTATTAATTTTAGCACAGGGAATATTTAATTAGTTTTTAACAATTTAGGATTTTTGTATTTTTTGTATGATTTTAATGATGCCTGTGCACCACCCTTTTTTAGGAGAAGAGCGGGGTATAAATTTAATAAAATAAAATAAAAAAATAAATAATGCAGAAAAACTTTACTATAGAGCCCCTATATATATAAGAATAGCCTTATATTGGATTGACAAAAGAGATTTGTTAACTTTTTATGGACTTTTTTTTGCTGATGCCAGGATTGAAAAGTTATGGATTTGCTTGTAGATAAGGAGTGGGCTATGTGAAAAAGAGTCATCTCTTTGTAATCTTAAAGGGGTGAAGAGCTACCAAGCATGTTTATACTTATTGTGATGAATATTGGAAGTCATTTCTTTATATATTTTTTCTTTATTTTCTTTACTCTTTTTTTGGTGTTTCTTCTTTTTTACTTTCCTTTCTTCGCACTTTTTACTCTGTTTTTACTTTCTTTTCTCTATATTTAGCTTCATTACTTAATGAAAACCTTTAATAAATATTATATATAATACTGTTTATAACTACTGTAAATAATATCTTAAAAGTCTGGGCACTTCTATTTGTATCTACCCAAAAATATTTATGCAATCCTTTTGAGAGTCCAGTCCCTTCAGTACAATGTCCCCAGCAATATGGCAATTTATTTACATATATAGATTACTGCTGTGTGACATTGCTGTGTGACATTATTAGCTGAAGATGGCTAATAAGCCTGAAATGGATCCATCCTGGTCTCTTTATTTTCAGCCCTTAACAAATCTAACATATATGTGTGTGTGTGTGTGTGTGTGTGTGTGTGTGTGTGTGTGTGTGTGTGTGTTAGATTTTTAAGGGCTGAAAATATATCTAAAAAATGTCTAAAATATCTAAATATCTAATAATATCTAAATATCTAATATCTAAAAAATGTCACACAGCAGTAATCTAATTGGTTCTCTGTCTGGATGATCTCTAGGTTGAGTCGAAGGGCAGAGAAGGATGACGTTAAGTGTCCTCCCCTTAAAGGGACCCTGAACAGGAGCTGTGATAATATTCTCTCATATATATATATATATATTATATATATATATATATATATTATATATATATATATATATATATATATATATATATATATATATAATAATCCTCCTCATTCTTCCCAACTTGCAAAATCCTTAATTTAATATTTAGTCTTTTATTCAAATAAAGCTAGTAATTTGTCTTAGTCACTCATTCAATACGGTACCTTTTCTTCAATTTGTACTGAACTCATTTGCTATAGAAAGTAAATCCTTGGTAGAATGGTTATTTTTCCTTTTGATATTCTTCTTAACCAGGACATGTTGCTGTTAATAATAATTCATATATATAGCGAGATTTAATAAAACAAGAGACACCCTCCCCCCTCAGAAGGGTCAAAAAATGCCTCCCCAGTTACAAAGTATTCAAATAAATAGCAAAGTTAAAAAAACCTACAAAACCAGATAGAACATTCAAATATCTGACTAAATTTGAAAAGCTTATAAAATTGAAAACATCTCTTGGGGTTTATTTGTTATCTGTGGCTGAAGTGTGATTCAGAAACTGAACAAGTCAAAGATATAATGATTAAATGAATGCCAAATCTAAGCAGGACTACTGATATGCCACAATGGGTATACCAATGGAAGATTAAATTTACTGCAAATATTGCACTCAGAGAAAATTGAATTCAAGGCAGGGTTTTGTTTTGATTTTTGGTTGATATATTACACCAGTGTGGATTGTAAAAACTAGATAATTCATATTAAAAATCTGCAAGAAATATAATAACCAAGTTGTTTTTCAGTATCTTTTTTGCACTTGTCATAAAGCTCAACACTATTGGAATACATTCGTTTTGCTAGGTTTTGCCCATTGTTCCAGGTTGCCACAATCCTCCTGGGTCTTGATACTATTGATTATGTATTTGCTACATCCTATATCTTTGCATCATCTACACAGCTGATCAGAGGTGGTATTCAGCAGGTTCTGACCAGTTCTGGAAAACCTGTAGCAGAAATTTTGAGTAATTTGGAGAACCGGTAAATGCCACCTCTGACTGGCTCTGTCCCCATTATTTTCTTCCTCCCGAGTCTCAGCTGATAGGGAGGAAAATGGGGATTTTATAGTATCCTTCCCCTGCCATGCCCACCAAGACATACCCACCAAGACACGCCCACAGAACCAGTAGTAAAAAAAATTGAATCCCACCACTCCAGCTGATCATCACATTTTTTAGCCCCTTATACAAGACATTTGGTGTAGGGTCTAAAGCAGTGGTAGTCATCCTGGTCCCTACCGCCCACTAGTGGGCGTTCCAGCTTTCATGGTGGGCAGTAGGGGTTTTGTCTGATACTGAAGCACTTTCCTTTGCTAGTCCAAAACGCAGCCGCGTGGGTAATTACGGGAGCCGCCAGATGCTCCCATATAACACCGATCCTGCGCGAGCTGCATTGGCTTCCTGTGGCCTTTCGGGTGCGCTTCAAGGTTCTGATGACCATCTTTAGAGCGCTCCATGGCTCGGGGCCTAGTTATATGCGAGACCGTCTCCTGCCCCATACATCCCTTAGACCGATACGCTCCCACAGAGAGGGCCTTCTCAGGGTGCGGTCGGCCGGACAATGCCGACTGGCGACACCCAGGGGAAGAGCCTTCTCTGTGGCGGGCCCTGCCCTTTGGAACGACCTACCCTCTGAATTACGCACCATCACCGACCTCCGTCTCTTCCGCCAATGTTTAAAGACATATTTTTTCCATCAAGCCGGCCTAGCCTAACCTCCCATGGGGACTTTTAGACAGTTTTAAAATTGGGTATTTTAACAATTTGGTTTTTAGCATAGGATCGGGATAATTTAATATATATTTTAAATTATGTATTTATTTTCCTATTTTTGTATATTTTTAAATTTCCTGTGCGCCGCCCTGGGTCCTCTGTGGAGAAGGGCGGGATATAAATATAAATAAATAAAATAAATAAATAAATAAATAATTTAATTGACTTCCTTACTTCAAAAATCACCATTACTGTGGAACCGCTGGGCGGTTAGAACATTTTACTACTAATGGATACAAAAGTGGATGGTAGATATAAAAAGGTTGACTACCCCTGGTCTAAAGTAGAATGCTATGCCTTTGACTTCTGTCCAGACTGGTACAGAGCCATTGCTGAACACCCATTGGATAAGATTGTTCAACCACCTTTTTATTAGTAGCCCAGTCCATGTACATTTTGTAATCCTCACCACCCAAATTTCATGGAAATTTCAGTTTCTACTGAAATCAAAATACATTATAACCTCTATATTCCCATGATCAACAAAACTATTTTGTCAAAGAGAAAAACATGTTGATATGAATTATTTTTATAAACCAATGCTAGTCTATGCTGAGCGCTCTTTTTTAAAAAAAATAATGGCAATAACAGAAAATATTTGTAGCTCGGGGTCAAAATGAAGGGTCCTTGGTGTTCTCTGAGCTTGGTTGCTTTCTTGGTTGCTGGGAGCTGAAGTCCTTCAGACTTAAAGTTGCAAAGGTTGGGGACTCCTGTGCTAGCAGACATTTCATTACCTTGCTGATGATGTTTCCTAGTTTGGGTAATGAAACGTCTCCAAGAAAACAACCAAGCTCAGAGAGCACCATGGACCTCTAAAAAATGTTCACCAATATAAAACTATTATTAGAACCATTATTCCCAACCAGCATAATAGTTCATCATGCTGTAGCATCATTGGAAAGCTTTCCAAGTGATCTTTTATGGTGATTTCAGCTTGCACTTTAAATGACAGCTTTTAAAAAGCAAATAATGCTGTCTTTCTGAACTGGAATACGAGGGTGGAATTTCTTTTAACAATGTAGGTTTGTTTTCTACGCTGCTGTCCATTAGGATGCTATGAAAGCACAAAGTTATCAAACAGACTGGCTCGGGTTGACTGACTTGACTGACTCAGATCTAATATAAGGATTCAGCTGAACCAAGGCTGACAGCTTGGGCTTTTGCTCTTATTTTTTTTTGTCCTCCCTGTTATTATTCTTTTGGCATTTGCCCCAGATGACTTCATAAGACTCTACCAAGAAATCCCAGATTTCATACAAGCCGGGACACTGGTGCCTGCTGTGTGGATAATTTCTGAATTGAATCTATTTTATTTACTAAGGAACATTGCTTTGAGGCAGCAGAAAGCCAGATGGTCACTGAACTGCCAGAATACTGCCCAGACTTCTTCAGCGAATTATTATGAATGATAACTTAGGAGTCCAATTCAGGACATGGATCTTGCCAATGAGAGGTGTGGTTTTTTAAAAAAATTATTCTGTATTTTTCTAAATAGGCCAGAAGAGAGAGAGATAAATTACCCAATTCTGACGTATCGCTGATGCTAAATTTTTCATGCATCCCTTTTCCTTTTACAGTCCTTGAGTATTTTTTTAATCTTTTTAGATTTCCTAGCTATCTCACAGTTATCATATAACTCAGCTTTTCTAGGACATGTCCTCATTTTCATTCCTGAAATTTCCAGCTGGCTGGATTGGATTCTATTATTCCTTAAATTAAGAGATGGAGGATTACTTTGCATTCGCAATGTCCGTGAACATCACACATCATCTTGCAGAAAACCACCATCTGCTTCCATTCATGTCATGTCCTGTAATTTATGCTCGTGCCCACCTATTCTTTCTAGAAGCTTTAGAGCCTCTTTTCTATTACTTTTCTTCTGTTACATTTGCTTTTGTTTTGTTATGTTGGCTTCTTTCCCCTCTGCAAGATAAGTTTTCCCAAACTTCTTCAGTTTTGTCCTCTTCACAAAAGAAGTAAGTAGTTTAGACCAGGGGTCTCCAACCTTTGCAACTTTAAGTCTGAAGGACTTCAGCTCCCAGGCTTCTCTCAGGCTTCTCCCAGAAGTCTGAGAGCTGAAGTCCTTCAGACTTAAAGTTGCAAAGGTTGGAGACCCCTGGTTTAGACTCACAGTCTTTCTCAACCTTGGCGACTTTAAGCCCTGTGGACTTCAATTCCCAGAAGCCCCCAGCCAGCTGGGAGTTGAAGTCCACAGGACTTGAAGTCGCCAAGGTTGAGGAACACTGGTTTAAAGCAAGAAACAACATATTCTTGCTCTTTATCCAATGGACACCAGAAGTAAATAGGAAACCACGGTTGTTTCTAGAGCCGCAGAAGCCTCCAGTCCAGTACATACCCATACACTTCTGCATTGATCAACCAGCTGGCTTTGTGCCTAAGGCAGGACTAGAACTCATGGACTCCCAATGTCTAGTCTGATGCCATAGTCTGATACCTCACTAAACCTAATGGGCTCTCTACTTTAGGTATTACTCTCAATAATAGGAAAACACGCAATCCACAAGAAGATACCAATGTAAACTTGATAAATCTAATGCAGGGGTCCCCAACCTCCGATCCATGGACTGGCACCAGTCCACAGCATGCCAGAACTGGTCCATGTAAATAAGCAATGTCCCATCTGCAGGATGCAGGCAGCACGTGAAACCACACCTCCTCCTGTCCGCAGAAAAACCTCTCCCCGTGGAACTGGTCCGTGATGCCTAAAGGTTTGGGGGCTGCTGATCTAATGGATATGTCTTTTGACTCCATTATGCACTGTATGTAAGGTGAAATTAGTTCCAATATTTTTCAGACACTTTTTAACTCTGCCTTTTCCTTTGACTATATACTAACTGACTGATTATGGATGCAGGTAATGATATTATGTCTTTTATTTTTCTTTGTTCTATATGGACATCCTGCATTAATGCATATAAAGTCTAACTGTATAACATATTCAGATATCAGTTGGTAGATACTGACATATATTTCTGTCTCTGCAGTCTCTTCTTTTGGGAAAGAGTCAACATGGTGAATCTAAACTATCGGGCCTAGTGGCAGTTATGTCCCACGGTGATTCCAAATAGCATTTTGGTTATTAATCAGGTTGTTATCTTACATTTCCTCATGCTGTTCCTAATCTTGATGCAAACAATTTTAAATAAATACATATTTTGCTAAAGGATAGCTCACTATCCAAATGCCATGATATCTGTATACATAACAAAGATTAGAACTGGCCAGAATATGGTTTCCCCTGTGACCTCTATGGATGCAAAAGTTGTACATTGAAACAGCAGAAGAAAAAGTGTATTGATATGTTTAATCTCTAGTCTTGGGAAAGACTTTTGAAGAATGCCATGGAGAGCCCAAAAAATGAATGGGCAATAGAATAATTCAATGCATAAGTCTCAGTCAAGGCATGAATGATCAGACTCAAATGATCATACTTTGGACCCATTATGCAAAGATCCAATTCCCTCAAGAAGACCACAATGCTGGGAAAAGTGGAAGGAAAGAGGAGGGCCAGAAGGATAGTCTTGATTTCAACAACAATGAAAGCATTATTGAGGACAATTCATCGAATTACTTTGACATTCTAAACTAAGCACCCAAAATGTTAATTCCCTGGCACCTCTCTACTCTCCCAGTCAGTTCCAATCAGTTGTCCCAATAGATAGACAAACTGATTGCTGTAGCATCTTTCATCTCACTGGAACTGCAACTTACATACATTTTCTATATACCACCGTTGCCATTTTTGAAGGTCAGTGGGGTGGTGAAAACTGTTTTAGGCTTTACTTTAACCAGAGGAACTAGCTAGCATCTTCCCAACTTTCCATAGCTGCTTTGATGTGCCAAATTGGACCATCATGAATTTCTGCTAAGGTTCAAACATCATTCCATTCAGAGTTTCACTCAGTATAAATTCAACCCATTTTGTGAACTCAAATATGTCTTCAAGTTATGTACAAATCAAAATGTTATGTGAACTTTTCATGACTTGCAGCAAATGCAGTCTCATGTATCGATATTGAGACCCAAGAGGCAATGTGAAAGCATCCATGGCTTAATTTATGTCAATACAGCTAAAAAATCTAGCCAAAGCCACGAATCAGGCCAGTTTAAGATTTGTCCCTTTAAAATGAAGGTGGAGGCTATTGATTTTGCATAGAAAGATAAATCTTTTATTCTTATCAGTGACCATTATCTCATTCTCTTTTATTCTCCTTTAAAATGTGTTCTTAATCATTTTACACCCTTTTTATAACCATGCCAATATAACTTTTCACGGTTGATTTAAAGCTAAATATACTTCCTATAAGACACGGCCATATGCATTATCTGGAAAAGGATTATTGTTGCATTGGCACCCAGATACTGCTACCAATAATTATAATGTATATATGTTTTTACCTGGTTTTTATTAGTGCAAATATGCAGATAAAATGTATTTTTATTAAAGAGAAAGTGCCAAAATCATATCCAGTATTTAGAGTGACAGATTGCGAAATATTAATAGTTAAGAACTGGTTCTTGACCTTTCTAGCATATGCCCTTGATTCTCTCTCTCTCTGGGAATATTTTTGGATGTTCTGATGTACATAAACAGTGCTTTCCAATTAAGCAGTTCTTCTGCTAACATAGCTACATCCATCAGTGAAATGGGGCTGAGTGATTCCCACCCCTCCTTGCATCCTCAACATCTGTTCTAGAGATTTGGGGGATACTTTGGACACTGGGTGAGAATGTTGAGAGCAGCATGGAAAAGGAAAGGAAAATAATGTCCTATAATAGACTTCTATTTGGGTGACTGGAATTTCACCCATTCAGAGCAGGGATGGGATTCGGCCGGTTCGGACAGATTCAGGCAAACTGGTAGCTCTGGCGATCAGCTGGGAGCGAACCAGTTTGCTCCAATAATCAGGTAGGGCCGCCCACCCACCCCTGGGCTTTACTTACCTAGAACCTCTCAGCTGATTCGTGCAACAGAACGGATTGCTGCACCTCACCTGTGTTACTCTCCAGAAGTAAGGTTGAAACTAAGTTGTTGTTAAAGCTGCGTACATCCGCAGAGCGCACCTGACGCAAAGCACACAATCACCGAACCGGTTGTTAAACCAACAAGATCCCACCACTGATTCAGAGCATGAGAAAACAAACAGTTCTGACAATTGGAACTTTATTTTAATCAGCAGTACACTATTTCCATTAAGTATCTAATCATGCTAAACTATTAAAGCATAGAAGAGAATATATGTAGCTGAGGCCAAGGACTCACCATTAAAGAATCTTTTCAGCATACTGCAATCAGTAATTATAATTTGATTTGCAGCACTTTCTTCCTAGCCAGTGTGTAAGAATACATCTACCAAATTAGTTAAATCTTAGACATTTCCACATGGTTTGCTGCATGATCAGTCTGAGAGTAATTGATTTCTTAACTGAAATCGTGTGGTGAAATATTCTTGACTTACAAGGTTATCTTCATTCCATTAATGGAAGGATTTGGCCTGCAGCATGGTGGGGGGGGGGGGGAATCCAATCAGCATATTGCTTTTATTGTCTTTTACATCCAAATACTTGTTTGCATTTTTAAATAGGTGTGGATGTGGGAAACTGAAAAATATAAGCTTAATAACAGAGCCTCTGGGCATTTTGGCAACGTCAGCATTCCTGAGTGGAAATAAACCTTGTCTCAGCAACAGTTTTAAGAATGAAACTTTATGCCTCTTATTCCACCTGTTCTATCAAAGTGTAATGGAGTTTGGACAACATTATGCTCTTTGATTCCTTGTTTCAAAACAGAAGGAGCAACATTCAATCTTAATTTCAGAACTTGCACCGAAGAACAAAAATACAGAGAGAAGTGACTAAATAATCAATATTTTACTTTCAGAAACACTCAGACTGGAAATATCTCATTATCCTAAGATAAATTTTCTATAGTTGCAGAATAACATAATCTTTCAAAAAAAAAATCTGAATCACCTGCCTTTCATTCCCCACCCCCACCCCCACTTTCTTCTCCACATCAGCTGGCAAGCAGGAAAAGAGGCTCAGCCTTTGGTACCACCATGTCCTCTAGAGCAGGGGTCTCCAACCTTTGCAACTTTAAGTCTGAAGGACTTCAGCTCCCAGAATTCTCCAGCCAGCTTTGAAGTCTAGGAGCTGGAGTCCTTCAGACTTAAAGTTGCAAAGGTTGGAGACCCCTGCTCTAGAGAGAAAGGTACTGTAGGAAGTTAAAACCTACCCCTCTGCTAGAAAATGAAATATTTTAGGGAATATTAAAAAGGCAGAATAGTTCCCCTAAAAAGAGAAGTAGAAACTCAGAGAGGCAGAAACTCTGCCCCCCACCTTTGTCAATGGGCCATTAAGGCCTGAGCCAGCCTATTCTACATAACCAAGATCTACCCTATCTCATTGCCCATCATTGCAGTACCCATCAAGTTTCAACTAAACTTAGCATACAATCTACAAAGTTATCTAAGACCCACCCCCACCCCTGCCCCTGGGAGTCTGACAACCAATCAGAATACATTTCTTACACAGGAATAGGAAACAGAGAGGTGGGGCCCCAGAGAAGGCAAAAAACCCAGGGACTTTCAGTGTCTCGGCCCTTTTCTGTTCAGGAACACAAGCCATGTGATCCTGTCCACCATTAAACCATCTTTCCAAGCAGCCTCCATGTTTCCACTGTGTTTTTCCCCATTTGGAACTGAACCCAGAAGGACATTTCTTCTAACAGTACAGGGTTTATACACAGAGAAGCCAATTACATACATCATTCAAGCCTCAGCTGTGAGAAAATCAGGAGAATTGTAATCAACCCTTTCCCAAAGGACTCAGTCAGGATCATTCTGTGTAAAGGTTTTTAATAGCAATGCACAAATCAACCATTAGCATTGGGTAAACTGACTGAAATTCTACCATCTGCCATTTACACGGAGCTCCAAATGGGGATCCCACTAATCCAAACTTCTCTGTTCTTGGGGTTTTTTTAATAGTGTTTTAGCCCTGATAGTTACAACAGAAAGAGGCAAAACAGTGAATCTATTTATATTTTTAATGTGGTGATACAAGAGGAACACACCATAGTAGAATCAACCACAGACTTTTTTTCATAGATGGTATTATTGTCCCACGCAAGATGTAGATTTTGGTTTCCTTTTATTGAAGCGCTCCAAGAAAAGAGGTCCTGGCCAAAATCCCAAGAACGTCGAAGCATAGAATTAAGAAAGCTTTATACATTTACACTAAAGTAAAGGCTGGAAATGACGGATTATATAGAAATATCATCCAATAAACATTTTAGTAATGATCTAACAATTATTCTGTTGGTTTCCAGCTGTCGCTATTCCTAAGCTTTGGCTAATGAACACTTCAGGAGTTAACTAATACACATTCTATTTGCTCCAGGCCATCTCTATTCCTAACATCTATCTCAGCTCTGCAAGATGCCAACTTGTTAGTTTATCAGCTTTCTAACCACCCAGAATTGTTACAAGCTTTCCTCGTGCATTTTCTCTGTGAATAAGAATTATTTGTTCTTGTCAGACAGACTCCACAATTACAGCAGGGGTGAAATTCAACCAGATTGGACCAGCTCAGGCGAACCAATAGGGTCGATGTGCATCAGTTCACCAAACCAGTAAAAATCACCCCTGGTTGGCCCGCCCACACCCACATCCATGCGCACCTGGTCACTGCTCACCTCTTCCAGCCACTCAACCCACCAAACCAATCCGAATGTTTCTCCCTCCATTCACAATGGAGCTACTGCAGCTGCCCCTTTAAGGTAGTCCTCAGGAGGGAAGGGGCTGGGGGACCATAAAGGGAGCAGCAGCTCCACTGTGAATGGAGGAAGAAAAGTTTGGATTCTCTCTGCCACAGAATTCAGCATTAAATGCAGCAGAGAGAATCCAAACTTTTCTCCCTCCATTCACAGCAAAGTTGTTGCAGCCTGTCCCTTTAAGGTAGTCCCAGGGAGGGAGGGAGGGAGGGCCAATAACGGGAGCAGCAGCTCCACTGTGAGTGGAGGGAGAAAACTTCAGTTTCTCTCTGCCACAGCTTTCACTATGAGTCCTTCTCATGCTCGTACATACATTTTTTCCTACCGGGTTCTGAGGGTGTGGCTTGTGGGGGGTCATGTGATTGAGTGATTGTGGCCACAAGTAACATCAAGTTGGCCATGCCTACTCAGCCACATTGATAAAACAAATTTGTTTTATCAATTGGGTTTTATTAATCTGTTTTTATTATATTTATTGTACCTGAAGTTTTATGTTTTATAATTGCCTGTTCACCGCCCTGAGTCCCGCAAGCAAGATAGGGCGGTATATAAATTTAAATAAACGTAAATGTAAACGTAAAAGTAAACACCCCCCCCCCAAGGCCAGGGCCACAGAACCAGTAAGGAAAAAAATAGAATTACAGGCTTCCTAATTTTCTTTCAAGTATATGCCATAACCTTGCTTTGTTTTAGCAGACAGCCCATCAGTATGTTACCCTATCTGAGATGCCAAATTCCGGGTAATCTCTAAATAGAGGCAAAGAGATACAGAAGATAGTGGGTAACTGGGTTTTGGCAGTGCAGTATGACCAATTTAATGGAAGAGACTGCATCAGTGTATGTGCGGCTGGGGACGGGGAATATTAAAAAAAAAAATCAAGATGGTGGCTATGATCACAGAATCAAAGCTCAGCCATCTTTGTATGTGTTCTACATGGAGTTGTTGTTGGAGACCAGTCAAAAGCTACATCTGTTCCAAATTCAGTGGCAAGGGCAATAATGGGCATGTTAGAATATGTGGACACATCCCTCCTGCTTTGCAAGTTATGCTGGTTGCTAGTTGGCTTCTGCTGTAGGTGCAATTAAAGGCACTGGTTATCACCTCTAAAGTGCTTCACATCACAGAACCTGATTACTTGGGCAACAATCAGTCTTTATTTATTTCTGCCCGTTTAAGAAGGTCAACTAGAGTGGGGTTTGTCAATTAAGCAGTGAGCCACCTTGCTGGGTCTCGGAAATGTGCCTTCTTGAGGATAGAGTGCTTGCCCTGTGAAATGACATCTTCCAGGAAATTCATACTATAACTACCCTTTTGATTTTCAGAAAAGTGTTAAACAATTGGTGACAATTTGCGAAGCTTTCCTGACCTGCTCCCGAGTTGCCATAGGCAGGGAGATAGGAAATTGCACTTTGCAGCTGCATCCAGGAATTCACACTTCAGTCAAAACAAAACACATCCTAGCCGGCGAAAGTCAAAGCCATCTCCATGGTGACCCACAATAGTTGGAGGGAGTAACTTCTACGACCCACAAAATTGCTTGGTTGGGGAATGTGACTGCTGACACACCATGGGGGGAGGGGGCAATAGGATCAGAGGCAAGGCACGAACTGGGTGAAGTAAGAACTGGATTACAATACAATAGCAGAGTTGGAAGGGACCTTGTAGGTCTTCTAGTCCAACCCCCTGCGTGGGCAGGAACCTTATACCATTTCAGACAAATGTCTATCTAACATCTTTTAGGTCAAATGTCTATCTAACATCTTTTAGGTCGATTCATTTAGGTCGTGCCAACATGGCACTCCTAATAAACAACTGGATTTTTCTTATACAATGGCTTGAGGCTCCTGATTTTATTAGTGCATCAGTTGGAACCCTGACATCCATTGGCCTTCCAGGTTAGGATTGTGGTTGAGCTCCTTTGGCTTTTTTAATCAGTCTACCTGTCAGTTTTAGTTTATTTTTAGAGTCTTTGGTGTTCTCTGAGTTTGGTTGTTAGAAATTATGTATGTAGCCCTACAGAACAAACAAAGGACACAGTCCACATGAGTCTTTCTGCTTAACTATGACCAGGAAGAGGAAACATTATATACGGAGAAAAACAGAGTATATCACAAAATGCAACTACTAACATATACTGTAAATACTGCCACCTATTAGTTGTCTGTAGTTGTTTCACAAAATACATGAAACACGTTGTTTTCTTGCAGACAGTACAATACCTAACAAGGTAAGGTCATCAGCCTATTCATTTTCTTTGATAAGTTGTTTTTTTAATTGTTCTTAATTAAGGTGCACTCTGAGTTGGAGGTAGACAGCCTGGAAATCAAATGAAATAAAATCATAAATATATCATACGCATACAATATACATATGAAAATCAGATAAGCCTTTGCATGCCCTTCTTAACTTTTTTGACTTTGGGGGATAACCCACCTAGGGCAATGGATGCATGCATTGCCTTTCTTACTGACTTTCTGAAACCCACTAATTTAACCTCCGTACACTTAATAACTATTTAATTTCCTATTAAAGGGTGCTAATTCCCCATTTGCAATGAATTACTGTAATGAAATTACAGGTAAATGTATCTCAGAGGTAAATATGTAATCATTGCTTAATGCAGCATCAAACTAGATGTTTTGCAAATAAATCATCTGCTACATCTAATCAAAAGATGCAGAAATAGCTTTTTTTACAATGAATTATCCAAGAAAGCATACCTTGCAAATAATTGCCAGGACACTATTACTTTCATTTAATAATTTTAGAAATGGCATCAGTACTTTGATATCTCATCAACATAAATAGTGATTGGCGCCTACTACCTCTTTTTTCTGCTTCAGGGAAGAGTCAAGTATCCTAACTAAGTGAGATGCTTAATCAGCTCTGGCATAAATGGCTTCCAACTCCTCTGATCCTGATTTTCCTTGGCTAATACTTAACTGTCTTTCCTTATATGTTCAGCTTCAGAGCGGTTGGCGATCAGGAAACTGCTTGGTCTGCTTCCACTATGAATCTCTGTGCAGAGATGGTGTTGCATTGTTCCTTTTCTACTTTGCAATGACTGTTCCGATGCTGTAATTGACAGATAGATGTATTCACAAATGCTTTCACTTGACTTTCTTTCAGTCATGACAGGTCATGTTACAAAAGTGCTGCTGCGATGCTGTAAGAAGAGATTGAGGAGTAGCTACGTGTATTATGAAATTATGAGTTACCTATTTGGCCAAGCATCAGGGCAGTGATCAGATACCCAGGCAACTGGTTCTTTTTGATCAAGGAACAATGAAGGGTTTTTAAGCTTTATTATTAACTCAGGCAAACAGATTTGAAAGCATAATATAAACAGCACACATATCAAGCAAGATGATAGCCAAATCTCTTACAAGCTGCCAGGAATTCCTTAATCATGACAGCAGAGATATCCAAGGACAGTCAGTTTCCACAGTACCAATGCAAGGTTCGGTGCAGAAGCTCCCAACAAACCACAACAACACCAAGAATTTTATCGAACGATGATCTTATGGTCCTGTTATGGTCAGGAGAGTGGAAGACGTGACTTGGATTGGGTGACACAGGAATTTGGGATGGAAATCAAAAATCTGAGATTTTCACAATAAGAAAAGCTTTGTAGCTATGTAAAGTTCCTCCCTCTTCTCTTTTATTCAGTAAACAAGAGTTAATAAAAACCAGCAGGCTAATTCAGAATGCGCTACAACCTTCTAGACTTCTGTTAATATATGAAGGAGAAATCAAAACATGTCACTAAACTCCTTGGAACAACACTGGTCTTCCACATGGTTAGGTTAGGTTTATTAAATTTGTATACCGCCCTTCTCCCTTGCGGGACTCAGGGCGGTGAACAGGCGTCAGTAAAAACGTATAAAAACATCAATAAATAACATACTTTAAAATAATATTAAATTAAATTAGGGCCCGTTCTAGCCACATCGTTGCCTCATCTTGTGGTACAAATATTTACTGCAAGAATGGTATATTTTATAGCAGCAATCCCCAACCTTTCCAGCTTGGGGGCCCACCCCGCTGCGGAGGGGAGTGAATGGCAGGCACATGCACCCTCCACTTATGCAAATGGAGCTTTGAGCATTGAGAATAGGCAGCTTCAGGCGGCAGGCACTTGAGCGGAGGGTTTGAGTGGCGGGCATTTATGCTTGCAGGCAAAGCTCCACTCATGTGAGCAGAGGCCACTCGTGCGCAAAGCTTGATTCATGCAAAGTTCTGTTCTCTGTTCATGCGAAATCCTCTGGAGCCTTAGTGGTTGCGCAAGTGGAGCCTCGCGTACGTGTGTGCTTGGCTACCACCTGCACAAGTGGAGTTTCACATATTACCACAATCTTAATTCCCTGCCCCTTTTAAAATAGGCTCTAGAAGCCAACAAGCAAAGATTTCTCATGCTTAATATCTTATAATATTAAGGTGAATCAAAAGCTGAAATACTAAATAGAAAAGACAAAAAATTAATGGTAATTGCAGTCATTTTTGTAAGTTCTCCACAAATCAGTTCATCACACAAGTAGGTCAGTTTCCACTGGGGTACCAGAAGTCTTGAAGAAAAGACCAAAAAAATGATATTCTGTCCAATATAAAATGCGTATAGAGTAGATCCTAGTATGAATCTTAACAGTACCACACTGTTAAGATGTGTGTGTATGTTGCATGGGGATTGAAAAAAATGACAGAAGGAGAAAAGTCCTAAAAAAAGTTCTAGAAAAAGGACAAAATGGGGAAGAAAAGCAGAAAAGGACAAAATGACGACTGGTTTGACTCTAGGACTTGGAGTGAACTTTTGAGGCAGTTATTGTTGTTCCTTTCATATGGGATAGTGCTATTCCACACAAGACATTCAGGGAAATCAGCTTAATTCTAATATTCCAGTATAACACATAATACAATATTAAAATGTTCATTTATTTTTTGCCACTTTCATATAGACTGGGAAGCATAAAGGAAATTCTTTTAAAAGTTGTATATATCCTGAGGAGGGGAATATCAGGGAATGGTTTGTGAGGAGCTTTTTTTTAGAATTGTTTCATATATCGGATTCCTAATGTTAGTAATTGAGAAGCAATTATAACTATCCAGATGTCCTTTTTAATGGATTTTCCGTGCTAAGAAAAAATACAGAAGAAGCAGAAGGTTACTCAAGAACAGGCCTCATAAAATCCAATGAATGAGCAAAGCACAAAAAACACTCTTTCCAAAACATTCTAAATGATTTATCTTATGGGTTAAATTTGTAAAACTTTATATCCATTAAGCATATGTAAATGTCAGATTGCTCAAAGCAGATTGCATTGATGATCTAGGATGATCTTAGAAAATGTTAAAGTTACTACTTGGGAAGAAGATAATAAAATAGTTCTGGGGCTATAGGTTAGATTGGGAAGTCCCATAATGTATCCCAGAAGAAAAAGAAATGATAATGCATTTCCATATTATTGCCAAGAAAACTACAAAAATATGTCCATATAATCATTAGACACTCAACTCAAGGGAGTCTTTATACTAAATGTCATATTAATTATGCAATTTGAGTCTAAGCATGGCCAAGAAACAGGTTCTATTAATAATGTGTTTTATTCCCTAGCCCAAATGAATGGAACTGTAGCTATTTTACAAATGGGTTATGTGAAAGCCAGCCAAAAAGTATTTCTTAGATTTATATTTTACTTTTACTCATGCAGGTACATGAAAGTTCTCTTCATCTGTCCCAATGATAATTCTGTGGATTAGACTAGACAGAGAGAAAGGCTGGCCTAAATTTTCCCAGTGGGTTTCTAAAGCTGAGTTTGGACTTGAACCTGAAATCTTTTCACCACAGATATTAACACTGAGGTGGCAAGTAATCAGGGGTATGCATTATCCAGATATGCATTGCAACATTATCATTTACCACCCTCCTATGATATTATTCAATCTTATATGACAGTAGCATGCATCCTATTTTCATGCTGATGGGTGAGTTTGAATGTTTAGTTCCACTCTGGGAGTTCCCGTCTATACTTAAATAACTTTATTTATAAAGTCTATTATCTTCAAGCCAAATCTACATTCTATTTTTTTCTTATGTGCAGAATCTCACTTTCCATCTCATTGTGTTTTAAGTGGCTTTGGTGAGTTATTAGGCTTAGGCTTCAGATGGCTTTTAACTACTTATTATTTATTGTCTTGTCTGATAGTTACTGATAGTTTTTCCAATATTATCTCTCTTGACTTTTTAATAAACTGGAATTAGAATTTTTTTTAGGTTTTTAAAATTATCCTAATTGAAAGATTATTATTGCCCGTCTGCTAGCCTGCTTTGCATGCACACCATCTTCAGAACAAAAGTTGCACTGAAAACAGCCTCCCATGAGTAGCGTCTCAGAGAAGAGCTTTGTATGAAGAACTTAATTACGCAGGGTGTGGACCAGTAGTGGGATTCAAACATTTTTACTACCGGTTCTGTGGGCGTGGTTTGGTGGGCCTGGCATGGCTTGGTGGGCATGGCTTGGTGGGCATGGCAGGGGAAGGATACTGTAATATCTCCATTCCCTTCCTATTCCAGGGGAAGGAAACTGCAAAATCCCCATTTCCTCCCGATCAGTTGGGACTCGGGAGGCAGAGAATAGATGGGGGTGGGGCCAGTCAGAGGTGGTATTTACTGGTTCTCCAAACTACTCAAAATTTCTGCTACTGGTTCTCCAGAACTGGTCAGACCTGCTGAATACCACCTCTGGTGTGGACAGGCTTCCTTGATGATGGACCTCAGGTTAGGGAACACCTGGAAGTACAAGTGGCCCCCATTTTGCTTGCTTTTCAAGCTGCATTATCCTAGCACAGGGGTCTGCAAAGTCGGCTCTTTTAAGACTGGTGGACTTCAACTCCCAGAATTCCCCAGCCAGCTATGCTGGCTGGGGAACTCTAGGAGTTGAAGTCCACCAGTCTTAAAAGAGCCGACTTTGCAGACCCCTGTCCTAGCAGACCTATTTATTTGGGCTTGGGTGAGTCATCAAGTCAGTCACTCTTAGTAACATTATAGATAGATTTTCTCCAGGAATATCTGCCTTCAGGTGTCCCAATATTGCAGCCATTGCTGCTGTAATTACATCCATCCACCTTGCTACTGGTTGTCCTCTTCTGTATGGATCAGAAAAACATATTTTAAATAAATAAATCAATAAGTAAGCATAGGGAATAAATGTTGAAGCTATAAAGTTTATTAAACTTTTATTTGGGAATGAATATACATAATATATTTTCTGGTTTCCTTTGAACATGTATAGAATTAAAACATATTACTTTGACTAAATTTCAAAATCTAAATCTTTTGGATAATTGTAGCTCAGAAAAGCCTGGTTATTCCTAGGCCATTGTTTTCTATGATATCTCCCCACAATTGCCTTCGTGACTTATTTTACTCCTATTAACTTGAATTTCTGGGATGTGCATCAGCAGAATAGTAAAATAAATAAGTGTTAAACCAGAGGAAATTTTCAAAAAAAACCAACCACAGAACTTTCTATAATGGAAATAAAATAAGAAATCATTGAGATCTCTACTATCACTACATTACAGATATACATCTTTGCATATATATATAAGGAATGAAATCAGGATTGTGGCAGTTATTCATGTTTATACTTTCAAGAAATGCTTGTAAACCGGGAAAAAGGCCCTGAGAAAGCAGTAGCAAAAATATATTCAACTCACTCTCTCTCCCTGCCAAGTTCTAAGCTAAGGATAAAAAAAATGTAGTGAAGTCTAAACTCTAATCTAAGATGGTATCTGTCACACACTGTGTGCTCTAATGAAGGATCACAGTGTAAATATAAAACTCTTCTTCTGTGAGATTTTCTTGCCTAAAGGAAGAAAAGAAAATATCAAAAACAAAACTTTTTTTTTCTTTACTGCACCCTAAACAAAAAACAAAACAAAAAACAAGGTGGAGGGTGGAGGAAGCAGCTGAGGAAAAACAACAGAATTGTGGTGCAAAATCTTAGGAATATCAACCTCTGTAAAAACTCAGTGATTTTCAAACAAAACTGACATAAAATCCTAATGGGAAAAGGCATTTTATATAGGTGACGGTTTCAAAGTTGCTTTAGGAATTCTAAAAAATAAATAAATCCCAATTCGATTCCCAGTAAGCTGAGAATGAGATGAACTCTGTGAGTTCATCTAACTTTCTACTCTGATCTGATAAGAAGAAACGATGCATTTTTCTGCTCTCTTTTTTAACATGTGATCTTTAAACAAAAATGAAAGTAAGATTGCAGAATGAATCTCAAATGACAGAAGGCGCATTTCACATATAATAGAGATACAACCCTCAAGTGTAATCTGACTTCATTTTATTTGCCTTTCTTCAGAAACTCCAGCATGTGTACTGCTCTGCCCTTACATTTTCCCCACAACAATTCTGTAACTTGGGTTGGATCGAAAGAGAAGGACTGGCCCAAAGTTACCCAGTGGACAAGGGTGAATTTAAACCTGGGTCTCTCTGGTTTCATTCCAACAACTTCATCATCACACTGCATTAGTGTGGAGCTGTCAGGTCACGTCCACATTGGTTCCATTAGTATGAGGTACTATTCAACTTTCAGTTGAATGAACACTGGTAAAATGAGCTCTATTTTAGCAAAACTGGAGAACATATTGGGCTCTTTTAATTTCCTTCAGTCACTGTTTAAATGCCTTCTATTTCTGTCTGCCTTTGCAGAAAGTCGCACTCAGATTGTGTTGGGAACTTTGGTAGGTATGGGCTGGTCATTCCTTGAATAGGAGGCTCTAGGCTAAGCCAGGAAGTTGAAGAAAGAAATAAGGAAGCACCAAGAGTAATAAAATCTTTCTGGATGTCACGCTTAACCAGAGGACATTATCATCCTTCATTTGTATTGTAGCCCAATACATGACAAGATTGCTTAAGTATTTAATTCGTCTGTATATTCAAAAGATCAAACAGCTAATATATTTACTCATGTGGTTTCTATAGCTGATATATAATCAATGTGTTTTATTTCCTAGAATTTTAGCATCTCCACTTGGTATCTTTTTCCTATTTATACAACATTCCAAGCAGAACAGTTCTTGAGAGATCATGTTAGATAATGAGGCACAGGCTCATACCTTTATGTCTTGATTTGACATCCCATGAAGCCATAATGTGGTTTCTTTATTTTGAGTGTAATATGTTGGCCAAACAGAGTCATTATTGTTTGAAAATTACTGTTGATGGCTTAGAACATAACATGGATCTAGCCAACTAGTTTATTCAACCATTGTTAAACAAACCATAGTTCAGCACAATATGTGAAATTCTGTTATCTCTTTTTCACTACATGGCATTATTGTAAATACATTATTGTTAAATAGTAATAGCAATTTGTATAAGAATATGCAGTGGGAGCCTAATTGATCAATTTTCTAGTTTTTTGTACTTTGCCTTTAACAGTAACTTAATGCACTGACATTTGCAATTGACAATGTTTTCTTTAAAGGCACCTGCGGAAAGGGGATGCAGCAGGTTGAGCAAATGCTCTATATCAGTGATGGCTAACCTTTTTTGGCTCACGTGCCAAAAGCGGGGGGGGGGGAGTGCAGGGGAGTCGTGCGTGGGCATGCCACACCCATAATGCTATGTGAGCGACACCCTGCTTTTGGCACGCTTTTTTCACCCTCCCCAGGCTCCAGAGGCTTTCTAGTAGCCTGAGAAGGGTGAAAACAACCTCCCCTCCCCACCTCCAAAGGCTTCAGGAGCTTCCCTAAAGTCTCCAGAGGGTGAAAAACGGCCTCAAAAGAAGGCCTAAATCAGCTGGCCAGCGCACATATGCGCGCTAGTGCTGACAGGGCAACGCCTCGCGTGCCCTAAGAAATGGTTTCGCATGCCACCTGTGGCACCCGTGCCATAAGTTCGACATCACTGCTCTATATCTTAATTATGACTTCTGCCTTTCTATCCCAATCTACCCAAATAGACATATGTTTTTCTTGTGATCCATTGAATCAAGATTTGGCTGTAAGTCAGAATATGTGAACATAAAGCAAATTATGTCATACATGCTGTGGTTTGTTAAAAAAAAAAAGAAGTCACCATGGTTGCTTCGTTGTTGACCTAAACACAAAGGTCTCATTTTTAGAAAAAGGTGTATAGATTAGAGACAGATTTCTTCAATGCAGTTTTCTTCAGAGAAGCAGAGCTCCAACTTCCTGGAAAACAAATGGAGCAAGGTTACTGAACCATGCTGGTTTTCTTCTATTCAAACGTGGCCAATTCTCGAAGACTGCCTGCAGACCCCTGCAGTTCTCTTGGCAAGATTTTTCACAAGTGCCATTGCCTCCTTCCTAGGCCTAATAAAAGGTGACTTGCCCAAGGTCACCAGCTGGCTTGTGCCTAAGACAGGAGTAGAACTCAGTTTCCCAGTTTCTAGCCTGTTGCCTTAACCATTACACCAAACTGGCTCTAAGCCTGAATTACTTTATATCTAATTACTACCTTCCAATCTTTCCTATGAAAAAAACAGTTTGGGCATGCAAACCTACTCTACGTTTTCAGTAGTAAAGAAGTTCAGTTTCTTTGTTAATTCCCTATCCTAGTTTAATTCTTAATGCCTCCAGTGACTTCCTAGTTGTTTAGAAAACAGAATTGCTTGACAATGCTCTTTATTCAACTTTTTCATATTTTATTGAGTATTGCCAGGTGTTTGTCAGAGTTTCCATTCATTTTTATTTTCATGTGAGCAAAACATCCATTTTTTGACATACACCTTCTTGTTTTTAATATTGTCTCTGACCTCTAACCATTATGGAGTCCTCTCAGATATTTTGATACTTTTTCAAACAAGAGCTATGTATATATTCTAGCTGAGATTTTTTTCTTGTGCCTTTGAATAATCTCCAAGGAGCTTGGAGAAAATTGAATGTCTTGACTTTCTCTTTTAGATTTACTTTCTTCAGTGTTCTCATTTTGGAGAAGTTTGTTCTTTGAAAGCCAAACAGAATATTACTGAACTTCTTTTGGCAAGTGTCCACTCATATAATGAAGATTGTGTAAGATTATAGCATTACAATCCTTGTTCACAAAAAATGTAATAATGTTTAGACCCGGGCATTTGGATAAGGAGAAACATTACTGGATAGTGTTATGTTGCATTGCTATTATCTAGATTCAGGTCTCAACCTGTAATTCAGTACCCTGAGGTGCCATAATTATGCAAATAGAAACATATTTTTAATGTTTTCCCCATTAAAAAGCATCCTTTGCAAACATTAAAATAATTAAAACTTTAGATTAAAAAGGTCCAAGCTTACCTGTTCCCTCTTTCTCTAGTTTCCTGTTTGCAATTTTAATGTGGGGACACTTCCACTAATGTGATCCCATAAACTGTAGTTGGAAGTATATAAATCATTCCATCACTGTCTTCTTCTCCTCATACTACTACCTTCATTAACCATGCCAGAAAAAATCAGGACACCCTTAATTTATCTGCAAAAGCTGTAAGAATGTCAGAGGACCTGCTAGATAAATCAAAAGCCTTTCTAGTTCACAATCTCCCACTTCCCATTCTGGTTAGATTGTCTAAATCTAAGCAGAACATGAGAGCAATTCTGTGCCACTGAATCTAGGGATGGAATTAAATTTTTATAGCTAAATGCATGCACAATGTACCCTTCATTTTAGTATGATCTTTCCCATGTTGCATTGTATTTCTCAATATTGTCACCTGGGAGTCACCAGATTAGGAAATGTCTGCTTTTTGATGCATTCAATCCAATTCTCTTTTTGTATTTCGGTTTTATCCCAACTTTTATTTTGGAATGATCCTAGAAGTGCTTGACATAGAGCAGTGATGGCTAACCTTTTCTGGACTGAGTGCCCAAAGTGATGCGCATGTGCACAAATGTACGCATGTGCACACCTGAACCCCAAAAATGTAATGTATGCATGGCCCTTGTGCATGCATCTGCCTTCCATGCATGTGTGCATCTCCTCCGCATGCCCCCACACGCCTCCCATTCCCATGCATGTCCACCCCACCCACCCCGCACGCACCCCCGCATCCCATGCATGTGCATTTATAACATTTATTACTATGAGCTCAGCTGGTGTCTCAACAGAGTATATGACATCTCAGTACCTTCTTCTAGATCACCAACTTTATGATGGGAAAGGCCAGGGATTCTAAAATTCACAATTTTATTAAAACATTCAAATTTTTCAAGTGTCTATGCCCCAACACTATGCCCCATAACAGTAGTTTAGAATAGCTTCCTCTATCTCACTTTTAACTCAAGCACCCACCACAAAATCCCCACTCTCACTGGGTTATGCATCTTCTCTCATCCTAAATGCTAGCAGTGGGATCCTCAGCTTGTTTCCTATAATTTGTATCCTTTCCCTGAAGGCTAAACCACCCCAAAGCAAAGCATGCGCATAGACCCTATTTCAATGCTCTGAGTTACAGCAGGTGGATGGCTTGGCCTCTCATTTATTTTTCTTAAGCTTTTCCCTCACAGGGTAACAAGTCTTAAATACTCAAGGGCATAGAGATCTACAAGTTGTGGGAAGAAATAATTTATTATGTCTGCCCTGAATTTAATGCTCATTTATTTCACAGGCTAGTTTTAGATGCTAGTGCCAAAAGGGCAAAAACAATTCTGTTGACACACTTTCTTTCTCTCATGTACCCCAGCTGGACCAAAATATTTTGCCTAAAAGCTTTAATAACAAATTATATAATCTGATCTGAGATTCTGTTGATATGTTTTGCTTCTGCATAAACTTATGTATTCTCAAAGGCCAATAGATCAACTTCAAATATTAGAACTATGCAGTGAACATTCCTACAAAACGGGTGCCATTAATCCATAGCACCTTCTTAGTCCCCTAAAATGCTTTGTCTTGGTTTTTTTTTCCTAGAAAGGGTGATTGCAATTCCAATTATCATTTTCCAAAAACTGCGGTGGAAAATTATTATGAACATGGCAGACCTTATGGAAACCTTATGGAAATGGCTAAACTGACTTGTTTAAGGAGGAAATTATTTGCTTTTATAAAATATTGGAAACTTTTTATGGACTTTTGATTTTAAAAAAGAATTGATTTCAGGATGTATTAATTAAAAAGGTTTTTAAAAGGGAACAGTAGAGATGGTAATTACTGTTTGTTATTACTACAAAGATCAGAAGTTGCTTCTTTTGACAGCTTTTTAATTTTATTTTAAATATCCTTTTTCTATACTTCCTTTTATGTTTCTGTAGTTTTTTAATCTTATGTAAACCTTTTAATAAAAATTACACATGAAACTAAAAATGGCAACAGGAGGATGAATACTTCATAAAATGGTAGCTTAGCTGTTACTTTTAATTTTAAAAAATAAAATATGCAGGATATGCTCTCTGTCATACAGCAAGAAAGATGCAGGCAATTTGGTACCTACAAGCACGTTGGAATCTAAGGCATAATTTAAACATCAGAAGCCCCATCAGAGATGCAGACTTTTAGAAATGTTGCCAAGGAGTATAGCAACCAAAGTTCCTATATTTTATTCATCCGAAAAATTCAGTTTACAACTCATTTCTACAGACTATAATTGTAAATTGGTGGATTATTTCTTCATATCACGAGGAAGAGCAAAGCTATGGATTGAATTCAAGGCACTTATCAATCTCTCACCCAGCAACGCTGTTTTAAGGAGCATGACTAATGCAGTACAGGTAAATTAGGCAGAAGCAGCTGTTCCTGAAGTCAGACAAGCTACAGGTGTTGTGGGTTTTTTAATCTCCACCCATTCATTCTCCCCATTCCCGGCCAACTTTTGCATTTAATTTCTCTTTACTGTTTTCATTTTCACCTTTGCTGGAGTTTATGCTTTTAAGGACTATCTTGTCTGGGATTTCAGAGGTGGCAGTTGAGCAAAATCTTATTCCATACATAAAAAAGAAAAGATTTATTGAGCTACATTTGACAGCAACGCAAGGAGCAGCTGGAACTGTTTGAAATTCATCTCTTTCCCATCAGCTCAATGAGAGTTCAGTGTGATGAGGATGAATAGTATGTTATGTTTTCCCTCCCAATTAGGCTCTGCTGAGCTACAAACTACCTCAATAAATAAAAAATGGCCACAAGTGTACATCAATATCCAAAAAGAATATCTTCCCATATCCTCCTGGACAGTCTGGGCAATAAAATACTGCTTTGTTGCAGTGAAACAGAGAAGTTAACAAATTGTGGTTAAGACAAGAAAGGGAAGTTTATTAGGTCAAATACAAATGACAGCTTAAAGGAATTCGATATAATTCTGGCATGTTTAATCTATATAAGGTCCTTTAACTTACTATCAGTTACAAATTATTCATAGGGCCGGTCAGCTCTGACAAGTCATGGCTGGTGTTCACCTTCCCTTATGGGTATAATTTACATGTTTATTCCAGATCCTTATTTATTAAATTTATTGGTTGCCCATCTTACCACAGGGTAACTCTACACTAAACACTACGTTATAGACAACAACCAATGATTAGTGCTAAATATTCATGTAGAGCATATATATCTACAATAAAACTCCCCTTTTATGACCTTTAATTATAATAATAATCCCTTAATTCAGGGTAGAGTTGGGGTGACAGGATGGAGCTGAGCATTTACCGGCTGGATGCCCTTCCTGACACCATGCAGAGTTCGCAGCAGATTATTTTTTCTTCATGGTCTAAGAGATAAATATCTGCCACTACCTAGGATTAAACTTTCAACCTTCTGAGTGGGAAGTGAGTGACTTGACCACAAGGCCACCAGCCGCTCAATCATCTATATCTACAATATTATTTGAAATACTACATATAGATTCCTACAGGAAACCACGGGGATCACAGCTGTGGGATGGACAGAGGAATGTATAACTCCATTGACAAGTAGTATTTGATATGGAACACCATATTTGTGTGTTTGACCCATTTAATGTTGGAATGACAAAAATCTAATAAATATGCTTCAGAATTATTCCTGCTATAACCAATTTCACCATAAAATTATACCAATGAAACAAACTCTGGTTTAATTAGGCAACACAGATATATTTCTGTTGTCAAAGAGCATTATTGGGGGGGAGGGTGTTTGTAAGGAATTTTGATTAAACATCCAAAACAGTTCTGAAAGTGAGAAGAGATGCTGTCTAGGAAACTATAGACCCATCAGCCTGACCTCAAAACCAGGAAAGATTCTGGAAAAGATAATTAAGCAACAAATAAGTGAACACCTAGAAACAAACAAAGTAATAGCCAAAAGCCAACATGGGTTTGTCAAAAACAGATCATGCCAGACGAATCTAATTGCATTCTTTGACAAAGTGACAAAATTAGTGGACCAGAGGAACGCTGTCGATATAATTTACTTGGACTTCAGTAAGGCATTTGATAAAGTAGACCATAACCTACTATTAGATAAAGTAGAAGAATGTGGGTTAGACAGCATCACCACCAAATGGATTCGTAACTGGCTGACTAACCACACTCAACGTGTAGTCCTCAATGGAACTGCATCTACATGGAAGGAAGTATGCAGTGGAGTACCCCAATGCTCTGTTTTAGGCCCAGTACTCTTCAACATCTTCATCAATGATTTGGATGAGGGGATAAATGGGGAACTCATCAAATTTGCAGACGACACCAAGCTGGCAGGAATAGCCAACACTCCAGAAGATAGGCTTAAGATACAGAAAGATCTTGACAGACTTGAACATTGGGCACTATCTAATAAAATGAAATTCAATTGTGAAAAAAGTAAGGTTCTACATTTAGGCAAAAAAACCAAAATGCACAGGTACAGTATAGGTGGTACCTTGCTCAATAGTAGCAACTGTGAGAGGGATCTTGGAATCCTAGTGGACAACCATTTAAATATGAGCCAGCAGTGTGCAGCAGCTGCCAAAAAAGCCAACACAGTTCTAGGCTGCATAAACAGAGGGATAGAATTTAGATCACGTGAAGTGTTAATGCCACTGTATAGTGCCTTGGTAAGGCCACACTTGGAATACTGCATACAGTTTTGGTCGCCACGATGTAGAAAAGACGTGGAGACTCTGGAAAGAGTGCAGAGAAGAGCAACCAAGATGATTAGGGGACTGGAGACTAAAACATATGAAGAACGGTTGCAGGAGCTGGGTATGTCTAGTTTGATGAAGAGAAGGACCAGGGGAGACATGATAGCAGTGTTCCGATATCTCAGAGGGTGCCACAAAGAAGAGGGAGTCAAACTATTCTCCAAGGCACCTGGGGGCAGGACAAGAAGCAATGGGTGGAAACTAATCAAGGAGAGAAGCAACTTAGAACTAAGGAGAAATTTCCTGACAGTCAGAACAATTAACCTCTGGAACAGCTTGCCTCCAGCAGTTGTGAATGCCCCAACCCTAGAAGTCTTTAAAAAGATGTTAGATAGCCATTTGTCTGAAATGGTATACGGTTCCTGCCCAAGCAGGGGGTTGGACTAGAAGACCTACCAGGTCCCTTCCAACTCTGCTATTGTACTGTATTGTATAAATATAAGTTGTCAGCAGAGTCCAATCACAAGGTGAACAGGAAATATTTTATTGAGACTAGAGGGCAGGAAGGATAGGATATTAATCCATTACACTGAAGGGAAAACAACAGTTAAATTATAGATGATGCCTGAGGATATTGTGTTATTCCCAAATACTGTATCTCTGTAAAGCAAGTTTCCCAGCCCAATGCATTTTAGTTATATTGTACTAAAGTGCAATCAAACCTGGTCTGCAGAATCAAGATGTAAAGGATTATATGGTTATTCTAATTGGTAATTATAGGTATTATAATCTAATACCTATTTTAGATTATGGAAAGTAACAGGAAGTCTAATAGCTGATATTAGCAAAGCAGTTGAATCTGACAAATTCCAATAATAAAAATAACACTAATAATAGCAATTGCTAATAATAGCAATTTATTCAAGCAATCAATTAAATGTTTAATTAAATAATTACTAGTCATATTAATCAGGCATTCGAACTTCTATAATTTCTGTCTTAGTTGGAGTAACATTAATATGTTAGAATAGAATACAACGTAGATAACCTGATAACCTCCACATGCTTTACAAACAGCCCAGTTTCTTGCCATTGGCCATACTGTTTGGAGCTACTAGGAGTTGAAGTTTAAAAAAATATGTAGGTGTTATGAAAAATCTATTAAGGCCGTCTTGCAGGGCAGAGATGGAAAAGATACTCTGTGGTTGTTGTAGTGCCAATGGGATGGGTGGGACCTTTTACATGAAACTGGTTGGTGTTTTTTTTTTATTTTAAAAAAAATCCTCCCAAAGCATTCTGAAACCAGGCTTGCCCTTGTCTTTGCTATAAATCTTGGAATGCTGAGAACAGACAAGAAACATTGTTAGTCAAGCAATGCTCTTTTCAATCAGGCAATAAAAAATGTAAAAAGGTGACATTCAGCTAGAGCCCATCTGTCTAAGCCGCAATGCTTCCTTATTGTACAGTACAAATACTCCTTTATCTCTGCTTTGCATAGAAAGAAGAAACACGGCAACCTCACCCACAATCCACCTACAATCCACTTGGGTGAATTTGTCTGGCCATTTGGCAAAAGCAAAAAAATATATGATAAAACAACTCTGAGGTGTTGGCATAAAGTGAGATACATTCTTCTGGCACATAAATTTATGCTGAAGGCTATGATGATGGCCATGACACTTAGTTTTGCAGCTAAAAAGCTATTCACAATTGCAGCAATAATGGCTATATAGGCTGTAATGTAGAATTTTTATTTGTGGGAGAAAAAAGGATGGAAAAAAAGTAATAGCTCACTTGTTGAACTCAGAAGCTCAGTGTCAGAATGATTTACTCTAGGGTATTTTTATAAGCAAGTAAAATTAAGTTTGCTGTGAAATTGCCTAAAAGGCTTAAATTCTGTTTGCTAATAAGATTGTTTGTGAAATCTACTAGAGCCAGGTAACAGGATGGTGTAGGACAGGGCTGTCAAACTTGCGGCTCATGCCCCAGATGTGTCACACACTGGCCACGCCCATGCCCGGTTTAATGAACAGGGGGAACTCACAATATGTCATGTGACAATGCCGTGACAATGCAAGTTTGACATCTGTGGTGTAGGATGAGACAATTTTTTAATTTTATTTTATTTTATCCCATTTCTATACCGCCCTATCTCCCCAATGGGACTCAGGGCAGTGCACAGAAGAATTAAAAACACAACAAACAATCAAAATATAAATACAGTCACATTTTAAAATAGAATTAAATTTGGTGTGTCTGTGCTAAAATATAATTAAAACTATTAAAACGTATATTAAAATTAAGTCACTAAATTTGAGACAATTAGATCTAAGCCAGGCCCACTAGATGAAAAAGGTGCGTTTTAAGCAGCCGGCGGAAGAGGCATAGGTCCATAATGGTGCGGAGTTTGGGGGGCAGGTCGTTCCATAGGGCTGGACCCGCCACAGAGAAGGCCCTCCCCCTGGGGGTCGCCAGGCGGCATTGACTGGCAGACGGCACCCTGAGGAGGCCCTCTCTGTGGGAGCAGACAGGCCGAAGGGAGGTATGTGGTAGGATGCGGTCTCGCAAGTAACCAGGCCCCGTGCCATGGAGCGTTTTAAAGATGGTTACTAACACCTTGAAGTGCACCTGGAAGGCCACAGGCAGCCAGTGCAGCTCGCGCAGGAGTGGTGTTACATGGAAGTACCGTGAGGCTCCCAGGATCCCCCGAGCTGCCGCATTCTGTACTAACTGGAGTCTCCGGGTGCACCTCAAGGGGACCCCCATGTAGATAGCGACAAGAGTTTGTGCAAAAAAAAAAACCTGACCCATTTTCCAGCCGAAACTTTAGTGCCATGTTGCAGCAAAGCCAAGTGAAAATCCATTCAATTGCTCAAGGAAAATAAGACCATAGGAACACAGCAGCATGATGCTAATGCCTATAAATGCCATTTGTGATGGGCCTAGGAGAGAGAAGTATGCCTCAAATATACAATTTCCCACTTTTCAAGTTTCCTTAAATCTTGCTGGTGTTTACTATGCATCGGCTGCATATGACACACACACCCCATGTTGCACTTTTTCCATCTCTATAATAGGAACTACGAAGTAAAATTCAATACAATATAAATACAAATCAAAACTCCAGAAACTCAGCTAAACAAATCCTCCAATTTTACAGAATAAGCAGGCTGAGATAGAAAATCAGAACTGAGAGACAAATGGTGGTTGAATATTGGCCATCAGTGGAAGAACAAAAAATCTACTTTTGATTACGGGTAAATTGCTTAATAGGTCAGGGAGATAGTGTGTAAACTATCCATTGAGTGAAATAACAAAGAATAATAATGCACTGCTCTAATTTACTGTAAAATAGAAATCTACAGTGTTTCATTGATAATTGCAACTAAATAAAAGCCAGGAAGAAAGTCTGTATCTGTTATTTGATGATATTATGGGGGGAAAAACACCCTCAAATCAAAATAGAAGGTACAGGACCACCTTAGAAGAAACATAATTTGGATGAAAAAGATAAAAATGTTTAATTGGAGCCTTCAAGCAACCCATAGGCCTATCTGTCCTAGATCAAATTATTACCCAGTCACTGTCCAAAGTTGGCAACAGTCTTGTTTCTCTCTAAAAAACATTGTGCAATTTAACTATACTTATGGAACCGATTTTCTACATAAATGGATATTTACAATCTGAATAGTGGAATATTTGGTGGCAACCAGACATTAAAAGCTTCCATTCTGAATTAGTTATCCAATGAAATATAATCAACACATTTATGCTTTAAAGAAAACAGTGAACGGATGTCACTGTCATTAATACCAATTATTGCTCTGGCCCAATAGACTTTTTTGGCAATGATTGATTAAACCGCTATGTTGTCACAGACAGATTGAGCAGCTGGAGAAGGAAGTTTCAGACAGTGAGAGCAGACTCTGGTTGCTGATGGAATATTGACAGGGCAAATGTTCAAAGATTCTGAATAAAGGTTTAATATACTTTTTCTGTAGAAAAGAAGTTTAGCAAATGGTCCTTAAGGAAAAATGAGCAAAGGTAGCTGCAGAACATGAAAAGAGGTGAAGGGAGATCTAAGACTAGAAGATCTAAGAGTGGGAGTAAGAGATAGGGAAAGATGGGTTTGAAAACAGCCAATTAAAGCCAACTGCAATTGTAGAACATGGTCAAAAGCTAAAATATCTAGTGGGTTGTCCAATAAATACCATCAACACAACATTTTTGCTACTTTCTTTGGAAGTCTAATAAATCTATCAAAGTTAAAATCTAAAAGGTAGATTTATGTTCCTCTATATAAACAAAAATCTTGCCAGACATGAAATAGAGGTAAGTCAAGCATTCTTTCGTGCTAATTAATTTTTAATTACATGAGTTATCTTTATAATTAAGGGTTATTCAGACCAAAAGCTGCCATGTTTTATTTCCTTTTTAGTCATCACCACCTCTAGAACAGATCCTGTAGACAATTTTAATGGAATAAAGAAACTGAGAGGAAGTCTAAGACTACATTGTTGCTTAATTATAGTCATAAAGCAGTGCTTAGAGCCTTGTTTTCTTAACAGAATACAGTAATAACAAGAAATCTAAATGAACAAATACATAGTTACTCACTGCTAAAAATAAGCAAGAAATAAAATGTCCAACAGGAATGGCCAGAGATTCATCCAGATCAGGCACACAAATGTTTGGCTAGTCTACCCAAATATATGTGTCTCCTTTCATAAAATAGTTTTACCATTTAGGATTTTGGTTGCAGTTATGCTCCTGGAATAAAATGCATATTTAGCTCTAGTCCTGTCTATGAAGCTTATCTTGCTTATACTTTTGAACTTTGTTATGCAAATAATTTAACTAACACTTCCTCTAACACTCACAAATAAAAGAAGATTAATGTGGTAGCCGTAACATTTCATTACTAAAGAGGAATCAGAGGTCTACCCTCAGTTCAAACATATCTTCTGTTTGATCATATTTACGATCTAGCTATTATAGTAAGAAATACTGTATTTCTAATTAAGTTATAATAGGTACTTTTACAATACATATTTGTACATATGAATAAATTTGGTTAAAACCCCTAACACATACAAGAGTTACCCTTTTTTGCTAAAATATGGTAACCAGCCTCTTTAAATAATGTCTGAGGTAAATAAATTACATCATTCCTAGTAAGCAATAAAGCAGAATTTCTCTTGCAGCTATGGTTACCAAACCCTACCAAAGGAACAATTGTTTTTGTTCAGCTCCAGATAGAAGAAGCCCCCAAATCAAAATAAGCTAAAGCCTTTATGGAGCCGTTTACTCTAAATCCCTTCTCCTATGTTAGAAACCATATAGTACAGTGCTTCTCAATTATTTTCTGTCATGCCCCCCCCCTAGGAAGAAGAAAACATTTCGCGCCCCCCCGCGCGACTGTAAATAGTATCATTTGTCTATAAAATTGTTATAAGTACACCTCTGCATAACACTATCCTTATTAACGTATAAGAGAATAAAAAAAGAAAGAAATGTGGATCAATTTACAACAAAGAATAGCTTTATTAACTGTAGCAGAAAAGATTTAAAGTGCATTAGAAATTTAAAAATAAATAAATCCTTAATTAAACTAAACTGCCGAGGTCAAACGCGCCCTCCTTTACGGAGCCTCGCGCCCCCCCTGGGGGGCCCGCCCCACTATTTGAGAAGCACTGATATAGTATGAAGAAAAACAAAGAACAAACAAATCTAGGCCTAGTTCAAGTTCCAGTATAACCACAACTTTACACACCAGCCCTAAGTACCCATTATACTCAGACAGTGGTTGTAAATCCTAAAAAAGGGAAGGGGAATGGTAACTAGAAAATGTTAAAGTATATCCGTTTTAAATTATGCAAGAAATTCAGAACAGAAATAAAAGTTCTTTTAGATAAAAGCATAAAATGGACTGTAAAATTATGTACCTAGGGAGTAAAACCTATTTAACTTACTGGTGCTTACTCCTGAGTAGAGAAGGGAGAATCATTATATACCATTAGGGACATTACTGTACTGTACTGTATTGTCATGAAACTAAACATACAGTATCAGGATGTGATCAGTGATTAAATAAGAAACCTATATAATACAAAACATTAAACCCTAGTGGAGGGAGAGAGGCAGAATACCAGTGAAATAAATAATCCTAAGCAATGAAAAAAGCATTGGCAGGAGCTATAAGTAATTCTGTGAGCTTGCATGGGACAATATACAATAAATCTTTTGATGCTTGGTCATTCTATGCACACACAAACACATACTCTGCTTTCAACCAAGATATTCTGTAATTATCCCTCATGGGGTTTCTTGTAACATTCTCTGAATACCAGACCATGGAGAGGGAGACTACGTGGCAAACATGCCATTATGTTTTCATATTTCCAGTTTGCACTTGAAATAGTTAAGCCCAGTTAGGCTCTAAGGATTTGCACAATCCCTTTGATATACCTAGGGTTACAATACCTGAACTCTCATAAAGGAAAGCATATTATAGTAAGTTATTTCACAAGCACAGTATGGAACATAATATATGTTTATTTTTGCTCTTGTTCCCTATCACTCGAGCCTAAAGGGACAGATGCAACAAAAAAGTCCTAACATCATTAATTCATAAATCCAAATGAAACATACATCATGAAATGAGTGAGAGCTACCCATAAGACTCTTTTAACTTGATTCACACAGGACTTCGTAGCTAACTCTTAAATGCAGGTTAGCAAAACAAGTGTTATGCCCAAACAAATGGCTGTATAATCAAACAGCATGCTAACTTTATTTTCCTCTAGCAATTTATAGCATCATCTAAAGTTGTCCAACTACTAGTAATGAGGACATGCTTCATGTTGCTTTGGTGATGGCTGGGTGATGCTAGGAAAATACCCTGATGGGGAAATGGGGTGAGACAACAGCTGGGTTCTCACAATATGCTGAAACAATAATGACCTGATCCCATTTGAGTCCACAAGAGTATTATGAAATACTCAAAACTTAAGAATCTGGCATGCAAAGAATTGTTTTCTGCACAGAATTGACTGGAATTTAAGCCATCCTTACATCTTTTTTCATTTCAGTATTTTCAGAGGAAGTATGTGTTGTTTTCTTTCTTCTCAAACCCAAACTCCTCTATACCATTTCTGAAATTTGATGGCAACACATGGATTTTTCTTGACATGAAGGGTACACAAGATTCCAATATATTTACTGCTTCATAGGGCTGCTCTATATCCTTGCAGCTGCCATCCTGAAGGAAGGAGAAGGGTTGCTTACTCGGGCCAAGCTGCTCTAATGGAGAAGAGGATCAACTCCATTGTACATGCAGTTGTCCTTTTTTTCCCCTTACTGTTTCCACAGAAGGACTTCCCTGTCAGTAGGAATCCTTCCACCTTTAACTTTCAATCCTTAATCCTCATTTTCATTTGGAAAACTGTATATTATCTCTTGATCTTTCGGGCAGCTTTTCCTCTAAGAGCAATGATGGGAAAGCCAACCCAGGCAGGCACTGTAAGAGTTTAGTGAAATTCAACATTAATGACAAAACTCTACCAGGTGCACTCAAGACTAATGTGGCTTGTAGCAGAAGATGGAGACTGTGCAACCCACAATCCAGCAAAAAGCCCCAGAGACATGAGTCTAGTCAATCTTCCACAATGGCTCCAGTGGTTCTACTGCTATTAAGCCAGCAGCAATAACTCTACATTTCTGGAGCCTGGCAGAATCCCCAAGTTTGTCAGAAACTTGGAGAGATGGCATTATTATTATTGTTGTTGTTTAAATTTCTATACCGCCCTTCTCCCTTCCGGGACTCAGGGCGATGTACAGGCAACAATAAAATCACAAGTAAAAAACATAGAAACCTTTAAAAATACATTAAATGATAAATAGCCTGTCTTAAAACCTTGTTAAAATCCCTGCTAAAAAACCATTCAAAACTATACCATTTAAAACTATGCCAGTTAAAAACTATGCCAGATACATTGAAGATGTATCTGCAGAAGGATGAATAAATGATAGTCTTAGCTATACCAGTCACCATGTTCTTTTCAATCACAGCACATTAAAAAGGGAATGGGAGGTTTAAAAAGTGTTTGTCCAGGCAGTTACCAAGAGTTGAGCTTTACTCAATGACACTTAATTAACTAACTTTATAAATGTGTCAGGAGTTACATGTTTCAGCTGCTTGAAGTGACCAAAGTACTCAATGGAAAGTTGTGTCTCTGGTAGCTTTCTCAACTGTATGATTCTGCAATGCAGCAGGAAGAATTTCAGTTCTTTTTAGGTGTAGATGCTGAACATACAATGAAGCTTCTGTTGACCATTTTAGCCTAAAAAGGGATCCATCCTTTTTGGCAAATACTACAAGAAGTGAAACAATGATCTATCCTCACAAAAGCTGAAGTTTTGTTTAGTTGACAAGTGAGCAGATCAGGCCATAAATCCCTAACACAGAATTATTTTGATGACACTCATCAGATGATTGAACTATAGCTACTGAAAGAAAGAGTACTGTGACCTTAGCAACCCCAATTCTTACATAATTTATAGGATAACCTAAGTCTGTACCAAGAATTAATCCCAAAAGGCAGAGCTACTGCTTGCAATATATCTGCTTTCTGGGGAAGACAAAGAATTCTGGAAGCCAGCCCAGCAAAGGCATTTTCCCAAGGATGCTTATGCTTCCAACCTTACAATTATATATGCTGTATCTCAAGTTTTTGAAAAGTAACACATGAATGACTTAAAAAAACAAAGGTTCGAGGCTAATATGGATGCAATTGGTAGAAAAAGTTCAGGTTACTCAACCTCTCATATTTTTTTTGCTTCTGTACTTTTACCAATAAAAAAATGCAGCGGGAAAGATGCAGGGAGGTTTCCCTAAGGAATCCAGATGTCAATTTTATAGCAGCTGTTCTGCTGCTGTAGCAAACAGATGAACTTAAAAAGCCTCAGGCACAAAGTTCACAGCCGTGGATAATCATTCTAGAGTAATTACCAGCTTGCTCCCTCAGAGGATTTCACCTGTGAGAAATCACTGGGAGCTAATTACTCCAATTACTCTCTTGATACCTGCCGCCAGCAGAGATGCAACCAAGCAAGCAGCAGGGCTTGGTAGGAGCTGAAAAGTCAACTCCCCACCTCCCCCTTTGCATTTTTTTACAGCCTTTCGAGTTCACTTGCCTTTTGCCCTCTCTTCCATTAACGTCACCTACATTGACAGGAAGTATCCCTACGCCAGGTTTTGTCTTCTGCCTTTCTCTTTTCCACAAAAATTATGAATAGAAGCTCTGCTCCAGCCATTTAAGTAAATGATGAAAACAATGAATCTAGAGAGGTAATATAACTTGTAACAAACATGGCGCTGCTGAAGGGAGAAAGGCAGGTGTGAAATGCTACCAGTTTGGATCAGTTTGCCCAAACCAGTAGTAAAAAAAATGTTACCAGTTTGAGTGAATTGGTATTTCCGATGACCAGCTGTGATGCGCAATTCATATTAGCTAGAATCGTCAATTTCCTGCTTTCTAGCTCATCTAAATTGTGTGGCACAGAGGATTCCCCACCCCTCGCTGTTCTATTTACCTTTGCAGACTCGGAAGGCTTCCAAATGTTCCTTTTTTAACGCTGTGCGGGTGCACATGTACGCGCAAAGCGCACACTCGGTGGCAGAGTCACCAAAACGGTAGCAGACTTCAGGAAGATTTCACCACTGGAGAAAGATACAGTTGGTAAGAAAAAATATAGGAAAACTAAGACAAATACAGCACATAGAGACATGAAAAATAACATTGTAGGTCCCCCATTTTCATAAAGAATTCTTTGAATGCCAAAGTTTTGCCAAAAGCAGCAGCCATTCCAACAAACTAATGTATTCAAGAATATTGCTTTCACTTGATAGGGTTGACTATTAAATTTATAATGTGAAAAAAAATGTGATTTCAAATTTCTAGCCCTCAGAATAATAGGTATCTTAAGAACAAGCAATGCATGTGTTTCAAAGGAACATGTTTCCTATATATTTTGTATTTAGGTCTTAGTTCTAATAAAAATCATTTTGAATTTTGGAACAAGCATTTCTATAGCTTGCAGCAAGATCTTGTATAGGTCTTCTTAGAAATATGTCCTTTAGCCTTCCTTGGAGTTTAAGAGTTGTGTTTAGAATAGCAGGTTTAATTATCTTGTCTAATCCCTGCTGTTCAAACTCCACTGTGTTTCTGGTAGTCTTATAAGATATCCTTAACATGTGCCAATAAGCTATAATGTACATTATGCCTCTTACAATTTTCCAGTTGAGTGTTCAAGACACAGGCAACCACAGATCTACTGATATTTTTCAACCATTAAAATATAATGAAGAGATAGCTGGAATATAACTACTCTTGTGAAGAAAAGGCTGGAAAGACTTTTGAATGTTGACTACACAAGCCATCTTATATCAGCAAGAGACTGCTAGCACTATGACTACTAAAAATCAAGACCTGTTAAAAACTGTAAAGTTCTCCTTCTATCTGCTGCCAAATGTTATGGAAGTGGAACTCAGACTTCAAGAGTTGTTGACACTTGGGAATATAAGTAATTGAGCTGCTACCAAGAATCTTATCCTTAGCCCAGAAATTGTTTTTTTTAAAGTGTGTATTTCAAAAACATCAAGCCCTCTGAGAAACTCGGTTTTTGTTCAAGCTACCAAGTCATTCAGGCTGATGGCCTCAAACCAAGCTAGGAACTAAAGAAAAAAATGTCTAGCAAAATCTGATAACTCCAGAGAATTATATGTATGCCAGACTTACAGTGATCAGAGGAGTCCAAAGTAAGGTGTTTTTTTTTCTCTTTTTCATGATAAGAAGAAACAGGATTTGTTTGTTATTATCATTTCTATAGCACTTGATTCCAGCTTGTTCAGAGCATAATCAAAAATATTAAAATTCCTTAAATGTTATAGCATTTGGGGAGGTCACAGAATTAAGCAGTATCTTAGACTCATTTCTTGCATGATTTGATTAGACTGACTCTCACCCTCTTGGCCTTCCATAAGGCCTTAAAGCATGGACGTGAAACTCAATTGCGTCACGTAACGTATCATGACTTAAAGAGATCTGGTTGTGTGTCACAGCCTGTAACTATAGATGTGTTGTTTTGTTTTTTCTATGGCTGCAAATTATATATATGTATGTATGTATGTGTGTGTGTGTGTGTGTGTGTGTGTGTTAGTTTTTATGAGCTGATCAATAAAAACTAACACACATATCTAAACAAATTTACACAACGGAACTCATGGTTCTCTGTCTAGATGGTCTCTGGTGATGAGCCGAAAGGCAGAGAAGGAAACAGTATGTCTCCTCCCTTAATGGGGCTCTAACAGGAAGTTGTGAAAACAATTATCTATCTATCTATCTATCTATCTATCTATCTATCTATCTATCTATCTATCTATCTATCTATCTATCTATTATTGTTATGGTGTTTTTAATTGTTGTTAGCTACCCTTATATTGAATTTGAGTTGAACAGCCACAAATACTGAATGAATAAACATTCCTTTGATGCAGCACTTGGCAAAGAAAACATGAAAAAAAGGCATCCACTAGCTCCATATTTTCTTCTCTTGAATCAAAAATGTCAGAGACCTGACTTCCGGTTCCGGCTCCAGCGGTGACGGGCGAGCCTAGCGCTCGCTCGCCGTTTTGTTGCTTTTTCTGCCCCCCCACGGGGGCGAGACACCCCGTTTTTTCGGGGGTCTTCCGTAGGGCCGGCTTGCCTGGGCTGCTCCCTCCACGGCAGTGGGGCAGCGACCCTTGTCTTCGGCTCAGGTGAAGGAGGACATGCTGCGGGGGGATTTCCCTTCGCCAAAGGCAGACGGCACCATTCGTTAACATGGAGAGAGAGGATCGCCTGGGTCGGAAGGCTGCCTGGGGCTTTGACTACGAAGGGGAGAGTGAGTGATTTAAAACTTTTTTTTTCTGCTGTCAGCCTGGCTGAAAGGACTTGGAGGGGGGGGGTGTTTGCTTGTAAAAAAAACCCTCGGATTTAAGCGGCGCTTGAAAATGGCTCATCGCTGCGAGGAAGCGGATATTTTCAATCCGGACTGTTTGTACAAGGGAAAGTGATTTGCGGCTTGATTTGCAACAGAGTTTCTAGGTCTGGCTGAAACAATTTCTTTAACCACTCTCCCCTTTGGGCTTTGAGCTTGGATGGCGGAAGATGGCTTCTCTTTGTCCCTGAATGACTATTTTACTTATGGAAAATTTCCAGCGTCTCTTTGTGACTTGGACTTCCTCTGGTTACTAAAGTAAAAAAAAAATTTTGGGATTTGTGATTTCTTTTCTGGAGTGCCTTCGTTATTATACTTATTGATTTGGAAAATTGTTTCTCTCTTGGTTCCTGAACTTTACAACTTTGAACTGAACTTTTGGCTCCTGATCTGCCTTAACAGCTCCACTCTAAAAACGCCATTTTAGTGGCACCAACTTTTACAGCTAATCATGGCACAAGAATCAGCACTGGCAAGCTTAGAACTAAGGATGGCTTCTCTTGAATCGGTTATACAAACTTTGGTACAAGAAATCAAGGCTCAGAGGGCAGAAAATATCAACTTTAAAAAGGAGTTATTGGATATGCGGAAGCAAGTGCTGGAGAACACACAGAAGAATGAAGAATTGGAGGGGGGCTGGAGGGGGCTAAGGGAGAGATTAAAAATGTCACAAATGAGGTTGTGGAAATAAATGGGCATGTGTCTAGGATGGATATGGAAAGGATGACATATTTTTTGAGATTTCAGAATGTTTCTGAGGAATCTGGTGAATGTCTCCCTGATCTCATGAGCACAATTTTAGCAGACTATTTACAGAAACCCAAGGATGAGATTAGGGGGGACATTGACCTAGCCTATAGAATAAATTCTGCATATGCCAGGATAAATGAAGTACCTAGAGAGATACATGTTAAATTTGTTAGAAGGTCGACCAGAGAGGAAATCCTGAAAGTGCAAAGGGGGGGTCCGTTAATTTACCAACAAAAGGAGGTTACCATCTTGAAGCAGATCCCTAGAAAGATTAGAGAATCGAGAAGGAAATTTTCCTTCTTGTCCAAAAAGTTGTTTGACCACGGGATCTGGTTCAAGTGGGTGACGCCCGAAGGGATGCTGGTGTTCTGGGAAGGAGGAAGAGTGAGGATTAAAACAGTTGCTGAGGCGGAAGCCTTTCTTAAAAAACACTCCTCTGCCCTGGGGGAAGATTCAGGGGGGATGGAGGGAGCCACGGCCCCGCCCGCTGGGGGCCCGGAGGGTGAGATAGAAGATTCAATAGCCAAGAGACTTAGATCAAAAAAATAACTTTGCTTTGATTTTTGAGTAATATTGTATAACATGTGTATCTGGATTTTTGTAAATGACTGACAGCATAGAATTGAGAACTTAAAAACATGTACTTGTTTTCACTTTGTAGTGTTATGAACAATGTTTTGTTATTGATTTATATTGAAGTTCCAGAAGGGCCGACGACTTTGACGTGAATGCTCTCAAAATTGTAAAACCAATAAAACTTTTTCAATACAAAAAAAAAAAAGGCAGAGACCTAATCATATGTCTTTCTTTGTCCTATAGAACTTATTATTTGATATTTGATACAAGGTTTAATGGACTCACAGTAACATGAGAGATGGACCATGGTCAGGCCTGTGAAGGATGTTGGTTTGTTTTTTTTAATGGAATGCACTCTATGAGCTCTAATAAAACAACAATCATGAAGAATATACTTGGTTAGGATGAGGGTGACAAATAGGCAATCCTTTTCATAAGGACAATAACCAAGCTATTATGAGAAACTAGCTACATCGATTGCACGACATGACATACTTTATACAGCACAACCACCTGTTCATTATGGAAAACTAGTAGAGATCACTGCTCATATGGAATGCAGGTGTGCTACACACAGGATTGACAGCCAATTGGAAATCTCTAGAGAGAGATGAAGTTTGAGGTGTCCAGTATCTTTTTCTTATGAACATTGTTTTCTGGAAATGGAAATAAGACTGGTAGGGATTGTTGGAAACAGAAAAAAGTCAACTGCTACCATTGTTTGTCTATTTTTATTTTTGGCATTCTGAGTATCAAAAATATATTTTCCTGAGCTTGCAAAGCTACCCTGTAAACTTAGGAAAAGGCACACTTTTTAAAGAAGCAGCCAGCAGGAAGAATGAAGCTGTGCATACTTGATCTGAAGCACCTTTGCTTCCCTTCAGATCCAAATATGCTACATTCTAGCACAGCCTTTCTCAACTTGAGTTTCATGAAGGGTTTCCCGGGGATGTGTTCTTAATTAAAATAAGCTCTTTTTTTAACTTTGCCCTCTGTGCTGTGTAATGCCAGCACTTGTAATAAAGGATATTCTTGTGCACCTTGACTCAGCTGCCAGCCTGCCTCTTGGTTAATATTATTATTTATTAAATTTAACAGTATGCTGCCTGATTCATAGAAATTCAGAATGATTTACAGATTTCAAATAAATAAATAAATACAAGGAACAAAAGAAGAGCAACAGAAAAGGAACACAAATGGCAGGGGGGGGGGGGGGGAACCAAACCCAAATAGGAACAAGGAAAAGCAACAAAGGTCTGTCACCTGTCTTTTGGGCAAAGCCCAGGGCAAAAAACTACATCAGAAAGCTACATCTATCCCTTTGGAATACTAGTAGGTAGAGAGACCATTCAAGTGTTTGGTGTAGCTTCATTCCACAAGGAAGGAGCTGCTACAGAGAAGCCATGTTCCAGTAACTCTATAGGTGGCATTGTTTAATTGATGGAACCTGGAGTGCACCAAACCTGCCAGATAAAAACAGATTAATCATATGAGAGATAGGCAGTCCCTTGAATTACCTTAGTCCAGTCTCTCTCTCTCTCTCTCTTTCTTCCTCCCTCCCTCCCTCCCTCTCAGCCCAACTCAACTCACAGGATTGTTGTTGTGAGAAAAATAAGATGAGCAAGGTGTGTTGGATATGTTTGTCACCTTGAGTTTTCTGTAAAAATAATACAGATGGGATAAAAATAAATAAAGTAAAAATAAATAAAACAATCAGACCCTCTGCCAGGTGCAATCAGCACCTTGAATTGCACCCAGAAGCAAACTGTCAACCAGTGCAACCTCCAGAGCAGAGATGTTACATTGGCATACCAGGGTGTCCATCTCTGCCTATGTCACTGCATTCTGAAACAGCTGAAGGTTCTGGATGGTGTTCAAAGGCAACCACACATAAAGTACATTGCAGTAAACAAGCTGTGAAGTGACCAGTGGTTGTCTGAACTGCCCCTAATCTAGGAAAGGGAACATCTGGCACCAAATGAAACTGGCGAAGGCATGTCTGCTCACAGCTATCTCCTGTGCAAGGGATTTCCTGAGACCTAAAAATTATTTCAAGAGTTTCTTCAGGGTAAAAAGGTTGAGAAAAGTTGCAATTGCATATTATTATACTTCATACATCTCCTTGTTTATGGGATGTGGTTGATGTACAAGGTTGTCTCTAGATCAGAGAATCTAGCAAAATTGCCAGAATTGTCTACTATTGGCAGGCAAAGATGAAGCATTAGTGCAACTATGCCTAGTAATCTAGTCTAAACTTTATCTTCATAATAAACCATTGTGGGAAAGCCTCAGTTGATCAAATGCATAATGGCTGGAGAAATTGAATATCTATGGGGCTATCTGGTTGCCTATAGCATATGGAACATTGCAAATTGGAATAAAAATGCAATAAATTATAATAATTAATAAACTGGGGGAAAGTGCCTGAATCTAAGAAGAATGTAATAAATCTGAATGAATTTATATGATCTTGTGGAGTGAAGGTAATGAATACATGCATGAAAATTAAGTGTTGTAAATGAAAGATCTAAATGTATATGAAAAATATGATCTGACATGATATTTGTTGTGGCTGCCTATGACGGTAAGAACACCTAGGTTGGTGACACTTGCAGTTTATGCTCCATTCACTGGCAATAATAGGAAACATTGTGCTACATCCTCAATGAATGTGTTCCAGGAGGATAAATATTCACTTACATGTCATGAATATATAAATTGAGGGAATGAAGTGGAAGTGTCTGGACCATTTGCCATCCCTAAAGTGAATGAGACTAGTAATTATTTACTGAACAATTGCTTGGAAAAAGTTTTGCTGAATGCAGAAACACCTGCAATAAGAGAATGAATGAATCATGTGGCAAAATATTCATTCTGTTGCTCTCCCAACAGAATGAATTGAAAAAGGATTTGAGGGAAGAGGATCTGGAAAACGCATGGAACAAAGTAAAAAACACTTACCGTATGTTACAAAGTGCCATTAAGTTATCTTAATGTGAAGTATGGAAAGTACATTTAATTAAATTATGAAAGAGACTGTAGGTGAGGGGAGGGGATGTACCTAAGACAGTGAAAATGCGAAGAATGTAAACAAAGAGAAGAAGGAATTGTAAAGATTAAGAGACAAAGAAAATGCAAAGCAATTTTGGCAGCAATAAAAATCCCATTCTGTAAGTGGGTGAAGAGATTTAAAGAAGAAACTTCTGGTAGAGTGAATGAAATTAAAAATAAAAGTATCAAGATGCTTCTAGGAATTTGCCTGTATTTACATGAAAATGTACTTTTAATACATTAAGAACATGATTAAAAAACACTATAAATGTTAGTGTGCAAGAAAAAAGGTGGCAAAAAGCAAGTCATAAAAATTGTAAGAACGTTGAAAAACAGTTTGCATGTGTAGATGGAGTAAGCAGATATTTAAAAACTGAGTTGCTGTGTGATTTAATGCATGTGTGAAGAATATGTTCCATTAATTATTGAAATGATGCTGCTATTGTTCCCCTACATAAATGAAAAGAAAGCAGGGATGAATGCAAAAACTATTTAACTATGTCTTAGAAACTGTTTGACAAAATTCTGATTTAAAGAGTACAATAAAAGTCAATGAACAAAATTTGATAAGTTTGGTTCATCTGTAGACCAGTCACAGAGCGCATGCACTATATTTTTACTCTTTAGGGGATTATTGAAAAATAAAATGAGAATATACTCGACTTATGAAACTGTATGATAAAATTATTAGGCTTGAATTGTGGAATTATAGATTTTCACAAAGCAAGTATTAAACATGTATAGCAGACCTGAGTTATCTCTATTCCAAGAAATCCATAATGGAAAGTTTTGCATGATTATGGATTTGAAGATTGGTTGCTGAATACAAAAAAAAGCTGTATATAATGGAAGTAAAGCATGGTTGAAAATAAGCAGAATGCTTAGAAAATGATTCAATATTGAGCAGGCATTAAGACAAAGATATTTGATATCCACTTAATTGTTTAATATATTTATCAATTAATATACAGTTAGTCCTCCACTTACGACAGGTCACTTAGAGACCGTTCAAAGTTATAACACTGAAAAAAAAAGACTTATGACCATTTTTCACATTTACGACCATTGCAGCAGCCCCATGATTATGTGATCAGAATTCAGATAGTTGGCAACTGGTTCATACTTATGACCGTTGCTGTGTCCCAAGGTCATGTGATCACCTTTTGCAACCTTTTGACAAGCAAAATCAATGGGGGAAGCTGGATTCACTTAACAATCGTTTACCAACATCAACTGTAGTGGCAAGAAAGGTCATAAAATGGAGCAAAATTCACTTAACAAATATCCCAACAACAGAAATGTTAGGGTCTATTCTGGTCGTAAGTCGAGGACTACCTGTAAAAGGAAAGCTTATGATGATGTGCATCAAGGATATGAATATGCAGTTTTCTTTATCAGAGGACGCCATGTTGTCTGCCATGTTGATAACACAAATTATTTGCAAGAAATGTAAGATAAATTGCATAATGCAATGTAAAAATTATGAATCTGAAAATCTGAGCATCGAACTCCAAGGCAATTGGTCTGAACAAACAGAAATGGTGAAAACTGGAGCAAGTAAATGAATTTATGTTCCTTAATATATTAAAGATAGGAAACTGGATGAATTTTAGAACATATGAATAAAGCTAAAGATAGCAAGAATGGGATACTTAAGAAGTTGTTTGGTAAACAATAATGGTAGTAAAAGAATTAATGACTGCTGAGGAATATGATTTCAATACGAGAATGAGTCTCTGTACAGAGGATTTAGATTTAGATTTATTGCATTTATATACTGCCCTATCTACCTTTCGGGACTCAGGGCAGTGTACAGCCAACAGTAAAAATGAGTAATATAAAAGTTAAGATCAAATGTTAAGATATAATTAAATAAATTGGCCTGCCAAATTAAACCCCCCTACTAAAATCAATTTAAAAACTACGACAGGCTGGCAGCACGAAATAAATGGGAGTGTGGCGTTAGCTTTGAAAAAGGTTTTCAACCACCATTAACTGCCATTAAGCTCATCTACATGGGGCTTCCCTTGAGATGCACCCGGAGACTCCAGTTAGTGCAGAATGCGGCCACGCGGGAGATCTTGGGAGTTTCAAAATACTCCCATATAACACCTCTCCTGCGCGAGCTGCCTGTGGCCTTCCGGGTGCGTTTCAAGGTCTTGGTGACCATCTTTAAAGCGCTCCATGGCATCAGGCCGGGCTACTTGCAGGACTGCCTACTACCACATACCTCCATTCGACCTGTCCGCTCCCACAGGGAGGGCCTTAGGGTGCCATCTGCCGGACAATGCCGGCTGGCAACTCCCAGGGGAAGAGCCTTTTCTGTGACAGGTCCCGCCCTCTGGAATGACCTGCCCCCAGATCTCCATACAATCTCAGACCTTCGCCTCTTCCATCGGGCATTAAAAACTTACTTTTTTCATTTGGCCGGCCTGGCATAGCTAGTATAGCTATTTTATTATTTTAGTTGGGTTTTTAACAAATGTTCTTAGCACGGGTCAAATTTATTTAATCTTCGTTTTAATCATTGTAACTGTTTGTACTTATGTGGATTTAATATTTATTTTTATAGTTCCTTTGCACCGCCCTGAGTCCCATTTTGGGAGATAGGGCGATATACAAATCGAATAAACTAACTTAACTAACTAACTAACTAACTAACTAACTATTTTACCTCATGCTTTAGTCCTGTAAGGAGGGAATAAGGCAGAAAGTTAAAATTGCTCCCTTTTCATTCTTTTAGTATAAGAAGAGGGAGAGAAAATCTTTGTCAGACTTTCAAAATTCTGTTCTGCAACAGAACTTTCAAAATTCTGTTCTGCAACAATAGATGTACAATAGTCCTTATGGATTGTCTATCTAAAGGGCCAGCAGTCTAGTACACAAGAAATATGCTTAGGCAGTTTATAAAGAATGAATGAGAAGTGAATTACAAAACACAGGTCAGGAGCAGAGGTGGTATTCAGCAGGCTCTGCCTAGTTCTGGAGAACCGATAGCCAAAATTTTGAGTAGTTTCAAGAACAGGTAAATACCACCTGTGACTGGTCTCGCCCCCAACTATTCTCTGCCTCCCAAGTCACAATTGATGGGGAGGGAATGGGAAATTTGCAGTAACCTTCCACTGGAATGGGGAGGGAATGGAGGTTTTACAATATCCTTCCCCTGCCACACCCACCAACTCACGCCCACAGAACCGGTAGTAAAAAAATTTGAATTCTACCCCTGGTCAGGAGGAAGACTAGGAAAAGTAAAGGTGAATGGAACTGATGAAATCCTCCGAATGACAAAAAAAAAAAAGATAGTTTATGTCTTTTGAAGAAGCAAGAATGGTAAGGACTTAAAGTTAGAGAAGTATGGCGAATAGTTGTGATGTAAGCTGGGAATGTACTTTAAATCCAAAAGTTCTTCATCAAGGCAGCCTTTCTTTAAGGAAGCTGCATCTTTTCTTGGGAAAACACAACATCCATGCAATCCTAGCAAAGTACATTTTTTAGTTAAACAGGGTGCATACCCCAGTTTCAAAACATGATTTTGGCTGTAGGCCACAGATGCAGTGCAGCTGAAATGTAAATAGATTAGTGTATATCTCCCTCTACCTCATTTTTAAAAACTATTTGGCTTACTATTTATCCTTTTCTGTGGAAAGCTATTTGACTATTTCTTAGCATTTTCTGTAGAGAATAGAAATAACAGATTGGTGGATAATATATATGTGCTACCATTTCTCAATTTCACAATACAAGATTGCCACCTGCTGAGTCTGTCAGTTTGTAAAATCGTGCTTATTATGCCTCTGACAATATAGGAACTTATTGAAGGAAATGTCCTTCCCTATTGCAAATAGGTAGTTATCAAATATAGCTACCATGTGGAAATTATATACTTCAGGAGTATCTAAATGATACATAACCTTATCAGTTACCTATTCAAACATTCTTCTTAGTGTATCTATATGATAAAAAGTAATGGTAATATAGATTTGAAGAGACTTTTTGTTAGATATGACATCTTGAGTTTGATAGATATAAAGCAAAATTGTCTCCAAAAGTTTCTCTATGTATGTCATCATAGGAAGCCTTTTTCAGAAGAAAAATGATAGTTAAATCTACTTGGTTGATCTACATTATACTGAATTATTAACATTTGCTGAAAACAGAGTCTATCTTAAAAACAAGGGAAAACTTGGAGGAGGGTTTTGCTTGTCAATGGTTACATATGCTCAATTACTTGAAAATTTTAAATTGGACAAAAATAACTACTTTTACAGATGAAAGAACTGGTTTCAAAAAGGATGTATGTACCAGCAATGAACAACTTATTGCTAAGTTGTATACATTGTTATGGATGATGAATCAGTAAGATGAATATATTAAATATATGATTAAATGAGCAAAACATTTAGGAGTATAATATGTCAAACAGTTTTTTGGAAATGTGACCAACATGAGGGATAGTTTTTATTACTTATAGTGAATCTGTAAAAGTGAAATGAAATATTGGGATCAGAAAGGTTTGTTAATCCAGCAGACTCTTTAAAATAATGTAGGTTTGAAATCAAGTTTTCCTTTTAAGTTTAATGGAGAAACAGATTGAAAGAAAACATGGAACTTTATTTTTATACATATGTGATATCTGCTGCAAAGGTTTTGAATGCAGAGAGATGGAAGATTGTACAAATTCCCACAAACAATAGCCTAATCGAACAACCAAGAGGGTCTATGACAATTCGCCACAGCTAATTCGTCATGGCCAACTCACTATGGCTATGTTGCCACAGTCAACTTGCCATGTCCAACTCACGGCAAGACAATTCACCACAGCCATCTCGCCACAGGACAACCCAGTGGGGACAAAAGTTGCACTAATATCAAAGAAATTGTGGATTAGAATCATTAAAGAATGAATGAAAAAGGAGAGGCAGAATGAAATGTGAATGGCAAAAACTAAAATAATTTTTACCTATTTTAAATAATTAAATAGAATTGTTAAATTGTCCCATAGCGAGTTGTCCTATGGAGAGTTGGCTACAGCAAATTGGCTATGGTGAATTGGCTGCAACAAGTTGGCTGTAGCAAGTTGTCCCATTCCCCCGCCAAGACCACTTCCACCAGCACTGACAGGGCATGTCACTAGTATATAATAGTATATTAAAATGAGACTCTCCCTTCTAGCGCTGTTGTCCCCTAGTAAGGAAACACCAAGCTCAGAGAGCACCAAGGACCTCACCATTTGCGGACCTGTTATTATGATGCATTTATATGTTATCTATTTTATTTAGAGTAATAAATTCTGATATATATTGCTGTCATTTCACTATTAAACTGTGGGGCTTACAGTCTTTAATAAAAGCGCCTTTTTTGGAGTGGAAATGATTTCCGTGTTGCCAATGTGTTCAAGAATTCTAGAGAGAGATGGTGCAGGATACCATAGATAATTTTGGAGTAGAATAGGAGAGCTCTCTAAAGGAGATATCTCTTTTCAAGTTGAGCTGAGCTGGGTTAGTCTTTCTTCCATCATTTTAAACCAAGCTCAAAAAGTAGATCAAGAGGGAAATGCTTCTCTGGATGTTGGTGTCCACTGGTATTCCACTATACCAGGGGTGTGAAACTCGTGGTGTCACGTTGTCGTCATGTGATCTATCATGACTTTTCCCTTCACTAAATCAGAGGTAGGCGTGGCCAGTATGTGATGCATCTGGCCCATGGGCTGCAAGTTTGACACCCCTGACCTATACCACACTACATTGTATCAGACAAAGTTTTCATAAATATATTCTGAAAAAAATAGTACTGCTGCCTCTGAACCCTCACTCAAAGAAAAGTTATACTCTCTCTTTCATAGCAGAGTTTTTAATCCACTTTCTTACAGAAAACACTTACAGACAACTTGATTCTCATTTTTTTAATGGATCTCTCTCTTTATATGCATTTAGGCAAAATGTTTTACATAAACTAGAAGAACCCACAACATATATTATATCCCTCAGTTGGGTCAGAAAGACTAATAACTTGTCTTGTGAAAATAATACATATCCAAACCTAAATATTCTCAGTCAGAATTTCATGTTAAGAAATAAAACATAGGTCAAATTCATTGAAAAGTTGAGCAGAAAAATGAAAACCTAAGAATAATCTTCACATATAGCTTGCCAGTCTATTCAGGTTTTTTTAAAATTAAACAAAAAGCTGTATTTCTTTATTATACAAAAAGAATATCTCACTCCCAATATTCTATCTTGGGAATATATTTCTATCTTTCCCTAAGCCAAAGAAACAAATCCACAAAGATCAAAATAGCAGCTTGTAGAATGTTTCATTGATGAGGCGGCATATCTTAACTATCCCTAGGCATCCACTAGAGTAAGTCCATCATGAAGGGCACGTTTCCACATGTAGTAAGTGGAGCGTGCTGTTAAGGGAAAGTGAGCTCTGAACTCCTTGTATGTTGGAAAGGTCTTTGATTCAAAACGTTGCTGGAGAAACAGCTTGGCCTGGGCTTTGAACTGAGCTGTGGCAATCACATCCATCACAAACATGCTGCTGTTGACGGTTTCAGGCATTTGATAACCTGGACTTGCAGTGCTGCAGGTCGGCATCTGCTTATCCTCAAGCACTTGAGCAAACTCTTCAGGGTGTGCGGAATGGAATTTAAGTTCTGCCTTTCTATTCATCTCAGAAGATGTGGGAGTCTGCTGCAAATTTTGGGAAGCCATTGTTAAGGGGAGGCAATGCTTTTTGGTCTCCTTGACACTTTTTTTCCTCCAAAACCAATAGGTTGTAGAAGAAATATTAGGGTAACGCAAGCGAAACTTACAGAAAGGCATGTGCCATTTGTAAACACGTTTCCTGGCCAACTTGCGAGCTTGCTTTTGCCAACTGTAGAGAGATTGCTTAGTACCCATGAGAATTTGGGGCCCTGGATGCTGCCCATTGACCATCTTCATGTTAGGCAGGTTTGCTGACTTTAGTGACAGATACAGATTCCTGATTGGTTTCTGGATTACAGAAAGAGGTTGAGGTGGTTTGAGATTTGGATTCCCTTTCATGGCTTTTCTTCTCCAGTTATAATACGTTGATCTGGAGATGCCAGGAAAGCTACGTTTAAAGTTTCTATATGGCTCAAGACTATTCGTGGCAATGCATTTTTCTAGAAAAGACTTGGCTCCTTGCATGGAAGTTCCATTTTTGGTATGATTCAGGAAATGTTTTGAGCTCTGGCCTCCTTCAGATGTTGTTGCACCGTCCGGACTAGTGTGAAGCTTGTACATTTGAGGATCCTTAGACAAGGCAATTTCAGAAGAGGAAGAAACCTCACGGTTGTTCACACTTTGCATCTCGTGTTTCCAGGCATAGTAGGTAGAGCGAGAAATTTCTGGGAACAACTCTCGGAAGTGTTGAAGAGGAATAGTGTTACCTTCCTGAAAACAGGATTGCAAGAAATGTTTGGCTGCAAATCTGGCAGCTGCTTTCTGTCTATGCTCTCGTGACTGTCGTTTCCATCGATAGAAGGTGCTTTTGGTAATGCTGTGTCTTTCACGTAGGTTAGAGTAAGTCACCTGGGGATCCTTGTTCAGCAACTCCAGTGTCCTCACAGGCTGAACCTGAGGTTCTGGAATGGATGCTGTGGGTTCCAGTTCTTCCAGACCCATGACGGGGACAAAGCACTGAGCTTCGAAAACCTGGGAAGAAATCTGCCTCCCTGACCACATGATGTGAAGTGTGGAGGTTTGCAAGTTACACGTTCTAGGTCGGATGAGTCGGTTGAAGTATGGCCGTATCTTAAGGTTGCTCATTGGGTAGATGGAATAAATGTTGCATTGTAGTACAGATGCCAGAGCGTACACATGCCACATGTTGACATAGCTGCCAATAAAGCAACTGGCTTTAATGTCAACATCAAAGATAGCCTCGATGGTAGACAAAGGTAACTTACTCATCTGAGGAGATTTATCTGTACAAAGAGAATAACGAGCAGCTTGCAGCATCACCTTAGAATCAATCATGCCATGGAAATAGTACTGCTTGTTAAGCAACATCTCCACAACTGTACGGACCTGTAACTCCAGAGTTAAGCTTGTGTTACCCCACAACAACACACTTGCTGCCTCAAACAAGTGGTTCCCGTTGCCTTTACAAATGAAAGGCAACATATTGCGAGGAGCATCTTCTGGGTAAAGACTTTTTGCTACACGGTCAACTTCCAGCTCCTCCTGGAACTGCCTCCCATAATAGCTGGGTAGTGAAAAAGAGGACAAGATCATATGGCATTTCAAGGCTGCCTTAATTAATTGCCTTAGCCCATCACATTCAGACGCCTTCTGGAGCTTCTGGAGCACGGACTGCAATAGTTGATGGCGTTGGATCATCCTGAAATATAGAAAAATTTTTGAAGAATTAGAATGCCATGTTTTGCACAGATTTTCCCTTCATGGCTCCATGGAACTACCTAGAGAGGCACAGTTATGCTGTTCTGTCTTGGCACATAACTATACTTCTTGAGCACATCGAAAAGCCATATATAATTAAACAAAGTCCAAGCTAAGAGATGTTTTTGTTGAAAATGGTGTACAATCCTGTGGGTTAGAATACTGAATTAGACCTTATTCCTTAATAAATAGTCATAAGACTGCACTATGGTGAATTTTGCATTGGACTGCACATTTTATCAAATTTAATTTAATCAAGTATGTACATTATTCCATTGTCTTACGCATTGTTAGCATATACCAAATTAAGCTATAGTACATATTATCCACCTGAACCTATTAGCAGACTTTGCCATTAAACTGAAGGATTAACGCTTGAAAATATGATCAGTGTAACCTGCTAAAATTCACTGAAGAGCACAGCCATGCTAAAAGATAAAGGTATGCTTTCTAAATGAAGAAATACTCATTCTGAAGTTTACTTTTCCTCATTTTAATGCTGCCTTTCAGTAACTTTTGCTCTTTAAAAGACAGATATTTGATTTAAAAGCAGCTTGTTCATACGCTGTACTCAATCCAACAAAATCTCTCATCCTTTATTTGTTTGGTTTTTTTCATTTGTCAAATATTTGCTTATATCCTTTAAAGAAATCTTTTTTAAAAAAAAATCTGTGTTGCACCCCTGTAGTTTTTATTCTTTCCAGCCAGCCAGATGCATAGCAAGCATTGCAACTGCTGATTCAAGGGCCCATATCTAGTAGGCTAAGGAAGGCTGAGGTAACAAACTGTTTTGCTTTAATTCGTCATAAATAATTCAGCACAATAGTTTGTTTGTGTTTACATTTTACAGATTTATATTCTAAATATAAAGTACCTGGACTAAGAGAGCTTGCTATTGTACAATTTGGTTGGCTTTGCAAAGTAAAACAAACAAAGAAAAGCCAATATAATGCAAGACTTAAGAGACCTCTTCTGGTGATAAGACAACATTGCATTTCTACACTGGCATTTAGATAATTTACAAAGTGGTTTATAAAGTAAAAAAATAAATGCAAGAATTACTGCAAGATGAGGACTATGTGGATATCACAAACACATTGCAAAATTAGGAAATAAGTACTCCCTTTCACCAGGGCGGAGCCTGTCATTGAAAGCTCAGCAAACTGAAGATATGGAAATGAAGTAAAATTGTGCTTCTGTTTTTCCTAGCTGAGATCATTTTTAATTTAAAAAAAAATCCTAACAGTATTTTGCAGTAATCTGAGCAGGTAAGAACATGGTTTCAGCCACCTCCTGGTCATATTGCTTGCAAACATTGCTTGCAAAATGCAGCACGTTGGAAATTTAGTTCTGAAAACACAAGACCGAAACACCATTCTTCACAAACACTGCAAATTGTAAAGCTTTTCTCATAAAGTTTACAGGATGTAGCACTGAGTTATATGGTAAAGGTATAGTAAAGGTAAAGATTGCCCTCACACATATGTGCTAATCATTCCCGACTCTAGGGGGCGGTGCTCATCTCCGTTTCAAAGCCGAAGAGCTAGCTCTGTCCAAAGACGTCCCCGTGGTTATGTGACTGACATGACTAATCACAGAATGCTGTTACCTTCACACCAAAGGCAGCTCCTATTTTCCTACTTGCATTTTTACATGCTTTCAAACTGCTAGTTTGGCAGAAGGGACAAGTAACAGGAGCTCACTCTTGTGCGGCGCTAGAGATTCGAACCGCCGAACTGCCAACCTTTCTAATCAACAAGCTCAGCGTCTTGGCTACTGAGCCCCAGACAAGTATAGTATGCCTCACTTAATTTGAACACTTCAACAATGGGCAATGTATGTATGGGCGATGTAAGGTATGTCCTTTGCCATTCTTGCCACAGGATGTATTTTCCTATTCACATCCCTGTAAGTGGGCCAACAGGAATAGCTTAATGTGAGGATGGAGAACAGTTACACATTCTCTCCCTTATATATCAATTTTAAAAGGCATAAATGGTTGCAAATCTATCATGGAAGCTCTTCTGAGTAGAAAAGAACCTGTGATGTCTTATTCAGTTGTCTCTTTTCTTATATATGAAATTCAGCTTTCCATATCTAGTCTCCCAAAGTTCCACCATCCTAATTATATTTATTCAAAAATACATGTTTGAAAATGTGTTTTTCTTTCAACCAGAATTTTGCTGTTCATTATCTTTCAATTTTTCCCCCTCACATAGTATATTTTATTATTGTACACTTTGCACATTGCACAGATCTTTTGTGTAGTACGTAGTAGATTTAGCTGAGCTTCACCATTCGTTTTCTAATAACTTAATCCTCCAGTAGACCTTAAAAAGTGCTGATCTTAAAAACTGCTGATCTGTTTAGAAAAGAGAGAAAAGGGGATCTCAGTATTGACATATGTTTTCCTGACTTTTCACAAAAAGTGCAAGTCTTAATCTGCTACTTTTTGCCATTCTAATCATTTGTATAACGAGATATTTTAAGCCTTACTGTACAGATAAAAAATATAGAACAAGATTTCATAGCTTCTGATTTCTTCAGCGGGAAAGCACTTTAAAAGGACATATAAAAAGTACAGGTAGTCCTCGATTTATAACAGTTCATTTTGTGACCGTTCAAACTTACGACGGCACTGAAAAGTGACTTATGCCCAGTTTTCACAGTTACGACCTTTGTAGCATCGCCATGATCATGTGATCAAAATTCAGATGTTTGGCAAGTGACATGTATTTATGACCACTGCATAATCCTTAGATCATGTGATCTCCTCCTGACAAGCAAAGTCAAAGGGAAAGCCAGGTTCACTTAACAACCAGGTGATTAACTTATCAACTTATTCACTTAACAACTGTTTCAAGAAAGGTCATAAAATAGGGCAAAACTCACTTAACAAATGTCTCACTTAAGGACAGAAATTCTGGGCCAATTGTGATCTTGAGACCTACTTGTATTCTTCTCTTAGGATGTCTAAAGCCATCACTAAAACAGTGACAGAACCTTCTCAAAAATGTTAGGAAATGTTTAGCTCAAATGGAAAAAAATCTTGTGAAAACAAACTGAGATAGACATAGCAGATGATATGGTGCCTTCATAATTTTTGAAATATAGTCTCATACAATCCATCGTGTGAGTTAATAATGGAAGACTTTTGGCCTAAGTCTAAACCAGGGGTGTCAAACTTGATTTCATTGAGGGCCACATCAGGGTTGTGTTTGACCTCAGGGGCTGGAGTGGGCATGGCCAGCTTGAGGTCACTTGTGTTGGAGATGTCTGTGGTGGCCCGAGGACTCTGCTGGGGAAAATGGACTTCGGAGCTCAGTTTTCAGCCATGATGGCCTCCTGCCACTCTCTGCCAATGAAAATGGAGCACGAGCTCAGTTTTGATGGCACAGGCACTGCGGGCCAGTCCTTTGCTTTTTCCAGGACAGCCTCGCAGGCCAGATCTAAGCACCCTGTGGGCTGGATCTCCAGTGCACACTTCTAGATCCCAAAGGAGGATTGCGTGGGAGGGGGAGAGAGCAGAGGGAAGGGGGGAAGGTAGGAGAAGTCCGGCTGGCTTTCCTTTGGCATGAGGAAGAGCCAATACCCCCTCCATGGCCTGCCCACTTCTCTTACAGTGCCTTGCGCAGTACAGCAAAAGTGCATTTCACAATGGGGGAGACTGGATCCCCTCCTCCTCCTGGAGTCCCATTGCTCCTGGCAGCTCTCTCTCTCCCTCCCTCACTCCTTTCCTCCCTCCCTCCCTCCCTCTCTGTCTCAATGGCAGGCAGCTACTTCTGGGTTTGCTCTCTGCAAGGGGGATGAAAGGGAGATAAAGAGAAAAAGAGAAATGAGAGAGGGTGGATTGGGAGAGAGAGAGGGAGAAAGAAAAAGAGAGATGAGAGAAAGACTGATGAGGGGGAGAGGGAAACAGAGAAAAGAGGTAGAGAGAAAATGAAATGGGAGGGATAGAGAGGGAGATAGAGAGGGAGATAGAAAAAGAAAAATGAGAGGGAGATAGAGAAAAAGAGAAAGAGACGAAAGAGAGAGGGGGGAGGGATGAGGGGGAGAAAGAGAGGGAGAGAGATGAGACTGAGGGAGGGATGAGAGAGGGAAGTAAGGGAGAAGAGAGAAAGACAGAGAAATGAGAGAAAGAGATGAGAGGGAGATTGAGAGGGAGAAAGAGAGATGAGAGGGAAAAAGGGAGAGAGAGGAAGATACCTATTTCCCATAGAAAACACAGGGAGCCACAAAACCTGGGTAGGCATGGCTGGGGTGGTCATGTGACTGGGTGGGAGTGAGTGATGTCAAGTTGGCCACGCCCACCCAGGTTTTGTGGCTCCCAATGTTTTGTTTTCTGTGGGAAACATATTTCTCAAAAGCACAACTATATTTCTGGCTTTAGTTCCATATGTTAAGATCACCAAGCTGAGAGGAATTGCTAACACTTTGAAAGATAGGCTCAAGATCCAGAAGGACTTTTCCCTTGACAGACTTGAACACTGGGCCCTAAGTAGTAAGATAAGTAGTAAGATGCAGTTCAGTGGTGAAAAAAGCAGATCCTGCACTTAGGCACAAAAAACTAATGCACGGGTACAAAATAGGTGGTACCAAGCTCAACAAAATTAACTTTGAGAGGTCAAACTAGAACACCACTTAGATAAGAGCCAGCAATGTGCTCCAGCTGCCAAAAAGGCTAAAGCTGTTCTAGGTTCCATCAACAGAGAGGTAGCATCAGGACAATGAGAAGTGATAATACTGCTTTACACTGCACTGGTGAGACCACACATGGAATACTGCATCCAGTTCTGGTCACCACAATGGAAAAAAGATGTTGAGTGTGCAAAGAAGAGCAATAAAAGTGATAAAGGGACTGAAGGGCAAATCGTATGATGAATGGTTGAAGGAGCTAGGTACGTCTATTGAAGGGAAGGATTTGGGGGGATATGATAACTATCTTCCAGTTCTTGAGGGTCTGCATAAAGAAGAGATTGACTTATTCACTAAGGCTAAGGCATCAAAGGGCAGAACAAGAAATAATGAATGGAAGCTTATTAAAGAGAGATCCAGCCTAGAAGTAAGGATACATTTTCTGATAGTGAGAATAGTTAATCAATGCAACCTGATCTTGCATTCTGGGATTATGGATGCTCCATCACTGGAGGTTTTCAAAAATAAATTGGACAATCACTTGACTGGAATAATATAAGGCAGGGATGTCCAAACTTGGGAACTTTAAGACTTGTGGACTTCAACTCCCAGAATTCCTCAGCCAGCTATGCTGACTGGGGAATTCTGGGAGTTGAAGTCCACAAGTCTTAAAGTTCCCAAGTTTGGACATCCCTGGTATAAGGCTCCTTTCTTGAGCAGAAGGTTGGACTAAAAGACCTCCGAGGTCCGTTCCAGCCCTGTGATTCTATGAAAAGGATCCATATATCTTGTCTGTATGACTGTATTGCTTGAAAAATAATACTATTTAAAATATATTAATATTATTGTGGCTACTCGGAGATTGGATTGGCATTGTGATCTATCAACCAGACATGGACAATATAGGGCAACAAAAGTCAGGTATGTAACAGTGAAGTTGCAATCACCTCAAATTATTTTATTTTTTTAATAATTTCCAGTGTGATAGCAACAACATCATTTGTTGCAAAGAAACAAAGAATCTGGAAGCATGTGAAAGATTATATCATAATAACTTTATTAGTCTTAAAGTTCCAAATAAACTCTTCATTATATTTGAGTAGCTTTTGTTCCTTAGCTTGAAAAAAAAGAACAGGTTGATACTGGTATCATAGAATAAAAAACAAGCAGAATAGTTTTTGAATAAAGTACATCTTAGCTTGTAATAATTATTAGATTATCTTTCTAAATGTAAACCATTAAACTTATTCTCTAAGTATTGTACTGCAGATAAATGACTTTTATTATTTTAGAATACCTGACAAAAGTTATATACACTGAAAACTCTATACAGGCTATTTTTGCAGATATATATGTATATTTGTTGTACAAACTTTCACTGTACTTGTGCTTACCGCTGAAATGGCATCCAATATCAGTCAATATTGAGTAATGGACTAAGGCAACTTTCTATTTATATTATCTAAATTTTCAAGATAAACACATTTCTCAGAAATTCTACATTATTAATTCTACAGTATTTCATTGAAATACAGGACATGGATATTCCTTTAGGAAAACTAACTACCCACACCCATATCCTATGGAGTACTACGACCATGCACAAACTATTTTATCATTTTCAATACAGTTTACGCAAATAATAGCTTGTGCATGGCAGTAGTACTTCACAGGATATAGGTGTGGATAGTTGGTTTTCCTAAAGGAATATCCATGTCCTGTATTTCAATCCTAAACTCGGCAGTCTAGTTTCATTATTAGTATAAAAGGAATAGCCCTTTTATTTTTTTTTAAACCAAAGTTAGGGCTTACTGTGGAGTAAACTCTAACTCTGCTTTTAAAAAATGTAGTTACAATACCGCATTCATGTTTCCACAAACTTTGAAACTACTGAATCAAACTTACATGCAGACCAAACATTATTACGCATTAAATCAAGTGCAGAAAATAAAAATTAAAAGCTAAATTATCGGGGGGGGGGGGCGTTATCCTGGAGTCAGTCGAATTATAGGATTATTCTCGCGTTTCCGTGAGATCCAGGTGAGCGTTCCGGTTTGGAATTCAAAGTAAGAGAAAACCTTTCGCCAACACCACCCAAAAAAAACCCCACCCCACCAAATCGCAGCCAAGGCCTTGGAAATGGCACTTTCTATGCCCTCGTCGCAATCCAAGAGCAACGCTTAAATAAGGTCACGAACGACGGGCCAGGTATGAAATAAAGCCGGGCTTCCCTCTGCCGGCAATGCTCTCTCGCTCCGATCTAGGGCAGGGCGGGGAAACCTGAAGCGGGATCTTTTAAAAAGATGGAGGGGGAAACTAACAGAAACTAACCTGAGAATGAATTTGATGAGCTCCTGATCAACCCAATCGAAAACGGGGGTGGAGGGGAAGGGAAGCAAAGAGATCCGCCATCCTTGAAACCAGCGCCGTTTCCAAAATTGCAAAAGGCCCATGGAAATGAACTAATTGCTCGGCGTTCTTACAAGAGAACGGTTGGTTTCAAGAGAAAGCGAAGCAGGCTGGCTCCATCCCGCAAGAGGGCACCCAGAAGCCCCATGAAATTACTTTAAGACCTTCTCTTGAAACAAAGGCGGCGGCGGCTGCACATGGAGGGAGAATTTTAAAAGGGAATAAATGAGGGTTGGACTAGCAAGGCAAACCTCAGGGAGGTCAATTTGAAGGAACGCTTCCTTACTGTGGCTTTCCTTTCCAAGGCCACAGAACTAATACAGCAGCGCACAATCTTTTTAACACAGCTGTAAATCCCAAGGACTTCAAATTGCAACTCTACTCCTTGCCTCACTAAGGACTGTAACTAAGAAGTTGCAACTTGAACCACCTAATCCCCATTCCTTTCCATTCTCCGTTGACTTTGGCTCGAGTTTGTACTGGTTGTGGTTGTAGAGTCCCAAAGCCCAACTCAGTTTTAATGGAGGTTTAAGCCACATTCCCTCAAGAAACCGGTTTGTAAACGTTAGAAGTTTCTTCCAACTCACCTTTACTTGTTGGGCAAGCCAACCAGTTCTAAGCTGCTGTTGTTGCTGCTGTTCCTTCCTTGCCTGGGTCTTCCTGCAAAGCTGTTTCCTGGCCACTTATATTCTGAGTCAGGAGGCACAGCAATCTCCACTTTCCCAACTGTGTCCCACATCCAGACTGGAACTGGTTTCAGATCTGGAGTGAACCAATTGGAGTGGCTGCTTTAAGTTTGTAAAAAAAGGCTTGGCTCCACCCCTCCCCTCCCCTCCCCTCCAGGAAATAGTTCATTCCCAAGTACTCTTGCATCCAACATGAAAGTAGCGGAGCAAATTCTGGGGTCATTTCCAAAGCTAAAGTGTTCATTGCTGTTGTCCAAGACTCTCTTCTTAAAGAGACAAGTACCTTTAATATTAATGAATTATCATTACTTTCCAAACTTGATTAAGGAAACAGTAAGGTTAGGCTAGGGGGAGAAAGCCAAAAAATATAGTGAGGAATGAACTCAGATAAAAATTAATTCTGGAGTTAATTAATTCTGGAGTTGGAGGCAAATTGATGATAACTTCTATAATTGCCTAGAACAGCAGTCTCCAACCTTTGCAACTTTAAGTCTGAAGGACTTCAGCTCCCAGACTTCTCCAGCCAGCAAAGCTGCAAAGCAAAGCAAAGCTGGCTGGAGAATTCTGGGAGCTGAAGTCCTTCAGACTTAAAGATGCAAAGGTTGGAGACCCCTGGCCTAGAAAAAGAAAAAGAAATGACTAGAATCCTTATGTATGAATTTTAGTTTAGCGCACATAGGTACTAGAAATGCTGAGTGAAAACACAAATGCTGAAACTACATAAGGAAAAATTAGTGACACACCCCTTCAATTAACCAAAAAAATTAATCAATTAAGCCTGGTTTTTAAAAGGTGCATGTTTCCAGATTTTTTTTAAGTAGAAAGAAAATGGGGAGCAAATGTAACTTGAAGAACTGCATTCCATAGCTTTCACAGCAATGCAGGATATATCTTCTACTTTGTGCTAAAGAGGTGGCCTGATTAATAGTGGGATGAGGTCACTTTTACCCCCCAAATGTTTGCCTTATTAGTAAAGATCAGCTTCAATAGCTTAAATTATGCCTGGTAAACGATTAGCAACAGGAGTATGTCTTTCAATACTGGTATCATAGAATCCCTATTCGTTGTACTAGTTAGCAGTCTAGATTCTGCTTTTTACCCTGATTGAAATTTCTGGATAGTTTTCAGTGGTACCCTAAATAGACTCCATAGTAAGTATCAAGATAGGATGTAACCAGAGCCTGGATAAATATTGCCAAATCTAACTGTCTCAGAAGGTTTGCAGGTGGCATAGTAGTTTTAATTGTGCAAAAGCCACTTCGTGTCGCTGTCGATTCAGCTATTATAAATCAAGTGAAAGCTGAGTTTCAACGCGCGCAATTGCTAAATTCAACTCCTAAACTGCAGATTGCTCAGGTGAATGCATCTGTATTTCAATCTTAACCTCTGAGTCTTGTTTCCCAATTACCTCCATTTTGTCTGGATTTGATTTGTCTGTTTTCCATAAACAAAATGTCGGTTGAAAACATTGTTGAACATTCAACATCATTCTAGAATATGATTAGTTTCTTAGGCCTAGATAGTAAGGAACAGTAGCATTGCATATCATGAATATTTTGATGTCAACCAATTCCAAAACTTAGGACAACCCACTCTAAAGATTTCACATGGGATGTTGAATAGAATAAGGCAGGGGTCTCCAATCTTTGCAACTTTAAGTCTGAAGGACTTCAGCTCCCAGAATTCTCCAGCCAGCAAAGAATTCTGGGAGCTGAAGTCCTTCAGACTTAAAGTTGCAAACGTTGGAGACCCCTGGAATAAGGCAGGACTCTTGGGAGCACAATAAATAATGAACTACTTGCCCAACAGTAGTTCCCAAACATTGTCTTCTAGGTATGGCCTAACAGTTGCCAAAACCATTGGAAAAATAGTGCCCTCAGGACCTAGTTCCATGAGATTGTCCAAAGAAATACTGTGAATGGTGTCAATTGAAACTCACCAAAAACTCTAGGAAAATCATCAACCTCTGTCTGTCACCAGATCCCAAAGGTACTTTTTCTGAAAGGCAGCTGGACTTTCTTGTTTGTTCTTTTCTTTGAAAATGATTTGCTTCTCATCCAAGAAACTTGGGTAAGAAGCAAAACATTTTCAAAGAAAAAAAAAGTCTAGTTGCATTTTGAAAGAAAGCACCATTGGGACAACCATGATCTGGATGATTGAGAATATCCATAGATGTCCATCATCAAGTTAATCAAAGCAGTCTTAGTGCTGTATTCTTACCAAAAGCCTGAGTGAAATTTGTTCAAATAATTCATATTCTCCATCTGTGTCTAAAACTGAAAGGTCATCACATCCTCAGTTACCTTTCTTGAAGATTAAAGATTTAAAATTGGCCTATAATTGTACAGATTTTCAATAGAATTTTACTGTAGCCTTGGGGTGGGGAGGGAACACTAATTACTGTAAGAAAACTCTGGTCTCTTCCCTTAACCATGAATTAAATCCTGAGGGGTTTATAAGCCACCATTTATTTATACATTTTTAGGATGAAACCCAGCTTTTAAAACAATCTCTATCCTTCAAAAATAGGATTCCAGACACGCCCTCCACTATCCTTTTTTCTGCTAATCTGGGAAAGGTAAGAATTTAGGCACAATGCTAAAGGCTTGTTCCTTCAGATCACAGGAAATCCTACTAGTGAGACCTGTTTTGGTATCAAGGATTTCACCAAACTCTTCTCTATCTTGAAACCTAACTTCCTAATTACAAGGGCTAGAATTCTGCACTGCAAATGAATATAATTTTTGAAAGTCTTTCCCACCAAAACATCTTCCACTTTTTCTACAATTGCGTGGAATGACATTAAGCATGATAAGCGTCAGGTATAAGGGTAGGAGCAAAAGGAAACAGCTGAGCAATACTGGGTACTGATGCTCAGGTTTAATTCTTGGGAAATGAAATTTGGGTTCCTAACAGGGCACTGATAAAGGAGGCATCAACTCAATGTGCAATTACATAGAAAGCAACAAAGAAGGAAAATAAAAACATATAATGTTATTCCTTTCCTGTGTGAGATACTTAACTTTTGCAGATCATTACCCTTAAATAAATTCATCTTTTGCTTAGAAAATGTTTGAATTCACAAATTTAAATACAAGCAATAAAATATTGTGTATTACTCACAAAGAATGTAGGTCTGGCAGCAGTAATCACTTATATAATTTTGTCATGCATGTACTTTTTAGTACAACAGCTGGGAAGGTCCAACAAGACATGTTGAAAACATTCACAGATCAACAGTATCACTGACTTAATCTCTTCTATATACCCATTGAGACAAGGCTGATTTATATCTGCTTAGACTTAGTCTGTGATCACGAGGCTTTGGTAAGAGGAGACCTGTTTGATTTCCTACACTGCTGCCAGCATCTCTGGCTACTCTCTTGAAATCAGGTACAGTATGTAAATGAAACCATTATTAGAATGCAAAGTCTGACCAAGAGAATCCAGACAGATATTTTCTAATCAGACTTCATATATTTAATGGCAATAGTACTTAGACTTATAGTCCACTTCACAGGGATTTTTAGCCTTCTCTAAATGGTTTTACAGAGTTAGCATATTGCCCCCAACTATCGGGGTCCTCATTTTACTGATCTCAGAAGGATGGAAGGCTGAGTCAACCTTGAGCCATTCAGAATTGAACTCCTGGAGTGAGCATTGAATTAGCCTGCAGTGCTACATTCTAACCATTGCACCATCACAAGTCTTCAACTAAGATCAACTTTGTATAAAAAAAGATTTGCAATAGTATCATTGTCATGATTTGGGAAATCAAAGGGTACTTCAATAAACTATTTCTCTTTGCAGGTTTGCAAGGTTTTTCAACTTTGCGGAACTGTAAGATGTATGGCCTTCAAGTCATGTTCATTCATTTAGCATATCTGGCTGGGGAATTCTGTGAGTTGAGATCCACACAAGCAATATTTAGAAATATCTGGCTTATTGGATAGAAGGTAGCTCCTATTTGAACTTGACTGATTCTGAAAGTAAGGTCAGCTGGTCAGATCTGATAGCACTTGGATGGGAATCCACTGATTAATTATATGGCTATATAAATGAACTGGAACTTTTTTTTAATGGGAAAAGGCAACAGCAAGCCACTTTGTATTTTTGCCAAGGAGAATGATATATATGATATATGATGCTTTTTATTTGTTATTTTAGATTCTTCATCCTGCCTTTATTATTTGCATAAATAATGCAAAGTGATAAACATGCCTCTTTTCTCCTCTTATTTTCCCACAACAACCCTTTGAGGTGAGTTGGATTGAGAGACAGGTGACTTGTCTAAGTGTCCCAGGCAGCTTTCATGCCTAAAACCAGGCTAGAACTCACAATCTCCTGGTTTCTAACCAGATTCCTTAACCACTAGACCAAATGAAATATATTACAACTGAAATGTTTGCATACAAAAAGTCAAACTCGGCATTAGTGAGTTTTTCAAAGTAAGATCACTTGACAACTATTTTTGTATGAGATGTTAAGTTGCAAAGCTCAGCTAATGAATGTTAGTATATTGTAGTACTACTCCAATTCAAATCTCTAACCCACCTACATGCAATTCTTTCACTAAGGATTACATTTTGGATATTTAGATATAGGCTGTTGTAACTATGTTCTGCATTAATTCTAAAGTTCAGTTTCTGATCATCCAATATTGTGGCTGTTACAAGTCCATAACACAGAAAGCTAAAAACATGGGTGTTAGGGGAATAACATATCATACAAATCAGTTTTTAATTTTTAGAGCCTCGGGTGCCATGAAAACACCACCAATCTCATATATATGTTTCTCAGTAGTAAGTCTCATTGTGCACAGTTAAATTCATTCCCACATCAATAGTATAAAAGAACCTCCTGATATTACTTTATATATGCTTACATATATTTATGGATAATCGCTATAAATTCAAATAATAAGCTTATTTCCCAGCACAATCTTTAGAGAAAAAACTCTATTTCAGTGAAACTATAATTTTCTTTCAGTGTCAGACAGATTATGGCTAAATCAACATCCATACAGCAGATCCAGCTTTAAATTGAATTAAGGCCTCCAGTTTAAGCAACATCCTTTTCCTATGTCTGGACAATTAAATCAGTCAATTGTTTACTTTGATATGATAGAAACAAATAGATTGCCAGGACAGTCAGTCTTTCCTTTTATGAAGCAGAAGGTTGCTGATAGATAAACTGTAAACTGCTAAATTCTATTCTTACCAGATCACTGATGAACCATCTGCTGAGAGCATCTTGAGATGTTTTAGGATTTTGGAACTGAAAATAACATTCAGCGTATGGGCAGATTATCTGCGTCTTGTATGCAAAGAACAGAATCTTCAGAAATCTGCGATTTAATTTCATTGTTATTGAGCTATTTTAATAGAAGTTGTAGAACTATGATTAGTGACCTGAATATTATCAAGCTGTTGGTAGTAATGAATCTACATTTCATAAATATTTGTAGTTTAGGGTGTTCTTCTGGACCTATGGTGTCTTTGGATCCCCAACTGAGCATAACAGTTTTTCAGCTGTGAAGTGTATGGAGAAGTAAGCACTCCAATGGATACTTGCAAATTACAGCATAAGTATTGTGTCAATAATTAAACTGAAGCGCCAGAAAGAGGAGTAAATATAGTACACCAACTCCTTATGGCAGGGGTGTCCAAACTTGGAAACTTTAAGACTTGTGGACTTCAACTCCCAGAATTCTCCAGCCAGCCTTAAAGTTCCCAAGTTTGGATACCCCTGCTTTATGGTGTAGTGTGCCACATTGCAATAGGAAGAGTCCTGGAATCCAGAAACATATTAAATTAGTCAGATTGGTTTACAAGCATTATTGATGTTATTTGTTGTCTTATATCAACTGCCTTGCCAATTGATGACATTTATGTGGTAATGGGTAAAGTGGGTAGAATGCAGGAATAAAGGGCTATTAGATTTTCTAGGTAACATGCAAAAACAACATAGCAGACTAAAAGTCATTATAACCTATTTTTCACAAAACGTTATACCAACTCTCTGTTTCCATCTATTCCCATCTTCACTTTAAAGTATCAATTATTCCCTATAATATATGGAACCTCTTTAATAACTTGCCAAATTGAGCATGAAAATTTCTGCCAGACTGTCGAATTTCTTCTTCTATTTACTATATGGCGAAGAAAATGAATTGAGAAACTGGGTAGGAAGTGGCATTTTGTATCATACATAGCTTATGGACTATGTGTCATTGCAGTGGCCTTGGGTTCAAGGCAAACAAAGCAACTTTTCTAAGAGCAGGGAAGAGTTATTCATTCCAACCTATTGTTACCTAAGGAGATATGGACAAATTGGAGAGGTCAAAGTCTGGCTTAAATTGCTCTAGTTCTTTATGGCTAAAGATAAATTAGATTATCCAGTTTATATGTACTTAAATGATGACTAAAAGAGGAGAATAAACAGATTTCTGGAAGGTGTAAATCTTGGAAAGGATGAGAGCAATGTGTACCTTATGAAATATAATAAAGAAATAAAAGTATTAACTGAATTGCAGTAAACCTTTCCTGACAACAAAGATAATTTGAGCTTTGGAAAGATTGATTACCCCCCCCCCCCCCCGAGAAGCAGCAGGTTAGCAGCAGGATTCCACTGTGTTTATAGTTAGAGTGAAACAATGCATTTGTAGCCCCCCACCACACACCAGATTATTCCTGAATTGCTAGTAAACTCATACGGGAATCCTGGGGATTCCTTAGTTCATTCTTAAATAGTAAAATTTTAGTTCTCATATTGCAGAGAAATAGTTGAAAATAGTATGGCGAAAGCTCTGAAGCATGTAAACTGAAAAGTAAAAGTAATGATTAGATTGATTTAAAACAAATAGTCCCTTGACTTAAGACCATGATGGAGCCCAACATTTCTGTTGCTAAATGTTCATTTGTTAAGTTAATTTTGCCCCATTTTACAACCTTTCTTGCCACAGTTGTTAAGTGAATCACTACAGTTGTTAAGTTAATCACACGATTGTAAAGTAAATTTGTCTTCCTCACTGATTTTGCTTATCAGAATGTTGTAAAAGGTGATCACATGACCCAAGGACACTGCAACCATCGTGGATCACGTGACCATGGGGATGTTGCAATGGTCATAAGTGTGAAATATGGTCATAACTTAACTTTTTTTCAGTGCAGCTATAACTTTGAGTGGTCACTAAATAAACTGTTGTAAATCAAAGACTACCTGTAAATCTGTGCAAATGAATTTTCCAGAGAGTTACATCTGCAATGAAAGCTGGAAGGACAAAATATGGAAATGAAAATGCACAGAATTATAACTGAATATATAAATAAAATGATTGCTGATTCAGTGACCAAATACATTTAATCCAGCTCTTGTAAATGAAAATGAGGTACAAATCATGTTACATAGTTTCATTTCATCTATCTATATAAATAAAAATGTAACTATGAGTTTGTTCAAAACCGCTAATCTCCGAAAGTGCTGCACCGATCGCTTCCAAATTTTCACACAACGTTCCTTTCAAGTACGGCACCAATGATATATATAGATTGTGTAGATGCCACACCTGTGCCATGTACACGCAATGGAAATGTAAAAAATTGTAAAAAAGGTAAGTAGATGGATACAGCAGTGGGCCACAGGTATTATGTCATCCTTTATGACATAAATTTAATTTATTTAGATTTATAGAACCACCCTTCTCCATCGAAATGGCACAGGAAATTAAAATCGATAAATAACAATAAATACAGAAGAATTAAGAATAAATTAAACTAAAAGCATGTGCTAAAAATCCCAATTAAAATTCTAAAATACATTTACTCATTGGCTAAGCTAGGCCGGCTTGATGGAACAGATAAGTCTTAAGTGAGCGGAAGGTCTGTGATGGTCCGAAGTTCGGGGGGTAGGTCGTTCCAGAGGGATGGCCCAGCCACTGAGAAGGCCCTCCCCCTGGGCACCCCTAGCCGGCATTGGCCGGCGTATGGTACCCTGAGGAGGCCCTCCCTATGGGAGCGGATCGGACGGAGGGAGTTATGCGGCAGGAGACAGTCCTGCAAATAACTAGGCCCCATGCCATGGAGCGATTTAAAGATGGTAACAAGCACCTTGAAGCGCACCCGGAAGGCCACCAGCAGCCAGTGCAGCTTGTGCAGGAGAGGTGTTACGTGGGAGCTTCGAGATGCCCCCGGGATCCCCCGCGCGGCCACATTCTGTACTAGCTGGAGCCTCCGGATGCACCTCAAGGGGAGCCCCATGTAGAGAGTGTTACAGTAGTCTAGGCGGGACATAACGAGCGCTTGAGTGACTGTGCGGAGGGCGTCCCGGTCAAGAAAGGGGCACAACTGGCGTACCAGGCGTACCTGGTAGAAAGCCCCCCTAGTCACAGCCGCCACCTGGTCATCCAGGGACAGCCGCGAATCCAGGAGGACACCCAAGTTGCGGGCCCTTTCCACGGGGGCCAGTGATTCACCCCGATGACCAGCGCTGGAATCAGCTGGCCATTCTGGGGCGCCGGAAGCCACAGCCGCTCGGTAGGTAGGTAGGTAGGTGGAGCCGAAGTTTGTTGCTTCCCATCCAGACCCGCACGGCTTCCAGGCACTGGGACATCACCTCAATGGCATTGTTGGGGTGGTTGGGGGTAGATATGTACAGCTGAGTGTCATCAGCGTACTGATGGTACTCTACCCCACAACCATGGATGATCTCACCCAGTGGCTTCATATAGATGTTAAACAGAAGGGGTGAGAGGACCGACCTCTGAAGCACCCCACAAGTGAGTGGTCTCGAGGTCGACCTCTGCCCTCCTGTCAGTACAAATTGCGACCGACCGGAGAGGTAGGAGGAGAACCACTGTAAAACAGTGCCCCCCAGTCCCAACCCCTTCAGTCGGTGCAATAGGATACCATGGTTGATGGTATCGAAAGCCGCTGAGAGATCTAACAGGACCAGGATAGAGGAAGAACCCCTATCTCTGGCCCTCCAGAGATCATCCACCAACGCGACCAATGCCGTCTCGATGCTGTGCCCAGGCCAGAAGCCGGACTGGCACGGGTTTAGATAAGCAGTTTCCTCTAGGTGCCGAGAGAACTGCTGTGCCACCACACTCTCTACAACCTTCGCCAAAAAGTGATGGTTGGAGACCGGACGGTAGTTAGTTAACAATGCTGAGTCCAGGGAAGGCTTCTTGAGGAGGGGTCTCACCATCGCCTCTTTAAGGGAGGCCGGCAAGAACCCCTCACTCAGAGAAGTGTTCACAATTTCCTGGAGCCAGCCTCGTGTCACCTCCCAGGAGGCTAGTACCAGCCAGGAGGGACATGGGTCCAATAAACATGTGGTGGCATTCAGCCATCTCGGCAGACTGTCCATGTCTTCGGAAGCAACAAAGTCGAACTCGTCCCATAAAATGGTCTCAAGACCCGCCTCGGATGGTCCGCCCAGATCTATCTCAGTGGAGGCCAGTAAAATACTCTGTCCATAAGATTCAAGGAGAAATACAGTAGGTAGGTAAGCAGGTATGTAGGCAAGCAGCTACAGGGATAGAGAGGGGGAGGGAGAAATGCAGTAGGTAGGTAGGTAGGTAGGTAGGTAGGTAGGTAGGTAGGTAGGTAGGTGGATACAGAGAGAGCAGTGGGCCACAGGTATTATGTCATCCTTTAAGACATAAAATACTGTCCATAAAATTCAAGGAGAAGTACGGTAGGTAGGTAGGTAGGTAGGTAGGTAGGTAGGTAGGTGGATAGAGAGAAAGAGGGAGAAATACAGTAGGTAGGTAGGTAGAGGGAGAAAGGGAGAAAGGGAGTAGGTAGGTAGGTTGGGGGCTATACAGTGGTTGTGCAGGTGTAGATCTACACACAGATTGGTTGGCCATTTAACCAGACTGGGCCACCGCAATGCGTGGCTGGGAACGGCTAGTTCTAAATATTATTTCCAACCTGCCCTCTGATTTAAAAATAAATGTTTCTGCATTTCAGCCATCTCTATTACCGATGGCCATGTTGTGTTACTTATGAATAGAAAAGTTTGATGTAGATCACTGAGCTACTGGCTTAAGCCAAAAACGTCTGATAATGTCATATACTGCACTAAGCTATGGCTTCCTTAAAAATGGTTGATTGAATAAGCCCTAATTGGGTTAGTTTATGTAATATACTAATTGCATAAGACAACATCAAAGTATTCACATTGTAGTTAGTTATACAAATGAACTCACTATGCATTCTATTTTCCAGAACACAAAAGCACACCACTGCATTTTTGACTCAGCTTCTTCACATTGTCAATCCATGATTGATTATGGTGTGGCACAATGTCTAACCAATCTTGGCTAATCAAGTTCAGAATTTCATAATTGATGAACCATAGTTCTGGGTCTTGCTCTGCCTCCAGATTGTTTAATATGATGAAGAATTGAATCAGAAAATCAATTCTAAACCATAGTTTGTCTCTCCATTGGGTTTTAAACTCTGGTTAACGTTATTCTATATTTTGGGGAACTCAACAGGTGGTATTTAAAGTATCATAATAAATAAATCTAGTGTATTAATTCACATCACAGTGTGATGTTTCTTGCTTAATATTGTATATGAATACAGTGGTAAACCACAATTTATAGTTATAGATAATAATGGTTCCTATAAGTCCAATACCTATGGTAAATATCCCCATACTGTTCAGAGATAATTCCAATGTCATGTGATTTATTTTGCTCTGTATCATGACATTTTGCAAAATAATATGCTAAAAATGTCACCATACAATAAATTCACACCCAAGTTTCTTCTTCCATTTCTACTATATACAATAATAATAATAAGTACCGGTATTTTCCTCCAGAGAATTAAATGTTTAAATGTTAAAATAAATCATTGTTACAATTAGTTTGGTCCCCTCTCCTGCAGATATCGATGCAGGCCAAGCTTATTGCAGAGTAAGTCATCTACAATGCTTAAAATGAACTTGCATATTTTTACTTTCCACAATAACGTGGTTATTTTCATTTTGGCCTATTGCAATATATGAACCTCACCAGTTTGGTCCATTAATCATTATTAATGATTTAAGAGCCTATGTGAGTAAGACCACAAAGTATATTAAGTGGCACACTGAAGTACAAACTAATCAACATACTTTACCCCAATATGCTATGTGAATTCAATCTTGGTTAAACGGTTGTTTGATGTACTGAAAATACAGAAAATAATTTGGTAAACCATTATTAAGTTAACCATGGGCAAGTCTATTTAAATACGTAATTAAAATGCAACATGGCTTAATGAGAGAGTTACAAAACCAGCTACAGAAAGTAGAGGTGAAACAACGCATGGTGATTTGAGAATATCAATATAAAGTTGTTGTGTCAGGCAACTTAGGTTGCAGTTAAATTTGAACATAAAAGATTATGCAAAAAAACCACACCCCACAAGTGTACAGTAGAAGAAAGTGTTTTCCAAACTGTTAGATGATTGTATGCTAAATGCAATAGAATGTACATGATTACAATATGTAGCTTGCTTTGAGCTTAGCAGCAATAGCAAAATGGTAGAATCGGTACTTCCTTTTCCCACTTGAAATCTTATCCTAGCAATTTTTCTTCCACAGCAGGCGAAGTCATATTGGAAACACAAGCAATTGGGTTCACAGTCAAGATCAAAGTGCTTGCCTTCTGAATTGTCCTGCTGCTTTGCCTTCCCACTTGCCTATAAGAGTTGACAATGCTCAGCAGGCTTCTAGCTCTGGAAAAATCAGGATGCTCATCTTCCTCCTTTGCCTTTCCTGTGTTATCAACAACTCTGTTCAAAGGTGCTACAGAAGCCTAGGAACATTCTTTCCTCATAGCTCATACTTGAGAAAACATGGATTTATCAGATAGGAATCAAAATGATAAAAGAGATTCTTTTACTGGACTCAAAAGTATCATCAACACATTTGCTGAATGTAGGGGTTTGTCTAGCACTGGTAAATCTTTTCATTATAAAGCAATTATATATATTTATTCTATTATAACATTTGTACACTGTCTTTCTCTGGAGAAGGGTTGATAACCTGTAGCACTCCATGTAAACTAAAGCTACCCATGAAGTGTAGAAAATATAGCCAGTAAGGAGTTGCAGTTCATCAATATTTGGAATAGAGACAGCTTCCAACTAGAGACTCAAGACTACGTGTGGAAAGTTGTCCTTATTTACTGTCACATAAAATAACCCCGTGAGATAGATTGGGCTGACGAATAGTATCTGGCCCAAGTTGTGCAAAGAGCTTTGTTGTTGGATTCCTTATCCTCCTGTGACTCCTATGTGTGGATTTTCCTTATCTCCAACAACAGTTCCTCATTGCAGAGATCTTAGATACCATACTTGGAAGTAACAATTACTTGTACATATTCCCAATATCTAGGTTCTTTTTACCTTTCCTAAGGTCTTCTGGCATTGTCTAGCAGGAGCGTGCAAAAGATAGACAGATCTTCAAAGAAATGGTTGCATGCAGTGAGTCAATAATAATCTCTCGTAACTGTATAACAATACCAATAATAAAACCTTTCTCCCTATAATTATATTGCTGAAATAAAAGAGGTTTGGGGTAAACAAATATAGTTCTTTATGTAAGAGTCCAGTGAATTCAGATCACTTTTGGAAATCAAAGTAAATTTCTGGTGGTAAATCTGCATAATTGTTCTTTGCATCTGAAACCAGGTAGAAATATCAACCAATTACCATTGATGGAGCTTAAACATCTAATAAAAAGAGATAAATACACACAAACGTATCTGAAGTCTCCTCATCCTGGTGATATAGTAAAGTGTGTTAGAATAGGACTAGTTACTACCAAGCCTAAATATAGCATTGTTGTGAGGGAGTCCATATATACTGCAGGCAGTGGGTAGGGGATAAGTTAAAACAAATAAATGCAAGGATTTGTTTGTTCATTTGTTAAAGAATTTAAGAATTTAAAAAGGAAATAATGATATATAGCCAAAAAAGAAATGCAGTTCCAGATAATTATTCTATTAACTCCTTTCTCAATGGGCCATTAGTTCCTTTACATAATAAAGAGTTCTCCCCTGCCTTTCCAGGGTGATGGGATTAAGGCAGGGGTCTCCAACCTTTGCAACTTTAAGTCTGAAGGACTTCAGCTCCTAGACTTCTCTAGCCAGCTTTGCCATTAAAGTTGCAAAGGTTGGAGACCCCTGGATTAAGGTATGACTAGGCTTTATTAGCCCATCATATGACATCTGAGAACTCAACCAAACCTGGACTCAGCCTAGAGAGTTGCCCCTGCATGGCCCCATGGGAGCCTGACAACCAATCAGAATACATTTCTTACAAAGGAACAGGAAACAGATAGGTGGGGCTGAACAATTTATAAAAAACCCTGCAAGCCCCTTTCTCAGCCCTTCTCCTTCCCCAAGATTGAAAGCATGCGAGCACCTTTTCTGTTCAGGACTCAAGCCATGTGGTGTTTTCCAAGCAGCCTCCATGTCTCCAGTGCCTTTTTCCCCACTTGGAGCCAAACCTAGAGGACATTTCTTCAAAGCATGTATTCCCCTTTTTGGTCTCAATAGAAGAGAATATGTGCAATTCAGGGTTGAACTATGGAGTCCTTGGTGCCCTCTAAACTTTGTTATTTTCTTCCAGTCTGAGCTACAAATATTCTTTTCTATTGTGACAAAAGATTAGTATATGCTTTCCTATTAAACAGGAATGTAACGTTTGACCTATATTTATCTATAAACCAATTTTTTATTCTTCCAGTGGGATATGAAAGAGATTTTTTTCCTCAAAATATGGTTAATTAAAATCTAGTATTTATAAAACAAAATAGATATATCAAAGCCAACAGCAGACTGAGCTGTTTTACAAAGAAATTATTGTGTAGGAAGCTGAGAAAAATTAGAATGGCAGCGTCTGAAGGAGAAAACATGTTAATGTTTAAGTCATGGCAGGAAAGCCAGCTGTGTTGCGTATGATGAAGTCTCTGGTAGCCGTAAATTATGGGAGATTATGTCCCACCATCTGTGGTGTGTAACATTGGGACTATATTATGAGCTTGAATTGATGGTAATTCAATAAACAGATTCATATATAGTCAATGCAAAAGCTCTCAGGTTGCATCAAGACATTCTGGATAAAAAGATAAATAAAATGGCAGTCTTTATTTGAAAATAAAAATACCATACATTTCTTTGTATTACTATTTTTAAGTAACTTCTACAAAGGTTAAGATTTAAACATGCTGTTATATAAAATCCCTCTCTAATATCTCATGGATAAAAATGAATTTAAAGTAATGTTTATTTTTAAAAAATTTTATGCCACTCATCTCCTCTACATGGTAACTCTGGGCAGCTTACACATTATAAAACAAATAAAATAATTAAAAGATTAAAATTCTCATGCATTGAGGCTATTACATGATTGTAATACACAGCAATGTATATATTAATAAGAATGACTGGTCTGGTATGGAACCAAAGCAACAGATCTAAAGTACTCAAGGATGGGGAAAGTGTTTGCATTATTGCCTCTGTGGTATCTGTCCTGCAAAGGACAGTTTCGTGACTGATAGTGAAGTGTGAGGTGGGTGGGAATATTTCTGTTGTAAAGTATGCAAATGTTTTGGTAATGTGTTTGGCTCCAAAGGGCTATGACACCAATTCTTGGAGGATGGGAAAAACTGATAGAGAGGCCCAAAAAACCGCTCACTTCCTTTGTTCTTGAATTTGGGTGCGTCAAAAGGGGCCATGGAAATTTTTTGGAACTTACACACTAAATGGAGCTCACAGCAGGTGTTTTTTCTGGCACCAAAAAGACAAAAAGGCTGGTGGGGAAGTGTTTGGAATGGACAATTGTAGCTCAGCATGTACTGTGTGTGTGACAAACCCCTCCATTCCAAGGAGCAGATGCCTCTTCCAAGTGGTCCAGTTTTTTCACAGATAGCCTGTGCATATCAAAGGAACCTGGTCTCCTAAAGAAACGAAGAACACAAAAGAACTGGAGTAGACTTGGAAGCTTAAGCAGAAGTCAACGCAATCAAGGGAATTTAATGACAGAAATTCTGCCACCAGGTAAATAGACTGTTTCAAACTGGCAGAACCATGATCAGAATGCAATTCATGGAAACTCCTCAATATTATTATTGTACAATATGCATACATAATATTCAGTATCTTCTGCAATGAGTCAAGAAGTTAGTTGGATTGTGTATATCCTAGGAAACCTTACAAGGTTATAAATCTTTCCTGATTTCAGATTGCCACTTTAATGCAAATGTGCAATGTGATGACTGGAAACAAATCAATTGAAACATGTGATTGTTTGGGATATGGACTCATGGCTGAAGAAAGTGAAATTATTATAATTTTGTTTCGTATAAAAACAATGCTTTTGTAAGAGTATTTACTTTCTATTCAAGTTCGGGTTTTGTTTTTTTAACTTTGTGTCCATTTTTCCACTTTTGCAAACCATTCTTCAGCCAATAAGCAAGATAAAACTTGTTTAAGTAACCAAATAAATATTGAAGTGCTTGAAGCACTAAAGAATTTTGGAAAGTAAGTTAATAAATAGTATCCCATGTTGGATATTTAAGCTGAGAGAGTGGATTATCTAAGGATGTTTTCTCATTACTGAGATAGCATTCTTCAGCTAACAGAAAATTATATTAACCTAAAATTAGATATACTGGTAGGTAGTCCTCAACATTTGACTGCAATTGAGCCCAAAATTTATGTTTCTAAGGGAAATCATTGTTAAGTGAGTTTTGCCTCATTTTATATTTTTCTTGCCATTGTTGTTAAGTGAAACATTTTGCAGCTGTTACATTATTAACACGGATGTTAAATGAATCTGCATTTTTCACTGACTTTGCTTGTCAGAAGATTGCAAAAGCTCATCATATGACCCCAGAACACTGCAGCCATCATAAATATGGGTCAGTTGCCAAGCATCTGAACATTGATCATGTGATCATGGGGATGCTGCAATGGTTGTAAGTGTGAAAATGGTCATAACTCACTTTTTTCAGCGCTGTTGTAACTTTGAACAGTCACCAAATGAACTGTTGTAAGTTAAGCACTACCTGTACTTTCTTTGGTGACCCCTAACTTGCCTCTATGGCCTTTATTCAGACTCATTGCTGGAGTATCCTGTCCTGATAATGCATGTATAGTGCATGACAGGCAAAACTATTAGTTGAGTCCTCCAACTTTGCTGCCGTCTCTCTTAAGTGGTTCACCAGCCAGTGGGAAAAAGATGCACTAATCACAGCAGCCCAACCAGAGTAGTGAAGGTCTGACTGAAGGATTTGGCCCCTCAACTCTCAGTTCTTTCTCATGTGCTGAACAAATACATCCCATTCTATTATAATCCAGACTGAATAAAACTAAACAACATACACATACATAGAGACAGAAATCAAAAACACAGAGCAATGCATTTATTAGGATTTATCTTTCCTTCCTTTCTTTTCATTATATGGACAACAAATGCCAACATCCTTTGTGCTCTCTTCAAGAAAGCATACCCAGTGGAAGGAAGGGGCACTCTTGGTCCCATAATTCCAGCTATAGTACAATTAAAGTGATTATAGTGTGCCAGCTGAAGAGTCCAGCACCGGGATGGCGAGCCTATGGCACGTGTGCCACGGGTGGCACCCGGAGCCATTTGTCAGGGCAGGGAAGCCTCCTGAGGGCTCCTGAAGACTTAAACTGGCCCTACGAGCAACCAGAAATGACTTCCTGTTTGCTCTTAGGGTCGTTTTTAGTCCTCTGGAGGCTTCAGGTAAGCTTCTGAAGCCTCCGGAGGGCCTCCGGGGAGGGGAGGGGAAGGCTGTTTTTGCCCTCCCCAGGCTCCTATAAAGCCTCTGGAGCCTGGGAAATGCAAAAAAAACATGCAAAAAAGGGGGTTGCGCCTGTTATGCACTCATGCACGCTGGGGGGGGGGGTTCGCGTATTGTATAGTGGGTATGGCACACCCATGCACGACCCCCCTGCATTCCCCCCCCTTATGGCACGCGAGCCAAAAAAGGTTCGCCATCGCTGGTCTAGCACTATTCTTCAATTCTGATAGACCACTATTTAAAATTTATTGGCCACTATCCATCAGCAGCGGGTTGTAAAATGGTTCCCATCCTTTTACCCTACTGTTATACAGGTAGGCATGGACTTGTGGCAGGAAACCATTCTGTTCATGAAATGAAACACAAACGCGAGAGTCCACTGGCACCGGGTCCAGTTCTGTAGTGAGATCATAGCAGAGTGGTGGCAGACAAGGCTATCCAGGTACATAGAAGACAGGAGGCATGCTCCCATCAGCCTGAAAAGCCCGTAATTGCTCTTTGATTTTACCTTCTATGGGTCACTTGGCTTTATTACCGAGATAATGGCCAGAAAAAGATAATAGTTGTCTTTGGATGCTCTCCCAAATTATTACATCAATATTACTTGCTTCAGTACTTACCTAATTAAAAGTCATATTGCTGGAAATAGTCCAAAGCCAAAGTGGATGTTCATTCATTTGTTCCTTAAATGATGACATGTAGAGCAACAGCATATGGAAGGAGCAAGGTCAGAAGAGAGATGTGATGGGCTGAAATGGCTGCGCATGTGAGAAAGGAACATTTACTGCCTGCACAGATAAGTAGCAGATGAAGCAAAGGAAATGCTATATGTGTGAAAAGACACGTCTAATTTCTGGTGTATGTGATTCCTATAAATTCTTGCTTTCTATTACCCACAAGGAGAAGACTTTGTTCAAAGCTCACAAAATTCCAGCCAGCTACCGGTATTTATGTTGGGAGTTTTATTCGTTTTTATCCCATTTTTATTGTTTTCTTAATATATAACTCAAAGCAACAATCATACCTCAAACTCTTTCCTCCTCCTATTTTTCCCACAATTCTTCAAAGGGCTGAGAGAAACTGACCGGCCCATAGTCGCCCAGCTGGCTTTCATGTCCAAAGTGGAATTAGAACTCACAATATCCTAGTTTCTAGATGGATGCCTTAATCACTATGCCAAACTGGCTCTTTGCTGACTGTTCAAGTAGCTGTCCTAGGAAAAGTAGTTATGCAGGGGTAGTCAACCTTTTTATACCTACCGCCCACTTTTGCATCTCTGTTAGTAGTAAAATTTTCTAACCGCCCACCGGTTCCATAGTAATGGTGATTTATAAAGTAGGGAAGTCAATTAAATTAAAAAAGGAAAGTGCTTCAGTATTGGACAAAACCCCTACCGCCCACCATGAAAGCTGAAACGCCCACTACTGGTAGGGACCAGGTTGACTACCAGTGGTGTAATGTATAGAAGACAATTGTTCTCCTTTAAAATGTTTCACATTTCAAAATCTAGTAATTGCCTTGTACTCATTCTTCTCTAATCATTTCTTTTCAGAATGAGAGGTGGGGAAACATAACCCACCACAAGCGTTTATGTAAGAGAAATAGCAAAGTCACACTTAGGTGCAACTATGAAGGGAAGCGGAGAAATGTAATGGTGAAGCATTGCAGTCCCCTGCTATGTGGCAGGAGAGATAATTCCTAGGATCCTGGAGGAGGCAGGTGTTCCCAAGAATAGCGTAGGAGACATCCTGCCTGTTGCTTCAAAAGAGACACAACAAAGCTGAATGGGGCATTTCCTCTGGAGCAGGAACAGAAGCCAAGCTCAGCTTCCCAAGTCTTGGGGTCTGAGGAGGCTGTGCTAAAGTAGGAGGGGCCACACCCAGCACTGAGTTTTTTCTTAAGACATGAGTGAAGAAAATAAATTATTGGGAATCATTTTGTGGGAAGCATGAAATGTTATAAATAAATAAATGTGTTAATTATATAAATCAATTTTAGGAAAATTATCAAAGCATGATTAAACACTAAATGTGGATCTTTCTCTTTACGGAATAGTTATTTATATCAATTAAGTTATTGTCACCTCTTAGTGGCCACTTAAAAACAGATATTGTCCATAGCAATCTGTCCCTAACCTGATTTTTTGATGGTACTCTCATCTCTCACAACTTAAAATAGGGAACAGTAGCTAAAAAACATAAGCAAATTTGAGATAAAATTGAATGATTACAGGAAATTTGTAGGGCTATAAGGGTTAGGTATTTAGTCTGGCTTCACTATTTAAAAATCATCTGCAATTCAGATCAAGAGAAATAAGTCTAGTTTGTTAAAATCGTGCTAGGTATTATTTACAAGAGCAATGTAAATTTATTTGGGTGTGCTGAAGGCTTTTTGTTGGCAGTCATACTTTAAAAGTATCTGAGTCAGAACGCAGTTTTAGACAGTTTCAGGAATTTTAAGAAACTCAATTGTCTCCACAAGTCAAAACAAGCCAGAAACAAACAAGCAAAAACTGTTCCACTCTGGTGATCATAGAAATGATGCTGGTAGGCTACACTTTTTGTAACTCTGAAGTACAATCTTTCACACCTCTTGCTACAGATGTGCTAATGCAGCTTTAGAGTCTAAATGGATAGAGAGTATTTATCAATCATATTCTTAGATTGTTTGCTAGAATAAATAGGCACGTGTCAGCTTCCCCTAGCAGGGAAAAGCTTCCGTTTTTTGTGTGATGAAGTAGAGCATGTAGCCCAAACGGAATATGCAGCTGTTCATTAGAAAACATTTAGAACTGTTCATTGGCATCGCTGTGTCAAAAGAAGTAGGGATAGGTTGGGAACAGCAGAGCCTCAGGGGAGGAAAACTGTTTCTTTAATGATACTATTGTTCTCCTTATGAAATGATCCTTATCCGATAGGATCAAAGGTAAAGCATTTCAGGTTGTCTTATCAAATAAGAACCATACTCCTAAAGAATAGCAAGAAGAAAATAGTATTTGTGCAGCATGTAACATTTTCCCTTAGAATCTAATGCTACTAAATAAGATAATAGTATTTTTTATTTATTCATTCATTCATTCATTCATTCATTCACTAGCTGTACCCGCCACGCGTTGCTGTGGCCAAGTTTGGTTAAATGAAAAAGTTTCCCCTCATAGACCCTCTCAGCGACCCCCTTCCTTCTCTGCCTCGGTTACCCCTCCCTCTCCCTCCCGTCCCTCTCTTACTCTACCTATCTACCTACTGTATTTCTCCCCCCCTCTCTCTATCCCTCTACCTATCTACCTACCTACTGTATTTTCCCTCTCTCCCTCTGCCTACCTACTTACCTACCTACCTACTGTATTTTTTCTTCTCTCTCTATCCCTCTACCTACCTACCTATCTACCTACCTACCTACTGTATTTCTCCCTCTCTCTCTCTATTCCTCTACCTACCTACCTCCGTATTCCTCTCGCTATCCCTCTACCTACCTACCTACCTATTGTATTTCTCCCTCTCTCTCTCTCTCTATCCCTCTACCTACCTACCTATCGGCCTCGGTTGCTTGTGTTGGCGTTGGAGTTCGTTGCCGAGTCAGCGAGAGAGGTCGCTGACTCGGCAGCGGCCTTGTGAGGGGGGGAGTTGGCAGCGCAGGTGGCAGCAGCAGAGGAAGAGAGGCCGCTGACTTGGCAGTGGCCTTGTGGGGAGAGGAGTTGGCGGAGGGGGCGGTGGCAGCAGTGGAGGAAAGGCCGCTGACTCAGCAACGGCCTTGTGGGGGTGGAGTTGGCAGAGGGGGTGGCGGCGGAGGAGAGGCCACTGACTTGGCAGCGGCGTTGTGGGGGGGAGTTGGTGGAGGGGGTGGCAGCGGCAGTGGAGGAGAGAGAGGCTGCTGAGGAGACAACCATCACAGATATGATGCAGATCTCTCCACTGCTTGTGCAAGTGACGTGAGCTGAAAAGCAGCCAGGGGGAGGGGCCACGAAGGGGAGGGGGACAAGTTAGCGAGTGAGGAAAACACACAGAAGAGCAGCAGTTTTACATTTGTGTGGCGTGTACCTGGCACCAGTATGCCATCCACACATTCTGTACGTATCATTGGTGCTGCACTTGTAAGGAATGTTGTGTGAAAATTTGGTGGTGATTGGTGCAGTAGTTTCTGAGATTAGCAGTTTTGAACAAAGTCATAGTTAACTTTTTATTTATATAGATTCATTCATTCGTTTATTCTTCACATTTCTGAGGCAGAATTAAAAACAGAAATACAAAACATCTAACAGGCAAAAGAGGAAGATAGTCATCAAATTGGAATGATCATTAAAAATTTGTAAAATCTTTCATTGAGGGAGCTCACATATTATTGTAAATTTTAAAAAGCTTGTATTCAAAGCATGTTTTAAAGAAAGGGGGATTCTGGGTATTCAAGTCTTTGGAGCAGTGGTGGGTTCCTACCAGTTCGAACAGGTTCGGCTGAACTGGTAGTGGTTTGGTGGCCTGGGTCACTGGAACCAGCAGAACCCAGGCTTGCCATGCCCCCCAACTGGTTTCCCGGTTGCTGCTGTCGCCATCTTGTTTTTCAGTTCTGCGCATGCGCACAACAATTTCTATTGTAGTGCACAAGCGCACATATGAGCAAACCAGCAGTATTGCCGGCTGGACCCCACCCCCGCTTTGGAGGGATACTGTTCCAGGAGGCCTCAGCAAAGAAGATACTCTTTTGGGTCGCATCAGATCACATACCTTAATGTTGACTGTCTGATCTTGCAAGAGGAGCAAAAATTAACCATTAACTGCAGTTGAAAGTTGTTTCAAACTAAGATAATTAAATCAAAAGGACAAACATCAGGCATACTTGCGATGGTTAAAGGCACTTAGGATGCACGTTCTAAGTCCTCTTAGCCATAAACTTTGCACCAATCACTCTTAACCCTAAGTAGGTAGCAATGGCAACCTATTTCCAAATATTTTTACTAAAAGAATTCATGGACTTGTCTGTATAAGTAGCAGGAGTCAATACTGATTCAAATGTACCAAACCAGGGGTGAAATTCAGCAGGTTCTGACAGGTTCTGGAGAACCAGTAGCAGACATTTTGAGTAGTTCAGAGAACCGGCAAATTCCACCTCTGGTTGGCCCTAGAGTGAGGTGGGAATGGGGATTTTGCAGTCTCCTTCCCCTGCCACGCCCACCAAGCCACGCCCACAGAACAGGTAGGAAAAAAAATTGAATTTCACCACTGTACCAAATAATTAAGTTCTGTTAGTTTCTGAGGCTGAGACGATCCACAAATTCCCAAAGTGCAGATAAAGAACAACATCTGCAAAATCTTGAATACTGAACACAATTCGGAACTATGCTCCGGAATGTATATATTTTATTTATTTATTTATTTATTAAATTTATATACCGCACCTTCTCCCTACTGGGACTCAGGGCGGTGTACAGGCAGGCACAATCGACAATATAAAACAAAAAATACATTAAAAATACATTAAATAATTGGCCTGTCATAAAACCCCTATTAAAACCCCTGCTAAAAAAATTAAAAACTATGCCAGGCAGGCCGCACGAAATAGATAGGTCTTCAAGGCCCAATGGAAAAGGCGTAGGTCGGTGATCGTCCGTAGGTCATTCCAGAGGGCAGGGGCTGCCACAAAGAAGGCTCTCCCCTTGGGGGTCGCCAGCTGACAGTTTAGCCGACAGCACCCTGAGGAGGCCCTCTCTGTGAGAGCGAACTGGTCGGTGGGAGGTATTTGGTAGCAGGAGGCGGTCTTGAAGATAACCAGGTCCCTTGCCATGGAGCACCTTAAAGGTGGTTACCTTGTAGCACACCGGAAAGCCACAGGCAGCCAGTGCAGCTCGCGCAAGAGAGGTGTCACGTGGGAGCATCTGGAAGCTCACAGAATCCCCCGCGCGGCCGCATTCTGAACTAACTGGAGTCTCCAGGTGCACCCCAAGGGAAGCCCCATGTAGAGAGCGTTGCAATAGTCCAGACGGGAGATGACGAGGGCTTGAGTGACCGTGCGTAGAGCGTCACGATCCAGAAAGGGGCGCAACTGGCATATCAGGCGAACCTGATAAAAAGCCCCCCTGGCCACGGCTGTCATATGATCTTCTAAAGACAGCCGCGAGTCCAGGAGGACGCCCAAGTTGTGAGCCCACTCTGTAGGGGCCAATGACTCACCCCCAATAGCCAGAGATGGCACCAACTGGCTATATCGTGACGCCGGAAGCCACAGCCACTCAGTCTTGGAGGGGTTGAGTCGGAGCCTGTTTCTCCCCATCCAGACTCGCACGGCCTCCAGACACTGGGACATCACTTCCACGGCATCGTTGGAGTGGTCCGGGGTAGAGATGTACAGCTGAGTGTCGTCAGCGTACAAGAAGGAATATCAGAAAATATCAGAAAATGGCCTCTTCTGGATTAGGAGTCCCTGGACTCAGTCATTCAAGTCCTAGTGAGCTCATGTTTGAACTGCTGCAACAGGCACTACATGGGGCTACCCTTGAAGAGCATTTGGCAGCTACAACTGGTGCAGAGAACAGCAGTGCAGGCATTTTTTGAAGCCCCAAGAGTGGTCCATGTAATACCACTCTTCTGTGAACAGCACTAGCTTTCAGTTTGCTACTGAGTGCAATTCAAAGTCTTGGTAATCACCTTTAAAGCCCTTTATGGCATGGGTCCAGGCTTCCTAAGGGACCACCTCGTCCCTTTGGGATTGGCACATCCCATCCATGCAGAGGAAACATACTGCAGGCCCCATCAACCTGAATCTTGGCTCCTGACCTTCCACAAGAGCTTAAAAAACCAGATCTGCCAGTTGGTCTGGGGTTCCAAACGGGGAGCCTCACATTGGGGGTAGTTGATAGATTAATAAAAGCTCCTATCTCCCCCCTGCTTAACCTATTCCCTCCCTTTCCATCTTTTAGTTAGGATTGTGTATTGTGTTTTTGTAGTATGGTAGAATGGAATGGGAATGGGAATGGGAATGGGAATGGGAATAGGAATAGGATTCTTAATTGGCTAAGTGTGGTTGGATACACAAGGAATTTGTCTTTGATTCATATGGTCTCAAGACAAGATACATTTGTCAAGAATCATAAGGTACAACACTTAATGATAGCCATGGAGTACAAATAAGCAACCCAGTTCCTGTACTCAGTGAGAAGAACCAATGTCTACACAGAATCAAAGAAAAGAGACATAAACTCTTTTATTTCTGTACAGAAGAGGATGCTTTCAATAAGAGCACCAGAATCAGATGCAGTTATTTTTATACAGTTTATTACAGGAAATAAGAGAGAATTGCTAATTACCGGTAGTTACAAAGTTACATGATAGTTACACATGCACACAAAGCCATCCCATAATACTTCATTATTTAATTTTGCTTCATATAAATTGTTGCCTCTGTGTTTTGCTCTATGCTAATGATGAATTTTGCTTACCTCTTGTCCGGAAACCCCTAAGTACTGCTGAAGCAAAATATCATGTCACCTTCCTTGATGGTTCAAGGTAACCTAGAACCAAGTGTCAAAGCCACAACCTGTTAGCTAGGCTATATAAGAAATGTTTGTGGTCAGCCTGTGGAGTGTTTGTAGTCAAGCATTCTAGCTTCCCCGCCCTCTCTGTTAAAGAAGAATCACTTCTATCAGGTAAAGGCACAATTTATAACTTGGTCTGTTAATTCATTGATTGCAAAAACCTCTAATTATTTATTTAATAAGCTAATAAGCCATCAGACCCTCAAACTGAAGGGTTGCCATAGGTATAAGTTAAAGCTATTGGCAGAAAGTGAAGAGGAACTAAAGAGCCTCTTGATGCGGGTGAAGAAGGAGAGTGCAAAAGTTGGCTTGAAACAACATTAAAAAAAGTAAGATCATGGCATCCGGCCCTCTCAATTCCTGGCAAATAGATGGGGAAGAAATAAAGGTAGTGGCAGATTTTATTTTCCTGGGCTCCAAAATCACTGCCGATGGGGACTGAAGCCAAGAAATTAAAAGACGCTTGCTCCTGGGGAGGAAAGCTATGGCAAATCTAGACAGCATACTAAAAAGCAGAGATATCACCCTCCCAACCAAAATGCATATAGTCAAGATTATAGTTTTCCCAGTTGCAATGTGTGGCTGTGAAAATTGGGCCATAAGAAAGGCTGAGCGCCAAAGACTTGAGGCCTTTGAACTATGGTGCTGGAGAAGACTCCTGGGAGTCCCTTGGACTGCAAGGCGATCAAACCAGTCAGTCCTACCCTGAGAGCTCTTTGGAAGGCCAAATCCTGAAGATGAAACTCAAACACTTTGGCCATCTAATGAGAAGGAAGGACTCACTGGAGAAATGCTGGGAAAGATTGAAGGCAAAAGAAGAATGGGATGACAGAGAATGAGGTGGCTGGATAGAGTCACCGAAGCAATAGGCATGAGATTAAATGGTCTCCAGAGGATAGTAGAAGACAGGAAGGCCTGGAGGAACGTTGCCCATGGGGTTGCAATGGGTCGGACATGACTTCACAACTAACAACAAACTTCCACTCACCTGACTCTATTATGTTATTATAGTTAAGGAAGCGAGCATTGCCCTCCTATCCACGAATCTAGCTGGCCACTAAGAGCCATAGAACGGGGCTTAATCCTATTCAACAGAATGATTAAATTCTTATGTAAGAAAACATCTACTAAATAAATGAAAAGGTTTGGATCTTTGACTTTGCATTTTGCACTGTCCTTACACAATTAGTCCGGTAGAGGGAGCCCTATCTTCTTTCTTGCTGAAAACAGACCTCCGTAAGATTTGCAGGAACCTAATTTCCGGTTCCCTTTAGGCTGGGAAACATCTTCCATTTGAGGGGCAAGAGAGGTAGAAATGCATAAAACCTGGTGAAAGAACACATAAAAGTATGATATTTATATCTTTTCTAAACTGTCATTTCTAACATTAAAAAAAAATCGGCTAACTCTTCTTTAGTAGCTTGGTATTTATCCACCCCGACCCCACCCCCACCCCCACCCCCAAAGATGCTTCTGTAGAAATGTGCTTCGTCGTTTATTTCGGTTAGTGGACTTAAGGATATTTGCGAACGTTTTGTCATAATCTGTTCGTGCACAAAAGAAGAAGAAAATCACGAAGTTAAAAGCAAAGAAAGGTTTGTTTCTTTGTTCATTAGTGAACATTTGTTTTGGAAACCCGGTTCTAGTTTTTCCTAACGCAGGTTTTCAAAGGAAGTAACTGTCGCAGTAAAGAACGAAAGAAAAAAAGTAAAGCGTTTGTGTTCATACATAGGTTTCGGTAGGTTCCACTTCAGGGCATGTATTTCATCAGTCAAGCAATGCTAACTGAAGCATTTCCGCCACTCTTCAACCCTCGAAGGACTTGAACTGTAATCCGGGACCGGAAGTATATATTAAATCCATGAGGTCGTAAAACATTACTCTTAGCGATTCAGACGGAAAATGAAAGTTGCATTGGTAGAATGCTGAACTGTGTAGTTCTTTGGTTATTATTCCCACTAAAATAACTCGGATATGGATCTTTGGCCATCTCAGCCGTCTTCTTTTGTAGCTTTTAGTAACCGCTTGATCACAACTCGTTTTTTTCAGCGATGGACACCTCTATAATCGCTATTTCTGACTTGTTAATGAATAAACCAAAGGAAAAATGAATAGTCATCAAAATCCCTGGACGGGCTGGGACTAGAATCGAAGCCTTGAAAGGGACGGAAGACTTGCAAGTCTTCCTCTAGAGAGATCCGGACTGGACTCTGGGAAGCCTTTTTATTTTATTTTATTTTTCCTTTTACAAGGAAGGGCAGTTCGTTCATGGCTCCGGGGAAAACAACTCGGAAAACTATCCGGTAAGTGCTTTTAAATAGTCCGCAATCGACTAAACTAAAGGGAAAGGGAGCCACTGGGTTGGAGTTCCTTTTGAACGGAGGCGGCTGTAGTCAGGGTTCCGGAGCCGAGTGGGGTGGGGTGGGGTAAGACGCAATGGTGGATTTCAATACTAGGCACTGCAGTTCAGGGAAAAAAACCAAAGAAAATAGTAAGTTTGAGGTTAGCCTTAGGGAGCTCTGTACTCTTTTTCTGAGTTCCACATAACGCTGCAGACTTCCAAAGGGGAGGTGGGGATAGGTGTGCATAACTTTTTACACGTTTTGCAACCCCACAATCATGTGATCAAAATTCAAACGCTTTGTAACTTGCTCATACTTATGACAGTTGCTATGTCCCAAGGTAATGTAAGTCACCTTTTGCAACTTTCTCACAAGCCTATTCATATAATTCAGTGTTTTTCAAACTCGGCAACTTTACATTGCCTTCTTTGATGAAGTGGCTAAGTGAGTGGAGGAGGGAAATGCTGTTGATATAGTTTACTTGGACTAAACCAGTGCTTCTCAAATAGTGGGGGGGCGCCCCCCAGGGGGGGCGCGAGGCTCCGTAAAGGGGGGCGCGTTTGACCTCGGCAAACACTGTCATAACAAGCCAAGCCCCGTGTTTATGTCTCTGTATCCAGTCAGATGCTGACAAGGACCTTCTCCTGTGAAACATAACGCTGCCCCAATTAATCAAACTTGCTAAAGAAATCGGGCTACCGCTGCTGACATTTGCATCGATAGTGAGCATTAAGCCAGTACATGTGACTGCCCATGCTCCTCCCTTTCGAGGAGAACAGACCCGATTGGATAGACATGATGCTCTATCCTGATTAGCCAAACCCGCCCGTGTGACTTTTAGACCCGGATGATACTATTTACAGTCGCGCGGGGGGCGCGAAATGTTTTCTTCTTCCTAGGGGGGCATGACAGAAAATAATTGAGAAGCACTGGACTAAACCAAGGCATTTGAAAAAGTAGATTGCAGCCTACTTTCTTGGTAAGGTAGAACAACGTGGGACAGCATCACCACCAGATGAATTCTGGTGCAGTTGACCAACTGCACTCAGCATTTGTTGTGCTGAGCTGTCAATGGAAATACATCTACATGGAGGGAAGCCTGCAGTGGGGTACCTCAAGGTTCTGTCTTGGGCCAGTGCTCTTCAACATCATGAGCCGTGGTGGTGCAGTGGTTAGAGTGCAGTAGTGCAGGCTACTTCTGCTGACAGCCGGCTACCTGCAGTTCGGCAGATCAAATCTCACCAGGCTCAAGGTTGACTCAGCCTTCCATCCTTCCTAGGTGGGTAAAATGACGACCCAGGTTGTTGGGGGGCAAGAGGCTGACTCTGTAAACCACTTAGAGAGAGCTGTAAAAGCACTGTGAAGCAGTATATAAATCTAAGCGCTGTTGCTATCTTCATAAATGATCTAGATGAGGGGATAGAAGGGGAACTCATCAAATTGGAAGACAACACCCAATCAGCACTTTGGAACAGGGAACAGCAAAGCTGGCTGGAGAAGTCTGGGAAGTGAAGTCCTTAAGACTTAAAGTTGCAAAGGTTGGAGACCCCTGCTTTGGAAGACTCGAGCATTGGGCCCTATCCAACCTTCTGTCAAGCAAAGTCAATGGGGAATCCAGATTCACTTAACAACCATGTTACTTATTTAACAACTGAAGTGATTCACTTAACAAATGTTGCAAGAAAAGTGATAAAATTGGACAAAACTCACTTAACAAATTTCTCACTTAGCAACATAAATTCTGGACTCAATTGTGGCTGTAAACCGAGGACTACCTGTACTGTATCAAGTTCCGGTTTCCATGGTACAAAAAAAGATGTTGAGACTCTCGAAAGAATGCAGAGAAGAGCAACAAAGATGATGAGTCTAGAGGCTAAACCATATGATGTTTGGCATCACAAAGAGAAGAATTGGGGGTGACATGATCGCTGTCTTCTGGAACTTGAGGGGCTGTCACAGGAGGAGGCAGTTGACTTACTCACCAAAGCATTTGAGGGCAGGATAAGAAGCAATGGATGGAAGCTCATTAAAGAGAGATCCAATCGGGAACTAAGTAGAAACTTCTTGACATTGTGGGTGCTTGAGGTTTTCAAGAAAAGATTGGACAACTATTTGTCCAATTTGTCTGGGATGCAATAAGGTCTCCTGCTTTGGCCAGGGGGTTGGACTAGAAGACCTCCAAGGTCCCTTCCAGACCTCTGACTCTAAGATGTGCAGACTTCAGCTCCCAGAATTCCCCAGCCAGCATGCTGGTTGCAGAATTCTGAAAATTGAGTCTTAGAAGTTGCCAGGTTTCAAAATCATTTATAATAGGTAATTTATAATTAACAGGATAGCATACCGATTAGAAACATCATCTGATGTTTGGCTGGACAATCAGCTTTCATTCATGAGTTGTTCCAGAGTGATTACCGGAAAGGGTCAGTCTGACCTGCAGAAAGGCAGGCTATTCCAGAAGCCAAGAGCTATGACTGAGAATGCCTGTTTGCAGTTTTCACTTTCATCATATTTCAAAATTGGGTGGGGGAGGGAGAGAGATCCACAGAGTGACCTTCTGTCCAGAATGAGGAGATTCTGCCTGGAGCATAATGACCCAAGCCATTAAGACCCTGATAAGTAATAACCAGCACCATGAAATGGATTTGGAAATCCACTGGCAGGCAGTATAGTAACACCAGAAAATTGGTGTTATTCTACTACAAGCAGTTGTTTTTTATTTTTATTTTTTTTAGGTTGCAGGGAAAAAAACCACCAAACCTTTATAATCAGCAGGCAAAACTCTAGTGATAGAAAATTGGGTTTGATGGACTTTTCCCACCTTTGTTTTTCACTGAACCTCATCAAATTCTCGTGATTTAAAAAAATATATATTCAAAACTTACATTCTGGGTCAACATGAAGACTGCTGCATTTTGCACCAGGCACACTTTCCAAATCGTCTTCAAGGGCAGCCCCTTGTAAAGCAAATTGCAGCAAGCTAAGCAGCAAATAAGGAAGGCATGAGTACCGATGGCCAATATGCGTAGTCCTTGACTTACAACCACAATTGAGCACAACATTTCCATTGCTAAGCAAGGCAGTTAAGTGAGTTTTGTCCCACTTTTTTGCCCCAGTCGTCACTGTGAATCACTGCAGTTGTTAAGTGAATCATGTGGCCATTAAGCAAATCTGACTCCCCCCATTGAATTTGCTCATCATAAACTAGTTGGGAAAATTAGAAATGGTGATCAATCACATGACCCTGAGACATGGCAACTGTCATAAGTACATGCCAGTTGCCAAGTGACCAAACTTCAATAACGTAAGCATGGTGATGCTGCAATAGTCATAAATGTGAACACCAGTCATAAGACCCTTTTTTCAGTGTTCTTGTAACTTCAAACAGTCACTAAACAAATGGTGGTAAGTCAAGGCCTACCTATATGCATCGCTGCTGCGATTCTTTCCACCCTATTGTTCTCCGCCTAGCAAAAGGAGAGCCCTTCTGAGCCTAGGTTGGCTGGTGTAGGAGGGAGGATTCCATGCATGCCTCAATGTACATATGGAAGAGTTCCTCTTCCATATCAAGTGTTGTGGGGAGGGGATTAATTGCTGACAGTCCACCCTGTATGATACAATTCTACATTTATTTTTGATCTGTACGTTTGGAGCCCTGCTCCAGGCTGGCCAAATATTTAGTCTTTGTGGAAGCTGTTTAGTTTGCAGGGGTCTCCAAACCTCGGTCCGTGTACTGGCACTGGCCAGAAACCAGGATGTACAAGCAAGCAAAACCCCACTTTTGGGATGCAGGCCACACGTGATACCATGCCCTTTCTGGTCCCCAAAACCTCTGTCCACAGAACCGGTCCCTGGTTCCTGCAATCCTACATAATGTACATCTGAAAGAAAAGTGCAGCTATTCTGCATGTTCTGTGCCCAGTGTTGAAGTAAAATTTAGACATTAGTCCCATTGGCCTCACTTTCCAAGATATCTGGGACCCTTCTATTGTTGTTCTAGTGAGACACTTTTTTCTCAAATTTCAGTCAGCCTAAACATGAGGTGCATGGAATGGAGGGTTTAGCATTGTTGCAGTGACATTTCCATACTAGCAATTCAGCCTCATAACTTTTCTTGTCTTTTTATCTTTCTCCTAGGCCCCAGCTGGATCGTCAATTCCTCCACCGATTCCTAAAGATCCAAACAATTTTATTTCCTACCTTCACCTCTAAGAATGTGCTGATGTTTCTAACCTTGCTTGTAGTTGCTTTGTTGAGTAAGCAAACAATTTTCTAAGACGAATCATTTTGTATGTTTCATTTTGCCACAAAGAAAGATTATTGTCTCTCTTTACTGATATACCATTGGAGCTTGTACTTTTTAAAATGTTTCTCCTATTTTTCCTAGCTCAACTGATCATTTACCAGGTGGGACTAATTCCCAGTCAATATTTCTCCGTTCTGGGGAAGAAAGATCTTTATGAGTTCAATAAGCTGACAGCAGTTGCTCTGATTCTCATTGTACTCAATTCTTTGGTAAGAGATTTTTTTTCAGTTGGGAAGACAACTGCAATACAGTAATCCCTCGTTTTTCGCTGCCAATCGGGACCGTGCCCGTCCGCGAAAACCGAATTTCCGCGAAGTAGGATTCGCTAGGAAACTTGCATTGGTGGACATGTTTAAAGCAACCACTAGGGGGCGCTTGCCTCCTACCAATGCAATTTTATTTTTTTTGTATTTTTTACAAATCCGCGAAGGACTGAAGCCGCGAAAAACGAGGGCGCGAAAAACGAGGGATCACTGTACACATATAAAGTCTTATTTTAGATGTTAAAGAATGGTTTCAAGAAGTGGGCAATCTGCCAGTCTTTGAAATGTCGGTATATTGCAGGAATGAGAAAATGGAGCATTACATTTTTATATAATCTAAATTCAGTGATATAAAAATTCAGCTTGGTATATATTAATATTCTTCATTGGGTTATTATTTGGATCTTCTTTTGATTCTTTGACAGTTTATTATTTTTTTATTATCATTACTATTGGGGTGGAGGGTCTGTTAAGTTTATTTATAAAATAATAAAAATTAGTTAAAAAAAAAAAACCTGAACTAGAACACATATGAGGTTTAACATACATAGATAGGCTACAGAAAGCCAGATGACCACTAGACAGCAGCAGAGAAATATAGGCTTTATGTATGCTTACTGTATAGATTTTTGCAGCTCAGGTCCTTTGCATCAATCCCCTCATGTAGGCTCACTTTTCAAACTCTATTCTAAATCTCAAACAACATAACACAGTTGATTATTTCAATATGTTGACAGATGAAAGGTCACTACAAAACAAATCATTTCTCCATATTAATATCTACTTAATCTAGACTACAAACGAACATTTAGCTGCTGTATGAGCAATGTACATATTGCAAATCAGTTGCCCGAGCATAACTCAGAGCTCCTCCCATGATTGTCAGTCCCTGATGTTGTGATGTGTCGTATGTTGCACATACATTTTATACTGTTGAATGGCATGAATAATGTGTTAAAGGTACATGTCTGTGGCCAAAGATAACATGAATTGTTAGTATAGAGTCTAGTAGCATGTAAGGTAAAGGTAAAGGTTCCCCTCGCACATATGTACTAGTCGTTCTCAATTCTAGGGGGTGGTACTCATCTCCATTTCAAAGCCGAAGAGCCAGCACTGTCCAAAGGCGTCTCCATGGTCATGTGGCCAGCATGACTAAATGCCGAAGGTGCATGGAACGCTGTTACTTTCCCACCAAAAGTGGTCCCTATTTTTCTACTTGCTTGCTTTTGAACTGTAAGATTGGCAGAAGCTGGGACAAGTAACGGGAGCTCACTCCGTTATGTGGCACTAGGGATTCGAACCACCAAACTGCCAACCTTTCTGATCGATAAGCTCAGCGTCTTAGCCACTGAGTCACTGTATCCTTCCTAATGGCATGCAAACTGGTATAATTTTTTTTTAAACCACAGCCTTGCACTCTAATATGTTATACTGCAGGGGCCAATCTACCAAAAAGGGAAGAGGATGACAGTAGTGTGCCGGAACAGAAACAGACATAGATATGTACCGATCCAAACCGGGTTGTGTTGCTTTTGGATTTATATAACTCCTTATCTAAATTAGACAGAAATATAGAAAAAAGTTCTTTGGCTGCATTTGTTCTGTAATATGCATCGGATCGAATCTTGACATGTTGCGAGTTGACCAAAAGAACCAGTTGCCTGTGCATTAAGGAATTAAATAATATTCCTTATGCTACTAGTCCTTTGTCCAGGGGAAAAAAGATGTAAATATAACAATGTTCAAATCCATGTTAGCCTAACTCAGGGTTTGAAGACTTTTCCCATAACTTTTGAAAAGAATTGTAGGGTCCCAATGTGTACATTTGTATTTTGTTTTTATATTACTCAGCAAAGTTATTAAGGCTGGTGTTGCTTAAAGCTATAACTGGCTTCTAAAACAAGGGAAAGTAAACTATACGTCACATGGCTTCTAATATGCTTTCCTACACTTTTATTAGCCAGGGCCTTACATGCACCAGAAACTATGTGCTCTGCTGTCTGTTATATGATTTCTGAGGCTTGTCTCCACAGATATTCAGTGAGAGATTTTTCTGGATAGTTTTTCTCCACAACCCTGGCTTTTATATGCCCACTGTTTAAAACCTGATTTTTCTTTTACCAGTTTCACTCTGTATCCCAAATTTGGTCTGTCTGTTCAGTTTTTGAAGTATGCTAATGTATAGACTGATGGAGTCACAACTCCTGTACATAATTTCTTTCCAACAGATCATTGGATCAGAAATAATAAAAACAAACTTTATGGTCTGCTTTAGAAAATGTCGCTGTCCATGGAGGACCATGTGGCGGCCGTGGCCAGGGGGGCGTTTCATCAGGTACGCCTGATGCGCCAATTGCGCCCCTTACTGGACCGGGCTGCCCTTCGCACAGTCACTCAAGCTCTCGTGACGTCCCGACTCGACTACTGTAATGCTCTCTACATGGGGCTTCCCTTGAGGTGCACTCGAAAGCTACAGCTAGTCCAAAACGCAGCCGCGCGGGTGATTATGGGAGCCACTAGATGCTCCCACATAACACCGATCCTGCGCGAGCTGCATTGGCTTCCTGTGGTTTTTCGAGTGCGCTTCAAGGTTCTGACAACTATCTTTAAAGCGCTCCATGGCTCGGGGCCTAGTTATATGCGAGACCGCCTCCTGCCCCATACATCCCTTAGACCGATACGCTCCCACAGAGAGGGCCTTCTCAGGGTGCCGTCGGCCGGACAATGCCGACTGGCGACACCCAGGGGAAGAGCCTTCTCTGTGGCGGGCCCAGCCCTTTGGAATGACCTACCCCCTGAATTACGTACCATCACCGACCTCCGCCTCTTCCGCCAATGTCTTAAGACATATTTGTTTCAACAAGCCGGCCTAGCCTAACCTCCCATGGGGACTTTTAGGTAGTTTTAAATTGGGTTTTTAAAATTTGGTTTTAGCGCAGGATAGGTTATTTAATAGTTTTTTAAATTATATTTATTGTATTTTGTATGTTTTTAAATTTTCCTGTGCGCCGCCCTGGGTCCTTCGTGGAGAAGGGCGGGATATAAATTTAAATAAATAAAATAAATATTTGGTTACCAAACATCCAAAATGTTTCTTTTAAATGTTGTCTCTCCCCATGTTTGATCTTCGGTGCTCTCTCTCTCTGTCTCTTTGTCAGCTGAAGAGTTTAGACCAGTTTATCTGCAATCTGATGTATGTCAGCTGGAGAAAGACTCTCACTGAATACCTCCATGGCTACTACTTTCAGGGCCAGGAGTATTATACTCTGAATGTTCTACATGAGGAAATTGACAATCCGTAAGTGACTAATCATTTTCAGTGCCTTTCTAGCTATTGTTGTAGATGTTTGTCATCTAAACTTTATTCCGGGTCTGACTTATATATACAGTTTTATTTCTCATCTCAGTGTCCATGGACATTTCACAGGGAGTTCATTTAATTTTTATTCTTATCATCTGCTAAGGATTACTGTATGCTAGTATTACAGCATATTTCAATCTAAAATACACCAGTCAAAATGCTGTTTTGCTCAAATAGAATTTTTTTTTACTGAGAGACATATTTTGGGTTTGCACATTTAAGAAGTTGGACTTCAGACAGTAATTTCTACATATTTCCTTGATATAATGTTTGAGCTGCTATATAATAAGTATAATAACACTGAGATAGTTGCATTTAGAATCAAAGCATTCTGTGTCAAACTAGATTTCTGATTTTAAAAATATATGACATTAAATAAAATTGATGACTTTTTACTTTTTCAATAGAAGAGAATATAGGTCAGAACTCACAAAAAATAGAATGTGTGTGTGTTTGTAAATATACATACAGACAGACAGTCAGACAAACACACACACACACACAGAGTGAGAGAAAGAGAGAGAAGAAAATATTTTATAATTGTAAAAAATGGGAGGCTGTTGAAAAATCTTAAGAAAATAACATTTTTTTAAATTATACTTGTGTACCATTCATATACGTATTCCTTTATTTAATTATTGTTGGTTTTTTTAAAAAAATATGATATTTATAACTGCAACTATGGAAGAAGAGTTTGTTATGAAAATCCATTATCATTCCAAATCTAATTTTACTGTGGATGCATATCTAAAACAGTACAAATGAAACTGAAAACTCTGATCTTCGTTTTACTTCCTAAAAAGTAATGCTGACTGCAATAAACTGGTTAGATTTTAGAACATATTTGTTCCATCTTCTTAAAAGTTTTTTTATCTATTTTTGTGCATCCAAAACCTTTTCCATTACAAATGAATTGGAGCTTCCTCCGTTCATTTTTGATGTATGTTATCTGAGCAGTTGATGAGAAGTTAAAAGAATAAACACTAAAACAATAGAAATTAGGAGAAAAACATATTTTCTTTATACCTGGCTTCTGCCTGAGAAGATTGCTTTCTATGCCAAGTTCTGCTCATGAAACTATGAAAATAATTTATTGAAAGACACTGCAATATCTGAGGAAAGAGAAAAGAGAATTTCCTAAAAGGTATCATTTGCCGAAGTGGTGCTCTTGATACTTTGGCCATCTAATGAGAAGGAAGGACTCACTGGAGAAGAGCCTAATGCTGGGAAAGAATGAGGGCAAAAGAAGAATGGGACAACAGAGAATGAGATGGCTAGAAGGAGTCACTGAAGCAGTAGGCGTAAGCTTAAATGGATTCCAGAGGATGGTAGAGAGCAGGAAGGCCTGGAAGAATGTTGTCCATGGGGTCGTAATGGGTCGGAAATGACTTTGCAACTAATAACAACAAAAAAGTCACTGATCCCAGCTATCCAAAGCCATGGTTTGTAGATTTAAGCTTTAGTAGCTGGGTTTTCACAGCATAATAAGACAAAAACCAAAGATTACAAACTACAATGGCTGGATTCTGGTAGAACAAACTAAATCAGAAAAAAACTGGGTTTATTGCAATATTTGCTCCTACCACATAGACATCTATGATGGGGCAGTTGACGTTATTCCAGCTTTTAACATACACTCAGCAAGATAGTCCTCGACTTACGATCATAATTGAACCCAAAATTTTATGACCCTTTTTTGTCAAGCGAATCACTGCAGTTGTTAGATGAATCATGCAGGCATCAAGAAAATCTGACTTTCCCCATTGTCAGAAGCTGGCTAGAAGGGTAACAAATGGCGATCACATGATCCCGGGACACTGCAGTTTTCATAAATACATGCCAGTTGCCAAGTCCCCCAATTTGATCACCTCACCATGGGATGCTGCAGCGGTCATATATGTGAAAACTGATCATAAGTCACTTTTTTCAGTGGTGTTTTAACTTTGAATGGTCACTAATCAAATAGCTGAAAATCGAGGACTACGTGTAGTGGTTTGCCTGGTGCAAGTTGCTTTTTTAAAAAGTTTTTATTTTCAACATTTAAAAGCTAATAAAACAATCATTTTCAATTTCATACAACATGTCGTCCAGTCATAAATTTTGTGCAGCGATCCTGAGAGTTACAAAGATACTTATTAATTTTCCATCCAGTGTTTCTGTATAAAATTTAAGCTTTCATATCATCTTATTCTTTACATTATGACAATTAATATTTCAAGTCAGTGATTATTCAACAGGTGAGAAAGGTATAGAATTCTCCCAAGATTATTTTGTAACAATATTCTCAATTATCTTTATGGAGTAAATTGCTGTTATAAAATACATAACCATATTATTTTCTCTATATAGAACCAAGAATTTATCCAGATTTTCTTTTAAGTATTTTGGTTAAAATACAAAATATCTTTCTAATACAACATAGTCTCAATTTATCATCATTTCTGTTAGTCCTAATAATTGAATTCTGTTTCTAAGAGTTCTTTCATATATTAAATCCCCTGATTTCTTTTGTCTAACAATTGATAAAACAAGTTCCATATTTTATAAAATTCTTCATCCTCTTGTTCTCTCATTTCAAATGTCAGTTTACTCATTTCTGCACAGTCCATAATCTTATAAATAATTTCCTCTTGAGAAGGTAATTTCTCATTTCTCCAATTTTTTGCAAATAAATTCTAGCTGCTGTTATAACATTTACAATTAAATATTTCAAATTTTTATCGAGTGTTTCTGGTATAATTCCAAGTAAAAAAAGTTCAGGTTTAACATCTACGTGCTTGTGTATCATTTTCTGCAACCATATGTGGATTGTAGTCCAATAGTTTTTAGCCTCCTGGCAGCCTGGTGCAAGTATTTATTCACTATTCACTTGGAATAGTGAATGAATTGTTTTGTTCATAACACATTAACTTTTCCCTCCTTTGCTTTTCTTGTCACAGTGGTATATGTCAAGGTAACATCTCTTTTTATTGCACAAATGTTTAGAGACCAGAGAATCAGTCAAGATGTGGAGAGATTCTGCAAACAGTTGAGCTCCATGGCCAGTAAGCTGATCATCTCACCTTTCACCCTTGCTTATTACACCTATCAATGTTTTTACAGGTAGGAAAGTGATTCCTATAATGAAAAGCCTGCTTGCAGTGAATCCTGTCACATAGGGATTTTCCCCTGCACTAGCTACTAGACGCCACCCACCCACCTCCATGATAGTTGTATGATACTGACAGCAGTCCAGCATTGACTCATTGCAAGCAGCAAAACAAACAAACAAAGTTCATCCACAATCTTGTGGCTGTCCTGCAACCTCAGGAAACGACATTTTTCCCCTTTTCCTTCCTTGAGTGAAACATGCATTCAAGTGTGTTTCTCCTCTGGTTGATTGCAGATATATGGGCCCTGTAGTCCAGCACACAGTTCACAGTCATTCAACAGTGATAGATTGCCCCTGAAAGCCATTGCAATCTTCATTTGATCAGGACAAAGCAGAAAAAAGCAAGGCTACGATTACAGTGTGTTGCGGAATGGCTTGTAAATCAAGCTGGTGATGTTCAAATGGGCTATAATATTGTCCACTCACCTAGTGATAGTAGCATGGAGGGGATGAAAATGCTCTAAAACTAAATAATCCCTCCCAGTTTGCATGTCCTTGAAATGAGGGGATTTAAACTCTGATAAAGGGACTGTGCTGATTGGACATTGTTGGTCATACATCTGGACTATACCCAGTATGGAAAAAAATAGAATCTCAGTAAAAAATTATAATAGCATTTACACTTACCAGTATATACCCTTTCACAGTGCTTTACAGCCTTCTCTGAGCTGTTTACAAAGTGAGTATATTGCCCCCAACAATCTGGCTTCTCATTTTACCAACCTTGAGTCAACCTTGAGCCCGTCAAGATCAAACTGCTGTCAATCGGCAGAATTAACCTGCAATACTACTTTCTAACCACTGCACCACCATGGCTCTTGCCTTTAACTCCTGATCTTCCAGCCCAACCTTTTGGTCTGGTAGATAAAACCCAGTAGAGTTTTGATAAACTTCAAAACTATCTTGTAGATCCTTGTAGAGTTACAAGGGAAAGGAAATCGGGGAAGATGGCTACAAGATAGACTTGGAGACTATCAAAACTTCTGAAAAAGTTGGCCTGGGAGATAAGGAGTTTAAGGTACAAATATAAATTATGTGGGAAGGATAGATTTAATAACAGTGTAGACAATTTGGCTTTTATACATAAGAAACAAAGATTGTGTGGGAGGAAAGGGGAAGGACTGGAGAGAGCAAATATGATATGTGTCTCATCAATTTAAAAGACTTACATGGTTTCCAAGATTGATGTGTTTATGATATTCTTCCTGATTCTCTATGCTTATTTCCAACAATTTTTCAAAATGCTATTTTTGCCTACAGCATGTCTTCAGATAGGATATGTTTACAACTGAATGAATAACAAATGGCAGGATTAGAAAAGAATGAAAAAGAGTGGAATGGAATGGAAGCTCTCACTTGGTTGCTTCTACTTTAGGGACAAAGTGAGCATCAAAAAAATAAATTGGCAATTATACAAGCGCCTTGCAAAGAGAATTTGTCAACATCCACTTATCCCAGATAGCCACCCATCTTGGATAGCTGAAACTGCATTACAATAGTGCTCAAGTGTTGCAGTGTTTTTGAATACAGTTGAAAGAGATGAATTTGGGTAGGCATCTCACAGGTTCTGGTGACATTAGAGTTCTTCACACAGTAGATTTATAGGATGCTAGGAAAAGTCAGTAAAATGCTATTTTATTTACTCTTATTGTATTTTTAACGCCATGGAGGGAAATTAATGAATTTTCAGCATCAAGTACAAAAATATTCTGACCACCATTTGTTTCTTTTAAGCAAATTGCATGAGGAAAGATCAGAAAGTTTTCAAAATAATACAATTGTATATTTGGGGAGTCCCAGTTTGGTAGAACTCCATAGCATAACATTTCAAATTCACTTAATGGCATTTAATCTATTTAATATTGCCAGCTCAAGATCCATCTTCTACTCCTTTTGAAAGGAGAAGTACCACTAGCAAACCTCAATTAAGTCATAAAGCAGGGAGTGTAGCAGGTAATTAACTATGCTTCAGATTGTCTGGCCACAGATTCCATGTCATAATATTTTGAATTCATGAAGGGGGGGGGGCAGGATTTGCTATGCTATATATTGATGTTAGGGAGATTATTGTTGCTGAACAGCTTCAAAGACCATGGTGGCTGTGAATTGCAATTCATTTGGACAGTCACTACCCTACCATACCGAATGTGTAATGCTCTTTGATTAAAGGTGATCCTCACTTAACAAGGATAATTATGACCGGAATTTCCAATGCAGTCATAAATTTATTATGCAGTCACAAATTTTGGTGTCACCTGATTGCACTGTACAGCAGTTCTGGTAGACCCTGTTTATCATTAAGCAAATCACTAAAATCATTAAACGAGGACGTCATGTGATTGCAACTTCCAATTCCTGCATTCTTTCCCTTTGTTGAGACTAGCAGGGAATGGCAAATTGCAATTACATGACCATAGGACACTGTGATGATTGGAAATCTGAATTGAGTACCAAGCACTAGGATCATGATCATGAGACCACGGGATGCTGTGATGGTCAGACCTTTGAGGACCGGCTGTAACTACCACTTGTTCAGGACTCTTGCCAGTTTGAATAGTCATTGAACAAGCAATCATTAACTGAAGACCACTTGTATATGGTTAGTGTAACAACTGTGACACTAATAATTGCTTCCCATTTATAGTGTAATAAAAATAACTCTACTGCCGCTAGGTTTGCTAACTTCTCTGCATTTCTCTCTTTTAGCATTGGTTGGCTGGGTCCTTTAAGCATCTTTGGCTATTTTATCATTGGGACAATTGTTAACAAGTTCCTAATGAGTCCCATTATTTCAAAACTGGTGCACCAGGAAAAGCTTGAAGGTGATTTCAGGTGAATATATTGAGCAGATCTTATTAATTGGTTCACATCTAAAATGACTTGTGTTATTATTTGCAAAGATATCAATCCATCAGCTTAGTTGTGATATCCGTTCAAGTGACTAAGATACAGAAGGGACAGGTCAGAAATGTTATTAATGTTTTCAGGTCTTTGCTAAGATGCCGCACAATCCCTGTATCTAGTCCTGTCCTTCTGACAAGATCTGTAATAATTACGTTGTAGGATAATTATGAAGGAGGCTTTTCTGAAATTCTGATTGTTTCATCTAAGAAATGGTCACACGAAAGACTATCTTTTCTTTCTTTCTTATAGGTTTAAGCATATGCAACTGCGGGTGAATGCTGAATCTGTTGCTTTCTACAGGTAAAATATCTTTCCCTTTTTTCAGTATCTCCTTTCAGTCTTCAAAAGCAAGAAAATTGTATATTCCGTTTTTATGGGTAATACATATTTCATATACCGTAAATGGAATTTCACGTAGTTGTCATTTCCCCCCAAATTATTTTCTTCATGCCTGTTCAGGCTGTTGAATGATTTTCTCCCCTTTTTTCAAATTCAAGCTCCTTTTTCTTAAGTTATATATGCATACATAGATAACCATCATTGTGTTCTTTTTGGGGTGAGCAGTATTCTACTAAATGCAGGAAGAGGATGAAAAATAGTAAACCAAGGTAATTAAAGCCACATGATAAGGAAAGGAAAAATACATCTAAAATTAGTTTATACCAACTACATATCTTTTTATATCTTTCTGTCCTTGCTTCTACCATATATGAATTCTACTTCTACTTCTTAAATGTGTCATCTCTTTCTTTTTGAAGATCATACCAATTTTATCCAACCAGGTTATATATCAATCAATATAACCGTGAGATTCTGGGAGTCTCACGGTACTTCCATGTAACACCTCTCCTGCGCGAGCTGCACTGGCTACCTGTGGCCTTCCGGGTGCGCTTCAAGGTGTTAGTAACCATCTTCAAAGCGCTCCATGACATGGGTCCTGGCTATCTGTGAGACCGCCTCCTACCACATACCTCCCTTCGACCTGTCCGCTCCCACAGAGAGGGCCTCCTCAGGGTGCCGTCTGCCGGTCAATGCCAGCTGGCGACCCCCAGAGGGAGGGCCTTCTCTGTAGCGGGTCCGGCCCTCTGGAACAACCTGCCCCCCGACCTACGCACCATCACAGACCTATGCTTCTTCTGCCGGGCGCTTAAAACACACTTTTTCCATCTGGCTGGCCTGGCATAGATTAATGATTAATTGTAAATATAACGTTTTAATAGTTTTTAATTACTTTTTAGCACATACTTACTAATTTAATTCTATTTTATACTGTGATTATGTGTATGGGTGTTTTTATTCTTTCTGTGCACCGCGCTGAGTCCCACTTGGGAGATAGGGCGGTATAGAAATCTGATTAATAAATAAATAAATAAATAAATAACTTTCAGACAATTTTTAACAAAAACTGTTGAACTTCCTTTTCATCCATTTGGTAGTCATCAGCTCTCTTATCGTAACTTATTAGGATTTCTAATTATGGGCTGTTTTGTAAATATATTCAGTCCAACTATTATCCTTTCAAAATTCAGTGACAAAAGATCTGCAGTGAGCTAACCGTGTGCTTCTTGTACCATGTGCATAGAAGCTGAAAATGTGCAGTGCTTTCAGTCATTTGTTTTGAATGTTTTCCTCAAAGCGCAGAAACAAATATTATATGTCTCCTCTTGCATCACAGGGAATTAATTCAGACGAAAGGGAGATCAGGACCCAATAGATAGAGAATCAAGATTTTTTCCTCTGTCTGTATTCAATACCGTTATTTTCAGTTACTCATATGGCAGGTAGAAATTTTGAAAGCAAAATGTGCTTCTGCATAAGTAAATGTAAGTTACACTAGAGGGACATTTTGATGGAAGGACAAGGAGAAGGGCCACAGATCAAAACAGAAGGAACAGACATGGCCCATCTGGCTTTCTGCTTTTTGCCACATGAGGTCACTAGTGACAGTCTTTCAATGTGGTTTGAGTATAAATGCTCCCTGGGGATGATGGAAGCTGAAACTGAAGTAGTTTAATGATACCCTGAATTACAGCAGCAAAAGAAGGCTCCTTTTTCCATGTTTTAATTATGGCATTGCCTGCATACTGGGGAATTCCACGTATATTAAAATTGCTAAACTGCAGATTTAACAGATTCTATGAACTCAGTTCAGGAAAACATGTGGAGAGTTGCCCTATGTTTTTTCTAATGCTACATTTGATTTCCTGGCCCACAAAACTGAGTTTGAAGAAAGGATCACTATAACTGACCGATCATGTCCTCTTTATTTTGTTGTTTTGCAGAGCTGGGGAAGTTGAACACTTGCGAACCAACTACAAGCTTCAAAACCTTTTAAAGACGCAAAGGGAACTGATGGGAAAGGAACTGTGGCTATACAGTAAGGAGAAACATTTTATCACTTTATCGTGTACATTGATCAAAGTAGCTTCACTAGAGAGAAAGTTTACGTCTTGCATGTGGGAAATATTTTGAGGGCAAAAGATTTCAAACAGTAAATTGGTCAAGCATCCGCTAACTGACTCAGAAGATGAATTCCATGGCTGTCCAAATGCAAGTGGAAATATTTGGTTTATGTACTTGAAAGGTGACAGTCTTTAGGGTGAGTTTTAAAGCAGGATACAGCTTTAATGTTTTTGAACAAAGTAATCAGCATTTGGATTTATGGGATTTTCTGTCTCTATTCAAAGGACATTCCCAGTGTTTTGCTATTCAGAATAATGGGTAGCTATATCTGTAACTGTTGATATGTATGACCCTAAACATAAGAATCTAGTTTGGATCAAGGATATTTTTTCCAGGCTAAAACAAGCTGGCTTCGTGGATTTTCCCGTGTATATAGCATGGAGATGTTATTGCAACGTTTCGACAAGATCTCACTTGTCATCATCAGGCAGGCTTCTGTCTTTGACTGTGACTGCGGAGGCATCGCCCCTCTTTAAACCTTGGGGGGGGGGGGTTTGAATACATTATATATATACCGTATTTGCCGGCGTATAAGACGACTGGGCGTATAAGACGACCCCCCATCATTTCCACTCAAAATATAGAGTTTGTTATATACTCCCCATATAAGACTACCCCCTCTTCTGCACACCTTCCACACACCAAATAAAACGTTTGACTGCTGGACAAATATCAACAATACAATGACTGAAATTTGTTTCAATCCGTCCCTCATCACCCAATACTTCAAACTCCCGGCAAATTAATCTCTCCACAGGCTACATCACCCTGATTCTACCGATTTCTTGGGGAAAAGGTGCAGAGCAGGCAGAGAAACGGTGAGGAGGGGGGTGGGTGGAAAAGAGCGATCCAAGGCCACATAGGAAAAGCCCCTGCCACCAGCTTCCCGGGAAAGCAACTCACCCACCCTTCCTCCTTTCCCTCCCCCCCTCTTCCACCATATTACCAGGGTTTGGCAAGGGGTGAGGCGGAGAGGGGAGCAGCAGCAGCAGAGGCACCTGCTTGGGCACGACAGCGACAAGATCGCTTGCCTGCTTACTGTCCAGCTCCCACGCTGCTGGTGCCGGGCGGGGGGGGGGGAGGAGGGATGCTTCCCCGTTCCCCTTGGCAACCAGGCCCTCCACTTCTGGATTCCCTTCCTTTCCTTTCCATTCCTCTCCATTCCTCTCCATTCCTTTCCTTTCCTTTCCTTCCTTCCATTGCCTCCTTCCCCCTCCCTCCCTTCTTTCCTTCCTTCCCTCTTACCCTCCATCCCTCTTTCTTTTTCTTTCTTTCTTTCCTTCCTTCCTTCTTTCACTGCTCCCTTCCTCCTCCCTCCCCCTTCTTTCTTTCACTCCCTCCCTCCCACCCTCCATTCATCTTTTTTCCTATTTTTCTTTCTTTCTCCTTCTCTGTTTCTCTCTCTCTCTCTCCTCCCCCCCCACCCATCTGTCACTCTGTGTGTGTGTGTGTGTGTGTGTGTGTGTGTGTGTGTGTGTCTGGGTGTGTGTCTGTTTCCCCCTCTCTCTCTTTCTGTCTCTCTAAGTCTGCCTCTCTCCCTCCCTCCACCCGGGGAAGCAGCATGTCAGTTGCGGAGGTTATCCCGCAGCGAGCGGACAGAAGACCCAAGCTGCGGCTAGTGCAGGCAAGGAGGAGGGGCCAGCATGTCGACTGGGAAGGTTATCCCGCAGCGGGCGGGCGGGCGAAGGACCCAAGCTGCGTGCTGCCGAAGCCGTCCGGGGCTGGGCGTGCGGCGCCCGGATGGCTTTGGCGGCACGCAGCTTGGGTCCTTCGCCCGCCCGCTGCGGGATAACCTCCCCAGTCGAGATGCTGGCCCCTCCAGGAAGCCCCGGAAGGTGCAGGGCGCTGAGGTGGCCGTCGGAAGGAGGCGTCCTTTCCATTCCTCTCCATTCCTTTCCTTTCCTTCCTTCCATTGCCTCCCTCCCCCTCCCTCCCTTCTTTCCTTCCTTCCCTCTTACCCTCCATCCCTCTTTCTTTTTCTTTCTTTCTTTCCTTCCTTCCTTCTTTCACTGCTCCCTTCCTCCTCCCTCCCCCTTCTTTCTTTCACTCCCTCCCTCCCTCCCACCCTCCATTCATCTTTTTTCCTATTTTTCTTTCTTTCTCCTTCTCTGTTTCTCTCTCTCTCTCTCCTCCCCCCCCACCCATCTGTCACTCTGTTTGTGTGTGTGTGTGTGTGTGTGTGTGTGTGTGTGTGTGTCTGGGTGTGTGTCTGTTTCCCCCTCTCTCTCTTTCTGTCTCTCTAAGTCTGTCTCTCTCCCTCCCTCCACCCGGGGAAGCAGCATGTCAGTTGCGGAGGTTATCCCGCAGCGAGCGGACAGAAGACCCAAGCTGCGGCTAGTGCAGGCGAGGAGGAGGGGCCAGCATGTCGACTGGGAAGGTTATCCCGCCCGCCCGCTGCCGGCACCGGAGTCTCTGCGCGGCTGTGGAGGGTTTCCTCCTTTCCCCTCTCTCTTCTCCCTCTGTGTGTCTGTAGAAAGACGGGGGGGGGAGGGAATCAGAGTCTAACAGACACACAGAGGGGGAAGAGACAGAGGGGGAAAGAGGAAACCCTCCACAGCCGCGCGGAGACTTGCCGCTTTTCCATGCATGCCTATCTTTTGCACGTCAACCAGTCGGGGCATCTGAGGTCCATACTCAACTGGAGGGCGCCGCGTTGGGGAAGCGCCCCCCCCCAGCCCCGGGGCTTCCCCCTCCCTTCTTTCCCTCGCCTCCTTCCGAGCCAAGGATATCTATTCTCCATGGTGCCGCCGTTCCCTTCTCCGCATGGCCCGAGTGCCTGTTCCTTATGCGATGATCTCAGCAGCTGCCAGCGCGCCGCCCGTTTCGCCCGCTCACGGCTCTTGCCTGCGGCTCTTCTTGCCCGCTGCCCGCCTGGACGCGGCCAGTCAAAAGCCGGGAGGAAGGCGAGCCCCTTCCACGGCATGGAAAAGCGGCAACTCTCCGCTTTCGCGCGCCACCCGTTTCGCCCGCGGAGAGTTGCCGCTTTTCCATGCCGTGGAAGGGGCTCGCCTCCCTCCCGGCTTTTGACTGTCCGCGTCCAGACGGGCAAGAAGAGCCGTGAGCGGGCGAAACGGGTGGCGCACGAAAGCGGAGAGTTGCCGCTTTTCCATGCCATGGAAGGAGCTCGCCTCCCTCCCGGCTTTTGACTGGCCACGTCTGGACGGGCAGCGGGCAAGAAGAGCCGTGAGTGGGCGAAACGGGCGGCGCGCGAAAGCGGAGAGTTGCCGCTTTTCCATGCCGTGGAAGGGGCTCGCCTCCCTCCCGGCTTTTGACTGGCCACGTCCAGGCGGGCAGAGGGCAAGAAGAGCCGCGGGCAAGAGCCGTGAGCGGGCGAGACGGCGGCGCGCTGGCAGCTGCTGAGATCATCGCAGTAAGGAACAGGCGCTCGGGCCATGCGGAGAAGGGAACGGCGGCACCATGGAGAATAGATATCCTTGGCTCGGAAGGAGGCGAGGGAAAGAAGGGAGGGGGCGCTTCCCCAACGCGGCGCCCTCCAGTTGAGTATGGACCTCAGATGCCCCGACTGGTTAACGTGCAAAAGATAGGCATGCGTGGAAAAGCGGCCAGTCTCCGCGCGGCGGCTCCGCGCGGCTCTGGACGGCATCTGGGGACCTCGCGGATGACCCGGCGTATAAGACGACCCCCCCACTTGGAGGCATGTTTTTCGGGGCCAAAAAGTCGTCTTATACGCCGGCACATACGGTATATATATATATATATATATATATATATATATATATATATATATATATATATATATATATATATATATATATATATATATATATATATATATATATAATGATGTATGATCATGGCTATACGTGGGTCAAACTGATCTGTGTCCATAGGCTGCCTTATCAAAGGCTAATTAAACTCTAATTAGCCGTATACACACACACCCTGAGTCATTTTGTTTCTTGAATAACTGCAAGATTTGTGCAACATGTAACATGCTATTTCAAAAAGCACAGTAAGGACTGGAGACATACATTGTAAGAACGACATTGAACCAAAAATATTTGCTTTGGCCCACAGTGCTAAAGCAGTCTTGTTAATAGAGAAACATTCCCTACTTTGCAAATGTAAAGACCATTTTCAATCTAATTTCAGCTAAAGTGCAAGTGAAGGTAGTGCTTTACAATAAACTTTGTGCCCATGTGAAAAAAAATGTATCTTTCTTTACTTGAGCCCAGTATGGCAAGACCTGGATCCTATTACCTGTTCAAAGCTCCCTTCTACTGACTATATCATGCTGGTATGTTTTTTTTTTGTTCAGTTGGGATCAACACCTTTGACTATTTGGGCAGCATCCTGAGCTACGTGATGATTGCCATTCCTATATTTAATGGAGTATATGATGATCTGAATCCCACAGAATTGAGCTCCTTAGTTAGCAAGGTGAGTGTTCAAATTTTCTGGGGCGAAAGATCCTGTTTTTATTTAATTAAAGACCTGCTTTCAGTTTATAGTCTATGACTTGCCCTGGGGTGGCCTTAGAAATTCTTTGGTTGGGCTGTTTACTATTGGCTTGTTTGGCAGTTTCTTGATTGGAGTACTGTTTACTTGCTGGTTGATCTGATGTTAATCTTGGAGTTAATCTCTGCTCATCTGGGTGCTGATTGCTGGTGGGGAGGTGTTCACCATAATAAAGGTCCATTCAGAGAACACTCACAGGACCATCAACCACATCTACAAGAAATCCAGAGAAAAAGAAAACAACTCAATGGTCAATGCAAAGACCCAGCTTCTTTGAGAAGTTCATAATGTTAGGAAAGTGGAAGAAAGAAGAGGACAACTGGCAGGTGGATGAAATTGATTGCAGCAGCAATGGGTACACTGTTGGAAGACCTGAAGGACCTGGTCGGGGACAGATTATCCTGAAGAAAGTTGCAGGAAATAGATCTTTATTTTGCTAAGAGTTGACATCAATTTGATGGCACATAAGCAGTATATGAGAGACTAAGACACTGAGCTTGTTGATCAGAAAGTTGGCAATTCAGTGGTTCGAATCCCTAGCGCCGCATAATGGAGTGAGCTCCCTTGACTTGTCCCAGTTTCTGCCAACCTAGCAATTAAAAAGCATGTAAAAATGCAAGTAGACAAATAGGAACCACCTTTTGTGGGAAGGTAACAGTGTTCCATGTGCCTTCAGCGTTTAGTCATGCCAGCCACATGACCATGGAGACATCTTTGGACAGTGCTGGCTCTTCGGCTTTGTAACAGAGATGAGCACCGCCCCCTAGAGTTGGGAACCACTAGCACATATGTGCAAGGGGAACCTTTACCTTTACCTTAAGCTGGATGGATGGATGGATGGATGGATGGATGGATGGATGGATGGATGGATGGATGGATGGATGGATATATATATATCCTTTTTTTTGCAAAAGGCAGAAGCCAAAGCCTGATGATGATGGGGGTGATCCCATCGAAACGTTGCAAAAACACCTTTAATTTTACACGGGAAAAGACCCGAATAAACCAAAATCTACATACATATATATATATATGTTAAATTTCTTTTAAGGGATGATTAATAATAATTAATTAAGAGACCAGGATGGATCCATTTCGGGCTCCTTAGCCCTCGTCAGCTGGCCATACTTCCCTACAGGGATTTGAACTGGTGCTCTCCAGCATTCGAAGCAGGCTTCTCTATGCCTTGAGCTAACCAGTTTCCCTGATTACATCATCCTTTCTATATATATATATTTGTTTTCGTAGATTTTCACGGGTATAGGTATGTAGATTTTGGTTTATTCGGGTCTTTTCCCGTGTAAAATTAAAGGTGTTTTTGCAACGTTTCGATGGGATCACCCCCATCATCATCAGGCTTCAGCCTTGGTTTTCTTACAAATGAGCTGTATTTGAAATGGCAGTTTTTCTGTAAGTGGAGGTGGGAGGGGTTGGAATGTTGGCTTTGCTACTTTAAACTGATTGGTTGGCTGATTTGCCACATCCTGATTGGTAGATGGAGTTTGTTGAGAGTGATTGATGATGGTGTCAGTGTTTGTGGCTGGGACTTGTTTAGTGGACGGGACTCGTTTAGTGGCCAGGACTTGTTTAGTGGCCGGGACTTGTTTAGTGGCCGGGACTTGTTTAGTGGCCATGACTTGTTTAGTGGCCGGGACTTGTTTAGTGGCCGGGACTTGTTTAGTGGCTGGGACTCGTTTAGTGTCCGGGACTCGTTTAGTGGCCAGAGCTGGTTTCCAGATGTCTGGCAGGCGGGAGGCATCATCGCGTCTGTTCATGTTGTGGGGATGTTTTTCTATTTCAATAGCTTCCATAATCATTCTCCTGTTGGAGTGTTCAGTCCTGGAGAGTAATTTTGTTTTTTCAAAGTCAATTTCATGACCTGTTGCTTGGAAGTGCTGGAAGAGGGAGGAAGTATTTACTTGTCTTTTAACAGAATTCTTATGCTCTGAGATACGTGCACTAATTCTCCTATTAGTCTGTCCAATGTATGTGGACGAGCAGATTTTGCATGGTATTTCATAGACTCCTTGGTTTTCTAGCTGGATTTTGTCTTTGGGGTTCCTTAAAATGTTAGCTATTTTTTGGTTAGTGTCGAAGGATGTCTTGATATTGTGTTTGTGGAGAATTTTGCTGATTTTATCAGTGGTGCCTTTAATATAGGGGAGGAGAGCGATGCCATTGTCTTGTTCTGTGTTTTGGATCTTGGGGGGTGTCTGCTTTTGGATTAGTTTTGTAATTGCCTGATGATGATGGGGGTGATCCCATCGAAACGTTGCAAAAACACCTTTAATTTTACACGGGAAAAGACCCGAATAAACCAAAATCTACATACCTATACCCGTGAAAATCTACGAAAACAAATATATATATATATATATATATATATATATATATATATATATATATATATATATATATATATATATATATATATATATATATATATATATATATATATATATAATTGTTTCACAACACCCTGTTAGAGCCCCAATTAAGGGAGGAGACATACTGTTTTCTTTTCTGCCTTTCGGCTCATCACCAGAGACCATCTAGACAGAAAGCCATGAGTTCCGTTGTGTTAATTTTTTAATATGTGTATTAGTGATCAGCTCATAATACTAACATATATATATATGTTAGTTTTTATGAGCTGATCAATAAATTTAAATTTGAGAGACCAAGATAGATCTATTTCGAGCTTATTAGCTCTCATCAGTTGGCCACACCCCACTGGGATTCGAACCGGGGCTGTAATGAATCCAAGGCAGAAGCCTAGCACTCCAGCCTAATCGGTTCTACCCTGTTTCATCAGATGTATGTATGTATGTATGTATGTATGTATGTATGTATGTATGTATGTATGTATGTATGTAGATATATGTCCTACTATTGAATTTTTGATGCTCTTAATCTATTAATCTATTCAGTATCTCCTCTGTGGTTTCACTACTTTATGCTCATATATTTTGACACTGTCTGCTGATTGAAGCCTAGGGACGTCATCTACATGTAAAAAGTTGAGAGGCCCAGATTGCTGAACTTCGCAATTTATGTTGGGTTCTGCACCAACATCTCAGAGCGTTAACTTATAATTTTTTCCCCTAATGCTGCTGTTACTCTCTTTTTCTTTGAAAGTCACAATATTTTCAAAATACTCTGTTTCCAACTTCATAAAAACAAATGAGAAATGCTGATCAAACCCTAGCTTCCCTGAGGCTATTCTATATATTTCAGTCCACAATGTTTCATGAATTTTAAAATATTTTACAGAAATGAAAATAAATATTAGGTGGAAGAATCCAGGAGACCTGTATTAGGGATGTGATTATAACCAAGGAGAAGCCTAGAATGTACTAAATAAGAGCCCCCAGTCTTTCCTGCCATAGGATACTTGTTTCTACATACTGCTGACTGTTGGGATCTAACTGGCTTGTCATAACAGCATTCACGTTGGCATATTTATTGCTTCACCTGTCATGTGATGAGCGCCCTTTTTCTGAAAAGAGGGATCACTGAAATCACTCTTTCAAGGCAAGTTGCCAGAACTAAATTCCTGCTTGATACAAATCAATCTAAAAATAATTGGGCTTATATTCTTTACTATGTAATATAACATTTTTGGAAGAGGAAGGAGATTTTCAAGGCAACCCATATATAGCAAAATGTGTTTCTCTTTTTCTCTGTGAGATGTATGACAAATTCTGTGAGCTACAGAAGAGTCAGAAATTATCAAAAAAGGATTTCTTAGCATCAGGGTAATGTAGTTAGAGTTGCCTTTCTCTTATGGACCATTTCCATCTTGGCCTAACTCTGTTTTCATGTGATTTTGCTTTGCAGAATGCCTTTGTCTCCATTTACTTGATTCACTGTTTCAGCATCTTAATTGATCTCTCTACCACAGTGTCTGACGTAGCTGGCTACACACACAGGTATGTTATTCTCTGGCTTTGGGATGCACTCAGATAGCATGGAAGCTTCTGGAACTTTCAAGCTCTAAAGGGCAGAGGAACGCATCACTGTTTGTTCCAGAAGTCAACTGATTTTTGTCAGTTCAAGGACTACACCTGGGTTTGAGGGCCTCGTTTCAAAGATGGACAGAACCAGATCTCCTTGTGAAATGAGAGTTTAATAGTTTGAAGGGATGACATGGGCATCTTAAATGTCTGATTTTGTTACATAGGCTATTAAAAAGGGAGTGGGTGGGAAGGAAGGGCAGAGTTTTCACTCATCTCACTTTGAGGCCATAAAAGAGGGTCTGTCATAGAATCTTTTCTAAGATGCCTTTTTAAAGGGGGGGGGGGAATAACAAGGCAACCTCTTTTTCCCCCCTCTTGAGACTTAAAATGTTGACCATCTAATTCAGCAGCCCCTCATCCTTTTGGGCACCAGAGGCCGGATTTGTGAAGAGAGGTTTTTCTACAAACCAGAAGGGACATGTTTTGTGTAATGCCTGCATCCCACAGATGGGGCTTCGCTGGTTTGCACAGCCTGGTGCTGGTCCACAGATCGGGGGTTGAGGACCCCTGATCTAATTAGAAGTGGTAGATACAGCAGTGTAAAAAATCTTATTTTCAACTTCTAAAGTGGTTAATTTCAACTGGCACTTCTCTTAGGCTACAGGGCATTCATATTTGAAGAGTATTTCAGGTGGACCCTGGAACTCTACAAACGTTAACCGCTCCAATATATCTAATCATATATGACCTCTTCCTCTTTTCAGCAAATATTTTCTTAGCTTTGGGGAAATTGTATAATGTAAGCATTTTTTCTTTCATCTCCCTCCCTAATCACCGGCTTTGGTAGAATTGGAGAGTTGCAGGAAGTATTGCTGAACCTTTCCAAGAAGCAAAATCATAGTGAATCACAAGACAAATGGGACTTTGACAGGTACGTAGCTATAGGATATGGGATGGCAATTTGGTATTTATGCCATGGTGCTACTTGGTTATTTGGTTATCACACAAATCATAGCTAAATATCTTGGTCATGCCTGTGAAGAATATTCCAGTTTATCCTTCTGTCATGGTTTGGCAAGGAAATAATTCTGAAAAATTCTACGGCTATATAGGAAGTCAGGGATGTAAGAAGTTACGGTATACCAGATCAGACTGTAAGAAGCTATTATTAGGCTGAGGCTTTCTTTCACCTGTTATATCAGTGATGGCGAACCTTTTTCGCATGGAGTACCCTAACTGAAATGAGCATGCATGCATATGTGCACCAGAGCCCCAGAAACTCAAAGACCCGCTGGCCAGTGCGCATGTGCACGCCGGCTACCCGGTCTTCTGGTTTCCGGTACACACATATGCGCTGGCCAGGTGGTCTTCGTGCATGCCAGAGCCCCAGAAACTCAAAGACCAGATGGCCAGTGGGCACATGCACACCGGCCAGGTGGTCTTTGGGTTTCTGGGGTTCTGGCACATGTGAAGATCAGCTGGCATGTGCCGGACACCCAAAGAGCAGCTGCTGTGCCATAGATTCACCATCACAGTGTTGTATGATTCTTTTTATGAATTTGAGAAGCCGGAAATACCAACTTAATGCCAGGTACCTAAAAATGCTAGGTGGCTCCCAATCATGTTTCTGGGTTCAAAAATATTTGGGGGGGGGGGGCGTGGATAATTAGTGGTGATGGAGAGTGGGAAGTCTTTTATCTATCCCCCCTTTCTTTTAACTGTAGAAATTCTTATAAGAATAGAAATAGTGAATATGGCACTCAATTTTTGGAATCCCCCTCCCCCAAAAGACTTGATTGTTATCCATACTGGCATCATTTCAGTACCAGGTAACATCCATTCTATTTTTCAGGCTAGCAATTCACTTTATTTTAATTTATATTGTTTCTTTGTTTTGAATGAGCTAGCATTGGTGTTTTTGTTTGATCTTTTATTCGGTACCTAACTTGTATTCAGATTGTAGGGTTTTTTAGTGTTTTATCGTAAACCAGCCACAGAAACTCAGCTACTGAGCAGTTTAAACATTTAAAGTAATAAATAAATCAGGACACACACACACACACACACCAGTGCCAAGTGGAACCTGAGAGCTGCAGCACTTGGTGCTGAAAGGGGTTTGGACAAGAAGTATAGGGAGTGAAAAAGAGATGGGATTGCATACTTTGACCTTTACAAAGAGGCTGCCAGGCCCTGATCTTCTAAATTCCCAAAGGTTTCTCAGGCCACTCGATGGGTTGGGGGAACATATGGGTACCTGAGAAGTTTCATGAATTCCGACACCAAGAAGTTTTAAAAGCTCTGCACATTTTACCAAGCAGCAGAAGATGTCCAGAATGGCTGACTGTTGAGAAGTGTCTCTGTAACAAAATCTTTGGAGTTGGGGCTGTTCTTGTTCCTTTTGGGCTATACAGGCTGTTATCATTAAAGTGCTAATATATATATAGACCGCACTCTCTTTCTGTGAACCATGCACATACTATCTGTCCTTAACATGTCTTCCCTCTCTTTTTATGGGGGCTTGATGTCTTCAGCATTTCTAAGGAGAAGAGGGTCTCAAACGACACCGCTTTTGTTCTGGAGCATGTTTCCCTTGCAGCTCCCTCCAAGAACCTGCTTATCAAGGACCTAAACATGAGAGTCACACAAGGGAACAATCTCCTGATTACTGGGAATACAGGCACAGGAAAGACATCTTTGTTGCGTATTCTTGGAGGCCTGTGGAAGTGCAAGCAGGGTGAGTGCCCCAAACGTCCCAGAAACAATACATTGTTACATTAAGGCCTTTCTACAAGTTGATCCTTCATAACCTGGCTAATGGGATAAAAGTTGAATTTAGATTATTCAGAAATGTAAATATACATGTGACGCCATCCAGAGGTGTTAAGGCTATAAATGTTGAGAGCATAGCCATTGGTAGTAGTTTTAGTCCCAACCCTTTCTCAGCGTAAAGGTGACAAGTTGGGGAAGGTTGTTTTATAGGGATTGCAGACTTCACTGAATTAGGAAGACTTTCAGAACTTGTCCAGGTCATGAAATCAATGGAGTCCTTGGTGCTCTCTGATTTTGGTCTTTTGCTTACAGACATTATTTTATCCAACTAGGTAACGTCATCACTGCTAGTGAGTCTGGGGTTTGATTCCTCTTTATATACAGTAGCTTGTCCTGCCAATGTTGGTGGGGGGTATTGTTTTCTCCTTGATAGCTCTTTGATTAGGATTTTGTTTTCTGCTTGTTATCTGCTTATCTGTATGTAAGATGCTTGAGAAGATGTATTGTAGTCTTTTTAATTCATCCTTAGCTTGTTTATTACTTTTTTATTGGATTTTAAATGTGGTTTATATCTATGTGTCTACTGTGACGCCTGATTTGTGTGAATGCCACAGCTTCCAGGAATTCCTTAGCGCATTTGGATATAGCTTGGTCTAGGATCCTCACAGTTTCCCAGCTGAAACTATTATTAAATCTATCCATGAGTTGTGAGATTCAGAAGTTTTCATTATGTTTTCGGATAGCAATTGATGATTATGAAAGCACTTGCTTAATCTTCTGCCTGTCTGCCCTACGTAGTGACTATTACAGTCTTCACATTGTATTTTGTGGATGACGCTTCTGTTTCCTTCTTGGTCTATTGGTTCTTTCATTTTACTTAAAATGTTTTAGATTATTAATATTGTTTTTGTGTGTGTATTGAAAGAGTGCCTTGATTTATTTCATTTATAAAATTTCTTTATTTTTTATTATGAATGCAATAATCCTAAAAGGGTGGGGGGAGACTAAACAGACTTGAAGGCACAGGTCTCCCACATCCTAAAACAAAAAACAGAACAGAGCAACAAAAAGCACAACAGTACACATTTTGTTAAAATCCTGAGTGAACCAATAGGTTTCCAGTTGACATCAAAAGTTTAAAATGCTTTGCGTCAGCTGTAGCAGAAATATGGTACATCCAGAGATCCTATATCAAACATTCTCTTCTTTAATTGCTACATGATGAACCACTGGCAAATGTGACAAAATAAAGATCCATTTCCTGCAGCTAATTAAAAAAAAAACCAGGCAAATGCATAAGATGATCTCGCATACATCCAGACTGTAAATAGGGTCGATCTTTTGATTAAATGATTTTGAATTTTTACAATTGGAAGTGTTGGCTCATTGCATTGCATTTTTTTTTTACTTTTTCTGCTGGACTTGTGCAGGAGAAGTCCACATGCTGAGTTCCTTTGGCCCCCATGGAGTGGTGATCATACCTCAGCGTCCTTTCTTCACAGATGGAACACTACGGGAACAGGTGAGTCATGTTAGTATCAGGTTGTCAGAGTGGTTAGATTTCCTGAGTGCTCCAGAATTACTGTATATTTAATACATAGTTCTAGGAACCCGGCTTGGTTTACTTATTAAAAGTTCCTTAAGGGAGGGGAATTGCTGCTTATCTCTGGCTCCTTTATGTTTGTTAAGTGTCTCATTTAGAATTTCTGTTTGCTTTATTTGATTTAGATTATATACCCTCTAAAGGAAATCTATCCAGATTCTGGTGAGTGGGAATTGAATTGGAGACTACCATGGTGTATATCTTCATTATCTTCATGCCTTCATTTCATGAACTAGCAATACATATAGATAGACTAATTCTTTGTAGCTTTACTACTTTTTTTTGCAAAACATAATTGACATAATTTTATTGAAAGTTATTTAATATGTTTAGAGCTATGACGTATCCCTCTATATGCATGATTGGCCTTATGCTACATAGCCAAAGAAAACTTTCAACAGATTATATGTGAATTGTGGTCAGATCTTGATCAAACCAGTCAGCACAAATTTATTCCATGGATATGCAGCTTGATGCCCTTCAAAATGTTCTGAATGATTATGTGTTGAAAATCCGCTGATTATACTGCTTAGAGTTGATGGCAGTCTCATCCCAAATCATCTGCACAGCTACTATTTATTATGTATGTAGGTATCTGCCCTCTGAACATACCATTTTAACTTGGTTTTTTTAAATTTAATATATTTTAAATGTATAGAATTCACCTTCCAGGAAAAGTGACTGAAACTGCACTCTCCTTTTACAAGCCCCAAATAAATCCATGAAAGTATGATGGATATAGTCTAAACTTTATAGTCCAAAATAAACTATAGAGTAGACAATTGAATTAGGGCAGAAGGAGCAAAGTTGATGAAGTACAACTTTGATAAAGAGGTAAAATGAAAAGCCTTCTTAAGAGATATAAATTCAATTTGTGTGTGTGGCACATGTGTTGTGCATAAATCCAGAAAAGAAACGTTTATCCAAAGAAGTTTGGATGAAAAGGATGGGGATGATGAGCCCTCTTATCAAAATAATATATTGTGAGTCTTAATGAATGGCCTCTAAGGCAATTTGACTTCCCTAAGTCAGTTCCTCCCCTTTCCTGCTCCTCATTTTATTGGGTATCTCTAGTAATATGTGCCTGTAGCCACATGGTTTTATTTGGCAACTAAATGTGGGACATGACTCCACTGAAAACCCATCCGCCCTGAGGTAATATGAGGTGATGTGAAAGTTTTGCTGGTAGCTAACCATCTGTCATAGTCACTATTGCATGCAGGACATCATCGTCAGTTATAAATCCAAAGGATGGACTAGCATGTTTATAAAAGCCATGAGAATAATCAAACAATTCTGATTTTGTGATGATAGATAACAACTTCTAGGTTCTCAGCAAATTAAGTGAGATTTATCAGTGAAAGCGTTGTTTAAAATCAATCTCTAAAGTCCTTGGGGAAAGGTCATCTAAATAAAAATAATGCTTGATTAATAAACAGCTGTACTCTACTTTCAGATAGTTTGAGAAATCCTGTTAATGTAAATTTAATAAAAGCTGGGCTTACTTTATGAGACTGGAAGTTATTTTGCGTGGGTTCTGTCTTAGCAACGTCTAGCTCTTTTGTCTATTTTGAGTTGTTCTTTAAATGCTGGAATCTCTCTGATTCCGGAAAGTACATTTTTTTTCTAGGCTGGAGATAAACATTGAATGTCAAGACCTACATTTTAAAAAGTAATAGCTGGCTGGCATGAGAATTTAAAAAATACCATTTACATTTAAATTTGATTGAAAATAAATATAATAAATTTGATTATTTTTATAGTGTGCATTTAATCACTTTCTTCATTAATAACTTTTGGAAGCTCTCCAGAGGTTGCTTCCAAGCATTTGAGAGCTTCACACTTGTATACCTTGGCTTTAATTCATACTGGAGTAATCAGATTTTTCTCAATCTTGCATTCACCATATATGTTGGATTGCAAATTCTACAATTCCCAGGTTGTATGATATTATTTAATTTACAGGAAAGCCAGTGCTGGAAACTGATATGCCAGAAGGGAAGAGAAATAAAAAAGGAATTTGTAGTCCAATAATATAAAGCCAGTTCATAATATCCAGCTCTAAAGCTTTTTGTGTTCTCAAAATTGAGAGGTGCCGCCATCTCAGTTGTTTGTGAGATATTCTCATTTGTGGTAGATATTAGTGTTATAGGGATCCCTATCCATAAGGAAATCTGGGAGAAGGAATAAAGGATAACAATGCTTGGTTCCTGCCTTTACGTGACACTTCCAAAGGGCATGAATAGAAATAAGAAGATGGGCTACGCTACAACAACCCAGGCTGAGGCTCATACCAGAGGACTGTGCTCATTTTACTTTTGCTTCCAGTTGCAAAAGACTTGAAAATGTGGCCAGAGGCAATGGATGTAGGGGCAGAAATAAAGGTATCTTTCTTGGGAATAGAATCTTCCTACTAAAAAATGTCTATCTACTTAGCTACAGGTTACCTGGGAGTTGCAATTCAGACACATCTGGAAGATCACCAATTATAGATTAAATGTTAGTGTTTTTTTTTTTTAAGGGGTGTATTTTTCCCTTTCTACCCTAATTTCAATAAGTAATTAGCTTTATTTTGGGAATGTCCCATGTCTTTTAACAATAAGATAAATTAATGTCTTATTTTGGGGTTCACGGCACTGCAAAGTTTGCAGAATGCTGATCTGAAAAAAACACCTTTTTATTAGCATGCTTCTACCACTGAATTTCTTGTACCACAGGGTCTATAGATGATGATAGGATACTCAGGTTCCTGGAGCTGACTGGACTGGTGAGTTATCTAGGAATAAAACACATAAATTGGTTCATACCCCAGTTTTTGGAAGACAGTGGATGAAAAGATTCACCCAAGTTTAAGCCAATAATTAACCCTTTAAGAGAAGAACTATGAATTTCAGTATATGGGCTGGATTTGGAGAATACCAAGCATCAGCAGTTAAATTTATGACTGGTATCAAATTTGAACCTTGGCTCACAACGATTTACTGAACAAACCTTACCAGTATAATAAATTCTAGTGACAACCTTCCTGACTTACAGTGAAGGCATGATGCCAGAGAGTAAATAGGAGTTGGCCATGGGATTATACCAACAAACCAAGATGATTCTGTGATGACAGGCCTGATAATGCATTTGGATGATAAGGGGGGGGACCAAGTTGTGATTTTTAACATGTTGTTGTTTTCTATGCCTAATACAGTCAGACTTGTTAATGAGAACAGGAGGTTTGGACCAACCTGTGGACTGGAACTGGTAAGGCCGCTTTGATGTAAGTAGATCAAAAGCTGTGGAAGACCAGAGTAGTGGTGTATATTGTGGATTGTTCTGCTTCTTATCTTTGATGTAGGTATGACATTCTTTCACCAGGTGAGATGCAAAGGCTGTCATTTGCTCGCCTGTTCTACTTACAACCCCAGTATGCAGGTAAGAAAAGGTGTGCAGAGTGGAAGGTAATAGGGTTAATTCTCTTATTTAAGGCATTGGGCAAAAGTGGTTTGTGGCATTTAAGAAATTATGATTACATTGCCTTTTGTGGATTGCAATCCACTGCTTAGTCCCTCTCCTATAACAGCAGTTTTCTCACAGACTATATGCCTGGTGAAGTGATCACAAAAGCTTAGACAATAATAGAGACATCAGTCTTTGAGATATCATAAGGCTCTTCGTTCCTTTTACTACAAAAAGCTAATGTGACCATCTGTTGGAAAGCTGGATCGTTATTCTCCTTAGTATTTCCTATAGATCAGTGATGGCGAACCTATGGCACGCATGCCAGAGGTGGCACGCGGAGCCATTTGGCAGGGCACGCAAGGCGTTGCCCTGTCAGCTGGCCAGCACGCATGCATATGCTAGCCAGCTGATTCAGCCATTTTAAAGCCATTTTTCGCCCTCCCCAGGCTTTATAGGAAGCCCCCCCACCCCCCGGATGCGCTCTGGAAGCTTCCGGAGTTTCCCTGAAGGCTCCAGAGGACTAAAAATGACACTATGAGCAAACCGGAAGAGACTTTCGGTTTGCTCGTAACATCGTTTTTAGTCCTCCCCAGCCTCTGGAACCTGGGGAGGGCGAAAAAAACATGTAAAAAATGGGAGGGGAAGGGCTTGTCATGCGTGCATGTGCACTGGGGACGCTTGCATTGCATTATGGGTGTCTTCAGAGAGGCAGAGCTGAGGAAACAGAACCTTGATAAAATGTAAAATGCAGAAAGCCAAAGGCCAGATGATGCTTCAAGAGATCTAGGAAAGGGAAGAACATGATCTAGGAAAGAATATGAAGGGAAAAGTAGATCAGAAAACAAAACTGAGCTGAGAACCAAGTTGCTTCATGACCAAAACTGCAGTAGTAAAGGCATTTGAAATAATTATTTCAGCCTTAGCAAGTGACACAGTTGACTGTGATAATGAGAGTTTTATCACAACATGCTTGGAGAATGCCACATTAGAAAAGGCTGAACTACATCGCTTAAAGCAGGGGTGGGCAAACTTTGCAACTTTAAGTCTGAAGGACTTCAGCTCCCAGAATTCTCCAGCCAGCAAAGCTGGCTGGATAATTCTGGGAGCTGAAGTCCTTCAGACTTAAAGTTGCAAAGTTTGCCCACCCCTGGCTTAAAGGGTGCAAAAATCCAAAATGGCCACAGATGGCAGCAAAATTCATAGTGCTGTTTAATAGGCATTGCAGGTTTTTACAACCCAGTTCTGGTGGCACTAAATTAGCTACACTTTTGGACACAAGCCTAGACATTCTACTTTGGCTGATTTACATTTCAGTATGCATTATCTTTAATCTGGAATGCTGCTAGAAAAACACTTGGAGATGTTTCAACATTGGCCCGTGATGACAACTGTGTAGTTTAAAATGCCACTTCATTATTGTTGAGGGTTATAGAATGAGGTTGGCATCCTGTGCTTCTCCCAATGTTGTACTTCAAATAGCATTAACTCTAATTATAAGCCATGCTGCCTAGATTGATGAGAGTTGGAACTGAATATTATTTACTTACCTAATTTCAAGGCTTCCCAATTCATGACAATATAAAGCAGATAAAAAGAAAAACAATACAACCCCCCCCCCCCCAAACAAAACAGCCATAATAAATGTAACTAAAATGGGTTTTATAATCATCCTGTTCTGAGATCTCTGGGAACAACTGGGTTTTTAGTAGCTTCCTGAACATCATAAGGACAGGAGCTACCCAAGACACATTTCATACTGCAACAGAGTAGCTGTATTTCCTAAGTCTTGTAAGTCTTGTAAGATGGCACTGTTGTGTACCTGGAGCATATCTACCTTGCTTTTTGTACTAGATGGAAAATGACTTCATAGAATGCTTATTGGCCAGTGCCTGTGATCTATTTATCTCAATATGCATTTTTATCCATGCAATAGTGATGAATATCTGTAGCTCAGGTGTAGGGTGAGGGTGAAGATTCATTCTTCAAGCTTGTGGGTTGGTTTCCAAATGTTTCATTATCAGGTTTACCCTCATCCTACACCCAAACTACAGATATTAGCTCCCCTAAACTCTGCAGAAGATGTTATTTAGCCTGATAATGAAGCGTTTGGAAACCAACTGTTGTGGCTCGCTGGCAACAGAGTCAGACAGTGAGGAGTTTGGGGAGGAACATGGGCCAGTCCTGGGGGTTGAGGAAAGCTCAGACGAGGGCTCTGCGTTGAAGGCAGAGAGAGAATTAAACAGCAGTAAGGTAGAAGAACAGCTGGTGCCTGTTCCCAGTGTGTGCATGCACAAAGTTGTAAGAAGACAAGAACAACTAAGAAAGCAGGATCAACTTAGGAGTAAAGCCACACCTTGGAGGTGATTGGTCCCTCCCATAGGAAACAAAAGAGGAACAAACAGGGAGTGGGCTTTTGCAGAAAATAATTCATTCATTCGGCAGATTCAACAGTGGAAAGTTCTGTATGTGATTTTAAGAGACCCTGTGCCAGGTTTGCCTTGCCCTGCATTTGGAAACTAGTTATCTAGCAACGCTCCAAATGAGATAAGGTGTGTGGTGTAAACATTCCTCTGAAAGACTGTTTGCTAAGCCTTGCTGACTGTGAATGAAAGGAATTCACAGTCATGTAAATAAAAAGTTTTGCAGGGACCAAGTCTTTGCTTCTTGCTTTCTAAGGAAGCCAGGGTCAGAACACCAACCCACAATCTCAAAGAATGAATCTTCACCCTCATTTTTATCAATCTTAAGTTGAGAATTCTCTGTTCTCTAATATATAAATATTTAGGTTGGATGTTTTATATTAAATTGTATGTATGTATGTTAATGTATTTACAAGCCACCTCAATCATCTAGTATTTTGTGCAATGAACAATCCAACTAGTACATACAGTTAAAACCCTAATATATAACAAGTAAAAAGCTAAATATGTAAGAGGCACTAGAACAAGCTAGGGCAGTGATGGCTAACCTTTTTCTAAATGCGTGCCAAAACTGTGTGTGCGCACACTATTATGCATGTGTGTGCGCCCACCCACCTGCGCATGTGCGAGAAATTTTCATCCTCCCCAGGCTCCGGAGGCTTTCCTGAAGCCTAGGGAAAGCAAAAATGGCCCGGGGGGGGGGGGGCATTTTCTCCCTCCCTAGGCTTTAGGAAAGCTTCTGGAGCCCTGGGAGGGTGAAAAACAGGCCCAATATGCCAACCAGAAGTTTGTTCCCAAACTTTTGGTTCAGCCGTTGGGCCTATTTTTTGCCCTCTCTAGGTTTCCTGAAACCTGGGGAGGGCGAAAACAGCCTCCCCCAGCCTTCCTGAGGGATGTGCATGCTGGAACTGAGGGCTGCCATGCCAGCAAATATGGCTCCATGTGCCACCAGTTCGTCATCACGGAGCTGGGGACTGAATGCTGACTCCAATGATAAGTTTTAACTTCTTAAACATAAGGTGGGAGAGAGTATTCTCACTTCCAGGGACAAAGCATTCCACAGATAGAGGCCATCGTTATTGTCTGTCTCATGCCTCATGGTCCTTGCAAAATGAGGTGTGTCTCAACAGACTCTAGGTATTTCTACTACCTTGGCTGGGCATTGTCTGACATAACCCAGTGCAGCACTAGGTGGGCTTTAAACGGGATGAGTAGAATTCTCTGTTGGACCCAAAAGGCAACCAGTTGACAATGCAGTGATTCAGGATAGGCTATGTAGTACTATTTGTTGGGGTTGTCCCATCAGCAGCTTTGCTCCCATATTTTGAACTAGCTGTAGTTCTCTAGTTGTCTTCAAAGAACAACACCACATAAAGCACTTGAATAGTGATCTGGGAGTGCTAAATTAGAGAACTAGACAACGTTTACTATGTTTTACTCAGCTATGGAAGGAAGAGAAAAAGATTGGAAATTGAAGGGCTCCCATTTTAATTTGCAGTGCTAGATGAAGTTACGAGTGCATTGACAGAAGATGTAGAGAATGAGATGTATAGAATCTGCATCCAACTGGGAATGACTCTGGTCAGTGTGGGCCACCGCAAAAGTCTGGAAAAGGTAAGAGTGATGAGTACAGGGAGATAAGGGGGAATTATTTTTTAATGTCATAGTCCTTAGATTGTGTTTACTATTTAATTTCAGTTCCATAGCTGGATTTTGAAATTATATGGAGAAGGAAAATGGGAGCTAACAAGAATTGAGAAACCCTGAACTATTCTCACATCAATCACAGAAAATATTGGAGTTAAAGTCTCAAGTTAAAGTGCCTTGGAATCAGCATGGAGAAAGTATGATTTGAAAGTTCAAAATTGCAAAGTGCCAAGAAGATTTCCATGGAAAGTTTTTAACCATTTCTTATCTTATACATTTGCTTCCAGTCCATTGTTTTTATTGCTGTGCCCCTTATACAACCTTTCATCCAGAAGGGAAAGAAAGAATAATTTTGTTTCATCTATGGAACTCATTTTCAAGTGTGACTGGTATTAAAGCTCTGCATAACAGGAATTATGCTGGCCTATCTACATAAGAACAGTGAATGTAGCACAGCCTCTTTGATCATAATTTATATCAAGGTTGGAACTGCAGCTTCCTTGCCTGAGTTGAAGGAAGAAAGAGGCTGTGTAATTTCTATGACCTGCCCGTAGTCCTCTATTTTTTGAGTGGCTAGCAAATGGATCAATTATCTTGTCCCTACAGCTGTTCAATACAATACAATACAATACAATAGCAGAGTTGGAAGGGACCTTGTAGGTCTTCTAGTCCAACCCCCTGTGTGGGCAGGAACCTTATACCATTTCAGACAAATGGCTATCTAACATCTTCTTAACATCTTCTTCCAGGGTTGGGGCATTCACAACTTCTGGAGGCAAGCTGTTCCAGAGGTTAATTGTTCTGTCAGGAAATTTCTCCTTAGTTCTAAGTTGCTTCTCTCCTTGATTAGTTTCCACCCATTGCTTCTTGTCCTGCCCCCAGGTGCCTTGGAGAATAGTTTGACTCCCTCTTCTTTGTGACACCCTCTGAGATATCGGAACACTGCTATCATGTCTCCCCTTGTCCTTCTCTTCATCAAACTAGACATACCCAGTTCCTGCAACCGTTCTTCATATGTTTTAGCCTCCAGTCCCCTAATCATCTTGGTTGCTCTTCTCTGCACTCTTTCCAGAGTCTCCATGTCTTTTCTACATCGTGGCGACCAAAACTGTATGCAGTATTCCAAGTGTGGCCTTACCAAGGCACTATACAGTGGCATTAACACTTCACGTGATCTAGATTCTATCCCTCTGTTTATGCAGCCTAGAACTGTGTTGGCTTTTTTGGCAGCTGCTGCACACTGCTGGCTCATATTTAAACTAGGATTCCAAGATCCCTCTCACAGTTGCTACTATTGAGCAAGGTACCACCTATACTGTACCTGTGCATTTTGTTTTTCTTGCCTAAATGTAAAACCTTACTTTTTTCACAATTGAATTTCATTTTCAGTCAGACTGTTTAAAGATTTGATGCAAAATAACAATGAGATTTGGAAAATTTCAGCATCACTTGATAAAAAAAATCAAATAAGCAACTCTGGACAAGTTGTGAAGTACAAGATAGAGATTTGCAGAGCTTTTATCAGTGGTTCTATTCCTTCCTCAGTGGTCATTCCAGTCTGTGATGGTGGAGAGGTCAGTAGCCTCTGGCGTGTGAGATGCCACAAGGGTTACATCTCTCTTTCCTGTTCATTGTCTATATTAGGGCTGTCAAACTCACAGCCTGCAGGTCAGATGCATCATGCGCTAGCCACATCCACGCCCAGTTAGCAAAGGGGGGAGGAGTCCCGATACATCATGTGACAATGCCATGACGATGTGAGTTTGACACTGGTCTATATAAAACTTCTAGAAAAAGCCACCTGACATCCACGGGACAGCTTGCTGGTAAAGATCGGGCTAGCCTCCCTCCTTGTAGATGTTTCAGAAGCTACTAAAGATGAAATTATTTTGGAGAGACTTTCCCTGATTTTACTCTGTCACCTTTAGCTTCTGTTTTATTGTTTGTCCTATTATTTTTGATGGGGGGGGGGGGGGTTGTACTATTTTTTTTGTACTGGAGATGTTTTACTTGGTTTTTATCATCTATGTAAGCCAGCAAGCATCTTTGGCTTGTGGCAAGATGGAAATGTAAAAAATAAATAAATACCTGTGTCCATCTATCAAATTGTGACAGTGTTTTTCAAGAACATGTTTATCTTACAAGGAGGGACAGAATTACAACCTTCAGAGCTGGTAAAATGGAGAATAATCAAGGTTGCTGTTTGTATGGAAAGTATGCCTCCATTCCTTCCTGCAGAGAGCTCTTACCAAAATAAACAAAGGTCACTTTTCAAGACAGAAGAGAATACACATTCCTACGAGAGGTAGCTGGGGATTTGTGGGGTGATACGTATTCCTTTGTTAGATTCTTTTGCCCATTTTTAAAAGAACGTGTTCTATGTGTTTTTATTAGAATTTAAAAGGAAGGAAAATTTGATAACAATTTTATATTGGTTTAAAATCCAGAATGAAGGTATTATAAGACTTCAGATGGGCAGAAGGAAGACACGTTACATTATCTTTTACATTTTGTCTTATCTCCTTTTAAATTATACATCCTCCTTTTTCCTTTGAAAATCTCCCCAAAATCTTCTAATGAAACCCAAAGCATTCTTTTATTCCCCAAAGTTTGATATCATATAAAGATCCTCTGTAAATGTATTTAAATTTTCCCTTAAAGTTTGAAGTTTTCCTCCCAGCTCAAAGATAGAGACTTAATTTTCTAATACATAAACCGTGGAGCAAATGTTGAATCTTCCACGAGTGGCTTCTATAGGTAGTGAATATGATGTAGAATATTAAACTGCATATTCTTCAACTGTTATTTAAGATTTATATTCTTCCCATTTATTAAAATAAGTTTTTTTCTCAGCAATGAATAAGCTTTCCCCTTAGGTTCTGCAAGGGATTTTAAGAGTAAAAAGACTGCTGTTGGCACAGTACTCTTCCCATTGTTGCTTCTTGAGAGCCAAGATATTTTGGGTTACTGGCTCTGGTCTTTCTGCAGAAGTTTCTTATATCCCTCAGTTATCTCTTTCACCGTATCATGATCATCCAGGGTTGTCAGATCTCCAAGTTCATCTGCTTTGTTTTCTACAATCTTCTTCAGAACCCGCCGCATAATTTTTCCTGAACGAGTCTTAGGCAAGTGTCGAGCTACCTGAACCAGAAAAATGAAAAGAAAGATTAGAGCAGCATCAGGAAAGTCACCCCATAAATATTAATTTGAGAAGAGATGTACCTCTAATCTTACAAAAACCTCACTTCTGTACCTACCTTTTTTCCCGTGGACATATGTAGTTGAGCATATCGTCTTCATTGCATGTGCAAATGTAGGGAATTCTGCTCAATTCCATTCCTTAACAAGTTGCCAGCATACAATGGTAACAGAAAAAACATGTTTTGAGGCTATGATACTTATTCTTTGGTGCATCTTAGCACTTCAGAATTGGTTGCCCAAAAAAAGTAAAATCTGTATCCCAATTAAATGGATTACTTGCTCAGTAAACTTTCCAATAAAAGAAGGCCAAAAGTGGATTTGTATAAGTGTCTCCTCTGACAAAGTAATCTTCAGTGGGAAGGTTTATGGAAAGAATGAACTAACCACTCACAAGAAGATGGGAAAAGTCAAGGGCTTGAGATAACATAAAAGTTAAGATCTAGAGAAAATTTTAGTTAAAGTTATAAAATCAGAGAAGTTCTATAGACTAATGAAAAGCTTTAAATTCTGATAAAAAGATTTAAATGTCCTTGTGGTTCTGATTGGATTCACACATTCTAAACCATAGTTTGCCTAATCACAGATTGTTGACTAAGCCATAATTGGCTGGAGACACACCACACACTGAGCCATAAACTCTGAGTAGGTTCATACAGTACTGTACGTAAGCTGCAACCAAAGAATGGGTCAGCTTGTATGAACCAGTAATAGTGTTTTTTTTAAACTTGCAAACTAAGTAGAAAAAAAATAGAAAAGTTGTTTGTTTAAATAAATTTGTTGAAAGATTATTTGATTCCTGTTGCAATAGCATTTATATATTTGTAAAATATCTTTAGCAATGTAATCTTTTCATTGCTAATAAATTCATTTAACCTGTAGAAACTAAGCTAGAATAGGAAGAACACTATAAGATTTCTATCCCTGCTGTAATACTTTTGAAGTGCTTTAGATACTCATTATGTTAATCAGATTTTTCTTTAAAAAGAATGTTATATGCTTAAGCTTGCTACTTAAGGTAACTTTCATACTTAACGTTTTGCTTTAATAGTGAAACCATTATGTTTTGTTTGGCTAGTCAATGGAATGCAAATCATACAACTAAGCAAATCTAAAGCATTCTGAGCAAATGATCAATGACAGGAGAAGAATTAGATTGCACTGAACATTTTTTTTAAATTATTAAAGATGTCTTTTTTTAAAAAATGGCATTTTTTATCCAATCGCTTTGAATTTTTTTTGCAATTTTGGGCCAGTCTCACTCTCTCAGTCCAACCCATCTCATAGAGTTGTTGTGGGGAAAATAGGAGGAGGAGGGTGCATTGGATATGTTTGTCACTTGTTTTTAAAAATACTAAAGGCAGGATCCAACTATTTAAAAAAAAAGGTTATACCTTCTGTCAGACTTCAAAGATTCATTGTTAAGCAGAATGAAGATGTGCATTAGGGGGAGAAAAGTTTGCCTGTTGTTACCTGAACGTGGTCTGGTGCTGCATATTTTGCTATCTCTTTTGAAACAAGACTCTGGAGTTCGGAGGTCAGGTTCTCTTGGGATAGTTTAAAGTCTTTTTTCAGCACAATGAATGCATAGACGCCTGTTAAAAAGGGAAAAGTAAAATAAGCGATCGTCAAAACTTTCACACTAAAATAGTCCCCTGAGCTTGCAAGAAGCTGAGTCCCCCTATGTATTGGCTGATATGGAGTAGGAAGTAAGGGCTATTGTTAATTTTACTTTTGAGTTGCTGATTCACTTTTGAAACAATGCCTCTCTCATACAAATTCTAGAACAGGGGTGGGCAAACTTTGCAACTTTAAGTCTGAAGGACTTCAGCTCCCAGAATTCTCCAGCCAGCAAAGCTTTGCTGGCTGGAGAAGTCTGGGAGCTGAAGTCCTTCAGACTTAAAGTTGCAAAGTTTGCCCACCCCTGTTCTAGAATAAGCCTATTGGAGCATTTATTGTTATTGTCCTGTGAGGGCAGGACAATAGGGTATTCAACTTCATGCTTTAGCATTCTTCTTTCCTTTCTTACTATAAATTTTACTGCAATTGAATTCTGTTATCTCCTCTCAGCCAAGACTTGAGAACTTTATCTTCAGTTATCATTAAATGACCACATGAAGGCTCTGAATGGAGCCTATCCCAAGCACGCAATAAATATGCATCATGCAAACAAATTCTGTGGGGTGTTCATTCCATATGCTATTGAAAACAGAATCAAATAGAGAAATAGCGGTTATTAGCAGCCAAACTGACTCACCCACCTTCGCCTTTGATTTTATGAGGATATCCAATCACAGCTGACTCTGCCACTGCCTCATGTTTATTCTGGAACATAAACAGGTCTATAATTTACTGCAAGGATCCTGACAGGCTGGCGGAAACATGTGGTGCACTAAGCCTGGTGTGGTCAAAACCAAAGGAATATACTAGCAAGGCAAGGCTCTGAAATACCAGCCTTTCTTCCTCATGTAGGTTAAGTGATTGTGTGATAGAATGCCTTTCTTGCATGAAGAACAGGGGGGCTGCTATGAGTTCTCCCAGGTTTGGGAAAACCCGTAGCTAACGTATGGCCTGTTCAGAGAACCTTCAAATCCCACCCCTGGCTGGCCCCTCCCACCCCACCCCACCCTTCCCCTCCCAGGTCCACGTGCTTTGTTTGGGATGCAAGGTAAGTGTGGGGCCCACGCAGAGGCTTGGGGAAGGGGAAAAACAGGCCTTCCGGAACAGGCCAGGGGAGACAGTTTTCACCCTCCCAGAGGCTCGAGGAAAGCCTCTAGGGCCATGATGATGAACCTATGGCACGGCGGAGCCATTTCTTAGGGCACGTGAAGCATTGGCCTGCGCATGTGGGCGCTGGCCAGCTGATTTAGGCCTTCTTTTGAGGCTGTTTTTTGCCATCTGGAGGCTTAAGGGAAGCTCCTGAAGCCTCTGGAGGGGGGACTGTTTTCACCCTCCCCAGGCTCCTAGAAAGCCTTTGGAGCCTGGGGAGGGCGAAAAACGCATGCCAAAAGCAAGGGGTCACACACATAGCATTATGGGTGTGGCACGCCCATGTACAGCCCCCCCTGCACTTCCCCCGCTTTTGGCACGCGAGCCAAAAAAGGTTAGCCATCACTGCTCTAGAGCCTGGGGAAAGCGACACAAGCACACACCCTAGCCGTGGTACAGCAGGCTGACTAGGCCTTGCCCACCATGGCCACCCCACCCAGCAACTGGGCAGAAAACCGGTTGCTGAAATTTTTGAAGCCCACCCCTGATGAAGAAGTACCTCGAATGAGACTTTGAGCTGTAGAACAAAACAGAGGTAAGTGCCCACGTCAAGGGCAATATGAGTCAGAAAGACAAGGTTGGCGATGCTTTAAAGCAGTAAATATTTCTAGTGTATAATGCATCACACAATGTAATGTTATTTGGCAAAGCAGGATCAGAGAAAGCATTGATGTGTATCACCTGACTAACTCGTAGTGGCTTTTTTGAGTAAGTCAGGAATTTTATATACATGTATAGGTATGTACACCTCTACTTTTCATTGTGGTAGACTACTTAAGATTCACTGGGAAAATTTCACTACATTTTTAAATTCTGGTATCCCATTAAATACATTATTTTCTGTATCATTAATTATTCTTGTCATTTTTAAGGCCCTGTATATTTTGAATAACAATATTCATTATGAAAATTATAATACTGTTAGTAGAAACCATATACTCTGCAGTTATAAACTACAGTTTTGTTTCCAAAAGGAAAACGAGGCAGACATCTGTTTATATGGCAAATTTGTTTTTCATGTTTCGTTGTTTCCCATCAATCTTAAGTCACTGTGGAAGGAGCAGCGAGGCATGCAAAGGTCTGGAAAGCCACAAGCAATTCAGCTAGAGGGCCAGCTTAAATAGCAGCAGCTGCCCAGATCATTACATCTTAGTATGTTCTTAGGTGACTATGAACATGTTGTAATAACTGCTAGTTTCCCCATGCCTCTTACCACAATGTCTTCTATCTCAGCAGTGCCTAGCCTATGCCCACTGATGTTGATGACATCATCCAGGCGGCCTGTTAGCTGGTAATATCCTTGGCTTGTCCGGTAGACCCCATCTCCAGTGAAGAAATATCCTAGGATAAAAAACAGGGCAAAAATATAAGGCAGTTACTTTCCTTTAGAACAGTGGTTCTCAACCTGTGGGTCGGGACACCTTTGGGGGTCGAACGACCCTTTCACAGGGGTTGCCTAAGACCATTGGAAAACACATATTTTTGATGGTCTTAGGAACCAAGACACCAATTTTATGGTTGGGGGGGTCACCACAACATGAGGAACTGTATTAAGGGGTCGCGGCATTGAAAAGGTTGAGAACCACTGCTCTAGAAAGTCCAGAAGGTTCCCACACAGGATGACTATAGGGAAATATTTCTTCTTTATAGCACATCTTATTTTAAAATTAACAATACAGTTTGTTTATAAAATGTATTGGTCACCCATCTCAAGTACAAGGTAACTCTGGGCGACTTGCAATCATAAAAATCTATATATATTAAAACATAAGTTAAAAGTTAAAATTGACCATTAAAATCCAATTACAAATAGGGAGGGTGGGGGGAGGTGAGAGCTTTTGTTAATCAACCACCTTTGCTGTGCTGTTCCCCCATTGGGGCCCAAGCCAGGCCTTAACAAAAGATAGGAGGCTTGGGGCCAACCTCACATTGGGGGGTAAAAGGTTCCAGAGGGCAGGTACAACAGTACGGGTGGGATGGGCCAATCCCAGTAGGGTGAGACATCCTTCAGGTAGCCTGAACTCATGACATGAAAGGCTTTAAAGATGATCACCAACACCTTGAATTGCACACAAAAGCCAACTGGCAGCCAATGCAGCTTGTGGAGCACTGGTGTTACAGTACATGGTCCATACTCAGGGCCCCAAGAACTGCCCATGCTGCCATACTTTAAACCACTCTGAACCAGCTGAACACAAAAGTTTAAGCACCCTGAGTCAACTTACATGGTTTCAATGAATCTCTAAGAAGCTGACACAATCTCTGCATCAGTGTTTCTCAACCTTGGCAATTTAAAGTCGCCAAGGTTGAGAAACACTGCTCTACATTCATTGAAACACCCAATTTCAACAGGGTGCCTAAACATTTGCAAAGAACTGTATGTGTTGGATGTCTTCTGTCGAAAGCCTGGGACTTCTCCCGGCTATTTTTCACAGTCGGCTAAGTTGGTAAACCTTTTCCTCTACTGTTCCACTTCAACATACATAGCACAATACTGTGTTTCTGTCCTCCAATTAAAAAAATACATATTGAATGGTTAGTGTAGGGTTGTATTTTATCTCCCTAACATCTAGTCCTTTTGTTATCTCAGAGTTCTGGTCTTTTAAAAAAATGTTCCAGCCCATTTTGCCCAGGTAATAGTTTCTGCATATCTCAATCAAGGTCATTTTTCCTTACTCTATGTATCACTAGATTATTTGAATTAGAAAGAAAGCATTCAACTTCACAATGCAAACAATTAGTGCAGATGCCCAGTTTGCATTTCTTAAAGTCCTTGTGGTCTTCTATGATCTGAATCCAAATCATACTCTTTGCTCCTACTATTTACATTTATAGGAACTATGCATTTAATTGTCATAAATAATATGACAATTATATCCTCTATGAATAGAGTCCTTGGTGCTCTCTGAACTTGGTTATTTGCTTGCAAATGTTTCATTACCCAGCTAGGTAACATCAGTGCACTATTTGGATAATGAAACATCAGAAACAAACAACAATGTTCAGAGGGCACCAAGGATTCCACAGTTCAACTCTGACCCACATTTTTATTTTCTGGTGAATTATATGGGTGGCGTTGTGAGTTTGGCTCTGGCAATAACTTGAAAAAATCTTTTTCTGGTTCTACATGCCATTGTGCACAAGGATTCTGAAGGAGGAGTTATAATTTCTAAACACTGTTGAGAACTATATATTACTCTTATTTCCCCTTTCCATCTCTGCTAATTCTATACCTGGGTAAGGCATTAGGTAGGTCTCTAGAAAACGCTGGTGATCATTGTAAATAGATCTTGCCATGCCTGGCCAAGCCTGAGAAATACAGAGGGCTCCTGAAACATCATTCTGTGTTAAGACATTTCCCTGGAGAGAGAGAAAAATAGTATAAACTTAATTAACTTCGGAAGTGGCTTGCATAGTTATTCAGATTATTACTGAGGCTTAAAGAATGCAGCTAAAGGCACGTACATCATTGTCAGTTAAGTAGTTTTACAAAATCATGCATTTCCTATCTTTGTTTAAAATTTCTTCTGCTAGATGTTCTGTATAAACTAGCAATAAAAGTCCTTTGCATTTTTTATGTTCCATTGCATTTGTGTTACTGTTGTTCAGAACTCTTATCTGAATGCTGAAAAGCCTGGCTTTTCTTTATAATAAAAAAATCTAACTTTTGTAATCTTAGTTAACACTATAATTTTAATCTTTATATTTGTGACTTTTAGTCAATATCCTACAGAAATGCATTTGATTTATGTAGCCTAAATGTTTACCCAGTTTGGTTTCCCTACATTTTTAAAACTGTTGTTGTTTATCATTTGTCTAATTGGATTGGATCGAGATTGAGTTTTAGTTTCCAAGTGGCTCATAGATCAGGCATTATGACTTAGTGATATGTGTAAACCAGGTTCCTAGGACTTCTTCAACAAATCATGATTAAAAAAGTATAGTTTGTTGTATAGGAATACACCACCCAGAGTTATTTCAACAGTGAGATGAGTGGCATATAAATTTAATTAATAAATATATAATAAAACATATGAATCCAGAAAAACTTATACAGAATTAAAAATAAAACAAAGACTTCAACTCTCACATTCTGCTGGCCTCACCAGAAAATCTTTATGCAAAACCTTGTTTGAAAATATGATATTGGATAACTACGGTAATACATAACATAATACTCAAAAAGCACCACCCGTCTATATCAGGGGTCTCCAACCTTTGCAACTTTAAGTCTGAAGTCCTTCAGACTTAAAGTTGCAAAGGTTGGAGACCCCTGCTCTATATAATGCTTTACAAAGCATAGGTATACTAGATCCCAATCCAGGACACTTGCAATCTCAAATAGATACAGAGAAAAACTAGAAAGTGGATGGAATGGAAATGGGAAATATATAGGATGATTTCAACTATACATTGATTTAATGATAATATGCAGTAGTTCTGGGAGATAATCCAAACCTTTTTATTAAACAAGATTTTGGGAAGAGATTTGAAGGAATAAGGGAGGTGATCATGCTGTTTCAATTCAGGAAAGCAAAGGGAAAGCACACAGTATAGAATTGTTGCTTTGATACTTATTTCTTGTTTAAGAACTTGTGTGAATTGAAAAGTGGGTTGTCAATTCTTCAACTGCTAAATTAAAAATATACTTTATCATCTAGAAGAGAAGGTCTGATGCCAAAGAACGGCCTCATGGCCATAGCTGGAACAATCTCATCTTCAGGGTTTGAAGGTCGAGGAGCAATACAGATACCTCCTGTTTCTGAAATGAAGGGAAAATAATGATGGAATGCTAATAAGAAAATCTTTTTCATCTTTGCGATCACCATTTTGTAAATGAAAATTCCTTGTATTTGTTCATGATACAAGTTGCGCTTCTGATCCATAATTTTGAAGAAAAATAAAAGATACCTGGTTGTGTCACTAGAACATTTTCGCAAATATTCCTATTCCTATCTATTGCCATACATTGTAATCTTAATGAACGTAGCCCAACTGTTATCATCAAGTATCTTTATTTGATTTGTTTTGTCAAAGAGATTTTGGGTCAGCAGATTTAAATCCTTCATCTCTATCTTGCTTGGTATATAAGACACGATGCATGCTAATCTTTGCAAACAAATGCAATGTTTAATCAACAATTACTGCTCCTGAAATTGTGAATTCATATATGCTTCCTACCAGTTTGCCACCATGTATCAACTACAGGACATTTTCTATCTCCAACCACATTGAAGTACCACTCCCAGGCTTCTGAATTGATAGGTTCTCCCACTGCAAGAAGAGAGGAGAAACAAAATAACTTTTAAAGAAAAAAAATGGTTTGGGTAGTGCATTTTGTTAAACTGTAACATATTTTGGCTTTGTCTTAGCATAATATGTGAATCAGTGGTGGGTTTCTGCAGGCTCGCACCTACTCGCGAGAGCCGGTTGGTGAAATTTAGAGAACCGGTGAGAAGGGGTTCCACCGGCGTACCTGGAAGTAAATCTGGCCCGCCGCTGCCAGTGGCCCAATGGGAAGGAAAGGAAAGGAAAGGAAAGGGAAGGAAGGAAGGAAGGAAGGAAGGAAGGAAGGAAGGAAGGAAAGAAAGAAAGAAAGAAAGAAAGAAAGAAAGAAAGAAAGAAAGAAAGAAAGAAAGAAAGAAAGAAAGAAAGAAAGAAAGAAAGAAAGAAAGAAAGAAAGAAAGAAAGAAAGAAAGAAAGAAAGAAAGAAAGAAGAAAGAAAGAAAGAAAGAGAATTTATCATCACAATTGAGTCCAAAATTTTGGTTGCTAATGTTAAATGAGTTTCACCACATTTTAAAAGGTGGTGAACTCCCACCCTTTCACATGACTACCAAGTCACGCCCACAAAATAGGCCACACCTACAGAGTAGGTTCTACTCTGGCCACTCCCACCCTTTCACATGACTACCAAGTCACGCCCACAAAATAGGCCACACCTACAGAGTAGGTTCTAAAAAATTTGAAACCCACCACTGAGTGAATGCATTCATTACAGCTTAAGTGTTATGTGCACACCACTCATTCTCAATAGTATTTTAACAAACAATGATTTAAAAAAAATACTGGAAGAGCAAAGTGTGTGAATCCTACGAATATGATGTGTTTAACACCTCACCTGCTAACCAAAATACATACAAATTCCAATAGAAGAGAATAACTCAGAAGTGTGGAGTCCTCGAGGTTCTCCAAGCTTGGTTATTTGCCTGCAGGCCAGTAGGGTAATGAAACATCTGCAAGCAAACAAGCTAGCTCAGAGAACACAAGAACACATTATTTGCCAGGATGAAAATGATATTGGCTGGCTTACTACTCACCTGATCCGAGAATTTTGAGGGAAGATCTGTCATATTTCTTTACCCAGTTATCTCCGTATTTCAGAAGAAGGCGAATTGCTGTTGGGGCTCCATAAAACTGATTTATCTTTAACCTCTCCACAGTTTCCCAATAACGCCCTGAAATGACAAACAAACTCTTTACCTGGCTCACGTTTACAACATGTGCTTTTCAAATATACAAAGTCAAAATGTAAACCTGAACTAGGTCACATCCCATATTTTAACTCTGCATCAAGTACATGTGATAATTGCTAGATGTACAAGCTACATACATCAGTGGTGGAATTCAAACATTTTTACTACCGGTGGGTGAGGCTTGGTGGATGTGGTGTGGCTTGGTGCACATGGCAGGGAAGGATACTGTAAAATCTCCATTCCCTCCCCACTCCAGGGGAAGGTTACTGCAAAATCCCCATTCCCTCCCGATCATCTGGGGCTTGGGAGGCAGAGAATAGAAGGGGGCGGGGCTAGTCAGAGGTGGTATTTACCAGTTCTCCGAACTACTCAAAATTTCCTCTACCGGTTGTCCAGAACTGGTCAGAACCTGCTGAATACCACCTCAGATGTACATATACATGTGCATGTAATCCTAATATCATATTTATATAAAGCTTTATATTGTTATATTTTACTTGTATACCACCCAGTATCACTCTGTGAGACAGATGGGCAGTTTCTACGTGTCATATATAAGTAAATGCATGAAAAGTTCCTTAAAATAGATAACATGTATATTATAGGAACTTGTAAAGAAAATATACGTATATAAAGTCTTTACAGAATAAAATATCAATTTTTAAAACTGCCAATACTGGCCTAGTGGTTAAGGCACCAGGCTAGAAAGCAGAAGACTGCACGTTCAAGTCCTGCCTAATCCATGAAAGCCAGTTGGGAGACCTTGGGCCAGTCACTCTCTCTCAGCCCAAGTCCCCTCACAGGATTGTTCTTGTGGGGAAAATAGGAAGAGGAAGGTGTGTTAGATATTTTCACTGCTTTGGTTAATAAATAATAAAGGTGGGATACAAGACTATCAATAAATAAATAAAGAAATGCTAGTGTAGTGTTAATGGAATTAAACCAAGACCTATGAGTGAATCCACCAATGATTTCAGAACACTACAGGTAGTCCTCAACTTAACAAACACAATTGAGCCCAAAATTTATGTTACTCAGTGAAAAATTCATTAAATGAACTTTACGACTTTTCTTGCCACATTTGTTAAGTGAATCATTGAAGGTGTTAAATTAGTAACTTAATTGTTAAGTGACTCTGGCTTCGCCATCTTCGTTGCTTGTCAGAAAGTTGCAAAAGGGGATCATATGACTGGGGACACTGCAACCATCATAAATATGAACCAATTGTCAAGTATCCACATGTAAATCTCATGACCATGGGGATGCTGCCATGGTCATAATTGTGAAAAATGGGTCATAAGTCACTTGTTTCAGTGCCATTGTAACTTCAAACGGTCACTAAATGAACTGTTGTAAGTTTAGGACTACCTGTATACCTTTAGAAGGCATAGTAATTATGTATTTAGCTGCATGCATTGCCACACCATTATCGCTGTGCAAAAAGCTATTATTTGAAACACTTAGTTCTACCCATAAACACAATTTTTGTTGTGTTCCCATTTGTAATATATCTCATGTATTTTTAAAAAAATCCAGAGCTCCCATCACTCTTAACTTGCATGCTTGTGTAAGCTAACAAATATGAGAAGGCAATGGAAAAGAAGGGGGAAAGTTTCATCTTCTATTAATTCTAACTAATTAGTATAGCACCTCCACTGAACATTCTATTTTGCAGAATAATCTTAACATACGTATACAGACAGTAGAGGAAGCCAATTAATGGAAGATAGGGAAAAGGAATGATAATGACCACAAGAGAAGAGAAGCAAGAGTAGTATATAATGAGGTATAAATTCAATATTGATGTTACCTTGAAGCCTTTGAAAATGGGTGCATAGAAATAAAGAAAAATAAAAGTTATATGAGTCGCGAATTAATCTACTGATTATACCTAAAGCATATAATTTAGTGCCTTTCTTTGTCTTGCACCAACATGCCATTATCTAATCTTTTTAATTTTTAATTTAATTTAATTTTTTTACCTGGATTAGGATACACTGGAGTACTCTCAAAAAGAATTGTAGTTCCTCCATTACATAAAGGTCCATATACCACATAACTGTGACCTGTGATCCAACCAATGTCTGCAACGCAGCCAAAAATATCTCCATCGTTGTAGTCAAACACATACTAAATAAAAATGGACAACATGAGATAGAAGCACCTTTCTCCTGTCCCAATATGCTTATATAATTCTCTCCAATCAGGCAATCTTCAGATGTGCAGTTTTAATGTATAGCCTCCGATTCCTCCAATAATCATGGTACTATATATGGTCAGATACCTGTTTCATTTCATATATTTTTGCATAACCTCCCAGTTCAAACTGGTTACTCTGGTCAGTGAGCAATCATATGTTCTTTGGCAAAAAAAAAGAACAAAAAAAAGCTATCACTATGCTTGAGAATTAATGTGAGATTCTCTTATTAGCAATATTTTCATGATGAAGCCGCCTATTAAAGAAAGAAACCAAGGCTGGCCTTCCTTTGCTCTTTCTATCAACTGAGTTACCACGAATATCAGTTTCCATCATATCACTTTCAAGATTCACCTGAACAAGGTGGGAGCGGACTATTCCTAACCTTTGATAAGTTGACCTAATACTGACAATATTTACAATGTTTCAATAACTTTCATGAAAAATTAAATGTACAGATATAAACTCAATACCGTGTTTTCCCAAAAATAAGACAAGGTCTTATTTTGACCCCCAAAATAAGCGCTTGGCCTTATTTTCGGGAGGTCTTATTATTTTTGAGGTGCAGGAGGTGGCAAGCTTGGTCATCTCATGGCTGCTGATGTGTTGCAATATTTTCCAGGAGGGCTTATTTTTGGGGTAGGGTTTATTTTAGCACATGTGCTCAAAAGCCCCATTGGGCTTATTATCCGGGGAGGTCTTATTTTTGGGGAAACGGAACAATATCCTCAAATGCATTATAGTTTAATATGATGTAAAGAGGGAGTTTACAAAAGTATTAACAAGCCTTATAATGAACGAAAGAAATAGCAATTAAAAAGAAAAGTGAATGTGAAGGGCATATATAATCTTTGGGGTCACGGCCTATTTTCCAGGCAACTTTTAATCTCAATGATAAGAAATGTGACAGGGTTATCTGGATGTGCATATTTCTTCTCCTGCTTTAAAAGAGTTAAATCAAACTCATCCATCCCATGCATTGCCTCTAACTGCAATTCATCCTTCCACATATTTTTTTAAAACATCACATCACTGTTTCTTCTGCAGAACTGGTTATTTTTTTACAGACCCTTGAATCTTTCCAATTTAAATTTGCCTTAAAGATTAAAGATTAAGAAATCACTAAAAGTGACAGACGTTGAAGTTGTCCATCAACAGTTACCAACACCTAGACAACAAATAAAATAGACTGTCTGCTCACCCTATTAGAGGCTTTCCAGCTATGATGAAGCACACATTATTGCTAGATTTCTATCTTAATATATAAATCAACATTTGCAAATCGCAAGCCTCTTCTGTCTTTTTCCTAGTATCAGTGTGTGACTCTCTAATGAACAATTACAGGCACTGTGAGTACTTGTGCAGCAACTAGTTATGTGAAATCTCTAGTTCAGCCTCCTGAATTAAAAAAAATAACCGCTCTTCTTAAGCATGTTTCCAAAATGTAGTTGTTGTAATTTTAATATAACTTTGGGGGGGAAATGGATTAGGTGATTTTGTCAACATCTACCTTGCAAAACTGATCCAGGAACTGGGTTTTTTTTGTGGCCTGACACTCACTGTATTATTTCACTTCCTAACTTCTTGCAGAGTGGAACATTCTCTAATGCACTATTTTTAGTTTCTTGGCTGTTATTACTGCAGCTATTATTGAAAACAATGCTGCTCCGCTCCCGGCCCTCTGTTCACTCCCCTTTCTTTCTAAATCCATTGTGACAGACGAGGTTTCCAGAGAGCAACTGTGGGTGAAAGATCATCCTGTTTGCAATGGAAACTTGACATTCTCTAGGTTGGTTTGGGGTTTTTTTTTCCCAGTAGGAAGATGCCAGTGCTGTTTCCAGCTGGGAGAGAAGAATAAGAATTCATTTCACAGTTGTCTTGTGGTTTTAAATGGCATTTGGAACTAAGGGACGAACCACATATTAAAGTACTGTGACTTTTTTTCTTTGCTTTTACAAAAATACAAATTTGAAATTGAATGTTATTTGGAGTAATACAATTAACTCTTTTTAATTCAACTGTAAGGTAAAGGTTCCCCTCACACATTTGTGCTAGTTGTTCCTGACTCTAGGGGGCGGTGCTCTGTTTCAAAGCCGAAGAACCAGTGCTGTCTGAACATGTCTCTGTGGTCATGTGGCCAGCATGACTAAACGCCAAAGGCGCATGGAACGCTGTTATCTTCCCACGAAAAGTGGTCCCTATTTTTCTACTTGTACTTTTTACCTGCTTTTAAACTGCTAGGTTGGGAGAAACTGGGATAAGTAATGGGAGCTCACTCTGTTACGTGGCACTAGGGATTCGAACTGCTGAACTGCCGACCTCTCTGATAGACAAGCTCGGTGTCTTAGCCATTGAGCCACCACATCCCATATAATCAACTGTATCTCGCAGCAATTTTTTTTCTTGCAAAGAAACATATGAAGCCTTAAATGCTGGTAGAGATGATAAACTTTACCCTGTGGTGAAAGAATCTGAAAATTTGTCTGGTGCCAGCATATCTACTCCAAACTAAATTCTACAATGGTGCTACATTTCACATTAATATAGGATCAGTCTGCCAGACAAAGACTTCTAGATACAAATGGCTATCTGGGTATCATTTGGAAATAAGCCCTACAGAGCACTATTGAGCTTGATTTGGACATTCATGATAAGAGTATAGACAATGTATTGTCATTTTGTATATACTCCTTGGAAATAAATTCTGCTGCATATAAGGTATATATACCTGTTAAGTATGAGAATAGTAATCTCTTCGTGTTCATAAGGAATTTGCTTTCTAATTAATTATGTGGAGAATAAAAACATTTAACAGCAAACAGTGGTCATGTGAAAAAATACTTTTTAATAGCTTGCTGGCTGCTTACTGTCTGGTTTGCTGTCTGTTCAGGGCTTTCTTACTTTCAGTGACCACCTAATCTATCCAGGAAGAATCACCGATAAAATGTCACAGAATGTAATCGTTCTTGCAGAATTGCATGATACCCCATGTTGTACCTTATGTGTGAGGGCAGCATACAGCAAATAGCCTGCCTGGGAATGGACCAGGCCTTTGGGTTTGCCAGTACTTCCTGAAGTGTAAAGGAGGAACAGTAAATCTTCACTCTCCAAGGTAGCAGGTTGACAGGTTACATCCTCTTTCATCATTTCCTGTCACAATAAGCAGATAATATTTCAGTAGGCTCTCCTCAAAGCCTCTGTGATCTTCCCTAGTTCCCTCTGTACCAACAACCAAACTAATAATGAAATTTAGCATGGAATACTCCAAATACTGACTTTCACAAAGCAAATTCCTATTTCTCAAGGCTGTGCAAAGAATGTTGATTCCCTTATGGGCTATTTCTGACATAGCTAGCATTGCTTATACAAACCCTTGTTCCTTCTCCCCTATCCCTCTCTAATTAAGGTTGTTTTCCTTCATAGCAATTAGTAACTAGCATCTTCTGGGACAATGCAATAATCATTATGTCATTACTTCACCCTGAATTATCATCTCATTTAATCTTAATTGACATAGCTGCAGGTGACATATTTTATTGTTTGTTTGTTGTTTTGCTTCTAATCTGTACTTTCCAAGTTATTCTTTCACTCTTTCATATTTTTTAATATGAAAGAGTGAATATTTAATATTGAGTGTTTTGTCCCAAGGAACAAGTGTTAATTTTAGGAATGATTTTAATTAGGGGGCTACTATAGAAAATGAATTAGATCTCCTTTTGCCAGTAATAACATCCCAGGTAATACTGGGAGGACAACATTGTTATTTAAAACTACCAGAATTCTTAACAAATGGTCTTCATGGCTAAAAAAAAAACACTTGAGGAAATTTGAATGCATTTTAGGAATTTTAGAAGATGCATTTTGAAGCCATGGATGGTCACTGTAACAGCATCTTTCCCACTCTTCCTTTCATGTACATACAGTACTTGTAAATCCATAACTCTGAGAAAAAGTTATAGTAAAATCCAGGAACTTTGTCTTATTATCACTAGGTAGAACACAATAGTATCCCTGGGTCAGATGAGGGACTCAAATCTTGGAAAGAAACCAAGTTTAGACCTATTCTGCTTTCTTCTTCCCTGGGCAGGAGCAATGCCTCATAAACTGGGATAAATTACTCCCAAATTGAGTAAAAGAGTTTTTGCTTTGGGTAACAACACATGAAGGCACTATCTAGTCGCAGCAGGAACATTTAGGAGTTTCTGATAAGAAGGTTTGCTGATAAAAGAAAAGTTTTAGGAGCACCACCTTAAAGAAATGAAATTCTTAGGCATTTGCTCTAAAGGCACCAAAATGTGAAGATTAAGAAACAAAAAAGGGTGATTGAATCAGTGTCCAGTGCAGAAAGAGTGTGGAAAAAGAGGTAAAATTCATGGAGGAGACAAGGTAAAGGAAAAGAAATGATAAGGGAAGGAGAAGGAAATGAGTCTCAGAGGCATCTTACTGTTTTCTCAGTCCTGGCATATCATTGCAAGCTTATTTACTTTTATTCAGTTTATTAACTGATATTACAATATTAAAACACAGTTCTCTAGCTCATTTTCCATGTAAAAAGAACATTTAGGTTAATAGAAAGTAGGATCTTAAGGCAAAGCATGGCTTGAACAAAGAGAAAACAAGAGAAATAAAAAGATATCGCTGAGTATAGGACTATAGCACACATCCTCGTGAGTTCATAAACTATGGAAACTGGGGAAACACAACTTTATGTAGTGTTTTGGATCTCTTCTTCAGTCAGTATAAGAATATATTACTCACCTCTTCCAGTGGTATGTCTAAATCAGACATGGGAACTTTCTCATCTGTCCTTTTTGAAACAAAAACTCGCTTCACTGTTGGACAAAATTTTACAGCCTCATCTACTGTCTTCTTTAGTTCAACCACTTTGCCTCCTCTCAAACCTTGATTGACTGTGATCACAGTTTCAGACTGAGCTGAAAAAGGCAATACACCCCCACCCCGCACCAAAAGAAAATTAGTATGAAAATTTTACGCTTTTATGCTTTTCAAAGCAACTTTCTCCTGCTTTGTATTCTAAGGGGGAATTCCTCCCTGATACACTGTAGAGTATATTATAATAAATGTATTCTTTGTTATAGGTTAGTAAGTGTATTTTTGTTACAGATTAGAAGTGGCCTCAGGATTATTTGGGAAATTCTTCTAGCTTGTCTCCTTAAGGGTTACTGTATTTCCAAAACAAATAATAGCAGCAATTGGAGGGAGACATAATCTAAACTCTCCTCTTCCCGTTCCAGGATCCCAATCCAGGTCTTCATCCAGATCTAATTACTGCTATTTACCATACCTTCATACACATACAGCAAACACACAATTACTATTACATTGATGTCATTGTGAGTATATTTAATTTATGTTGTAACCTTGCCCACCATTCAAAAGCATATATGGTGGAGTTACTTAGTTTAGTTAGTTGACTTTGTCACTGCACCTTGTACAACAAAATTAGATGCCATATTGGGTGTACATAAGAAAACTATAAAAAATAAAACAAAAACACACAACCTTCACATTCTATACAATTGAATTGAAAAGCCCTGATACTGCATTAATATTATATTATGCAGTATAATTCAAAATAGTTACTGCTCTGGGATAGAAGCTGTTTTTCAGCCTATGTGTCCTTTTTTTATTGCCCTGTACCATCTGCAAGAGGGTAATAGTTCAGAAAAAGGATGCTCAGGATGAGATGGATCTTTAAGAATGTTTTGAACTTTCTTAAGGCAACGGGAGCTATAAAGCTCTTCCAAGGAAGGGAGAGGGCAACCAATGATCCTCTGGGCAATGATGTTAACCCTCCGGAGCGCTGTCCTATCTGCCACTGTGCAATTAGCAAACCATACACAGATGCAGTAAGTGGGAGGGAATAGTCTGTTGGAGTCTGAAAATTTGAGAGCAAGAGATGAAGAAAGAAGGAGCATCAGCTTCAAAAGACAACTTCCTTTGTTTAAAAGTCAAATTACAAAATAAAAATTATTGGGTCTTCAATTTCTACTGCTTTACCAAGGACAGAAGTCCTTTTAAGCTAAGGTATATGCTTCTTGTTCTGCCAGCATTAGAGGAATGAATGTTAAGAATATTGTTTGTGGTTAAAAGCAAGTTAATGCATACTCATACTTTTGGACACCATATTGGTCACCAAGCCTAAAGAGAAAAATAAAAGGAAACAGAGAAAGAAATGCAGTATTCTTACCATCTTGGATCCTGTCAGCTAATGCAACAGAACTGAATCCAGCAAATACTACTGTGTGTATTGCTCCAATCCTGGCACAAGCCAACATGGTCACCACAGCCATTGGACAGGAAGGCATGTAGATAGTGACTCTGTCACCTTTTTTCACTCCATGGCGTTTTAAGGTGTTCCCAAGTCGACATGTCAATTCTAGCAATTCTCTGCCCAAAGAAAATAAGTAGTTTTGATACACTCTGTTTCATTATTCCATTAGACATCTCCAAATCAAGGTAGCAGAGAACAGTGGAGAACAGCTTTTATGAAATATTACAAGCTTTGGTCTTTGTTACAGTACTGTATATCTCCTATTCAAATTAGGACAAACAGAAAGGTTTGTCTGTATTTCTGAAACTCAGAGAACAAGCATGGTCATCTCTGTCTCCTGTACTGGGTTCAATGAATCACTGATTTGACTTTTAATAATGTAACATTGATATTTCAGTTCAAATTTTTTTCGTTCTCTAGAAGCCTAGGACTTGGCTGAGATCAAAAAAGCAAGTGTTAACTATTAAGAAGATTCACACCACTTAGAAGACTGAAATAGATGGACAGAGAAAATGATAAGTCAGAACCTGTATGTAATTTTGTCTTCTTGCCCAGGCTCATCTTTCTCCCAGATTAACGCTACTTTATTTGGATTTTTGTGGACATGTCGATCCAGACAGTTAACTGAAAGAAAATACACCTCTCATTATTACATACTCAGCCATCTGCAGCTGCTGTTACTGTGCCCATCATAAATTTAATGTTGATAGCTAAGCCATATTTCCTCAAGCAAATGTACTATGCTAAGAATCAAGAACTAACATCCTCTCTCTCTCTCACTATATTTATACATCTATACCTATATATTATATATACACATACACATAAACACACATATGCCCAATTCTGCATATATGTGTGTGAATATATATGAACAGACTCATCATTATTTGCTTACAAAGTTCAGGTGCAAAATTAACAATTGATAAATGAATTGTACAACCTAAAGTCAAATTGTGCACGTTGCCCAGCTCAAGGTCACCTACGTAGCTCATGCCAATTATAAAATGTACTATTGATTTTCACAACTCGAGAGTTCTAGAATCTAAAGTTAATCATTCGCAGTCTCAAACAAATGTTAGTAGATTAACTGCATAGGCCATAAACACATTTAAACCAGATTCTACCTTTTCTTGAAATAACTGCTTCTTGATTAACTGTGTTCGTTCACATTTACTGTGTTTTTATCTTGTTTGTATAACCCATTCAGAACATAGTGGTTATTGGTAGAATTAAGAAACACACTAAATAAATAATGTGTTATATAGATATTTTCTCTTTCTAACCCATCTGGGAATATTTTTAGAGCTACTAATCCTTAACATAGATTCATTACAGAAAATATGCAATGTTTCTGGAACACAGGTGCTATAAATCTAATTTTTACATCCAAAGGGTCATGTGAGTGAAGGACACCAGAGCCAGGACTCTAGGCTGATGTTATGCAACGCCAGGTCCGTGGTCAACAAAGCCCCCCTTATTAATGACCTTGTGTCGGAGGGGGAGCCGGACCTGGTAGGGATTACGGAGACCTGGCTGGGCCACGAGGGAGGACTTCCTCTCGTGGATATGTGCCCGCCAGGTTACCCCGCGTTTCATCAGCCCCAGGCCCTAGGCAGGGGGGGGGGGTAGTGGTTATTGTTAGGGAAGGTCTGGAGCCGAGAGAGACCACTGTACCACAGACCACCGGCTGTGAGTCCTCTGCGTGAAATGGGGCCCAAGGAGGCAGTTGGGCGTGCTGATCGTGTACCTGGCTCCCCGCTACGTGATAGCAGCCCTGCCCGAGCTCCTGGAGATGATCGCTGCGGTGGCGGTTGAGACTCCCAGACTGGTAGTCATGGGGGATTTCAACCTGCCATCAGTGGGCGAATCATCCGAGGCAGCTCGGGAGTTCATGGCCTCCATGACGGCCATGGACCTGACCCAGGTAATTCAGGGTCCCACACACGAGGGTGGACACACGCTGGACTTGATTTTTGTCTCTGGTCAGTGGATGAGTGATCTGGGTGTAGGGGATTTAGCCATCGTACCCCTGTCATGGTCAGATCACTCACTTCTCCGGCTCGACTTTCCAATCGCTACACCCCACCGCGGGGAGGCAGAACCAGAGATTCCTAGGTGGTTCCACCCCAGGCGCCTGATGGACCCTGAGAGGTTCCAGATGGAGCTTGGGCCATTACCTGTGACCCTGACCCACGCCCCGACTGAGGACCTGGTGGCGGCATGGAGAACTACGGCTGCCGGGGCCCTGGATTGGGTCGCACCCTTTCGGCCTCTCCTGCGGTGCCGAGTCACCCGGGCTCCTTGGTTCACTGAGGACCTGGGGGTGATGAAACGCCGCAAGAGATGCCTAGAGAGGAGATGGAGATCCACACGCTCTGAATCCGACCGAACACAGGTGAGAGCCCATTTGAGGACTTATCTTGTGGCGATAAGAGTGGCCGTAACGGTCTTACTGTGCCACTCTTATCGCATCCGCAGATAACCGCCCTGCCGCCCTGTTTGGGGTGACCCGCTCCCTCCTTCAACAGAGGCCACGGGAAGCCCCTCTACAGGGCAGAGCAGAGGAATTTGGAGAATATCTGCAGGATAAAATCGCTCAGATTCAAAGCGAGTTGGCCTCCACCGAAAGTAGTCTGGAGGGATGGTCTGAGGCAGGTCTTCAGACAGTTTTGTGGGAGGAGTTTGACTCTGTTGCTTCCGAAGATATGGACAGGTTACGGAGGTGACTGAGAGCCACCACATGTTTATTGGACCCGTGTTCCTCCTGGCTTGTACTGGCATCCTGGGAGGTTACACGAGGCTGGCTCCAGGAGGTTGTCAACGCTTCTCTTAGTCAGGGTTTCTTGCCTGCCTTCCTTAAAGAGGCGATGGTGAGACCCTTCCTGAAGAAGCCCTCTCTGGACCCAGCATTGTTGGTTAATTACCGTCCGGTCTCCAACCTTCACTTTCTAGCGAAGGTTGTAGAGAGTGTGGTGGCACAACAGTTTCCCCGTCACCTGGAGGAGATTGATTATTTGGACCCACGCCAGTCCGGCTTTCGGCCCGGACACAGCACTGAGACGGCATTGGTGGATGATCTCTGGAGGGCCAGAGATGGGGGTTGTTCCTCCATCCTGGTTCTATTAGACCTCTCGGCGGCTTTTGATACCATCGACCATGGCATCCTATTGCATTGACTGGAGGGGTTGGGGGTGAGGGGCACTGTTTTACGGTGGTTCTCCTCCTACCTCTCTGGTCGATCACAATTTGTGTTGCCAGGAGGGCAGAGGTCGGCCCCGAGACCCCTCACATGTGGGGTGCCTCAGGGGTCAGTCCTCTCGCCGCTCCTGTTCAACACATATATGAAGCCGCTGGGCGAGATCATCCGTGGTTTTGGGGTAGAGTACCATCTCTACACTGACAATACACAGCTGTATATATCTACCCCGAACCACCCCAATGATGCCGTCGAAGGGATGTCCCAGTGCCTGGAAGCCGTGCGGATCTGGATGGGAAGGAACAGACTCAGACTCAACCCGTCCAAGACCGAGAGGCTGTGGCTTCCGGCATCCCGGTACAACCAGTTCACTCCATCACTGGCCATAGGGGGGGAACATCTAGCCCCTGTGGATGGGGCACGCAATTTGGGCGTCCTCCTGGATACCCGGCTGTTTATGGAAGATCAAGTGACAGCCGTGGCCAGGGGGGCATTCTACCAGGTTCTCCTGGTACGCCAGTTGCGTCCCCTACTGGACCGGGATGCCCTTCGCACGGTCACTCATGCCCTTGTGACATCCCGTCTAGACTACTGTAACGCTCTCTACATGGGGCTCCCCTTGAGGTGCACCCGAAGACTGCAGCTAGTCCAGAATGCGGCCGCGCGGGCAATTCTGGGTGCCCCTAGGCATTCCCACGTAACACCGCTCCTGCGCCTGTGGTCTTTCGGGTGCGCTTCAAGGTGCTGATCACCATCTTTAAAGCGCTCCATGGCACGGGACCTAGCTATCTGCGAGATCGCATCCTGCCCCATACATCCCTTCGACCGATTCGCTCCCACAGAGAGGGACTTCTCCGGGTGCCGTCGACTAGGCAATGCCAGCGGGCGACGCCCAGGGGAAGGGCCTTCTCTGTGGCGGGCCCAGCTCTATGGAACGACCTACCGCCCGAGCTCAGAACAACCCCGGACCTCCGCACCTTCCGTCAAAAGCTCAAGACTTATCTCTTCCAGCAGGCCGGCATGGCCTAACCTACCTTCCAGCCTTTTTAGTCTGAATATCTAAATTGTTTTAATTGGGTTTTTTAAGGGGTTTAGTTTTTAGGATTTTAGGTTTTTTTAGCGCAGGGATAAATTGTTTAATTTGATTTTATATATTTTATGATGTATCTATGTTTGTACGTTTTTTAATTCCCCTGTGCACCGCCCCGAGTCCCTTCGGGCAGAGGGAGCGGTCTACAAATTAATAATAATAATAATAATAATAATAATAATAATAATAATAATAATAATAATAATAATAATAATAATAGTTGTTGTTGTTGTTGTTGTTATTATTATTATTATTATTATTATTATTATTATTATTATTATTATTATTATTAAATTCTCTACCACATTTACTTGTATCTTGCATTCCAATACTTCACGGTTTTTTTTGGCATTTTTCTCTCAGGAAGACTCACTTCCTCTACTGGAGCCAAACTGGGAGAAAAAAAAACAGTTTGTTAATTCACACAGTACTGTATCCTATCTCACTTGCATCTGGGCTTTCTATCTAAACCAGTGGTTCCCAATGTGAGGCCCACACCCCACAAGGGGGCAATTTGATTTTTAATGGGGGAAATTTGAACCTTGTTTAAACCAGGTTAATGGCCTTTTAGGCTTCCTCCACAGAAGTAGAGTTCACCTTTTTAGTAAAGTAAGAATTATGGGGGTGGTGGGGTGGGCAACAGGATTTTAAAGATGCTTAGATGGGGCACAGCCAAAAAAAAAAGGTTGGGAAACACTGATCTAAATGGAGCAAGTCAAACTGGCCCCTTGTAACAAATTTATTTTGACCATTACAATAATAGTAAATGTACGGTAATTTTCACTGCAGTATTTATTTTTCTTCATTAATTGTACCATTATTTCTCCATTCATTGCATCATTGACACAACTTATAAGCTTTTCTTTTCATTCTACAATTTCCATCATCTGGAAGCACCTGATTTGTGTCAATCGCATGTTATGTTTAATGTGTTTATTTAGTAAACTATAGTTAAGCAAACCATAGTTTGCTACAATGTGTAAACAGCCATTCACCCAAAGCTATATAGCAAATCCACTGCCGATGCCTCACTGGTGGGAGGTGGATGCTGGAATTCCAGGAGAACAGTACCAGACAGCTGCAGGACAGCACAAATGTTCTTAATCTTTAGAAAGGAGGGGAAAGAGGGTCCAGATAATTAGCAATGGCAAGTCTCATATTGATATAGCTAACACCTGTGGATAATTTAATTTGGATCTCTGCAGGGAGAAAAGGTGTTGCTAAACAGGCTCTTCCACTCTATAGTTTTAAGAAAACTAATGTAAGTTAGAATGTTTTCATATGTAAGAATGATACTTAGCACAGGTTTGTGTTCTGATTTGTTTGTGTAGTGATAACATAATGTATGTGACATAATCCTAAAATGATATATTTTAAGAATATCTGCAGGAATCCTGTTACTATGTTGATAGGAGAAAGCCCATCGTAGTTTATATAAGCATCACTAAGAAATATCAGTTCAATTGAAAACGTAGTTTCTCAATGTCCATGGTTTACTGACTAATATTTCTATGTCATTCCATTCCTGCCGAGTATGAGTAGGGTATAATCATCAGAAAAAAGATTAAAACTGCTTCAAACTTATCTGATAGGCTAGATGAAAAGCATACACAGCATATACAACAGATGAGTGAAACGACCTGAGCTATATAAACAATTTACTCATGTTGAATAAATGATACTTTTTCACATACACAGTTGAATTCTTTGAGCTGCATTTTTTTTCATTGTACTGTTTATCAACTATCAGATTCTATTGCAGATCTTTTAGTTATTTTAAATCTCCCCAAACATAAACATTTTATAAAGTATAAAAATTTGAGCTGATTTTTTTAAACCAGTAAAATGCAAAAATAGGTAATTACTTCTAAAACACATTTTGCAGAGAACATTCAACCCACAGTCAACTAGATCAATTTCTTCCTGAATCCAGTGCAACAATAAACAACATATTTCTGCTTATTCTGCTTTTCTTTATCGTGTGTTCCTTCATCTGACCTTTTTACAAAGATAGAAAAACAGAGAGCGTTCACATCATTGCAATCCTTCTAGTAAGCAGGCTACAGAAGTCTGGTAAACAAAGAGCTTCATATTATAGATAGGAAGAATTTTAGATCCAAACTACACATTACGCTACTTATACAAATTTACTCTCTCCCATCCCTTCCAATATGTTGCTACTTTCTTAAACTATACTCCAAGTATGTTTTAAAAGGATAAGTACATTAATTTTCGGGGTATTCAAAAACAAGGGGAAATGATTGGAAAGTTGACTTTGGTGAAATTTAAAAATAGGATTTTAAAAGCCCTTCTACCCAAAGGTCCTGGGCTGAAATATTTTTTTCCTTCACAAGTGGAAAAAGACAAAGAATAGTTGAATTTTTCTACTTACCTGCTACATTGAGCTGTCCTCCAAGGAACCAGGACACCTTTCCCTGGTGAAAGTTACAGTCACTAACAGAATGAAAAGGATTGCTCCACATCAGCCGGCTTCTTGCTAGTGCTCCCCAGAATACATCTGCTTGCTCCACTGAGAGCTGGTATAGTTCTTGGTGATTCCTTGGTCCAGGAAAAGCTGTGGCTTCTGGCATGTATGCAGTCAAGGGACCTCTGCTCCATGCTCTGTTTTGATAAGAAAATTTCTTTCCAAAGGCAATTTTGGGGAAGCAAGTTCTAACCAGCTGCCAGGCCATGATTCTAGGGTATAAGAATGTCCTTTATTTTTTACCCAGACAAAATCTTACTAGCAAAAGTAAAAAAAGAAAAATATTTGTTCCTGGCGCTAAGAAATATGATCCCATTAGGTTTTCCAGAACCAGATGCTAAATCCACATTTAAACTGAGATTTCAAGAATGTCATTCTCTCTTCCTGAAACAGAGTACACGTATACTACTCTTCTTCTAGAGAAACATAAGCAAAGGAAATCCAATCTCTTTTAAGGGAGGAGTAGTGGGTGGGATTTAGTAATGCCTAACTGGAATAACCTTCAGACTGATCTGAATATGCTCCTTTATTAAATCCAGCTTTGGCTCGTACTCACATGCATTTTTAGTCAAACGGAAACATGCTGGTTCAGAAGCTTCCAGGCATATGAAAAACTAATCTATTAATAAAGAACGACATGCACTAGTGCATGGAATGCATAAATCATACTAGGCCAATTTATGATAAAGAGAAGACTTTGGTTATAGTACCTTCATTACATTCAAATATGTCACTTTCCACAACAATTGACCCAATCATTATACTGTACAGAGTTTGCCAGGAGTTATAGTTCCTTGTTTCAAAGTGGGAAATTTTGGGGTTACTTAGAAGAAAGACATGTTAAAAATAATGAGATCATTAAAGCAACCAAGTTTTCCTGAAGGACAATTGCCTTTTATCACTGAAAATGGTCGGCCATGTGTCAGGTTGGGGTTCTGTTTTGTTTTTGAGATACATAATATTTGAAGTCCATAGTTGCAAGAATGGCAACAGGTCTTATCAGTAGCCCACAGTGATGTTTCAGAGTCCCTTGATGGAGAAACTCACATGGAAAATTCTCTTCTATAGCTGCAAAGTTGGTGAACATTTTTGCCACATATTTTTTTCTTTCAGATAGTATAGTCCTTGGGTTACAACCAATAATTGAGTCTGGCAATTATGGTCATAAATCATGCCAGTTATACACACCATCAGACCCAATTTTACGACCCATGTTCATCAAGCAAACACCATGATTATTAAGCAAATTCATTGTTCACTATGGGATGGGATGGGTCTTCCTGGAATTCAGAACACCAGTGTTCACCAAAATTGTTGCAAATCAGTCATGTGACCAAGCACGCTGCAAATGGACATAAATGAAGGCCAGTTGCCGAGCACCCCAAATGTGGTCATCTGACCAGTGTGTGTGTGTGTGTGTGTCAATGTCAGAACACTGAAACATAGTTTGGTGGGAACTGTCAAAGCTTCGAACAGTCACTAAGCAACCGACTGTAAATTGAAAATTACCTGTATATTTTTACTTCTCTCTGCTGTTTCTGTGTCATAAACTGAATATTTAACAGATTAACAGAGTTGGAAGAGACCTTGCAGGTCATCTAGTTCAACCCCCTGTCCAAGTAGGAGACCCTACATGTGCCTCTACCTAGGATCAAACTCACAACCTCCTGCTTGTGAGGAAAGAGCTCTACCTCTAGGCCACAGCAGCAACTTCACATTGTTCTATCTATAGGAGCCCACTATCTTTTGTTTGGCACATCAGTCTTCATCAAATTGTGAATGAATGATGAAATAAATCTCTTTAAAAAGTTAGACAAGGGATTCGTGAGACATCTTTACAGATCTCACTTCTCAAAATGGCTCTGTGCCTCTGTGTAATCCCATCTAAAAGTCTCTGATGGACAGCTGAGCTTACTTCTTTGCAAGGTGCGGCTGAATAAGAAACAAACTGCATTAAAGTTTAAAGGATGGATTTCTGTGAAATTTAAGGATGAGCTGGAATTAATTCTCCTCTTGGTAAGAGTTGTTTGTTTGTTCAATTTATATAGCTGCCCATCTCACAAAACAAGCCACTCTAATAATCTGTTAAGATTCTATGACATTGAATGCCAGCCTAACATAGCCAATTTTAAGTGACCAACAAGAGATTACTGTAGTTGGTTCAACAAATCCTCTTTCATAGCACATGTGAATGCTTTATACATACAAAAAAAAGTTGTGTTTCAGATAAGTAACATGCTGCATAGTGCAGAAATAGAACACGAGGGAGTAAACAAAGGAATTAAAAAGATAAACACAGCTACAATTAGTTTGCATCAGCACCATTTATCTCATGCATACTTTTCTATTCTTGCAAACCATTCCCAATGTCCATACAATAATGCATACATTTGTTGTTTAAACTTCTCAGCGCCATCCAGTCATCAATTTTTCAGTCTTCTATTTTCTCTGTTTCTGAGCCAATATGGCATCAAGTTCATTCACATCCTTGAGCAAGAGATTCATGCCACAAGTATATCTTATGCATGTATTCATAAATACATTCACAGAATAACAGAGTTGGAAAGGACCTTGGGGGTCCTCTATCCAACCCCCTGCTCAAGTACCGTAGGAGATCTTAATATTTCATACAAATGATTGTATAATCCATTAAACCAGGGATCCCCACCCCCCCCGGGCTGCGGACCGATGCCAGTCTGTGGCTTGATAGTAACCGGGCCGGAGTGAGCGGCGGAGAGAGTAGCACAACTCTTAGGAAAATGTAGCAAACACTACGCTATCCTGGCGGCTGGCCGGGGCGCTCCCTGGGAGCAGGATGGGGGCAACAGTCTGCATTGGAGGGGAGTTGGGGCACCACCCGGCCCTGAGCGGGGGTAAGGGGCTGCCAGGCCCTCCTGCCTGGGATGCAGCCCGTCCTTCCCTGCCCCAGCCGAGGATCCTTCGTCCGGGACCCCTGGCAGCTTTCCCGCCCGGTTGCACGCAAGGCACCCTCCCCGGGTCGCGTTCCCACAAGACGCGGGTTCCCGCCTCGGGTTCCACGTGACCGCCGAACACGTGCGCAGCCCACGTGACTCAACTCACCCGCTGGAGGCTCCCACCAGTCCGCGGAATTTTTTTTACATGAAACCGGTCCCTGGTGCCAAAAAGGTTGGGGACCCCTGCATTAAACAACCAAAGGGCCACCACTCATTTCATTTTACTCTCTGCTTAATATTGAACTATTTGCTAAGCATTCTGTTTTTACACATATTTCACCACTTTCATGTGATTAAACTTCAGCTCTGTATGCAATGAAATTTGTTTTTCACATTCATACATCTCTCAATAATCTGCTGAATGGGTGGTAGTCTCCGAACTTGGTTGTTTTCTTGCAGGTGTCACATTACCCAAAGTAGGTAACATTATCAGTGCTAGTAAGGTTTTTGCTGTCAATTCATTTTCATATTCTAGTGGCTTGCCTTAACAATGTTGGTGGGAGTGGTCTCAGAGGTTCTTTGGTTGGGCTGTTTACTGTTAGTTTGTTTGGAAATTCCTTGATTGCGATATTGTTGTCTTTTTGATTGTTTTCCTAATGTTAATCTTGATGTCAATACAATCCTTTATTTGCTTGTACAGTCAGTTTTGGCACATTTGTAGTGCCGGAAACCACTTTTATCCCAAAAATGTTCATTTTACTTCTACCCAGGCTAGAATCTATTTATTTATTAAATTTATATGTCACCCATCTCACTGTTGAACTTGCAACGTCATAAAGCAACAATATAATTAGCACATTAAAAACATTAAAATCTTAAAATTAAAACATTAAAAGTTAACAAAAAAAACTGGTAAGAAAAGAAGCAATACATAAATGGTGTGGAGTGTATTAACCACCTCCAGGATGAAATGCTGCCAGCATTACCCCAAGCCAATTGGCAGAGTCAGGTTTTCAGGCCCTTTTGGAAGGCCAAAAGTGGGAGCAGAACTCACCTCAAGGAGCAGGAGTTTCCAAAGAATGGGAGCCCAGCAGAGAAGGATCTTCTCCTATTCTCCCAGCCGAAATTATTTGGTCAACAGGTTCCACAGATTGCTCTTCTGCCAGAGCAACTGGGGTGAGCCAATCCAATTGGTGGAAGCAGTTCCTCGGGTAGCCTGGACCCATGCCATAAAAAACCTTGAATTGGACCCAGAAGGTAACCAGTGCAGTTATATTCAATGAATGTCCAACAACGTAAGACAAATATGCCTAGATAATGTATTGGCACATAGCCTGGATAACTTATGATATTCTGATAATGCTCCTCTCAATGAGATTTATGCACCAAATTTAACTCATGCACATTTCTTTATGACAGGGATATACAATCTAAGGGCCCGTATTACACTTACAAGACTTGGTCCCATAAAACTGAGGGTTTTTTTTTAAATCACAGATTTTAAAAACAGTCATATTAAAAGTAGTAGTGCATAAGCGCACCAGTGTGCCTACCATCCCTGTCCTAATATTCTCTGGAATTCGTATTCATTTCATGTATTCATAATTATGTATTCATAATCATGTTTATACTTATATCTGTTATCTAATTCATGCTTGATGAATTAAATAAATAAAGTAAAAATAAATAGTTAACTAATATAATAGGATCCAATTAAATGTTTGTCCTCACTGTATTCCTTCTTCATCCTGGCCCTGTCCATTTTGGGAAATCAACCTTCATAATGCCACGTTAAGGATAGCTGGTTCTTCATCATCAGAGACACTGAGCCTCCTGGGTTGTGACCAACAAACCCTTTAACATCATATTGGATGGCAGTTGTTCTGCCTCTCTCACAGACACCTGGGGTAACAGAGGGTAGCTTCTTCGGGGCTAAAGGTAGGAAAAGCCAACTTTCTGCTGCCATGATTTGCTCCTCTTGATATTATATTGTATTGCAATACATTAATTCCATCACACAAAATCTTACCAAGAAAACTGCAGGTACTTGCCGAAGACTCAGCACTGACTTCAGGATCCTCACACACACAAAACAAAACCCCTATTATTTTAAATCCTGTTACTCATTATTCATGCAGGCAACATGTTGAGGAAACCCACAAAATCAGAAATGGGTAAATACTTCTACAACGGGAAGCCAAAAGCATACTTGGACAAAAAGGAAGATGATGTTTTGTTTTGTTTTGCGGGATGCAAACTTTTAATTTTTATTTTTGTTTACTCAGGCAAGCAGCAAAAGAGATTCCCAGGTTTAATATTGTATCTGTACCCAACCAGTTGTTAACAAAATAATGTGGTATAATGTGTGAACTGGTTCTAACCATACCTGCCAAATGTGCATATGGATTTCCCTAACCCAGGGGTCCCCAACTTGGCCACTTTAAGATTTGTGAACTTCAACTTCCAGAATTCTGGGAGTTGAAGTCCTCAAGTCTTAAAGTGGCCAAATTTGAAGACCTCTGCCCTAACCCATGTAATACACAGCTTGATCCTTCAGGTCGCATTCAAAGTGCTTTCACCCATACACCCATATGTTTTATTTTATAATCAAATTCACAGAGTTCAAGGAGGCAATTTAAGCCCCCAAGTCAAACCTCTTGTAAGCATCCAAATTACAACATCCTATTTTTGGAGACTGGGATATTAGCTTTCCTCCAGTCATCCTGGCATTTGATCAGTTTTCCAGAAATTCTCAATCATACTAACTAGTATCTTCTATACTCCAAAATACAATTACTCCAACCCTAAAATTTTAAATCCAGTGTAAGTAGGTATTTTCTTTCATGCATCTAACAATTCCAAGATTTAGCTATGTATTTTTATCCTGATTTTTTTTTAAAATCTTTTGTAGAATAGATCAGAAGCTCATCATTTGGTTTCTTACAATGGTCCATCAAATGTTTCAGGATCCTGCCTGCAAAACACAGAGATTCCTCTTCTACTATACTTCCACCTTCAACTTGCAGTTGAAGACTGCAATATGCCCATTTCCAAAAATAACTGAGTCTTTAAGATATTTTTTGATAGATTAGTTCTCAATCATCTAATCCCGCCAGGTCCGTGGTCAACAAAGCCCCCCTCGTTCATGACCTTGTGTCAGAGGGGGAGCCGGACCTGGTAGGAATTGCGGAAACCTGGCTGGGCCACGAGGGAGGACTTCCCCTCGTTGAAATGTGCCCGCCAGGTTACCGCGCATTTCATCAGCCGCGGGCCCTAGGCAGGGGTGGTGGGGTAGCGGTCATTATTAAGGAAGGCCTTGAGCCGAGAGAGACCATTGTGCCTCAGACTACCGGCTGTGAGTCCCTCTGCGTGAAGTGGGGCCTAGGGAGGCAGTTGGGCTTGCTGGTTGTATACCTGGCTCCCCGCTATGTAGCAGCAGCCCTGCCCGAGCTCCTGGAGGTGATCGCCACGGTGGCAGTGGAGACCCCCAGACTTTTAGTCATGGGGGACTTTAATCTGCCATCGTTGGGCGAATCATCCGTGGCAGCTCGGGAGTTCATGGCTTCCATGACGGCCATGGACCTGACCCAAGTAATTCAGGGCCCCACCCACGAGGGTGGACATACGCCGGATTTCATCTTTGTCTCAGGCCAATGGAAGAGTGATCTGGGTATAGGGGATATAGTCATCACACCCTTGTCATGGTCAGACCACTCACTTCTCCGGCTCGACTTTCCGACCGCTGCTCCCCTCCGCGGGGAGGCGGAACCAGAGTTACCAATCTGGTACCGCCCCAGGCGCTTGATGGACCCGGATGGGTTCCAGACAGCGCTTGGGCCATTTCCTGTATCCCTGACCCGCGCCCCGATGGAGGACCTCACGGCCGCATGGAACTCTGCTGCCGTGGGAGCCTTGGATCGGGTCGCGCCCTTGCGGCCTCTCTTGCGGCGGCGAACCACCCTAGCTCCTTGGTTTACTGAGGAGCTGCGGGTGATGAAGCGCCGCAAGAGATGCCTAGAGGGAAGATGGAGGTCTAGCCGTTCTGAATCTGACCGGACACAGGTAAGAGCCCATTTACGGACTTACATTGTGGCGCTGAGAGTGGCCAAATGTCATCATTGTGCCACCCTCATAGCATCCGCAGAAAACCGCCCTGCCGCCCTGTTTAGGGTGACCCGTTCCCTCCTTCAACAGAGGGAGCGGGAAGCCCCATTACAGGGTAGAGCAGAGGAATTTGTGACTTTTCTGCAGGAGAAAACCGCTCAGATACAGAATGAGCTAGCCCCCATTCTTGGTCCAGTGGGATGCCACGAGAGAGATCTTGTTTGGGAGGAGTTTGACTCCGTTACTTCCGAAGATATGGACAGGTTACGTGGGCGACTGCGAGCCACCACATGTTTATTGGACCCGTGTCCCTCCTGGCTTGTACTGGCATCCTGGGAGGTGACACGAGGCTGGCTCCAAGAGGTTGTCAACGCATCCTTAAGTGAGGGATCCTTGCCTGCTTCCCTAAAAGAAGCTATGGTGAGGCCCCTCCTTAAGAAGCCCTCTTTGGACCCAGCTCTTTTAAACAACTATCGTCCAGTCTCCAACCTTCCCTTTTTGGCGAAGGTTGTTGAGAGTGTGGTGGCACAACAGTTTCCCCGTCACCTGGAGGAAATTGAGTATCTAGATCCGCGCCAGTCCGGCTTTCGGCCCGGGCATAGCACCGAGACGGCATTGGTCGCGTTGGTAGATGATCTCTGGAGGGCCAGAGATGGGGGATGTTCCTCCATCCTGGTCCTATTAGACCTCTCAGCGGCTTTCGATACCATCGACCATGGTATCCTATTGCATCGGCTGGGGGGGTTGGGGGTGGGAGGCACCGTTTTACGGTGGTTCTCCTCCTACCTCTCTGGCCGATCGCAATTTGTGTTGGCAGGGGAGCAGAGGTCGACCCCGAGACCCCTCACATGCGGGGTGCCTCAGGGGTCGGTCCTCTCGCCTCTCCTGTTCAACACATACATGAAGCCGCTGGGTGAGATCATCGGTGGTTTTGGGGTGGAGTACCATCTGTATGCTGATGATACACAGCTGTACATTTCCACCCCAAACCACCCCAACGATGCCGTAGCGGTGATGTGCCAGTGCCTGGAAGCCGTACGGATCTGGATGGGAAGGAACGGACTCAGACTCAACCCGACCAAGACCGAGTGGCTGTGGTTTCCGGCTGCCCGATTCAACCAGCTCACCCCATCTCTGGCCATAGGGGGCGAACATCTTGCCCCTGTGGATGGGGCGCGCAATTTGGGTGTCCTCCTGGATACCCGGCTGTCCATGGAAGATCAAGTGACAGCCGTGGCCAGGAGGGCGTTTTACCAGGTTCGCCTGGTTCGCCAATTGCGCCCCCTATTGGATCGGGACGCCCTTCGCACAGTCACTCATGCTCTCGTGACATCCCGACTGGACTATTGCAACTCTCTCTACATGGGGCTCCCCTTGAGGTGCACCCGGAGGCTTCAGCTAGTCCAGAATGCAGCCGCGCGAGCAATTATGGGGACCACTAGGTCGACCCACATAACACCGCTCTTGCGCGAGCTGCACTGGCTACCTGTTGTCTTCCGGGTGCGCTTCAAGGTGTTAGTTATCATCTTCAAAGCGCTCCATGGCTCGGGACCTAGCTATCTGCAGGATCGGATCCTGCCCCATACATCCTCACGGCCGATCCGCTCCCACAGAGAGGGACTTCTCCGGGTGCCGTCCACTAGACTCTGTCAGCGGGCGACTCCCAGGGGAAGGGCTCTCTCTGTGGCGGGCCCGGCCCTCTGGAACGACCTTCCCCCCGATATCAGGATGACTACTGACCTCCGCTCCTTCCGTCTCAAGCTAAAAACACACTTCTTCTGTCTGGCCGGCCTAGGATAGTCTCTCTGTCTTTGGGGTTTTTAATGGGGTAGCATATTTTTAGTGAATTTTTAGCACAGGGTTGGTTTAATTGTTTTTTAGAAATGTATGTATTTATTGACTGTTTTTATTCTGCCTGTGCACCGCCCCGGGTCCCTGTGGGGAGAGGGTGCGGTTTAAAAATAAAATTATTATTATTATTATTATTAATCCAGGGGTCCCCAACCTTTGCAACTTTAAGTCTGAAGGACTTCAGCTCCCAGAATTCTCCAGCCAGCTTTGCTGGCTGGAGAAGTCTGGAAGCTGAAGTCCTTCAGACTTAAAGTTGCAAAGGTTGGAGACCCCTGATCTAATCTCTTTTTAAAGCCATCCAAATTAGTGGCCATCATCATGTCCTGTGGTAATGAAATTCATAGATTAATTATGTGCTAGTAAAAAAATATGTTTGGTTTGAATCTCCTTCCAATAGCTCCATTGGATGTTGTCTGGTCCTTGATTTTTAAAGAAAGAGAAAGTCAATTCTTTGCTCACCTTCTCTATGCCAATCATGTCCACCTTTAATCACCCTTTTACTCAAGTAAAGAGTCCCTAATGTTCCAATTTTTCTCATAAGAAATGTGTTCAACCTGATCATTGGTCCCCTCCTCTCATGTTTTCCAGGTTTTCCATTCCTTTTCAGTTGTGATCAGAACTTTCTGATATTGCAATGACAAATTATCTTGAGTTATTGCAATATCAGCGGTTTCAGTCCTTTTTCTAATGATCCCTAGCATGGAATTTGTTTAACAGCTACCACACCTTGAGTTGATCCCTTCACTGAGCTGTCCACTATAACCCCAAGATGGTTTGTTTAAAGACAATGCAAGACTATATCAGAAATCTAGTTATATCAAAAGATCTTCATTCACAGGCCTGTTGACAATGGTAAAAAACCTTCAATAGCAATAAATATATTTAAAGTTAGAAAAAAAAAGCAATCTAAATAATATTTAATCTGTTTATGTGTGTGTGTATTTTTCTCTCTCCAGCTATAACAATAGCTGTGGAATAAAACTTGGCAACTTTATATAATCCTCACCTTACTTACCAATGCAATTGAACAAGGACCACTATTAAACTTTTGCTCCAGGCCATATAGAATGGTTAACACAGTAATGCATGCATAGCTTCTCAGTTTTTTCCCTCTAGCCAATTCTTTCTGAGAATTACTATCAAACACACATTGCCTTTACTTCCTTTTGCTTTCATAAAGTCTATAGTACCTTAACGTCAAATTCAATCCCTTTAACCCTATTCCAAAATCTCAAAGACTAAAGGGATAAATCAATAGAAATCAATTTTAGTCCAACATTTAGTTGACAAAGCTGAGCCTCTAAAGAAGTTATTCCAGATTCCTTGTACAATAATGAGATGGACACATTCCAAGAAACTTGCAATATAGTTCTTAGACATTTAGACCACATTGCATTTAGAAGACTTAGGTCTTTATAATTGCAAATCAGCGAGGCAAACAGCATGTGACTAATCACCTTAACTTTAAAAAAAGGAGCCGTGATGTAATTACTGTCTTTGCTAGTAGCAAAAAACAAGGAATAGCATTGACATCGATAGGCCCTGCTATAAAAGCTCTTACTTGTCCCATGAAAACAGCAAAAGATTGAAGAGTAACTCACAAATATTAAATGTCTTAATTTACTCCAGTCAGATGTTATTAATATTCTAACAATGTGTATGACTTTAAACCTCTTAATAAAGATTAAGCACCATCCTTGAGGTAGCATAACCAATTCTGAGTCTTTCCCCCCTTCCCCCATACAAGACACTGGTGTCAAACTCGCCATGTCACTTTGCCATCACATGATGTTTTGTAATGTTTTTCCACTTCACAGAGATGGGGTTGGGGTGGTCTGTGCTCGATGCCTCCAGCCTGTGGGCTGCCAGTTTGACACCCCTGACATAAGAGAAGGGCTCAAGGGTTTCTCCCTAAATATGTGGTAGGATGGCTGTACCATCAGCATGTGAAAGAATGGAAAGAGATTTGACAGCTCTGGGCAATTGTTGTTTGTCAAAGCTTGACATATAAAAGGAATTCTCAAACTGGGAATCATGATATCCCCAGGGAAGTGTCTGCAGGGAAGAGTAAAAACAAAGAATATATTAAAGTCCTATCAGATTTGCATAGGGAGAGCAGGAGCTTTGTCACAACTTACCCTTGATTTTTTTTTTTGTGGGCAATCCTACAGCAGGCTTGTGCAAGTAGCCCAGAACTAGTTCTGAGAGGTGGCTAAACAGTGGGTTTTATTATTTATTATTTAGTTTTATTATTTATTTCTTATTACTTTATTCATAAGCAATGGTCATATAAATTTAATTTATAATTTTAGAAGGCCTTGATATTGCAAAGTTTCAGAAGCTTGACCCTATTGCAAAGATTTTAAGTTGAACTTTCCAGGTTAGCTTATCTGGCTTACCAGTGGTCTACTTCCCAAGTACCCTGCTCTCCTTTTTGGAGATCAGCCAAGGTTAACTAGATGCTGCCATCTTTTGTTACTTTTGTTATATGGCGTTTAGGGTTAGAGATTATTGTGCTTGCAGATCTGAAGTGGAGAAAAAATTAAATGATGCAGGCTACTCAAAGAAAACAGTAAGCTCAAAGAAAACCTGTAACTCTACTGAAAAGGGAAAAAGCAAAACGGTAATATTGTAATATTGTAATATTTATTTTGTGGTGGGAAAAACCTTAATGTTATTTGAATTCCTAACTGTAGCATAAATGATGCACCATAACTGAAAAAAAAGTATATTTTCTAAATCAAAGGAATGTGATGTTCAAAGATCTGGTTTCTTGTTTATCATTACTAATCAGTGAAATTTAGTCAGCATTAATTGAAACAGTCCTGGCAAAATAATTGCAGAAAGCCCAAAGCACAGTCTGTCAGGGCTCCAGCTTTGCAAGCAGAACCTAATGTAATTTATGGGCATTTTCAGCCTCATACTGGTAGTTTGACTGTCCCAAGCCAGCAGCTACACCAACAAAGAGCTTTAATATTGGGTCTTTTTTGCAAGCTAAAGCCATTTCAGCACTAGTAATTTATGGTGTCTTATAGCATCTCCTAGTCATTGCATGGAAGAAATAAAGTCTATTTTCATTCCTGATTTACAGGATAAACGATGCTAGGAAAAATTAGTGAGGAAGTGCTCTTATTAATTTCAGGTAAGGCTCAGATAAGTGTTTTAAAATGTCACATTTAATGCAAGATATTTTTTTCTAGAAAGTCCAGCGAGATTTCCAGTTCTACCCATCTTCAAAGAGAAATATGGGATCTGCTTGGTTGATAATCTTTTAAGAGCAGCAAAGTCATTTGCCCACAGAAATGTTCTCCTTCTAATGCGGGGGTATGTATAGGGTATGGTATGAAAAAAGTCAAACTGATGGCCACTGTGATCAAGCTTGTTTTTTATGTGTAGCAAACAAACAAAATTGATGGAGTTTAGATCACACTGTTATGGCCACCATCTTACTTTTTTTTAACCACCTACAGAGGAGATCCATTATAATACCTTCTCCAATCTCAGCTTCCCAAGAGCAAACCTTGGCCAAGGTTTTGAGGTCTTTCAACCACAACCAGGGGCATCCTTCTAGCTGGCATCCTTTCTATCAGGGAAGTTGCCCGTTTTACACAGAAAGATTGGGAGATACTCTTTTCCTAGAGGGCCATAGGCCCAGGGCCTCAATAAAGAAGAAGCAGCAAGCCAATCAGACCTACAAAGCTCATGTTATCATCCAGCGGCAGCTTTTTTCATAATTCACAGAATGTATGGCAGATGCACCTGCCACTTGTTCCATTCCACTTTCCTTTAGCACACGGGTATCCACATCCAACGGTGAAGGAGTAATAGAGTAGTTGTACTTATCCACCCCAGACCACCCCAACGATGCCGTCGAGGTTATGTCCCGGTGCTTGGAAGCCGTACGGATCTGGATGGGTGGTAACAAACTCAGGCTCAACCCGTCCAAGACTGAGTGGCTGTGGCTTCCGGCGCCTCGGTTCAGCCAGATTATTCCAACTCTGGCCATTGGGGGCGAAACACCGGCCCCCATGGAGAGGGCGCGCAATTTGGGTGTCCTCCTGGATTCCCGGCTGTCTATGGAAGATCATGTGGCAGCCGTGGCCAGGGGGGCGTTTCATCAGGTTCGCCTGATGCGCCAATTGCGCCCCTTACTGGACCGGGGTGACTTACGCACAGTCACTCAAGCACTCGTCACCTCTCGACTCGACTACTGTAATGCTCTCTACATGGGGCTTCCCTTGAGGTGCACCCGAAAGCTGCAGCTAGTCCAGAACGCAGCCGCGCGGGTGATTACGGGAGTGCCTAGACACTCCCACATAACACCTATCCTGCGCGAGCTGCACTGGCTTCCTGTGGTCTTTCGGGTGCGCTTCAAGGTTTTAACGACCATCTTTAAAGTGCTCCATGGCTCGGGGCCTAGTTATATGCGAGACCGCCTCCTGCCCCATACATCCCTCAGACCGATACGCTCCCACAGAGAGGGCCTCCTCAGGGTGCCGTCGGCTGGACAATGCCGACTGGCGACACCCAGGGGGAGAGCCTTCTCTGTGGCGGGCCCAGCCCTCTGGAACGACTTACCCCCTGAACTCCGCACCATCTCCGACCTCCGCCTCTTCCGCAAGTGTCTGAAGACACACCTATTTCATCTAGCCGGCCTAGCGTAACCTCCATACTGACTATTAGATAGTTTTTAAACTTGGGATTTTAATTCGGTTTTTAGCGCAGGGTTTATTTATTAGAATAAGTATTTTAAATTTCATATATTTTATATATTTTGTATGTATTTTAACATCCCTGTGCGCCGCCCTGGGTCCTAACAAGGAGAAGGGCGGGGTATAAATTTAATAAAATAAAAATAAATAAATAAATAGCCAACATTGCTTCCTTCTATACAATACAATACAATACAATAGCAGAGTTGGAAGGGACCTTGGAGGTCATCTAGTCCAACTCCCTGCCTAGGCAGGAAACCCTATACCATTTCAGACAAAGGGCTATCCAACATCTTCTTGAAGACTTCACAACTTCTGGAGACAAGCTGTTCCACTGATTAATTGTCCTAACTGCCAGGAAATTTTTCCTCAGTTCTAAATTGCTTCTCTCCTTGATTAGTTTCCACCCATTGCTTCTTGTTCTGCCCTTCTGGACTGCCCTTCTGGACTGGGCTCTCGCCATTCTCACCCTACCATCAAGAGAGGAGCAGATAAGTATCCCATATCTCCCCACAAAGTTCCAGCTAGGCAGCTTTCCATCTACTGGGAGTAATCCATCCTAGCTATGCTGGGAAAACATGCAAATCTGGAGGAACCCTTTCAGACTGTGTGTACTTACTACAGGCTCTACTATAGTGAGGGCTGCTTTCACAATAATTGCTTTTGCTTGGCCTAGGTGGCTATGTGCAACTTCCTCCAGCATCTCCAAATTACCAGTGGGTGAACAATCTGCAAAGCTAACTGGACAAGATGGAGAGGTTTCAGCTGGGTCTGCAACCTCATGACCCTTTCCCCCCAGATTTTCTCCATAGTTTGGAAACCCCTGCATTAAGGTCAAAAGCATACAACAATATAATTAGGAGAACCAGACAGTAATTTTAACAATATTCTTTTTAGCCTCATATACTTGAGTACCACCATGAGAGGAGCAGAGCAAGAAAAAAAGGCAGAATGAAAGTATTTTAAAGATTGAGTCCAGGTTATGGAGGGACAAGGTCATCATTTTATCTCCCTATTTCATGTATCAAAATACTGTTAAACTTCTGACAGCTGAATACTACAATACAATACAATACAATACAATAGCAGAGTTGGAAGGGACCTTGTAGGTCTTCTAGTCCAACCCCCTGCGTGGGCAGGAACCTTATACCATTTCAGACAAATGGCTATCTAACATCTTTTTAAAGACTTCCAGGGTTGGGGCATTCACAACTTCTGGAGGCAAGCTGTTCCAGAGGTTAATTGTTCTTACTGTCAGGAAATTTCTCCTTAGTTCTAAGTTGCTTCTCTCCTTGATTAGTTTCCACCCGTTGCTTCTTGTCCTGCCCCCAGGTGCCTTGGAGAATAGTTTGATTCCCTCTTCTTTGTGGCACCCTCTGAGATATCGGAACACTGCTATCATGTCTCCCCTGGTCCTTATCTTCATCAAGCTAGACATACCCAGCTCCTGCAGCCGTTCTTCATATGTCTTAGTCTCCAGTCCCCTAATCATCTTGGTTGCCCTTCTCTGCACTCTTTCCTTGGTTGCCCTTCCTCTGCACTCTTTCCATACTAAGATTTAATATTTCTTGTTTTTAAAATCCATCATTTATATAGCAGCAACATTCTTATAAATAAAAAAGGCAAAAATAATTTGGCTCTTTATCATCTGCATATCTATCTCTAAACAATCCTGATCTAAGGTAGTTAAATAATGGTGTTCAAAATGATGGCCTTCTTTAATTTTCAATCACTCCAGCGATTTAAGCTAATGTAAAGCAAACATATAGAATAATTGATTGAGAGAATGCTCAAATTATTGTCTACATACTTACACATATTTCTTTATGTATTTTGCATAACCAACTTGAGCAAAAATCCAAAAAGGTTAATCAAAAGCGCAAATTATAAGCATTAAAAAAGTAAGGGGAAACAATGGAACTGAAATATGGAATATGTAACTTTTTGTGGAATTTAAATGTGTAACTTTTTAATGCACTTGTACATTCTTAATATCAACAAGGAAAGTATTCATGGATGGTTCTGGAATATGTAATGCTTCAACATGTTAACAAATCTAGATGGGACTAGTAACTAGTAGGAACTCAATATTTATAATTATGGTAAATAAATATTCAAAACTTATGTGTAAAACTTTTGAGCAGAAAAAAAATCCATTATGCAATGCAAATATAGACACAGGAAACATCAAAACACAATAGGAGCAAATAATCAGTGAGTCCATATCTATCCTCTCCCCTCCTCTATCCTCTAGCAAGAAAAAATGGAGGGAGTAATATTAGAATTCAGTAGGCCCATTTTCAAAACATTACCAGACTATGATTGGTCCTCTTTCAACCAGATTTTCCTGTAAATCTAAGTGATGAACAAGGTATTGGAGAAAGAGGCAATTTGCAATATGATGGCAAAGCATTAAAAGTCAGCTGTTCTCTGGCATTTTTATGTTTAACCTTATTTCTGGTGCTGAAGTAATGGTGGCTGATGAATTTGCCCCCAGTGGCTTTCTCTCCTGATATTAGTAAGGATAGTAAAGTTTAACAAATTTATGGGCTGTTTTGAGAAATAATGTTGGTTTTTGCTTTGGGTATTTTTGCAGCCTGATATAAGAATCCAGAATGGACACAACTGGACATAATATGTGTCTTGGCACTTTGATTCAAGTGTTAGAAACAATGCAGTCTTTCTCAGTGCTTAAAAGAGAAGTGTTGGAAGTGGTACATCTCATTTAGCATTAAGGCCGGGTGGATTCATCTAAACTTGGAGATTTCTCTTAAAAGCTTCTGTGTTTTAAGCTTCTGTTATGCATAGAAGGCCAGAAAAATAGCAATACCAATCAAATACCTTATTAAAGCTTTCTACAGAGTTATTAATGCGCTATTTCTAAATGTCCCTTTTGTATTAGTTTTGTCTCGTGCTGAGATACAGACCACTGTGGCCTAAAGGCCATAAAAAGGATTTTATTTGATTCAGACACTGCCTGTGTTGCAATATCTAAACAGCACTTATTAGTTATAATGCAGCATCATTCTTGTTCATCTTCAGTTCGGATTTATTCTGATTTATATCTTTACAGAAAAATGGCACAAAATCACAAGTTTCAAAGACTAGTTGTTACAGCTTTTTATCTTAAACACCTCAAATACCAACTTTTCTTACCATATATACAATATTTACACACCATGGGTTATAATCTAAAACACCAGATAACTGGGAGACATAGAAAGGGATTATATCAGCAAGGAAAATCAATCATAAATAAAACAGCTCTTGTTGAAAATAAAGACAGAAAAAAATGGGGACTTGCTATCCTGGGCCTTCATTGAAAAAGAAAAGAGCCGTGTTCTTATGAAACTGAGTTTCTTAGGCAATGTGTACGTGAGTTGATATATTATGATTACTTAAATGACCATAAACTGATTATAAGTATTTGCTAATACAGTATTGTGATTCTATCTTTATCATTTGCTGACTGCAACACCAAGCAAGGATAGTTAAGGAATGATCCCTAATGATCAAACACTTCTGATAGAATTTCCATATTAATGTAAGCACAATGCAGTGCTAATAGGTTTCTAAAACGAAAGTGAAAATTTATTTCTCAAGAAACATCTCTACTAGAGGTAAGTCTTACTCTCTACCTCTTGACCTGAATTTGTGAACCTTAAGAACAATCTAGGCTCAAGAGCAGATGAAACTATACTCTTGCTTAATTAAGTCATTGTTCACAGTCACTTAGGGATATTGAATATCAAATATAACAACTGGAATTATCTCTTAGATGCATTTCTCACACCATCAACTACCCTATCTAAAGCTAAACATAAAAGATTGGAAAACGTGGCTGAGTTATACAATAGGGCATCCAGATAGTCTTGGTACCTTAAGTGCTCCATTCCCAACCATGGCAAGTTATGATTACTTTACAGTATATGGAATATAATCTTCACTGGAATCAACTCAGTGTTGTACAAGTATATTTTATTTTATTGATATGATTTCTCCTGAAATGCTCTAGAGGAAAAATGGCATACCTATTTCAAGATAGTAAGCAAAGGAAGGTTGTGACAAGCTACATCTGGATACCTTAAACAGTCCAAAATTATATATTATTAGGCAAGGTTCACAATGTGTTAATAGAGTAGGGCAGCTAAACCTCTTAAATCAACTATGCTGATACCGTAATCACGAGCACACTCTGTCTGAGGTAGGATTGCCACCTGATCAACTTTTAATTTTGGGTTGATTTTTGGAAAAGAGTGGTTCATTTATTATATAGCCTTAATGTCAGGCAATGGGCAATTTTAAATGAAATTATAAATATGCATATTAAGCCTTTTATTCTCATCTGGGAAAGCTAACAACCTGACCGAGTCAAGGATAAAAGTACTTATTTTGATCAATGAATTCAGACAGTGTGGTAAGCCAGTATATGGTTTGCTTGCTTTGGCTTAGTATGTTGTCTGAATCAAACATTGTGATTTGTAAACTAAGGTGTATGGCTTAAATGTGAAATGCAAAATTAAACATTGAAGCTTACTCAAAAAATCATGGTTAAAATAAAGCATGGCTTATCTATCACAAGGTGTGAATCTAGATAATGAGAGGACTATTTTTAAAGATGAAGTGAAAATGGAGTAATGGAGGCTGAATAGCAGGTGGGGGAGGGGCAATATTGTAATAAATTGTGAAGGTATTCAGTGTCCACCTCCCTCTCCCGGCTTGAAATGGAGGGAGGCAGAGCCCATGGGCTCCTGAGCACAAAGATTGTAGGGGAAATATGCTCCTGAGGGAATCAGTCTCTGAACACACCCAACACAAGATGGCCTTAGCCTGTGATTTCCTGAAATGTATAGAGACCAAGTGGATCCACCCTCCAGGTGAGTAGGGACTACAGGAAGGACCCCATTCGTCTGAAAGGAGGCTGAAGCTACTAGATGAGTCAGTCTTCAAGAAGATGGCTGATTTCCCATCATCCCTTCCTTCTAAACCAGTTTTTCATCCTCGTGTAATAAATCTGATTTTTCCATTTGCCGGTCATCCTCTGCTGTGGCTGCCTCTTCCTCTTTCTCTGGCTTCCTGACTGGGGTAGGAGGATCTCCAGGGATGGTCCCCAGGACTTTGGTGCTATGCTCCTGAGCTTTGGCCCTGAGGGCAGCAATGCTGTTCTCTCTGAGTTCCTCCTGGGAAATGGTGGTTTTGGAATCTGGCCCTCTTTCTTCCTTGTCACTCTTGTCAAGCTTGGGCAGGGCCTGGCGTTCCATCTCCGGCTTCCTTCCTGCCTCAGCCGCTGCCTCCAGAGACTTTTTGTGCATCCCTAAAAAGAATTGTTGGTATTCGGGTTTAGAAAAGCGCCTGGGCATGGGAAAGCCATCTTGAACTGAAAACAGTAAAGATAAAGAAAGGCCAGAATTAAGGAAAAGCAGAAAGCCTTGCTTCAAACAGCAGTCACACAGAGAGCCCAATGAAGGGGCCCTGCATGAGGAAGACCTCCAGCTAATTCTCTGACAGAAACAGCCAGGCTTGAGGAAAAACTTACACCAGTGTTCCACCTACATATATTTATCTTTGTGTCTGAACCCTGAGGTCAAATCTGCATATTTTAGGCTGGAGGAGGAAGAAACATCTTGTGTGGGAATGAACTTTCCTTAAATAGTGCTAAAAGCAGGTTTACAGAAGGAATCTATGTTAACAAAGAAGCACAAAGATTTCTAAGGTAGCAACATGGCAAAACCTGTAATCCTTGCAGTTTAGTGGACTAGGGCAGAGGAAACTAAAGAGACAGCACTCCCTAATCCCATTCGGCTGCAGAGTTTCACCGAATACAGAAGTGAATCTGTATGTGAACCGAAGCCTTGATGAGGGAAATGCTAACCCCTACAAGCTGCTTTTCTTTCCCTAACATGTACCATCCACCCCTGTCCTTTCCATTCTCACTTTCTTGTAGGCTGAAGAATGAAGCAGTACATTTAAGGTGTTAAATTTGAAGAAATTAGTTTAGAAAAGCGGAAAAGAAAAGCTAAGGAAGAAACAGGAGTGCATGAGAAAATAAGCTACTATATTTAAATAGCTTTAAAATATCAGTCATAGTTAAATTATTTGCATATAGGGTTTGTTTACTGCTGACCCTCCACTGTGCTTGGCACACAGAAGGGGAGAAGGGAAAAAGGCTTCTTTATGCACAATCAAAAAGGTTGGGAATGGACTTTTCATCTGACTACTATCTAACTGATCAGATTTTATTCCAGCCACTAATCTGCCATGCCAGGGTGCTCCTGAAAGGAAGGCCTAAGAGTGGAGGTGAAGAGAAGTTTATCCTCTGGTCTCCTCTTAAATAATATCAAGGCTGACCAAGAATTTTGGAATTTATGAATGCAATTGCTTTCAAGATTTGTTGGTAAACTACCAGAGACCTCAAAAAGAAAGCTGGACTAGGAAGACTCTTGGTCTGATCCAGCAGAGGTTTTCTTACACTGATAGTCCTCAACTTATGACTGGGATCAGAATTTCCATTGCTAAGCAAGGCTGTTATTTATTATTTATTTATTTATTTGGATTTATTGACCGCCCCCTCTCTCCGAAGAGACTCGGGGCGGTGTACAAGAATTTAAGAGCATATACATATATAACAATTATAAATAATAAAACTAAATTAAATGTTTTACCCTGTGTTAAAATATCTCGTTTAAATTTATAACGTTAAAAGAGTCACACCAATTTTACAAACTTTTTTTGTCAAAGTTGATAAGCAAATCACTGCAGTTGTTAAGTGAATCACACACTTGTTAAGCAAATCCAGCTTCCCCCATTGACTTTGTTTGTTGGAAGCCAGCTAGGAAGATTTGGAAATGGCAATTGCCTGAGCCCAGGATGCTGTAAAGCAACCAAATTTTGATCATTTGTCTGTGGGGACATACGTATAGTCATAAGTGCAAGGACCAGTCATAAGTCTCTTTTTACAGTGCTGTGGTAAACTTGAACAGTCCCTAAATGAATGGTTGTAAACCAAGGTCAGCTTATATGCATAAATCTACCCAAATCCTTAAATATATCATGATCTGTTATTACTATTTCCTGAATTAGAAAGCTTCTAAAAACGTTTAAAGGATCTCCATTTTTTTTGCCCAAAGTTATCAAAAGTTTATGTTCTCAGCCAGCATGAACTACCTGGTAGGGGATTCTCACCATAGTAAGAATTTATCATGTGGTAATTGCTGAGAAAATATGAAGAGTGTTTTTAGCAAAGGCATTGTGGAAGCATACTATGAAACATAGCATTAGCATTAGACAAAGGTTTTATATTCCGAAAAGTTTAATAAAACCTTCCATTAAAAAGTGTTATTGGTAGCCATACTTGCTGATCTGTGCAAACTTTAGATTCAGTAGAGAGGCCATAGTTGAGCTTTATGTCTGTAAGTCATCCATGTTCAGGTATTTCTTGCCTACTCTACCTATTTTACACAATATAAGCTTTCTGAACAGATCTTCCAGGTGTGTTAGCTAAAAGACTCATTATCTACCTTCCACCATGGCTAGTAAATAATCCAAATCACACAGAGGGCACAGTATCAGGAAATGCTATTTTAATTCCCTTCCACTCTGTCAGAACCCTGCCAGGGACTCTGGCTATAACAAAATATAGATCTGTTCTCAAGTGAGCTCTTACCCAACAGCCAAGGAGCACAGGATTCCATTATGCCATCCTTGGCTGATTTCAGTATGGATTCTGGCAGTGGGATGGAGTGACGAACCATTGCACCATACAGGCCATATTCTGCCATTACACTGCTTCTTCCCCAGCATTTTTCTCTCTTTCGCCATTTGGCCCGTCGGTTCTGAAACCAAACCTGCAATAAGAAACATTTTAATAAGGGAAGTATATTTTTTATTTGCCATGTGATTGCTGCACCCTAGTGACTCCAATTTAAATAGATGAATATGTAAAGCAGAATAAAAGGCACTAACTAGTCCAGTGAAGGGTTGCTTGTATTTTAAAACTAGTATGCCTAGAGAGGATCTAAGACTATTTCATTCATTGACTGGGAATTAGATGAAACCATTTGGCCTCATTGAGAACAGAACGAGTACACAAAACTGGTTTTTTCCCCCCTGAGCCTAGAACCAACCTTCCTTCCTTCCTTCCTTCCTTCCTTCCTTCCTTCCTTCCTTCCTTCCTTCCTTCCTTCCTTCCTTCCTTCCTAATTTTCCAGACAGACATATGGCAGAGTTTTTCACTCTCCCTTCCGTCACCAAATACAGCTAGATATATTAATAGCTTTTATTCTCATTACATTTATTTGCAGCCTGACCCGCCAAAATGTGTTTTGATTGAACAAGACAAAAACTGCATATGGGGCAATGGTATTTTGACTTGAAAATAGACACAATTAACTGAAGCATGGTTTACTCAACTCAATTTGCAGAATACTTTGGATGAGAAAGTAAAATGTAACAGCTGAGTTCACAATACTCTAATATAAAATACAGATGGTTAATTCAGGATCAAACAAGCATAATTTCACTGTTTTCCGTAACTCATTGCCATTCACAAATCCTCCCCAATTAGCACAGCCTTGTAGTGTGTAATAGAGTGCCAAAATCTGGATTTTTTGCAAAATTAGGCAAAAGAATTCCATTGGACAAATAACTTCCCCTAATATCCCTTTGTTGTGCTCAAAAGGGTACTGCAAAGATTATAATGACCCAGAATGTGAATTCTCTGTCCTGGTTCATACTAGATTGTCTCATGTTTAAACAATTATATATTGACACCCCCTCCCACCCCCCCAATGGAACTGAATGTGATTTGCAAATTCCAATGGATTTAGTGCAATCTCAGTCTTCACTTCATACAAGGTCTAAGTAAAATTGTGCATGCTTTTCCAACTGAACAGTATGATAATACAGAATCCGATAGCTCAGTGCAGGACTATAATTAATTCTCATTATGGCTTTTGTGCAAGTGGCCAGGATTTTTGCCTCTATTTAACGGAGGTCAGAAAGAGAGAAAGGAAAACCGAGGAGTTGCTCGACTATAGGGAATGCAAGGAAAACTTATAGAGGCCACCAGGCGAAGGAGAGAGATGGGGTACTACGTCGGCTGCTTTTTAACCCTCTTGGGTAGCGCAGACACATCCCGTTGGCGGCACCAAGGCTTCCACCGTTTCGGCCGCGAGCCTAGCAGGAATCTATTAGCGCCTGGAGCGGGGGAGGCGCACTTCCTCTCCCCTCGCCTTTTTCCCCGCCTCAGAGAGAAGCCTCAGCTTGGAGATGAAAAATTGCTCGCGGTCTATTCAGGAGGAGGCAAAGGAAGAGTCAGCTCCAGGGGCAGCCCAGGCCTGATTGAAAAATAAGTTAATTTCAGTTTGAATCGATGGGCCTCAGGCACTGAAATACCACGGGAAATTAAAGCGGCTGCTCCCCGGGGATCGGCGCCATTGACCCGCGCTAATTAATGCCGTGGCGGTAGTGAAGTTCTCGCTCGCTTCTCCACGAGACAGTCACCCCTCCCTTCAAGCGGCAAGCATAGCCTCACACCGCAGCCACCAGCTTTTTCTCATTTAACTAATTAAGCTAGAAAATTGGGTGTTAATTTGTTTAGGGGTGTTTGGGTTTGTTTTTTTTGAAGCTTCCCCCCCCCCCTCCTGCTCTTTCCCTCCCTTTCGTCTCTCCCTCTCTCTCTCCTTTCCAGGGGAAGGCACGCGCCCGTCCCCGGCGGAATGGAAATGAATGGTGGGGGCTCGCTGGCAGATGGATGCTCGGGGGGTCACTCAGCAATCTTCTCCGACTTGATTGCTTGATTAGGTCGTTAGCACATTAAAAAAAAAATTGCTCTCCGTCTGGCGCTGTCCTGATGAGTGGGCCGAGGCGAGAATCGCCTGGGTAATTTATCTTTTTATACAGCAAAGAATTTGATTTCAATCTGCAGATATATCGAAGCGCCTTTGACACCTGTTTAACATTACAGCGCTGACAGCTTAACCCTGTGATGACTCCGCTGGGCGGCAGCAGAATCAGGCAGGGTGGAGCAGGACGAGTCCCCGAAAAAGGGAGGTGGTAGTGGAGTAGACGTCAAATTCTCGTAAGAGGAACAGCCCTCCCCATTGAAAGCCCCCTGAGATTAACAAAACACATAATTATATAATGTGTACATTTTATTGAATTGCACTGCCGATTGGATATTAAAATAAGGTTGCAAAACGAATTATGCTTACATGAAAGTTACAGGTAACACCAGATCAAAATCCCATTTTTTCTTTTGGGTATTTTTTTTTGGTCACCATTACCATACATGCTCATATTTAAACCCGTATTTCCTTTGTTACAGCAATAAGTATATGAAAAATTTATACGTTTGCGTTAAATAAGGATATTTGCAACACTAATCATATGATCAATTTGATATTAACTCTTATTGCTAAATAAGCATTCTTTTTTATTCCTAAATGAGCGTTCTTATATACTCCAATATTAAAAATGTACTGAATTGCATAAGTAATCTGTGTTCAATTAGAACCAACATATTTTAGAATTGTCAAAGTAGCAAAAGACTGTGACTGTTTTGTAAAAATTAATGTTACTTGGTTTTAAGTCTTGGATCATGACAGCAATTTAACTAGGGTCTTTTTAGGCTAAGATATCTGGGGCAGAATATTCTTACTAATAAATTATTTTACAGTTTTGGCTGCCTTTTAATGTAGTTCAAAAACAAACTATTGGAAACGAGCTATATTATACCTTTTTCTATTGTGGAGAGAGAGAGATCAGTTATTTAAAGATTTTGTGGGGGATATTTCTTGATTGAGAACTCATGTTTACATTTAATTATTGCTGTTAGTATACAATAGTTCTCATTTGTGAACAATTTTGAACTCTGTGAAAAAGGTAGCATAAACTTTAAACTAAGCTAAAGCTGATTAGGCTTTCTTAATAGGTAGATGGACATCACAGGTAATAATAATTTTCAAAAAAGCTCAGGTAGGATAATGTCTAGTTCAATGAGGCTTGGAGATAACCCAGAAACCTATTTGTGTGAGACATAGTGGTTGTGCATATACAGGTAGCCTTCGACTTAGAACAATTCATTTAGTGACCATTCAAAGTTACGACAGCACTGAAAAAACTGACTTATGACATTTTTCACACTTAGGACCGTTCTAGCATCCCCATAGTCATGTGATTTACATTTGGATGCTTAACTGATTCACAGTTATGATGATTATAGTGTCCCGGAGTCATGTTATCCCCTTTTGTGACCTGACAAGCAAAGTCAACGGGGAAACCAGATTCCCTTAACAAATTCCCTGTTTCTAATTTAACAACTGCAGTGATTCTCTTGCCAAGAAAAGTCATAAAATGGGCTAAAACTACTTAACAAATTTCTCGCTTAACAACACAAATTGTGGGCTCAGTTGTGGTCGTAAGTTGAGGATCACCTGTATTGTGGAAAAAAGCATATATACCTAAAATGTCCTGTCTTTCAAACTGCCATCCGATCTCAAAAGAAAATTCTCTTCTGGTCTACTGATCTCATTCATATACACAGCAAAAATAGGAGCAATCATTGAGCAAGTGGTAATTTACTACTCTTGTTTATGTGTAATCATACTGTGATAATAAGGCTATTGTGAATAAAGTAGGGAAGAACAGTCTATTATACACCTCTGCATTTAACCAGAAAACTAAGACTTAAGGATACAATTTACCATGTGGCTTAACAAACTATTACAGATGAACAGTTTATGAAGAAATTAAATGCAACTGTAGTAAATTTCATTTGATACATTTTTATGCATATCAGAGGTAATAATAATAATAATAATAATAATAATAATAATAATAATAATAATAATAATAATAATAATAATTTTTATTTATAACCCGCTCTCTCTCCCCAAAGGGACTTGAGGCGGGGCACAGGAAAATTAAAAACAATAGACACAAACAGAGTACAAAATTTAAGTACAGTGAAAATTTAGGTACAGTGAAATAAATCTGAATATGTTAAGCAGGGTCATATGCACATAGTTAATGCACAGAAGCACACATGAATTTGTGTCTGTATCCACATTGTTCCATATAATGATATGTGTATTTCAATGGATTTGTTTTTAATATAACTGAAAATGCCAATCTAGATATCTTTGTTGCATAGACCTATATTGAATGTTTCTGTGTTCTCGTCTGTAGGGTTATTATGCCTATAGAATAGCTACCAGAAGATGCATGTTTAAAAATAAAGTTGGTATTCTAATGAATAAAAATGTTATAAGAGCATTATGAAACAGTTCATATAAAAATACTTCCTCATCTGAAAATGTCTACACAGAAATCTTCAACTCAGTCCTCCCCCATCAGCCTTGCATATACCTTGCAAATATACATGTAGTATATTTCTTCTTGTCTTCGTCTTGTCCGCTAGATGGCTCCATGCAATGAGATTTTACGTTATCCGGTACTATATGTTTCCTTTCCTGTTTCATCAGTGTACAAATTCAAATATGAGAAGTGCTCTGTATTAAGGGATAAATTCCACATTGATGGAATGAATCAGGTACACTTTCCTGCTTATTCCAGAGCTTGTCAGAATGATGGAATGTTTCTCCCAATTCCAAGTATTTGCCATGTCCTTTAAAAATACTTAGAAGAGCTTCTTCTGACAGCCATTATTTATAAATCTAGACTTATTTTTATTACCCCAGAACTTGAATATCTATAATGTTAACTGTAGGTCTTATTTATGAACAGAGATTCAATGGGCATGATTACACATCAGTAGGCTAAGTTGCGTATTTAGAATTAAAGTACAGAAAATGTCACTGCGCTCCTGGGAATAGGAATTATTCCAGCATACTGCCTTGCTTAGCACAGGAAGTAAACTTTTACATCCTGTATACATGCGGATTTTATATCTGTTGCATGATTAATCTGTTGTGACAGATTGCAATGTATGACAAGGTAATTACAATTTTTAATACTAAAGTCAGCATATACAGTTATGCATACATGTAGCATGCAGCTAGACACCCCTTCAAAAACTATTTAAAGTAATATGAATATGGTATGATGTCTGGTTTAAAATCAGTAAGCAGCAAAAACTAAATATATTGCTTTTTTTAAAAAAAAATCCACCAAGTAAACAAGTCTATAGAAGGATGACCGTCTGTTGCAAAAAAACTGATCTGCTTCTCTTGAATTAGGGTTAATTAATACTTATATACTATTTAAAAAGTGATGTCTTTTTGCCACTTACTTAAATAAAATGACCCCTTTTTAAAAATTTGTGGTACTGTTTATCAATACAAACTATGTCCAATATAACAAATATGTGTGGTTAATATCTCCTACCAAAATTTGGCCCACTAAATCTACCAAACTCTCAAACTGGAGGTCCTGGTAAGACATTTTAGGAATAGAGCTAATCTAGAGAAAATGCTCTATGAAGCATTATTTACAAATCCTTTGCTACCTCAAACAATATCAGACATTCATTCATCAGATCAATCCAGTTTACCACTCTATAATCAAAAATACAAGATATCTCTTAACTTGTAAGAAAAAGATATTATACACACACATTAAACCTCACTTTGCTTACTCCTGAAATTTAAGCAGGTGTTTAATTCTATAAACACAAGTGGAGGCTATTCCTGGATGACGTGCAGACTGCAGGTAGCATTAGTATGTAGTTGGAGGTACACCATCTTACATTTTTTCAGGTTATAATGCTAATAGCTTTTTTTTTGTTTTCTCCACATAAACAGATCTTACTTCAAGGTTAATATATAATTGTACTGCACCTTCCCACTTCTGCTTTTCACTAACTCAGAGACTGGCCTTTCTTTTGGAATAATTTCTCTTCTGCTATACTGTACACCAGATTCTAATGGGATGTTTTGTATGTTCTTTTAGTAACATACTTTATTACATTTGATACAATTTTATTTTGATTCTAGGTTTAATGTTATATTTGTTATTCTGTTTTACATTTTTTCTAGCTTGCTTATTTTAGATTAGTTTAGATTAGTGTTTATAGAGATTTAAGATTTCTTAAATAAATGGTCCAATTTTTAAAAAGAATTAACTGCAGCTTTCTTGGCTTATAAATAGAAGATTACATTCAGCATCCTTGGAACATTTCAGCAGAAAACTTAAAATGATACACTTAATAGGACTTTGACATGTGTTTATTAATTTGTCCACCAGAGGACCAAATAGCTATCCAGTGATCTCAGATCCACCACCAGAGGGCCAAACTGATATCCAAATGTTCACAGATTCTTCACCATATAATAAAATGCACAGATTCTGGGAGTTTGAGTATTCAGTTAATGCATTACTCTTCCTTCATTACACAGTATACTTTTTCTTTGCATATATAAATCAGAAAAGCCCAAGTGCTTTCTAGTAGTTCCCTCAATAACCTTTGGAGATCAGTAGTAGACAGCAACAGCAAAAGAAAAGTAAAACACTGTGTTATATTAATACCAGACTAATCCATTTAGCTCATATTGTTTGCTTAAGGATGAAGTAGGAAAACTTGTTTCTTGAGGTTCTGACATGTTCTAATTGCTTTACATTTATTTTTTAAACTTACCCCTTCCTTTTCATTTTGAAATCTAGGTAATGTTCTGTATTCCAACAAGTTCCTATAAGCCCTATCTACCCAATAAATAACAAAGAATAGCAGAGTAACAGTTAAAAAGGACCTTTGAGGCCTTCTAGTCCAACCCTCTGCTCAAGCAGAAAATGCTATAGCATTTCAGACAAATGGTTGTCCAGTCTCTTCTTAAAAATATAAAATCATAGTCCTTTACTAGTCTGTTAGATCTTTAGTACATGTCATTTTCAATTTACGTCACTAATGGAGCCCAGAATTTCCATCATAAGTTATTGCAGTCACAAGTCAAGGGACCACATGCCCAGATTCAATTTTATGGTTGTTTTTACAACTTACATAGTCACCATGGTTGTTAAACAAATCACATGGTTGTTAACTGCATCAAACTGTTTTTTGCCATTTTCTACTGTAAAAAATGGTGGACTCAGGCCCGCAGGATGCTGCAGCTAATCATAAATGCGAGCCAGTTGCCAATTGCCCAATATTTGATCAGGTGACTGCATGAGGAGGGATGCAAGTTGTAACTTACAGGACAGGTAATGAGTAGCATCTTTGAAGTATTTTCTAAATTCCAAGCAATGGTTAAGCAAACGGTCATTAAACAAGGACTAACTGTAATAAATATGTCGGATCTTTTCTTAGCTTTACAAGAATTTGTGTGAATTTATCTTTGCTTTAATTGCTTGTGTGTTTACTTATATGTGCTAGAACCAAAGAGCTTCTCATTTCATCCATCTACACAAGATGAATGGATAAAGCAGGTCATAAAAGGCAAAAGTGTGAATACTCCACTGCCAAATCTCATAAAGCTTTAAATGTCAGAAAGGCTCATGGAGATCAATTGGAGGGTACAGGGCTCAGGGCACTGGTGAAATGTGTTGATGAGCACTCTTAAACAATTGCATTCTGAGTCAGCTGAAGCTTCCTGGTGGTCTTCACAGGCATCCTCACATATTGAGTATTGTGCACCTTAAATCAGGTGATGAAGATATGAGCAACCACAGCAAAGCCCTCATGCTTCAAGTAAGGCCACAACTAGTTCACAGAAGCTGAATCTGGACAAAGACATCCTTGACCATAGCCCTTCTGTGCCCATCCAGGAGGGCTTCCCAAGTCATGGAAGCTATTCCTTCATGGATGATCAAAAAGCAAGGATCCTTGAATGGGCAAACAGCACCTTCATCTCTTTTGCTTCAACCATTTTATTGCAAGAGTTTGCCCGACTTGTCAGAACAGAGTCCATCCATTAGGAGCAAAGATTCTCAAATCTGAGCAATGTTTTGGGCAAAATACCATGTGAAACTGTTGCAGCACCCAGGCAGAAGTTATAAGTTGGACACTCCCAGATAAAGTCACCAAAGCAATAAAGGAGTAGAAGTAGAGACACTTCCATTATGATATGGAATTGAGCTTGAGTTCGTAACTGCTCAATCAAGTTTGCTTTTCTTCTTCCACCAGCACTCAAGGCGTCTCTTCTATCATTTCAATTCCTGGGGATTCTTGGTAAATAAAGGTGCCAATCAAAATCAGTGGAAGTGGATCTTAGACTCATCCCGGAGTCCATAAACCCTCTGTTTGAACCATCTTCCAAAGTATAGAAAGTGAATAATATCAGCAGCTCCGAGGTTACGCTGGCGGAGAACTCACCAAGAAGCCGTGTAACTGATAATATGCTGGATTTCCAGCTTGTCTCTTAGGCTCAACTTAATATTTTCCTTTCATATTCTGATTCTTCTGAAACAAAGTCCTTTTATAATTTTATAATTATAATTTCCTCTTATAGCAGCTGTACTACCTAGTTCAGGGGTGGGTTCCAGCAGTCACTTCTGCCGGTTCGCTTGTGGGTGCGCCACGTGGGCGCTTGATGTGCACTGTCCGCGCATGCACAGTGCAATAAAAATTGCTCTGCACATACACAGAAGCAAAAAACAAGATGACCTAGTTTAAAACTCTTCTCTTATGATTAGCCAGCTGGCCTTTCTCTTATGATTTGACCTTTTCAGTATATGGTCTGAATGTATATGTGTATAAAATATGTACATTTTACTATATTAATATACCCTTCCTACTGCTAAAAAGATCCCAGCTGTTTGTTTAGACCAGGGATGTCCAAACTTGGGAACTTTAAGACTTGTGGACTTCAACTCCCAGAATTCCCCAGCCAGCTATGCTTGCTGGGGAATTCTGGGAGTTGAAGTCCACAAGTCTTAAAGTTCCCAAGTTTGGACATCCCTGGTTTAGACTGAATCGTTTTGAGCCAGATTTCATTTATTTTTTTCTGGAAGTTATATTGTAATGGTAAAACTGATGATCAAATTTTAATTCAATAGGTCTAGTTTTGCCTAATATGTTGCCAAATACACAAACACTCATTGCAGAAACTATACTAATAAAAATGAACATCCCACACTTTGGGAGAGTTCGGGCAACAGGCTATTACTGTGTTTCTATAGAAGCAACCTAATTATTCAGAATTATTTTGTCAGTAAAAGGTATCTAGTTATTTTCATTTCTCATTTAAGAAAACACATGAGTTTCAATGAGACATTTTTCAGATGTGTGGTTTCCAAACCTTCCCATCTGTTCAGATTTAGACTTGCTTATTAGAAAATGTGCAATTTGGAATGTTATTTCAGAGATCTGAAAAAGTTGTATACACCAGGAAATATATTGTGCCTCCCTATTCACATGACGTATTTGCAATATTTACCGTGCTATCATTTTCTACGACCCTATAAAAGATATGAAGTTAAATGTGTATAGGAAAAGAGGCACATGATCTGCATGGCTGATCACAAAACAGATAGCTGCTTGCTTTGCAGAAGCACAATGAAGTTAGTATTAATACAGTATTAGGGTCTGTGGTTTAAATCTTTCCTGACAGTGATGTCTCTAATTATAAACCTAAAAACCATCATTTAATTGAACCTGGTATATCCAAAATTCACTTGTTGCAATTCTAGTTAACATTTGATATCAAAAAAATAATTCACACAGATTCATTTATTAAAAATATAACCAAAATATTAGATAAATTGTAATATACGTTTTGATTTTTTAAAGATGCATTGATAATATTTGTAAATTGCTTTGATAATGAAAGAAACCTGGATGAGAAAAACTAAAGTTTGATATCAGGCCTAGAATAATGGAAGAAATGAGTTTAGTTTAGGTGTAAAACTAAAATATGCTTCGCTTTCTAACATGAAGATACAGTATATATATATTATTAAGCAAATCAGATGAATACAAGCAGCATCCTGAAGAATAATAGATGAAAGAAAATATGTATTTGAGAAAAACAGTCTACAGTACGTTAAAAAAAAAATAACAGTGAAGAACAAATAAATCCAATTGTAAAAATCCAAGTACTTTTCCTAAAGTTATATATTATATAACTTTAGGAAAAGCCTGCCTGATGATGACAAGTGAGATCTTGTCGAAATGTTGCAATAACATTTCTATGCCTTATACACGGGAAAATCCCGTGAAAATCTACGAAAACATATATATATATATATATATATATATATATATATATATATATATATATATATATATATATATATATATATATATATATATATATATATATATATGTTTTCGTAGATTTTCACGGGATTTTCACTACATATATATATATATATATATATGTAGATTTTGGTTTATTCGGGTCTTTTCCCGTGTAAAATTAAAGGTGTTTTTGCAACGTTTCGATGGGATCACCCCCATCATCATCAGGCTTTGGCTTCTGCCTTTTGCAAATGAACTGCATTTGAAATGGCAGTTTTTCTGTAAGTGGAGGTGGGAGGGGTTGGAATGTTGGCTCTGCTGAGAGTGATTGATGATGGTGTCAGTGTTTGTGGCCAGGACTTGTTTAGTGGCTGGGACTCGTTTAGTGGCCAGGGTTTGTTTAGTGGCCGGGACTCGTTTAGTGGCCAGAGCTGGTTTCCAGATGTCTGGCAGGCGGGAGGCATCATCGCGTCTGTTCATATTTTGGGGATGTTTTTCTATTTCAATAGCTTCCATAATCATTCTCCTGTTGGAGTGTTCAGTCCTGGAGAGCAATTTGGTTTTTTCAAAGTCAATTTGATGACCTGTTGCTTGGAAGTGCTGGAAGAGGGAGGAAGTATTTACTTGTCTTTTAACAGAATTCTTATGCTCTGAGATACGTGCACTAATTCTCCTATTAGTTTGTCCAATGTATGTGGACGAGCAGACTTTGCATGGTATTTCATAGACTCCTTGGTTTTCTAGCTGGATTTTGTCTTTGGGGTTCCTTAAAATGTTGGCAATTTTTTGGTTAGTGTCGAAGGATGTCTTTATATTGTGTTTGTGGAGAATTTTGCTGATTTTATCAGTGGTACCTTTAATATAGGGGAGGAGAGCGATGCCATTGTCTTGTTCTGTGTTTTGGATCTTGGGGGGTGTCTGCTTTTGGATTAGTTTGGTGATTGTGTTTCTTTGGAAACCATTAGAGATTAATATCTTTGTGAGGGTTTGTAATTCATTTTTCAGGTGGTCTTTGTCAGCTAGGCGTTTGGTTCTGGAGATGAGGGTCTTGGCTACAGAGTTGATCTGTGCAGGGTGGTGATGTGATTGTGCGTTTAGGTAGCGGTTTGTGTGTGTTTTTTTCCGGTAGATGGTGTGTCCTAGGGAGCCATTGGGTTTTTTGTAGATTAGGACATCCAGAAAGGGAAGTTGGTTGTTATCTTCTATTTCCATAGTGAATTGTATTTTGGGGTGTAGGCTGTTGAGGTGTGTGAGGAAGTTGTGTAGTTTTTCTTTTCCGTGTGGCCAAATTACAAACGTGTCATCCACATATCTAAGCCAGAGTTTGGGTTTGTGTTCCGATTTGTCTAGGGCATTCGTTTCAAAGTGTTCCATGAAAAGGTTTGCGATGACTGGTGAGAGTGGTGACCCCATAGGCGCTCCTTCTATTTGTTTGTACCTTTGTCCATTGTGAATGAAGTATGTGTTAGTTAGACAGTGGTTGGTTAGATCCAGGATGTATTTGGGGGGGTTGTATTTCTTCTGGATAGCTGTCAAGGTTTCTTTTATAGGCACTTGGGTGAAGAGGGATACGACATCAAAACTCACGAGTAGATCGCTGGGCTGTAGATTTTGTTTCTGGATCATCTCTACGAACTGGAATGAGTTTAGTACATGTGATTTGATAGATTCTGCATAGGGTTGTAATTTTTTGCAAGAAACTTGGCAAGATTTTGTAGAGGTGAGCCTATGGAGCTGACTATGGGCCTGAGTGGTGTTCCTTCTTTGTGTATCTTGGGGAGGCCATAGAGCTTGGGGCATCTGGATGATTTTTCTCTGGGGATGATTTTTTGCTGGATTTCTTTGCTGATGGGAGAGGCTTTTATTTTGGATTTGGTGGTTTTTTCCAGGTAGGTGGTAGGATCTGTGTTTAGAAGTTTGTAAGCAGGGTCTTGGAGTAGGTTGGATAGCTTAGCCTGGTAGTCAGATGTATTCATTACCACTGTGGCGTTGCCTTTGTCTGCTGGGAGAATAATTATGTTGTTGTCTTTCTTCAAGTTGATGAGTGCTCTTATTTCTTCTTTCTCTAAATTGCTTTTGGGTGGCTTATTGGAGCATAGGATATTGGTAACTTCGAGTCTGATTTTGTTGGCTTCATCTGCATTGATTTTGGTGAGTGAAGCTTCAACTCCACATATTATGTTTTCTGTGGGGATGTGTTTGGGGGTGACAGCAAAGTTAAATCCTTTGGAAAGGACCTTGGTTTCTGCTATGGTGAGGGTCCTGTTTGATATATTATGTACTGTTTTTTTAATGAATTGTTTAGGAGGGGGGTTGGGTTTCTGGTATTTTTCAAGTTTGCGGATTTTGTGTGTGTGTGTGTGTGTGTGTTAGATTTTTAAGGGCTGAAAATAATCTAACACACATCTAAAAAATGTCACACAGCAGTACAGTAATCTAATTTGGTTCTCTGTCTGGATGACTCTGGGTTGAGTCAAAGGGCAGAGAGGGATGACGTTGAGTCTCCTCCCCTTAAAGGGACCTCTTCACAGGAGCAATATTTTCACAGCTCCTGTTCAAGGTCCCTTTAAGGGGAGGAGACTTAACGTTAAGTCTCCCCTTATATATATATGTGTGTGTGTGTGTCTTCTTGATGTAGTGTTCCAATGAAATCAGAATACTTGGATTAGTGGATAAAGAGATCCATCATAGTGCCCAAAGCCAATCAAGTCATTTCAGCAAAAGTAGAAAATCCCCCAAATATTATGTTTTACCTCATCCTTAAAATATAATATGAATAATTTAAAAACTAATCATTTGCACTCCTACCTAACAATCTAACATTCCTGTGTGAGCTCCAAAGAGCTCTAAAGATTGAATTACATTTGCTCTTCAGGCAGTCAAAATATACATGAACTGGATTGAGGGGGGAAATGCTAGAGGACGTCTGCCATCTCTTCTGCCAATTATTATCCACCCCAGTTTTTCTGAATCAGTACTATATTGTCTTCCTCAGTATGACAAGAATTAGTAAAACCTGATTTATGTTTACATTTACATTTAATTCCCTGAATTGATTCTCCCCTGACTAACATCCAAGAGGTTTTGCTCATTCTAACTTCTGACGTAATATTCCATCCATAACACTATCAACCATAATACTGCAAAATAAAAAATACAGTATGAAATTAAATATCACTGTCAATTAAAATATCTCAGAACTAATAAAGAAAACATACATAGAGTCTAGCATCCATATTCTCCAGATTTTATTGGACTCATTAAAAATAATGTCACCTGATAATAGAGTTCAGACAGATCTTCCTTGAGAGAAGGTCCTAGAAAAATCACTATTAGGGAGGTCTAATTATGTATCCTAAGTATCCTATGTATCTTGTGATACAAGACTGTTTACTCATCACTGAAATTGTTAAATTAGTGTCTAAGGAAGAACTTTATACTTACCTAAAGCATTATTGGAGCTAAAAATACTAGAAAGCTAGCTCAGATAAAATGTATTTTTCTCCAACACTGCAACTTAACAATTGAGAATTGGGTAAAAGTAATTTCGTCCCAGTAATTTACAACGTTAGCACAAAATAAAGCATTAACTGGAAAGCCTCTCAGAAGCCAATACAAATGTCCTGGGATTACTGCTTATCTTCTGGATCACAGTCCCCATAGTTGTAAATCTACAATCTTCACTGACAAAAACATGACCATCGCAGACCTATGCCATGCTCATGTTCCTGTGATTGGGCAAGCAACCTTGCTATGCACTATAGGCACAGCAACTGACACCATTCTCTCAAAATTTGAAATACGCCCATTGGCCAAAAATGTTAAGAGTTCTAACAAATGAGTCATCACAGTGGTGGATTACTGCCGTTTTTACTACCGCTTCACAACACATGCGCATGTGTGTGCTGTTCAATGTAAATTGTTCTTCGCGCATGCGCAAAACAATTTACACTAAACTGCACACACGCAGTCACTAAAAACCAAAATGCCGGCAGCCCAGCGGTGGTGAGGGAACCAGTTCAGAGGCGTGGCAGGCCTGGGTCTCTGGCGGTTCTGTGACCCAGGCATGAATTCCACTACTGGTTTGGCTGAACCGAGAGCAACCAACTCTGAGCCATCAGGAGTAACAAAAAACAGCAAGTGTTAATACTGTATAAAATAATTGCTGTGAGTTAAAAGAGCATGAACTACAATCTGATTTCTGATATTAGAATCTCAACTAATATAAGCCAATATCAGTTCAATAATATCAATGAACTTCAAGGATACAATTCTTTCCTCCCTTTCCATTTTCCATTCTTGGTGTATTGCATTGCATACTTGATGTCTTGTTGCCAGGTAGATTGACAAATTGAAGGAAGTTTAGTAAAGAGCAACCAAATGATTAAAGAGCTGGAGAAGGGATGATTTATTGTGCATAATTTAAGTAAACAGTTTTATAGCTTGGTTACACATTGAATTGGAGGACACTATAAGAAGATGAGATCCCAAAATATAATGGGCAGAAGGATGGCAGAATATATGCAAATATATGAAGAAAGGACAGGAAATTGTTGTAGTTTTCACATAGTTATTCTAATAAAAAGGTCAATGCTATATTAATACATAATGAGAGAAGCCCTCATGAATGTCTAAAATATAACTCTTAGTCTTGCTTAGCAAGCTATCATTCAGACTGTATAATGTATACTTGTTTAGCTTTTTGGCTTGCCTGGACGATCATGAATGAAGATAAATTCTCTTGAGCTACATATAAAATATATAATTTTGTTAATGTACTGTAAATAAATAACAAACTTTCTTTATTTTTTATAAAAATCTATGGGGCTATCCAGGGCCATGTTATTCATTTTTTAAATGATTTATTGATGAAGTAATTCCTTTGCAAGGAACAAGGTAGAAGGAATCATGGCTCAATTAACAGAGAATTGTTTTTGGCATGCAGGAGATCATAGGTTTAGCTATATTTCAAGTCTATTGATGCCTGAAAGATCTATCTATTCCATTGCTATAACTGCAGTGAAAGATGGAGTAAGATATGCTAACCACATTTTGTATTCTTACATAAAATAAATAGGACAGATCCATCCCATTATGTAACTGCACCTCAAGACTTTCAAACAATGTATCAGCTTCATTTTACACAATCTTTATCGTAACTAGCTGTGTGATGTATTGCAATATTTATAGTTTAACTAGTTTAAATTGTTAGTTAAACAAAATAAGTATGGAAGTCGAGTGTTGAATGCCATTAAATGTTATAATATGATAACATCTGAAACCTGGTTCAAAATGTAATAGAGCTGAGTCTTTTTGTTCTTCAACCATTACTTCATAAAGCAAGTATACTGCTATATGAAAACTAATCTCTGGCTATACTAAGTTATTTGATGTTTGGCTGTTTATGAACACCTCTAAAACATACAAAGTCTGAATGAATTGTTATTTCCATCCTGAAGAATTAGGATAAATTCATATGTTTATGAACTTTTATGTTAATTTTTTGACATAATATGTCTCTCCAGAGGGAATTAAGTAAATCTAGTAGTTTGGAAATAATGATTTATTCTACTCTTCAGTAAAACTTTCTACAAAATTAATTAAAAATACAGTATGTAAAAGGGGGTATTTAGTGAAGATCCAAAGTATTAACCAATTCTTTGCTCCTAAGGTCACTTTAGGCATGGTTTCCTATCACAGCCAATCGTTCCCACTTCTCTTTGGTGTTCTTTCATATGTGGGCCTCAAAAAATTCTGAGTTCTTAGACTTCAGTACATTACTTCCAATACCACCAGCATTTTATTCCCATTGCAACTGGATATGTAAGCTCTGGATTGAAAAGTATCATCTAGTTGCGGTATTAACTTTTCTCAATGTCAAGACAGCTAACATGAAGGACCAGTCCCAATTCTCCATCTTATGAAGGTCTATTTTCCAAGCTGACCCAACTATTCTAAGTGCCACTACACCTTGAATTTTCCTTAGTTTTCCTGATTGTTTGTTACTCTATTGATCCTGATTCATAAATATTTTGGACAACATGCCTATCTTTTATCCCATTTGGATTAAACACCTTGCAGTTACAGAACTTGTCATGTATCCTGAATCCTGATAGTCTTACAGAAAACTACTACTTATTTCAACATTTTGTTAATCTTCAGCATGCAAAAACAATTGCGTCCTCTTATATAAAATGTCTAACTAATTAAAGCTAGAACAATTAGTGCAGGCTTAGGCACACAAGTGCTTTAAAACAATCTTTCTGAATCTTATACCTTCCAAATGTGTTGGATTATAATAATCCAGCAGCCCACATTATAGGAGAAGACATATTTTACTGAGTATATCACTCTCTTCAAAGAAAGCAAAGTATGCTGGAAAAAAAATAGTAGTCATGACATGCAATGATTGAATTTCATAGCATTATGGTTACCTGTATTCTATCTTCAGGAAGTTCTGTTTTCATAGCCAGCATTTCTCTTGCATAAACATCAGGATAATGAGCCTCATTGAATGCTTTTTCCAGTTCCTCCAGCTGGTAGGATGTGAAGATTGTCCTAAAGGGAATAAAATTAAATGATGAAAAAAGTTAGGAAAAAAAATACCTTAAAAAGCACAACAGTGAAGAAAAAATTAAGAACATGAATACATTATACAAAAGAGTTATTCCTAGGATGAAGAAGGCCAAACTACATTGGGTCTTCCATCCCAAAGCTGCTTTTTTTATGAGGCAATTGGACTTTCTGGTTTTTCTTTGAAGACGTTTCACTTCTCACCCAAGAAGCTTCATAAGAGCTGAAGAAGCTTCTTGGATAAGAAGTGAAACGTCTTCATAGAAAACCAGAAAGTCCAGTTGCCTCTTGAAAAAGAAACCTTTGGGACAACCATGACCTGAATGACTGAGAATCTCCATAGACTTTGTGTCTTCCCATTCATTGTAGAGGAAAAACTGAAGAGGGTTACTATTGAAGCAAATGAAGATTGCACTCTTTCCATAAAGTACAATAACATTAAAATGGAGAGGGTAGCAAAGCTGTAAATATTGTGGAAATAAGAATAGAATTATAGGGCTGCAAGGACCTTGGAGGTCTTCTAGTCCAACCTCTTGCTCAAGGCAGGAGTCCTTATTCTAGCCCTGACAAATGGCTGTCCAGTCTTTTCTTCAAAATCTCCAGCAATGAAGCATCCACAACTCCAGGTAACAAGCTAATCCGTTAATTAATTGCTTTCACTGTTAAGAAATTTGTCCTTAGTTCCAGGTTGGGTCTCCTTCTAACAAGCTTCTACCCATTGCTTCTTGCCCTGCCCTCTAACAGGAATTAATCAAATGTTTCTATGAAAACAAAGGTATTATTTTCTTTAAGAAGAGGAGGAAAAATCTAAAATATCTGCCCGGCATTTCCAGAAAAACTTGAGGGGGGGAGAGGAGAGATACATACATTTACCACTATACTATACTATGCGATCTCTAATATTTCAGAATAGCTATCATTTATAGTCAGGCTATACCCGTCCAAGACTGAGTGGCTGTGGCTTCCGGCGCCTCGGTTCAGCCAGATTATTCCAACTCTGGCCATTGGGGGCGAAACACCGGCCCCCGTGGAGAGGGCGCGCAATTTGGGTGTCCTCCTGGATTCCCGGCTGTCTATGGAAGATCATGTGGCAGCCGTGGCCAGGGGGGCGTTTCATCAGGTTCGCCTGATGCGCCAATTGCGCCCCTTACTGGACCGGGGGGCCTTACGCACAGTCACTCAAGCACTCGTCACCTCTCGACTCGACTACTGTAATGCTCTCTACATGGGGCTTCCCTTGAGGTGCACCCGAAAGCTGCAGCTAGTCCAGAACGCAGCCGCGCGGGTGATTACGGGAGCGCCTAGACACTCCCACATAACACCTATCCTGCGCGAGCTGCACTGGCTTCCTGTGGTCTTTCGGGTGCGCTTCAAGGTTTTAACGACCATCTTTAAAGCGCTCCATGGCTCGGGGCCTAGTTATATGCGAGACCGCCTCCTGCCCCATACATCTCTTAGACCGATACGCTCCCACAGAGAGGGCCTCCTCAGGGTGCCGTCGGCTGGACAATGCCGACTAGCGACACCCAGGGGGAGAGCCTTCTCTGTGGCGGGCCCAGTCCTCTGGAACGACTTACCCCCTGAACTCCGCACCATCTCCGACCTCCGCCTCTTCCGCAAGTGTCTGAAGACACACCTATTTCACCTAGCCGGCCTAGCGTAACCTCCACACTGACCATTAGATAGTTTTTAAACTTGGGATTTTAATTTGGTTTTTAGCGCAGGGTTTATTTATTAAAATAAGTATTTTAAATTTCATATATTTTATATTTTGTATGTATTTTAACATCCCTGTGCGCCGCCCTGGGTCCTAACAAGGAGAAGGGCGGGATATAAATTTAATAAAATAAATAAATAAAATAAAAATAGTGTGAGTTCCTTCATACTATCTCTCTTCTTAGATACTCTTCTCTGGGATAATAAATAGAATCTGATTTTGCTCATGTACACTGTGATCCGAAATGTTCCAATGTGAATGTTAGCGAGCTTGCACCCCAATAAATGTATTTTAGTCTAAATTTAGAAATTAAATTTAGTACCTACTGTATATCTATATGTAATAGGTACAGTGTCACCAAATATAAACGCTACTCTTATTGGTCTTTAGATTTATTCCTGATGAAGCCAGTTTGTTTATTTTTCCAAACAAAAAATTGGCATCTTGTTAAAAATAACAATTTTGTTAACATTTTAGTTCCAGGTACTATAGAAGCAGTTGAATTAATAATAGGTATGGATTAAAAACAGTTCCAAATTAGAATTATAATCATTTCCTTCTGTGAAATGTACCATTAGCATTCATGAAGAGTTCCACAGTGCTGCAACAAAATCTAACAAGATTCCACAAACTATCACCATGGATCCAGTTAAGTAATTTTAAATTCTGTGAAATGGAGAATTGTGGGCTTTCCATACCTGTAACCAGACACTGAACAACAGATTTTATGATAACGTTCAAGTTTTCAAGAACAAAATCCATCTATTTATTTTTCTGCTTTTGCTGTTGAGCAAAATATTGTTCACATTAATGTTTTCAAAAGAAATGATTTTACCTCCAATCCTTAATTGGCAGAGTAGAGTAACCAATGTGTTACTAATGATGTAACATTATCCTTATCAACCCCTTTCCTAACATTTGGAAACTCCAATCCTCCCATTTTTTAATATTTTGTTTGTAAAGAATATACTCCAAACATTTCACAATATAAGAAAACCTATCTTCAGGAATTTGGCTTAGTTTCTCAGTCTGTGACTCTACCGGTTCAAAACAATTAATTTCATAGTAAAGATATGCTTCTTCTAAACCTTAATAGCCTAAATTAGGAGTTCTCCTCGCGTTAGGCATAAAAAAACAGCCCCTTCAAAAGAAATGGAAGCACAATTCCAGAAAGGGATGGGAGATACCTGCAGAGGCGAAAACATGTGGATCACGTTGTGCTCCAAATCTGAATAAACATCCTGACTAATTTCTGAAGCATAAAAATTCTCTGGTTATGAGATTAACCTTCCATGGAAGCCAGCTGCATTTCAATGTTTTTCATCTCTATATAAAAGCTTGTGTCTGCATGTGCCCTAAGCACACACATACAAGCATATAAACAAATTGGAAAATAATATGAAATCAACCTTCCGGAGAGAGGGGGGAACTGCTTCCCCCCCAAAAAAAATCAAAGCCAAGATTTTAAAGATTAAGCATTGATTTTTAAATATTTACATATGTCCCAAGAGCATTGTCTAGAGATATCCGAATTACCTCCTAACATGCAAATGTTAAATACTCCCATCAGCTTAATAGTACTAATGTTATGAGGGGCTGCTTCTGCCATCTAATCTGTGTTCTGCTGTCTCCCAATCTCGTCTTGCTCTCCCAGAATAGATGGAGCAAGCTTCTGTAATGCCTCACTTGCCTTTCTCTCCAAACAAATTGCTTCTGTTATTGTGCATTATTTTAGGACCCAAGAATGGTGGCAGGATTTTTATTTTTAAATTTGTCCACTCCTTTTGAGGGGAGATCGAATTCCTGTCAAATCCATTTGAAATGCAATCTTAAAATTTGTTTGTAACGGATTCTTTCAGATTCTCTGTAAAAACAATACTACAAATAGCTAACCTCTCCTCTCTTGCTCAGGATATAGAATCTCCACATTGCTACTATACTTTTTGAACTGAAGACAATATAAAAAAAAACATTGCATTTTGCAAATTAGTTAACACTAAAATCCTCAAATTTCTGAAACAATTCATTCTAGACTGGAACATAAAACCTGCAAGAATTCTAACACTGATGTACTACATAACAAGCACATCCCTGTATATTGGCCCAATTCATTAAAAAGTTCCTACCCTCGTTTGTTCATATATCAATAAAACTGAGAATTATTTGTTGCAATATCAATTGTTGTAATTCTCAAAGCAAATACACCATTCTTTTTTTTTTTCCTTTTTCCATTACAGCCAGCCTTGCATGGAGACATTTAACATAATACAGATATTCTGCTTGTTAGCAAAATTAACCTTCCCAAATCATATCCAGGTGGACTTGCTGCTGAATATACAAAACAGAACCAATATGCAATAGGGGAGCCCAACACTTGTTTTTGTTCTGTCAATTACTTTGTGGGGGAGGGAGGAAAGAGAGCAAAATGGCAAGGTCCTTTTTGGAGTCAGTAAGAAAGGAAAGCAGACTTTTCTTTGGGTGATACCCCAGATTTACTGTACGGTGGTGTGTTTTTCAATCTCCAACCTGTTCAGGAAGATTTTCAGGGGGTTCCCCCCCCCCCCCGCTATGTGTGTATATATATATATATATATATATATATATATATATATATATATATATATATATATATATATATATCAGCATCCTTACCAATGGGAAGGAGGAATTAAATTTATTTTACAGACAAAAGAAAATCTTGATAAATCATTGATGCCCTTCTTGAGAAGCCAAGCACTTACAGAAAATTAAACGTGAATCAAAAGCTGATCTGGTTGGGTAAAGCAATCGTTTGATTTGCAAACTGCTCCAGCATACTAATTCCTTTGCTTTTATCCACAGCCCTTCCTGGCTTTAGGGAAAGTAAAGTGTGTGGGGAACCCTTTGGACAGCTCCCTCGGGCAGCTCTGACAGAAAAGCGCCGGAGATCAGCGAGAAATAGGGAGGTCCCCGTTGAGATGTTTGGGTTTGGTGGTTCAACAAATAAAAGTTAGGAGAGCAATTCCAAAGCTTGGCGTGGAGAAAATCTAGCCCCTAATGCAGCCTTCTCTGGAATTGTGCTTCAGAGTAAAACCTGAAGACCAGGGGATCGTTCTGGATCCATTGACAGAGGCTGTGACGCTACTTGCTGGAACATTGCTAGATCATCGCTCTCCCGCCCTCACCCTCCCCAGCACCACCAAGGAGAAACCTGCACTTGAAGGGGGCTACGAGGCTGGACACGACTCAGAGCTGCAAGGCCCAAAGGCAGAGGGGGAAATGGGCCGCCAGTAAAACCCCGGCAAGCGCACCGGGCCGGCGGCAAGTCCAGGAATGGGGGGGGGGGGAGGGGGGAACGGGGGGGGGGGGGGGAGGACGACACTAGTCCTGCTGCCCCCAAAGCGCCAATCTCGGCCTTGGAGAAGGAAGGCTGCCTTACCTGTGCCGCCTCTTCTTTCGCTTCTTACTCTGGTTTAAGGTCGATTTCGACATTTTTCTGTCCGTGGAGGAAACATCTTCGGAATCTGAAGACAGAAAGGCGGGAGCGATGGAGAGGGCTGCTTCTTTGGGGTGAAGGGGCTGGGGGGGGGGGAGTGTTTCCCCCGACCGCTCCGCGGAACACGTCAGGCTGTCACCCGCAGGCCTTGTCCGGCCTTTCTCGGATCGGGGCTTTTGTGGGGAGGATTTCGTTTGATCGGATTTGGCTTCCTGGGGAGCGCCCTGTAAACCTTTCCAGCCGAGAGACGCCTCGCTTTCGTCTAGCTTACTTTTCCTCCCTCCTGGGCCTGGGGCTCTACTTCTCTTTTCAAACCAGGCCGTTCTCCCAACCTGAGATTTCGTTTGTCAATCATTGAAGGAGTTTTAAAAACATTAAACCAAACGGAAAGAAGGATCTAGACGGGAAAGCAAAAGTTATGTAGAAGCGGGAGAGCCTTTTACACAGGAACGAGATCTCTCGGGGAACTTTTTATTCCTCCAATCTTCCCTGTATTTACAGGTCGGGGAAAAAAAGAAAACTCTGGACTTTGGGGAAAGAATCAAAAGCAGTGGGGGCATTTTCTTGTTAGGATCCCTAAACTAATCCTGCGCCTCTCTCTCTCTCCTGTTTAACCATTTCCCAGAGCATTGGGTTATTTTTAAGGCTTACCGTCTCTGCGTTTTCTCTTGATATTACTTTGGTTTAAATTTTAAGACGTCAAATGATTCGTGCTTTATTGCCTTAGTCGCCCGGGACTTTTAGGTTGAATTCAAGCTGCGTTTTTGTCCAGAAAAGGCCGAAGGGTACTTTGAGCGAGGTTTGGTTCCTACAGCGCTACATCTCACCATTTTGTCTCTCTCGGTGTTACTAATTTTATTTCGACACACTGTGTGGCTGCATAAGGCGCTGAGCCGAAAATTGCTCACGTCTGACAAAATCGGGAGGGTCTGAACTGAGATCGAGCTGGCTCAGAAACGCATCCCTGGCATCGGGGAGACTTTTCAACCCTGCCGGATAGGCTGGGGTGGGGGGCGCAGCGATCGCCGCTTCGGGATCAGCTGCAACAGACGGGTCTGTCTGGAGGGGTTGGCAGGACCTGGCCAAGGACAGAGATCTCACCTCCCCAGATAGGGATTCCCAGCTGTCCCCCAGCTTCCTCCCGGGCCCAGGGCCCTCCTCCCCACTGCTCTGTTCCGCCACAAGAGCTCTACCTGAGCTGGCCGTCTGGCTGGTGTCTAGCTGCGCGGGGGCTCTGCCCAGCGGCTGCAGGTGTACGCTGGGCGGATCGGCCAATACCTCCAGGAAAGTGGGCTGCGCGTAGAAACCCGGGAGGCTGCCGGTGCTGAGCAAGCCCATGCCCACGCCGCCCACCCCGCCTGGGCTGAGGACGGAGCGGGCCGCCAGCAGGTGCCCGGCGGGTAAGGAGTCCAGGGCTGCGCGTGGTTGGGAAGGCGGCTCCTTGTTCAAGCCCAAGATTTCCTGAATGCCGAAGCCGGTGCAGCGTGGCGCTGTGGGGCCCGAGCTCGGCTTGACCCCTGCGGCGGAGCCCCCCACTACACCCCCTGCCCCATTAGAACCGGAGGCCGGCATGGGAGGAGGCGCGCCTTCGGGGGCTTGGGGTTTGCCGGGCAGGCTGTGGGCCAGCGCGTCCCCCGCTTTGCCCGTCATGCTGTGACTGGTCCCTTGTGCCCGCTCCGGGGAATGCTCGGGAGCCCCCGCCTCAGGCCCCTTTTATACGCCCAGGCTGGTGCCCAAGCGGGATCAGAACCCAACAGCCAATCACAGAGGCCATCCGCGATTAGGAATTCCAAAAAGCGGGGGGGGGGGGTGTAAGAGAGAGAGAGAGAGAGAGAGAGAGAGAAGGTGAAAAAGAGAGGAGGCGGGAGAAGGATGGTCGGCCAGGGTCGCGCCGGGAGCAGAAGCCCCAGCCTGGCTCCCTTAGGGGAGCGCAGACACCCAAGAACGCCCGCCACCAAGACCAGAAAGAAGCTCTGCGCGGCTCCCGGTTGCTGACAGGTGGGAGGGAGCGCTGAAGGCCAGGTGACTCCGCGGGAGAGAAAAGCCAAGGAAGCGGAGCCCCCCCTCCCAAGGATCGCTCGGCCTGGTGTCGTTCCAGGCCGGGCCCTCGGGCGCCTCGCGGTTGGGAGAAAGCCCGTCTCAGCCGAGCACCGGCGATGACCAGCGAGCGGCATGGCCGATGGGACCCCGTGTAACGTGGACGGCTGGAAGCGGCAGAAAGCAGGAAGAGAAGAGGCGGGGAGGGGGGGGCGCTCCCCTGGTTAAGCAAATGGGGGGGGGGCAGAAAGAAGGGGGGCAAACCGAGGAGCGCCTCTCCCCTCCCCCCCCCCCTTCCTTCGGCGGGGAAGGCAAAGGCTGCCTGGTCGGAAGGGCCGAGGCGAATTTCCTTTCGATTCACCAATAAAATCGCCTCCCGCCGCTTCGAGGTTTATTCAAACGCCCGTCCTGGCTGACTTCTGACTCTGGGAAACAGACCGGCGGAGTGTCAGGCGCGGCGTTTGCCACTGTTAGGGCGAGGGGCGCAGCTCTCTGCAGAGGGTGGCGGGCTTCTAGCTGTAAATTCCGCGGGCAGCACAACGAAACCACGAAGTTGTCTACGCCATCGGTAGTTGCGTTTTAAACGAACGGAGACTTTTAAAAGAGAGAGACCGTCGAAGGGTGGAAAATCAACCATGAAGACCGTAAGGGCGACCGGGAGATTTTGCAAATCGTTTATGCAGTACTTGGGGCTTTGCTTTGAAAGGGTGCCACCAGCGAACTTTAGATGACAGGGATTGTTCAATCAGCATTCTGGCTGAATTCAAACGTAAAACAATGTCAAAGAGCTATGAAAAATGAATTTAGTCCACCTTCAAAAGGAGTTGAATTCGTTTGCTGACTTGCCGTAATTAGGTTTTATCATGTAAAAGTCAATGCTGCCCTATTTTTACCTATACTTTTCAATAGGTTAAGTGGAAAAAAATTAAATTGGACCATCATGGCAAAGGAAATATATTAAATCAAAAACGAATTATATTTTTAATAGTATTTACTTCAACCAAGTATAGAATAATTCTCAATAATTCTCAATAATCTTCACAATCAATTTAAAATTAGGTTTCAAAATTATTGCAGCTAGATTCTTAAATATAACTATATCATGTTTAGATTAATATACATTATTTTCAATTTAGTGGAAGCTAAAATTAATGTTTTCTTTCTAAATATTTATTATATTTACTCAAATGGCATTTGTACTTACTCAAATGAAAATTGGAGTTTCATTTTTAAATATGGGCAAGCTTTTGAAATTAAGAAAGTTTACAGTTATCCAGGAGTACACATTTTTAATTTAAAAATATAGCCCTTTGGGGGGCATTTAGTGCGTGTTTTAAACATCTTTCCCATAATTTTTTAAAGTTATGTATACAACAAAACATGTTCAAGAGACACTAGAATGTGTTCCTGCTTTTCAGGATATTTGAGCTGCTTTCTCTGTCTTAATGCTTAAATTGTATCAACATTTTTGAAAACTGTTTTATCTGTTCCTTGTCACTATGAGCTACTTTATAATGCCAATTTTCCTGTTGGAGTTGTGTGGAATTTTAGTTATGTACAATATGTAGATACCTATGCATTCATTTAACAGTAAACCCAGAATTTCACAGATGAATGGAGAACTATATTGTCTGTTAAAGATGAAAGCCTATTAGTTGGTGAATGGGATTTTGGAGTGCCACCAAGAAGTCTTGGTTTATTGATAATGGTGAATGGGTAAGCAATGAATATTATCCAGACTGATTTGCTAAATAATAAATAATGCTATTATTGTCTGAAATCTGGATAGAACTCTGATCCAGCAAATTTTGCCTGTTAAGTCTAAAATCTGCTTGAACAAAGATTGTTAAATAAATGGCTAGTACCAGTATATGTGAAAAACTACTCATGTGGTTCATATTAAGCAACTTCTCTCAGAGAAATGACTTTGAATCTTTCATCCATGAGTGAAATATCTAATCACATTATAAAGCCATAGAACAGCATAGGAAGATATTGCTTTGCAAACATTTTGAAGTCACACTAAAAACTTCATTTGTATTAGAAATATGCCCAAAGATTTTGTAAAGTTGCATAGAAATTAGAAAGGTTAAATAGTTGGCAATCCATATAAATTGCTTACCTTGCACCATCCTTCCCTCACCTCACACTTTCCAGCACCAATGCAGGGCCCATATAGGAGACTTACTCAGAAACCAAGGAGTTCCAAGGTGAACTTCTCATTTGTTCTGGTGCTCATGAATTGCACCCACAAGTTTTTTTCAGGAGAAACAACAGAATTCTACTTTGGTTGTATGAAGCACTGCAGGCAAGTTAAGTGGGTGTTATTGCTATTAGATCTGCAGTGAAAAATCCAGATGACTATTAGATGGCAAAAAATAAGAGCTTTTTTATATCTCTTTGCTATCTTATAACTTTCACCTTAGTCAGTACGCTCACTCCATACTAGTTATCACACTAGCATCTGCCTGCTGCTCTGTGCCCCCCCCCCGCTCCCCATGGTTCCATCCTATGAATAATCCTAGATACGTCTTGCCCTACAAGTACCCTAATACCAGGTCTGGCTTTTTTAAGATTGAAGAACAAACTTTGGCCCCTGGGGTAACTCTAGGCACCTATCCACTCCTGACAATATTTACTTTAACTTTGTACAGTTTATCTGCTCCTATTGTCAACATATCTTTCAAGGCAGAGGTTTACATTAAGTAGTCGACAATCTACATGCCTTTGGCTTCCTCAAGTATGACTAAACTATAAATGCAGCTATGGTACATAAAAGAGTCTTATGGTTAAGGCAACAGACTAAAAGTAAGAAATTGTAAATTCTAATCCTGTCTTAAGCTCAAAGCCAGTTGGATGACCTTGGGCTGGCCACTTTTTCTGAGCCCTAAAACAAAGAGAATGGCAAACTACTTCTGAAAATGTTGTCAAGAAAACCATAGGTTCTTGTCCAAGCAATCTCCAGGAATCAACCCTGATAGGGAAGGAGGAGGAAGAAAGGGGGGGGGGGAGACATCATATGTCTTCTGTTAGTTCACATATCTGCATCTTTTGATCTATACATGAGATCTAAATATAAAGGGTTGACTGAAAATAGAAGATTCTTACGACCACAAATAGTCAGTCAGTCTGTCTGTCTGTCTGTCTGTCTGTGTGTGTGTGTGTGTGTGTTTGTGTGTGTGTGTGAGAGAGAGAGAGAGAGAGAGAGATAGATCTATCATATTTAAGAATCATCTCATCTCCTTCAAGTGGGCATTGTAAACTTAGTTTATTGGAATATATTTGCCAGAGGGATGAATTATAAATCCCACATGATCACACCATCAATCATATTATAGGTAGAAACGTGGAACAACTACAATAATAAAACAATAATACACCCTTCTGTAAACTTATGTTCTGTATATATTATGGTGGATAACAATTTCCATCACCTTAGCCACCAAATTTTAGAGGCCAACAAGTTGAGAGAGATTCAAAGGACAGTCTTTGATAAACTCTTTCAGTTCCCATTGTGCCATTTTGGATATGGCTAGCAAAGACATCTATTTAATTGCTTTGCTAACTAGGCTAGAATTCAGGAGACTGAGTTCTAGTCCTGCCTTAGACATGAAAGCCACCTGAGTAACTTCAGACCAATTACTCTGTCTTGACTCATGACATTAGGATGGCCAATTCTTGTCACAACCAATGAATCAATACTTGGTTGATCAAAAAAAAAGGAAAAGGGAAAAAAAAGGCCCTGCACTTGCAAGAAAATGCTAGGAAGAAACAAAAATGCCCACTATCAATGACATAAATACTCAAACCATGAACCCATACATTTTTTTTCATCACTTGTTAACTTTTATTAAAGCCACTAGGAATTCTAAATCTTGTACTGAGTTGAAAATTAGTTGAATTAGCTGAAAATTAGTTACAGGGCAGTTTGTAGCGGCAAAATAAAGAAAATGATCATAATACAATGCATATTCAAATGAGTTTAAGATCACTTGTGCTATAATCTACTCAGAGCCTTATCTTTATTTTTTCTTAGAGGCATTTTTCAGAAGCTGTCTGCATTTTTAATCGTTCTATGTTTCTCTCCCCTGCTTCTTAATGTTTTCCATGAGAGTACTTAAAATTAATTTTACCTGTTCTCTTTCCCTTTCTTCAGTCAAGCTTCATTCCATTTATACCTTGTGAAAAGATGATCTAGATCTAAATGGATAGTTACTTGGCTGCACGTGTAGAAGGTCTATCCCTCAGCAAATGCAGGGCTTGGGCAAGTCTGATATTTTGTCCAACTACACTTTTCCTGCCCAAATTCATCATTGTAGCATCTCAATCTGTCACTCCTGGCTGGAGGATCCACATGCTTCAACCACCAGCCTTTCTGTTGCCATGTGTCCCTAAAGAAGATGACTTTGACAGAGATACACCAGATTCATTATCAAAGCAACAAAAAAAAAACCCACCAGAAAATATATGGAAATGGATTGCCAATAGAAGAATATTTATGTAGTTCAGTGTTGAACTATGGAGTCCTTGGTGCTCTCTGAGCTTAATTGTTTTGTTGCAGACATTTCATTATTCAATTAGGTAACATCTTCAGATGTTTACGTAGTTGGGTAATTGTTAACTAGTTACCTAGGCTAGCTCTGAAGTTTTTTGCCTAGTTGGGTAATGAGACATTTGGAAGAAAACGACCAAACTTGAGAGCACCAGAACTGCACAAGAAATGACTTGGACAGAGACCTTTCTACTTCATAAGTTGATTTAAAAAATAAAAATAAAAAGGGGGGGGAGGAAGTACAGTACAAACTTGCAAGATTCTATTTTTATAACCCCTCTCAAAAAAATTAGTTTTAGTCTTCCTATGGATACAAAAAATATTTTGTGGCTTAATCTGTCTGGTGGGACTGATATTATGAATCTTCCTTGCCTGTGAAATGGTGAATTTCCTGCCAGGTCTGCATAATAGAAATTTAAGGATCTTTATACTTGTTGTATTTGCAAAGTTGTGGCTGCTGCACAGAAAATTATTAGGCATGAAAGCCAGCAGGTGACCTTAGGCCAATCAGTCTCAGCCCAACCCACCTCACAGTTGTAGGAAAAATAGGAGGAGGAAAGAGTCTTGTGTATGTTTATCACCTTGAGTTATTTAGAAAAATAATAAAGGCAGTAAAACAAACAAACAAACAAACATATAAATCATGATTATCAACCAATAATTGACCTAAAGTTCCTCCAAAGCTTTAAGCAGGTTGTTTAAAACTGATTTTAAAGTCTGGATTATGCCATAGAATCAAATTAGCTTGAGAAAAGGCATCATGATGCAAATTTCCACATATGGTATAGTACCATTTTTATTCAAGACTAGCTATACCCGGCCACGCATTGCTGTGGCCCAGTTTGGTTAAATGGCCAACCAATCTGTGTGTAGATCTACACCTGCACACATACACACAACCACCGTATAACCCCCTACCTACCTACTGTATTTCTCCCTCTCTATCTATCCCTCTACCTACCTACCTACTGTATTTCTTCCTTTCTCCCTCTACCTACCTACCTACCTACCTACCTACCTACCTACCTACCTACCTATTGTATTTCTCCCTCTCTATCCCTCTACCTACCTACCTACTGTATTTCTCCCTCTCTCTCTATTCCTCTACCTACCTACCTACCTACCTACCTACCTACCTACTGTATTTCTCCCTATCTATCCCCCTACCTACCTACCTACCTACCTGCTACTGTATTCCTCCCTCTCTGTCTATCCCTCTACTTACCTACCTACTGTATTTCTTCCTTTCCCTCTCTATCTAGCTACCTACCTACCTACTTTATTTCTTCCTTTCCCTCTCTTTCTACCTACCTACCTACCTACCTACCTACCTACCTACCTACCTACCTACCTACCTACTGTATTTCTCCCTCTCTATCTATCCCCCTATCTACCTACCTACTGTATTTCTCCCTATCTATCCCTCTATCTACCTACCTACTGTATTTCTCCCTCTCTATCTATCCCTCTACCTACCTACCTACCTACCTACCTACCTACCTACTGTATTTCTTCCTTTCTCCCTCTATCTACCTACCTACCTACCTACTGTATTTCTCCCTCTCTATCTATCCCTCTACCTACCTACCTACTGTATTTCTTCCTTTCTCCCTCTATCTACCTACCTACATACCTATGTATTTCTCCCTCTCTATCTATCCTTCTATCTACCTACCTGCTGTATTTCTCCCTACCTATCCTCCTACCTACCTACTGTGTTTCTCCCTATCTATCCCTCTCCCTCCCTCCCTCCCTACTGTATTTCTCCCTATCTCTCCCCCTACTTACCTACCTACCTACCTACCTACCTACCTACCTACCACCTACCTACTGTATTTCTGTCTACTTACCTTTCTTACCTCTACTTACCTTTCTACTGTATTTCTTCCTTTCTCCCTCTATCTACCTACCTACCTACTGTAATTCTCCCTCTCTATCTATCCCCATCTCCCTACCTACCTACTGTATTTCTCCCTATCAATCCCCCTACCTACCTACCTACCTACCTACCTACCTACCTACTGTATTTCTCCCTCTCTATCTATCACCCTACCTACCTACCTACCTACTGTGCTTCTCCCTATCGATCTATCCCCCTACCTACCTACCGTATTTCTCCCTATCTATCCCTCTATCTACGTACCTACCTACCTACCTACCTACCTACCTACCTACCTACCTACCTACCTACCTACCTACTGTATTTCTCCCTATCTATATATTCCCCTATCTACCTACCTACTGTAATACAATAATACAATAGCAGAGTTGGAAGGGACCTTGGAGGTCATCTAGTCCAACTCCCTGCCTAGGCAGGAAGCCCTATACCATTTCAGACAAATGGCTATCCAACATCTTCTTGAAGACCTGCAGTGTTGGGGAATTCACAACTTCTGGAGGCAAGCTGTTCCACTGGTTAATTGTTCTTACTGTCAGAAAATTTCTCCTCAGTTCTAAGTTGCTTCTCTCCTTGATTAGTTTCCACCCATTGCTTCTTTTCTGCCCTCAAGTGCTTTGGGGAATATTTTGACTCTCTCTTCTTTGTGGCAGCCTCTGAGATATTGGAAGGCTGCTATCCTGTCTCCCCTAGTCCCTCTTTTATTAAACTGTATTTCTCACTCTCTCTCTATTCCCCTACCTACCTACCTACCTACTGTAATACAATAATACAATAGCAGAGTTGGAAGGGACTTTGGAGGTCATCTAGTCCAACTCCCTGCCTAAGCAGGAAGCCCTATACCATTTCAGACAAATGGCTATCCAACATCTTCTTGAAGACCTGCTGTGTTGAGGCATTCACAACTTCTGGAGGCAACTTCTGTTCCACTGGTTAATTGTTCTAACTGTCAGAAAATTTCTCCTCAGTTCTAAGTTGCTTCTCTCCTCGATTAGTTTCCACCCATTGCTTCTTGTTCTGCCCTCAGGTGCTTTGGAGAATAGCTTGACTTCCTCTTTGTGGCATCCTCTGAGATATTGGAAGGCTGCTATCCTGTCTCCCCTAGTCCCTCTTTTATTAAACTGTATTTCTCCCTCTCTCTCTCTCTATGGGCCACCTGGGAGTTTGCTATCTCAGTGCCTTTTTGGACCTAAGAGGCCTCTGTACGTGGCTGAGGAAATGACTGTTGCCTGGTGGGAGGAGTTACAGGGAGGTGAAAACCTCATCAGTGGGTACATCTTACATTTGTGTATCTTGCACACGACACACATGTGCTAGGCACAAAATGAGTAGGTATTCTATTATCGGAAGTCCTTGGCAACATTGTGTCAAAATTTGAGGTAAATCGGTGTAGTAGTTTTTGAGATTAATGGATACGTACAAACTATTTTACATTTTTTTTTATATAGACTAGCTATACCCGGCCACGCATTGCTGTGGCCCAGTCTGGTTAAATGGCCAACCAAACTGTGTGTAGATCTACACCTGCACACATACACACAATCACCATATAACCCCCAACCTACCTACCTACTGTATTTCTCCCTCTCTATCTATCCCTCTACCTACCTACCTACTGTATTTCTTTCTCCCTCTATATACCTATCTACTGTATTTCCCCCTCTCTATCCCTCTACCTACCTACCTACTGTATTTCTCCCTCTTTCTCTATTCCTCTACCTACCTACCTACCTACCTACCTACCTACTGTACTTCTCGCTATCTATCTATACACCTACCTACCTACCTACCTACGGTATTTCTCCCTCTCTGTCTATCCCTCTACTTACCTACCTATTGTATTTCTTGCTTTCTCCCTCTACCTACCTATTGTATTTCTCCCTCTCTATCTATCCCCCTATCTACCTACCTGCCTACCTACTGTATTTCTCCCTCTCTGTCTATCCCTCTACCTACCTACTGTATTTCTCCCTCTACCTACCTACCTACCTACCTACCTACCCACCCACCTACCTACCTTATTTCTCCCTCTCTATCTATTCCTCTATCTACCTACCTACTGTAATACAATAATACAATAGCAGAGTTGGAAGGGACCTTGGAGGTCATCTAGTCCAACTCCCTGCCTAGGCAGGAAGCCCTATACCCATGATGGCAAACCTATGGCACGGGTGCCACAGGTGGCACACGGAACCATTTCTTAGGCCACGCGAGGCATTGCCCTGTCAGCTTCAGTGTGTATGTGTGCCCTGGCCAGCTGATTTAGGCCTTCTTTTGAGGCCGTTTTTTGCCCTCCAGAGGTGGGGGAAGGCTGTTTCATCCTCCCCAGGCTCCTATAAAGCCTCTGGAGCCTGGGGATGACGTAAAAAGCATGCCAAATGCAGGGGGTTATGCACATAGCATTATGGATGTGGCACACCTGTGCACATCGCCCCTGCACTCCCCCTGTTTTTGGCACGCGAGCCAAAAAAGGTTAGCCATCACTGCCCTATACCATTTCAGACAAATGGCTATCCAACATCTTCTTGAAGACTTGCAGTGTTGGGGCATTCACAACTTCTGGAGGCAAGCTGTTCCACTGGTTAATTGTTCTAACTGTCAGGAAATTTCTCCTCAGTTCTAAGTTGCTTCTCTCCTTGATTAGTTTCCACCCATTGCTTCTTGTTCTGCCCTCAGGTGCTTTGGAGAATAGCTTGACTCCCTCTTCTTTGTGGCAACCCCTGAGATATTGGAAGGCTGCTATCCTGTCTCACCTAGTCCCTCTTTTATTAGAGTCCTTCGGGAGATAGGGCAGTATATAAGTGTAAATAATAATAAAAATAAATTAAACTGTATTTCCCCCTCTCTCTCTATTCCCCTATCTACCTACCTACTGTAATACAATAATACAATAGCAGAGTTGGAAGGGACCTTGGAGGTCATGTAGTCCAACCCCGCTGCTCAAGCAGGAGACCCTATACCGTGTCAGACAAATGGCTATCCAACATCTTCTTGAAGACTTGCAGTGTTGGGGCATTCACAACCTCTGGAGGCAATTTCTGTTCCACTGATTAATTCTTCTGTCAGGAAATTTCTCCTCAGTTCTAAGTTAATAATAATAATAATTTTAATTTGTAAAACCGCACCCTCTCCCCACAGGAACTCGGGGCGGTGCACAGGTAGAATAAAAACCAAATACATACAACAATTCTAAAAACAAATTAAATATAACCTGCGCTAAAATTCCCATTAAAACTAAATAATACTAATTCCCCATAAAACCCCAGAGGCAGAGAGACTCATCCTAGGCCGGCCAGACAGAAAAAGTGAGTCTTTAATTTAAGACGGAAGGAGCGGAGGTCCGTGGTCGTCCTGATATCGGGGGGGAGGTCGTTCCAGAGGGCCGGGCCCGCCACAGAGATAGCCCTTCCCCTGGGTGTCGCCCGCTGACAGTGTCTAGTGGACGGCACCCGGAGAAGTCCCTCTCTGTGGGAGCGAATCGGCCGCGAGGATGTATGAGGCAGGAACCGATCCCGCAGATAGCTAGGTCCCGAGCCATGGAGCGCTTTAAAGATGATAAAGTTGCTTCTCTCCTTGATTAGTTTCCGCCCATTGCTTCTTGTTCTGCCCTCAGGTGCCTTGGAGAATAGTTTGATTCCCTCTTCTTTGTGGCAGCCTCTGAGATACTGGAAGACTGCTATCATATCACCCTTAGTCCTTCTTTTTGTTAAACTGTATTTCTTCCTCTCTCTCTCTCTCTCTCTATGGGCCACCTGGGAGTTTGCTATCTCAGTGCCTTTTTGGCCGTAAGAGGCCTCCATACAGTCTTTTTGAGGAACTGAGTGTTGGAAATGCCAGGTGGGAGGAGTTACAGAGAGGTGAAAATTTTTTCAGTGGTACATTTTACATTTGTGTACTGTGTATATGACACACGTGTGCTAGGCACAAAATGAGTTGGTATTCTATTATCCGAAGTTCTTGTGAACATTGTGTGAAAAATTGAGGTAAATCGGTCCAGTAGTTTTTGAGATTAGTGGATTCGTACAAACTATTTTACATTTTTATTTATATAGATAATAGCAGCACAAAATAAGTCTAATCTGTTATTTTGAATTCAGAACTTTCCAATTAACTAAATATGTCTAAAGAGCCTTAGGAAGCATTTATAATAAATGGCACCATCTAATTTTAGTTCTTATTATACCATACAATAGTGTCATTCAAGATTTGGGAAACCAAACATCAGATGAACCTGATCACGTGCAGTATTACTTAAAAAAATTAGGGGAAGAAAAAATTACAGGAATGAAATATCTTTCCTATGTTGTCCTCTAAAATTGTTTTTAAAAGACCTTCAATATATTCTATATTCCTTCTTCCAATTATACAAAATATCTTTTTTCTCTGTGTACTAGAAAATAAGCAGCTTACATGGAGAGAGATGGATTGTAATTTTTTTTCCCCATCTAATTTCAGTATTCAGAAATTGGTTTTTTTAATTCACTTTGCATCATTTTTATGTGGCTAACATGTGAAACTAGTTTACACTGACCATTATATAAATGTAAATATAAAAAGTGTATTTAATAAATAAATGTGTAAAAATACACGAAGCGCCTTGTGAATTATACTTGTGTAGGTAACTTTCTTACATGATTTTGTTTACAACTTTGATGCAGTTAAAAGCAACAACTATTTGCTTATGGAAAATAATTCAAGTAGGGTTGAAATAAGCCTGTGCTGTAGTTATGCAGATTTCATTTTCACTTGGTAGAGAAGTCTCTGTACAGTTTAAAAGTCACCAAGCAAGAAATACAATACAATACAATAGCAGAGTTGGAAGGGACCTTGTAAGTCTTCTAGTCCAACCCCCTCCGTGGGCAGGAACCTTATACCATTTCAGACAAATGGCTATGTAACATCTTTTTAAAGACTTCCAGGGTTGGGGCATTCACAACTTCTGGAGGCAAGCTGTTCCAAAATCCCAAAGAAAGACTTTGGGATTTAACAGAAATCATTGTTATAGCATGATACTACATGGATTAATCAATAAACACATTAATATGTGGCTGCACAAACCTATGAGGTTGGAAAAGGTAAGAGTCATCTACAACTTGTGGTCCATTTAATTTCCAAAGGAAGTATGTTTCCAGATTTACCACTCTAACAGAAATAAGAAATGAATTGATCCTGTTACTTAGAATGTAGTAACTACATTCTAGTTCACCACGCAATTTCCATCTAAAACAATATTCCATCCAAATGGCTTGAACAATTAAATAAGTTTTTAAAAACTATTATTGGGCAAAAATGAATTGTTCATATTTTTAACAATTTTTATTTTTCTTAAAAACTGCAGCTCAAACTATTACAACTGAATATCTAAAAATATTACATTTCAATCAGAAAGGACTAACTTTGCAACACCTTTCAGACTGTCAAAGTACACTTATATTCTTATAAGTGAAATATTCTGAAAAGTTTAAATTTTCTGCATAATTGATATAAATGACTGCACTGTTACCTACTGTCAATATATTAATGGGATAAAAGGGAGATTTTCTAGTGTACATTCTTTTTTTAATGAAAGTGTACATTGTACTTATAATAGTTCTAGTTTAATAAAATGCAGTATGCCTTCCAAATGTTTACATTTCCTAGCAATTATACTACATTTACAGAATAACAGAGTGGAAAGGAATTTTGGAGGTCTGGTTAAGCAGTATACCATTTCAGACAAATGGTTGGTCTTAAAAGTAAAAACATTAAAAATAATTAATATAACATTTCTTTTAAAACTAAATTAAAATTGTCTCTCTGAACCTAATTGTTCTATCTCGAAGCAGTTTTTGAAGAAATTAAAAGGTATATGATAATTGCTCACATAGGTTTGACATCAAATGTTAATAGATTATTTTTTCTCAGGATTTGCCCTTTGCTTATAAAGCGAAAGAAAAGAAAAACATAACTATAATTTTGTCATAAAATAATATGCTGTTAACAAAGGATAGATAGCTAATTACATAATTCACATCTTTTTATACATGACATAAAAACACATGAAGATTGATTTGTTACCTTGATGTCCAACATGGCAACAGTTCAAAAACTGAGTCCATTCATTTAATATTGAGTTACCATTCTATAATTCATTTAAGTACTCTATTCATAAATAAAATATTCATCACTGCAGATCTTTACCTTATCACGTACCTAATGCAAAGAAAACCATAAAGCACTTGAGAATAAAACCTGAGTTGTTGATAGTGGTGTTAAGTTTCTATTTCTAGTGGGTTTGAATTTGTTTTTCTTTAATGGTTCTATCCATTTCTGCAAACTGAATCTGACAATGCTTTAAAGTTTGGGAATTAAACTGTATTTTTTAATTTTGTGAGAAGAAAGAAATATTAATTGTACAAAGCCAAATATCCCATTGGACTTAATTGCAAACCCTTATGTGAATCTTTAAACACAAGGTAATTATTATTTTTTAGCATCACAAAATACACCTCATCATGTTACTATAGTGTTACAGACTTGATGTTCACAACAGTGTTGTGAGTGATCCCAATTGAAGATACTCTTGTATATTACTACTTATTACTGAAACTATGTCTATTGACCTTCGATTATATTTCCTAAGGAAGCAACTGAAAATTGGCCCAAAGTAATTAAAATCTAAGCTAAAATTGAAAAAGCAGAATGAAACAATTAACCAAATAAAAAATCTATGTAATTGCAAAATATTGCATGGCATCAAGAGGTGCAGAGTCTCTCTAAAACAACAACAGTAATAATTTGTTAAAATGGGAACAGAACAGCATCACTTGTTTGTTTAATAAAAACAATAACATTTAAAACCATTTATGAATTTGAATGGCATTCTTGAGGAAATTCTTTAGTTTTTCATTCTTATTATTAGCTGCATTTTTTGGGGGTAAAGCAAATAAGAACTGCACAAACTTTTTCAAAACACGCAGTTCTGAGAAGAACTGCGAAAGGTTGTGAACAAATGTGGGAGAAAACAATCTCTCATAAAAAATGATACCAGAAGCAATTGTAGACAGATGTTTTTCCTCAAATTTTCATGCTCTGTTAAATAATGACTAAAACTTACTGGGAATTTAATTATCATGAAATAATTTAAGAATAAACTAAAATATTTTAATACAGACCACAACATTATTAGTTTTGCTTAGGTTTATATTTTCTTATTAGACATCTAGAATTCAGAGATGAAAGACAATTTAGAACCTACAGCTATTTTCAGTGCTGCTTTGATTTGGTAAGGAGTTGTAGAAAAGAAAAACTTTAAAAACGGCAAGGGGTATACTATGATTCCTTAAGGAATGAGATCCAGCCAGACAAAGTTTTCTTAGGAAAGAAAATCAAGACAAGCTAGATGCTACATCATCACTGCCAGCAAGAACAGCCTGCTTCATTGTCAGAAATGCTAGCAGGACACCTGGATGCCCTACACATATCAGGAAGAATAATTAGGAGACTACAAATAGAAACCTCTGCTATTATTACGTCTCCCAATATCAAACAGAAACTGAGATAAATAGAGACATAACTCAGAGGTAAAGCACCTGCTTTGCCAGGTTCACTTGAACATTGGATTCCAATGCTGAAACATGAAAAAACCCAAGACCTAAGGGTTGGAAGAACTTCTGCCAATTATAGTACCGTATTGCAACAGATGTAGAAAAAGGCTGACCTAAGATTTCCCTGTAAGGCCACCCAATTAGTACAGTCCCAAGCAAAATCTAAACTGAGTTTGAAGGGCAGATCTCTATCACTCAAGGATCATCAAAGCTTCTTTACTTCTGGGAGAGAGTCCCTTCTGGGAGAGAGAGCGGGTTATAAATTAAATTATTATTATTATTATTATTTGATTTTCCCAGGGATTATCAACAGTGAAGATATGCCAGCAATGGAAATATCATGCAATATATAAGAATAGAATTTCAGAAGATAATAGTCATTCGCAGGTTTGGCTAACTGTTTCTTTTCAATATTTTATTCATGCTTTTTAAATTCTAAACCAGAACAGATCACCCTTAAACAAGCAGAAAGTAAGAATCTCAGTGGAGTCTCTTTTGCAACACTACAATTTTTAGAGGAAATTCAGTGTGTTTAAATGAATATTTTTAATTTGTCATATTATATTTTATCTCTTACTATACTGCTTCATCTGATTTTAAATGTAGCTTCAATTTTCTGACTGAATTTCATTTGCAACACTAGGAATAATTCTCTTTCAAAAGGGTTAGACATTTTCTCTCCATATAAAAGTTGCTTATTTTGGATAAAGAGACGATTAGATTTATTTTTAATATTTTAATGGCAGTTCGGATTATTGGGTGGGCAGCCCTGGTTTCGTTTGTTGATGAGGGATTAGACTCTAATAAACTCTTCAGATTGAGATTTTTTCCCATTATGCACAAAGTACTTGTGTTTTAAAAAATCACTTATTTTAAAGTCATAAATTCCATTTACTGTTTCCTATTAGTATTAAATCAAGTTGATTACATTCATAGTGACTCTCAGTACATATATCTTTTTAACTTTAACATGCACAGCATAAAATCTTTAATGGTGCAATTGCAAATAGCTGCAACATGCATCTCTCTTAAAATAGATGAAAAGTAAAAGATACAGTTGAGATGGGGAAGATAAAAAATAAATGGTTTCCTTTATTGCCTATTTGATCCTTTGGCTAAATTCTTGTCTTATTCTTGTAAACTCCCTGTATTTGACCTTTCAGTAAAGTAGTGATTTTATTCCTGATAAAGACATAAAATAATGTCTTTATTAGGAATTGGGGATAGAATTGACTTAATTGCGGTTACAAAATAATTGGCTTTTAGTCAGCTGGAACAGCCATAACTTTCTAACGTAGAATAATACTGATACCGGTATAATTATTTAATATGTGAGCGCCAATTTGATGTAGTGACTAAGGCATGAGGCTAGAAACTGGGAGACTGTGAGTTCTAGCCCCACCTTAAACACAAAATCACCTGGGTGATCTTGGGCTAGTCAGTCTCTCAGCCCACTCTCTCAAACCACTTCTGCAAAAAACCTTGCAAAGGAAACAGCAGGGACTTTTTCCAAGTAGTCTCTGAGGATCAGACATTATTGAATAGAAAAAAAGAAAACCTTGATACCTACTAATTACTTTTATCATATTGTTATCTCTGGTCAAGAAAGTTGATCAAAATTTTTCAAAGAATAAAAAATGCATGCAAACAGTGGGATAATTTTGCAAATAAAGAATACTCGGTACAACAAAACAGAGTTCAACCATCAACTCTGAGTTAAAAAACACAATTATTGAGAGTAGAGGAAAAATGAGTTTATTACAGAAACATACAAAATAGGGGAAGGGGCTTAGTTTACAATCTCTCACACAAAATAATTCCAATAATACCATTTTGACTTTTAAGAACTGCATTCCTATAAATGAAAACAGCAGCAGTCTTAAGTGCCTGTGACAAAGTGCCAATAAATTCAAGATACAGATGTTTGAGGGAATTGGTTCACTTGGTCTTTCCTTTAAAAGGGCCCAAACTGGAAAGTGAGAAAGATTTCATACTAAAATAAAATGAAATAAAATAAAAATAACCCCAATGTGCAAATCCTCTCTGCATCCCTTCTATTTTAGTTTAGGCTAATCATAAATTTGATAATGGAATAAAATGTCATTAAAGTAAGAATCGATCAAATGCTAATACTCCAGGACTTTCACTGCTAGGCCAATCTGTCGTCTTTCCTTCTTTGCCTTCCCCTCTGATCCCCCCACTCAGCCACCCGCCTCGTCCTGCCCCTTTGATTTCAGCCCTTTCCCTAATCCCCCGCCTCATCAACTCTCAGGAAGGCTTGATCTGCAGCAGAAAATCCCTCATTCGGGCGAAATCAGCTTAATTTGCAGCAATTTGTAGCAGGTCTTTGCTGGGATTTGAGTCTCAAATTATCCTTACGAGTGGGGATGGTAGGCCGTGCAATATGGGCTGCGATTTCCCTGGTCTTCTGGATTGGCAGAGATTTGTCTGGGGAATAATTACAGCCGCTCCGCTGCCGAGGTCGCCTCCACCCGCCCCAAGCCGAGTTCCGGCCTCGGCGCAGGTTAACTGCAAACACGGAGCCCCCTCGGATTAGCAGCATTTAAGGCAAATGCAAAGCATCAATTAATAATTTGCTGGAAAATAGGAAGGGGAACATCCCCGTCTTGCTGGAAGGAAGCGGCAGGAGGCTCAGCGGCCGGTTAGCTGGCTGTTGCTGTGCTAGAGAGGAGGGGGAAAAGACAGGGCTGGAAGCGTCGAGACTGTAACGTCAGGACTGGACATCAGAGCAGGAAATGTTTTGCTTCTAATGTAGTTTGAGAGTGTAAAACTCTAAAGGCCATAAGAGTTTTGCAGCCCAGATATGGCAGCCTTATAAGGTAAGAACTTCACTGCATGCAAGTGCAATCTCACCAAGGTCTTATCCACAACACTCTTGTTTTGCTTTTCATCAAATAATATTTGGTTATACGCAGGAATTCTAAAATGTGCAGGGAGAAATATACTCACGCCCCATTCTGGCACAATTTTCAGAAGCATTGAAGTCTCCATGAAAATGGGGCATGCCTTGGGTAGGCCACAGTGCCCTAACAACAGAAAATGAACACCCCTCTGGAAGGTAAGAGACCCCTAGCATCAATGTCTGGGCCTCAAATTCAAGCCCAGCCTCAGCACTGCCACAAAGTGCCCTTCTTCAGGATGGACTAGATTGGGGGTGGGGTGGGGTGGGGTGGTAGAAAATTATGTCTCTTTTGTTTATGGCATGTGTGTGTGTGTGTGTGTGTGTGTGTGTGTGTGTGTGTGACACTACAAGCAGAGTCAAATTAGGCATTTTCCGAATTTGCTTGGCCATCATTGATTTAGACTAAGGAAATCTGTTGGGTCCCATTCATTCACCATCCAGCCCTTGCTATTTTTGACCAGATTTGAGATAAGGTTGTTCTGAATTTAAGGCCTGTGGACAGATTGGGGGGAACGAAACATTGGGAGAGACACAGTTGAGGTCTCATCAAGATCTGCCAGGCAGAGCACTGGTTTGATAGCAGCTTGGGACTGTAAATTGAAAAACCCGGGTGAAGGCCAGGACAAACCTCTTCTGTAAAGTGTCAGGAAAATGGAAGCTCCCTGGGTAGCTTTCATTCTGTCACTCACTCTCAACCCAGGGTTGTTGTTACCAGGAAACATTGGAGTAGGTGAGGTCTATGTAGACTCATGATCTGAAAGAAGGATGAAATATATAGCACACAGAAATATAAATAATACTTCCCCACTATTTTCTTCATAATAATCCTGTGAAGTAGGATATAGTTTTTTCTAATTTTTACAGTACAATATTGTGCCTTTCACCCAGCACTGGCTCTGTAAACTAAAATGCCCCATGACTGAAAGTTTTCTAAGAGAAACTTAGTTCAAATGTTTGAAATCTAATTACATTTTTTTTGCCAAATACATTTTGCTAGCAAGCTGCAGCCACGTTACATATTATATTGTGTGCTATCTGCCTCATTCTTCAATAGGAGGATGTCCTAAACAGACCACATTACATTGTCATGAATAAACCAATAGCTTATTTTCATTATACTAGAGGAGTGGTAGTCAACCTGGTCCCTACTGCCCACTAGTGGGCGTTCCAGCTTTCATGGTGGACGGTAGGGGTTTTGTCCAGTACTGAAGCACTTTCCTTTTCTAAATTTAATTGGCTTCCCTACTTCTGTGGATCACCATTACTGTGGAACCAGTGGGCGCTTAGAAAATTTTACTACTAACAGAGATACAAAAGTGGGCAGTAGGTATAAAAAGGTTGACTATCCCTGTACTAGAGGATTGTGCCTAAATAAGTTGCTGAACTATGGAACACCCTGTGTTCTGGAACTACAACTCCCAGTCTTCCTAGGAAACATAGTCAGCAATGAGAAAGGCTGGAAACTTCAGTTCAGCAACATTTGGCATACCATTGGTAGCCTTTTTGTAGTTTGCACAATACCCTCATTTCATTCTAGGCACAAAAACCTACCTGCATCTTTGTCACAATTACAGTGCTTCCTTGCGTATAAAGAATCTTGACTCATAATTCTTCTCAATTAATTTCTACCAAGAGATCCTTACACCTTTGAAGAGAAGTTGTTAGTACTTATTACTGTTCCTAGAAGGGGGGGATGAAAATGGTGGGCAAGGTCTGTTGTTATTGTTGTTATTTTCTAATCCTGCCAATAATTGCCAAATAGGATAACCAATTCTGGCAAATGTTTTGGAAAAGTGAGGTGTCAAGGGGAAGGCAATGGAGCTGTATTTGTCACATAGACTCCCATTTTTAGATGAAGTGGAGAACTTTGCTCTACCTCCAGAACTGAAGTAAGATTTGCCTGCCAGTCTCCTGGATGGAATGGAACAAAAGTACGGTATATGCCTGGCTTCGCTCAGGCTGGAAAATGTTTGAGGCTGCTTTTAACTTCTTCTAACAAAAGTATTTTTTGAGATGATGGAGCAAAGTGCAGGCAAGATATGGGGACAGTTAGACAAGCCTATTCATCATATCAAAAACATCGGCTATTTTGTAACAGTAAGTGCACTTGATCATTCCTGTGACCTTAATGCTTCAGAGGTCTTATTTTATACAGTACACCAATTATATATGATTGTGGAACTGAGATTTTAAAAGCTTACCTCAAGGAAATGGAGAAGGCAGCAATAATAAATTATCAGTAACTCCTAATCACAGTAGCTATATACAACTCCAGATGATATCAGTGGTTGAAACCCAGGAATGAAAAGTTTTTCCACCGTCATCTCAGCTACCTCAACTTGGAAAATGCCTCGGATCTCTGATTTTAGGCAAAGTTACATATTCTGTGGCTCCAAAAATCATCTAAATTCTTTAGCTTTGAACATGTAATGGAGTACACTTTCCAGGATGGAAAGGTAGAGTATCAGCCAAATGAATAATTAAAAGAGTAATTGATTATATTCACCATTGCATTGTGGAAGCTTTATTGGTTGAGGGGTCTGTATTATTGCAAATTTATTTTTGTTCTATGTTCCTAGTGTAGGATTCCATTCCATAAACCATTATTAACAGAGTGATAAGAGTTTTAGAGAATTTGTAAAGGTAATTAAAATGTTCATCAGTAAATAATCTAGACCCTACAATTAGGTAGTACTTTCCAGTTAGATATCCAACTGCCATGAACTTCTACATTCTACATAGAATGTTCTACATGGAGCCTTAGGCTCCATGTACTGTATGTACCACTGGCTTATCTGAATAACATATTGGCTATTTTATAGTCTTTTCTTCAAAATATTTTCAAACAGGGCTCAGTTATTAAAAGCATCAATTTAAACAAATTAAATAATACTATATTCTTCACTTATTAAATAAGAAACATTAGCTAAAAATAAAATTTACTTGGAGGAAAACTCAGAGCAAAATTTGCTAACATTCACATTTCTGACCATTATCTCATTTGTCCAGAGGTTCAAACTGTATACAGTGTATACCTTCCAATTTAAAAATAATGATTTCAATCTAATTAAAGTTAGTTGTGCTTAAGTCCTACTGGAATCAATGAGTCAATGTTATTGCAATTATGTTAAAACACTTTAAATTCAATGGGACTTAAATGTGACTGTCTTTAATTGGACTCCAGCCAGTGTCGTTTGAAAAAATGCAGTCAGGACAGAGCACAAACTCTAGATTTACAAATCAAGGAAAGCTGAGAGCTGATTTACAAAGGGAAAAAAAATTCTTTGTAAAAAAATTTTTCTTCTTTATTTTCCTTTCAATTACTGTTGAATAATTGAAGCAGGAATTAGCCCTAGGAAGCAGGAAAGGAGAAACCACGTCTGAAATCTTATCAAGAAAACTGTAGGAACTAATCCAGGAAATCACCAGGATTCAACCCAAAGGCATATAACCCACTCCACCATAGAACCCAACCCTCCTGTCAAAACATCCAAGAAATTTAAGTATCTCAAAGATGGAATTCAAGTATTTTCATGTTAAAAACTGCCAGAAGTTAAATAAACTCAAATGATTTTATAGCCTGCTTGAAAAATGAAGCCATTTTACTTCCCATGGATAGGGGTGTGTGTGTGTACATGCACACAGAAGCCATTCATATTCTTTCCTTACATATGTCTATGGAGATTCTCAATAATCCAGGTCATGGTTGTCCCAGAGGTGCTTTTTCAAAAGGCAATGAGGCTTTTTTTTTGAGTTTTGAGTTTTATTTGATTTATATCCCGCCCTTCTCCAAAAGGACCCAGGGTGGCGCACAGGAATTTAAAATAACATATAAATAATACAAAATACAAAATTTAAAAAGCTATTAAATATTCAAACCTGCGCTAAAACCAATTAAAATCCCCATTTTAAAACTATCTAATACTAGTCACAGCGGAGGCTATGTTAGGCCGGCTTGATGAAATAGGTGTGTTTTTAAACACTGGCGGAAGAGGCGGAGGTCGGTGATGGTACGGAGTTCAGGGGGTAGGTCGTTCCACAGGACAGGGCCCGCCACAGAGAAGACCCTTCCCCTGGGTGTCGCTAGTCGGCATTGTCCGGCCGACGGCACCCTGAGAAGGCCCTCTGTGGGAGCGAATCGGTCTAAGGGATATATGGGGCAGGAGACGGTCTCGTATGTAACTAGGTCCCGAGCCATGGAGCGCTTTGAAGATGGTCATCAAGACCTTGAAGCGCACCCGAAAGACCACAGGAAGCCAGTGCAGCTCGCGCAGGATCGGTGTTATATGGGAGCATCTAGAGGTTCCCGTAATCACCCGCGCGGCTGCATTCTGCACTAACTGTAGCTTTCGAGTGCACCTCAAGGGAAGCCCCATGTAGAGAGCATTGCAGTAGTCGAGTCGGGATGTCACGAGGGCCTGAGTGACTGTGCGAAGGGCAGCCCGGTCCAGTAAGGGGCGCAATGGGCGCATCAGGCGTACCTGATGAAACGCCCCCCTGGCCACGGCCACCACATGGTCTTCCATGGACAGCCGGGAATCCAGGAGGACACGCAAATTGCGCGCCCTCTCCACGGGGGCCGGTGTTTCACCCCCAATGGCCAGAGTTGGAGTAATCGAAAGCTGCAGTTAGTCCAGAATGCAGCCACGCGGGTGATTATGGGAGCGCCTAGACACTCCCACATAACACCAATCCTGCGCGAGCTGCACTGGCTTCCTGTGGTCTTTCGGGTGCGCTTCAAGGTTCTGACGACCATCTTCAAAGTGCTCCATGGCTCGGGGCCTAGTTATATGCAAGACCGCCTCCTGCCCCATATATCCCTTAGACCGATACGCTCCCACAGAGAGGGCCTTCTCAGGGTGCCGTCGGCCGGGCAATGCCGACTGGCGACACCCAGGGGAAGAGCCTTCTCTGTGGCGGGCCCAGCCCTTTGGAACGACCTACCCCCTGAACTTCGCACCATCTCCGACCTCCGCCTCTTCCGCAAGTGTCTAAAGACACATTTGTTCCATATAGCCGGCCTAGCGTAACCTCCACAACTGACTTTAGATAGTTTTAAATTTGGGGATTTTAATTTGGTTTTAGCGCAGGATTTCATTGAATAAGTTTTTAAAATTTTTATATGGTTTTGTATGTATTTTTAATATTCCTGTGCGCCGCCCTGAGTCCGTTGGAGAAGGGTGGGGTATAAATTGAATAAATGAAATGAAATGAAATGAAGTCTTAGCTCCAAATATTTTCACAAAGAGTTATCTTCTTCTCCAACATCTTGCAAGCTCAGTCTTCAGGATGGCCTTTGATTTGACTCCTTATTGTTCTTTCTCTTCTCATTCAGTCACCAGATCTGCCAGCTTTTTCACTGATCTCAGCTGCAAAGTCTTGCTCTCCTTTTTCAGCAACAATTTTATCAATTAATTTTTATCAATTTGCACCAGTGGTGGGTTTCTGCAGGCTCGCACCTACTCGTGAGAGCCAGTTGGTGAAATTTAGAGAACCGGTGAGAGGGGGTTCCACCGGCGTACCTGGAAATAAATCTGGCCCGCTGCTGCCAGTGACCCAACGGGAAGGAAAGGAAAGGAAAGGAAAGGAAAGAAGAGAAGGAAGGAAGGAAGGAAGGAAAGAATGAAAGAAAGAAGGAAAGAAAGAAAGAAAGAAAGAAAGAAAGAAAGAAAGAAAGAAAGAAAGAAAGAAAGAAAGAAAGAATTTATCATCACAATTGAGTCCAAAATTTTGGTTGCTAAGCAAGAGCATTGTTAAATGAGTTTCACCACATTTTAAAAGGTGGTCACTCCCACCCTGTCACATGACTGCCAAGTCACGCCCACAAAACAGGTCACACCTACAGAGTAGGTTCTAAAAAAAATTGAAACCCACCACTGATTTGCACGTTGTTGATTTATTTTGTTTAAACAAGTGTTACCCCTTCTCTGCTAGCTTTCCTTTTGTCAAATTCCTCTCTTAATTCATTTTACAGTGCCACAATTAAAATAGTTTCTCTTCCCTGCTATTTCCATGATCACATCATCTTTTAAGACACTCAAGTCTCTCTACATATTGCAAGTCTCATCCAGAGATATGCAAAAGATAGATCAGGATTTAAAGGATCCTTTCCTCCCCCCCCCTTTCCCCCCCAATAATCTTGCATATAAGGAATATGTTGAGCCCCCAATTTTTAGCTTTAGCAACAGCAAAACTTTTCTCCGTTCTTGCACTAACTTATACTATGATTTTTTTAAAAAGCTGGAAGAGGGAACTAAGCAATATTGCTGCGGTTGAAGAAATGTAGGTTCCATTAGTTCTGTTCAGAAATCTTTAATTCTAAGCATGTGTTTTTTGTACTATCCTCAGCCTGCTAAATCATAGGGCTCTGTAAATAGCAAACAAGATACTTTAAACCTATAGTTTGTTCTCTCTTGTTATTGCTTGTAGACTTCACCATTTGTGTTTCCCAAATCCATACTTATCACTTGGTTGTTTTATTGTAAGCACTCATGTTTATTTGCTGTTTCCTTCCTTGGCCCATTGTGTTTCCAAATTGGAGCAGCTTTTACTCTGTACTTAAACCTCTGCAGTTTTGATCATTCCTGTATCTTGGTTTTTTTTGTTTTGTTTTGCTAACTGACCTTCTTAACAATTTCCCAATTTTTGTTACCTATTTGTCATCGATACACATCTGTCCAGCATAGATACTAATCCCACCCAACTGTATTTCACACCATATGATTGCAAATGCAGTTTGTAGTAAGTATATTACTGGTACTTACAGTAGCTGTTAGGAGAAGAAAGAGAGAATGTCATAATGTTACATGCAATATTTGAAGAAATAATTGTTGGAAAAAAGAGACCCTGCCAAAATCTCTTCTGCCTTGGGTTTTAATCATAGCTCTACTATGAACACGTGCTTATGAAAAATCTTAGTGTTTATTCAGTTTAATAAAGACCTATGTGCAATAAAGAAGAGGAAGCAGAACAACAATATAAGGCTGGCCTGGGAAAAGAAAGGGGAAAAAAACTTTTTTTTAAAAATCAGAAGAAACTTGAACTAGAGAAAGCAAACAAATAAACATAAAAGAAAGAAAAATATAAAAGGATGAAGAAAAAGAGGGGAGGAGAGGATTCAAGGTGGATTGTGGGGGAGAGAGGGACTATTTTCTATAATTATTGTAGATTGGCTCGTATTAAGGACAACTAGCTATCTCTTGGTTTCTCCTTTTTATATAACAACTAATCTCTTTCTAATCAGTTATTATTAAATTATATTCCATTTTTAATTAATTCACAGATCACTGGTGGCACAATCTGGACATCTGGAAAGATAATTGAATAGAACCAATTTATGTAAATGAGTAACAGTGGTGCACAGAAGTGTGGGAGGAGCTTTTATCAGGTTGGTGACCTAAGCAGGAATCTCTTAGAGCCGGTCCCTGCTTCTTTTCAGGATCTAGTGGTTTCAAGGTCAAGACAGTCCTGAGAAGAGAAGAACTGAATAAATGAAGGCAATAGAAGGAGATGTAGTAGTTCCTGTAGGAGGAAATGGTGCAGCTGAAAGATTGCTGTTCTATCAAGGCTAAGAACTGTTATATCACTTTCAGCTTTGAGCTTTTCTCTGAGGAGAAAACTGAGGTTTTCCATAAGAAAGTAAATTGGAGGAATGGCATTTTTTTCCATGGACAAAACATGGCAGTTGGATCAATTAAAAATCAATTGCCTGTCTCAAGATATCTCTTAGATATGTTCTAAAAATTCCTCAGAGTACATAAGAAAGTTGTCAGCTTAATCAGTCTTATAGACTTTTACCATTTTCTTACAGAAACAAGAACTCTATGGAATCAAGCACTTTATCAGAGGTAAATCATCCAGTATCCTGCAGATATTTTGAATTTCACCTTCCCCAGAAAGAGTTTCCATAGCCAAAGACAGGGGATTATGGAACCAAATTTTGTGCCTAGATTAATGTGATGTATATAAAACCATTCAGAAATATACTTAGCAGGAGATGTAGTCCTTCAAATAAATAGCACCTTTGCCTTATAGAAAACTATTGTGTATATCAGTGTTGGCAAACCTTTTCGGGAGCGGGCGTGCATATATGCGCCGGAAACCGGAAAAGCAGCCTCCCAGTGAGCATGCACGTGCCGGGAATATGATCTTCCGGTTTCCAATGCATGCATACACACTGGCCATTTGGTCTTCATGTGTGTCAGAAACAGGAAGACCAGGTGGCCGGTGTGCATGCATGTGCCAGAAACCAGAAGATCATCTTCCCGGCACACGCATGCACACACAGGATGGCTGCTCTTCCGATTTCCGGCACTCCTGTGAGCGTGAAGATCAGCTGGCCAGTGCGCTGGAACCTGGAAGAGCAATGGACAACGACTTGCGTGCCCAGAGAGATGGCTCTACGTGCCACTTCTGGCACGCATGCCATAGGTTCGCCATCACAGGTGTATATCAACGGTGCCGATGTTAAACTTCTCTAAGTACATAAAAATGACAATGCACATAATAAATGCAGTTATTTCTAATAAACCATGACAGATAAAAGTTTCTTCTTTCAATAGACGTTATTTTTATTTATGTTTTATTTCCTTATTTAGAAGCTTTTTTAAATGTAAAATAAAAATTAATAGTTCCAGTAAAATACTGTAATAATGTTAATTTTAAAATATTATAACAGGGTAGATTTAAACATGGAAACAAGACTTGTCTTGAATCTAATTCAGGAATAAATTTGCAATCAAATAATTATATGCTTTCATAATAAAACCATGACACTTATCATTGTATGAAAACTTAGGCTTATCAACATAATCAAGCATTGTGGAAAGCAAGACAAAATTGCTGTGCAATCCTGAAAAGTTAGAGTAACACTAGATTTATGGTCTTTCATTACACATATGTGTTCACTTTCTGATTATAAGCAGGCTATTTATCGACATAATGAAGAGACTGATGAATATTATTTTGTGTGGTCAGGGTTAATGATTAGGTGTACAGTTTCTTGTGTACAACCAGAGTTTTTGTTGTTGTTGCTGTTATATCTTTTGCTGTTTTTGTGAATTTTAATTATCCTTTGTGTATATTAAAACAAAAATAAAAATATAAGAAATTTGTTAGTTTGAAAACTTGAAGAATAGCATCAGATGGGGAAGACTGGATTAGAATTTAATAATCTATTGATCATGAGAAATAGCATTTCTGGAAGGAACTGGGCAGAGGTAGGAGGAGCAGAAAACTGAACTTTTTTCACTGAAATAAACGGTCAGAGTCACTGTAATTTCTACTATTTTTTTCTCTAGTCATCACCAATATTGTTTCTTTAAGTCCTGGGTGTACTGGTTTTAAGGTTTGCATGAGTGTTGCTCTACTCCAGGCATAGGCAGGGCCAGAGCCCATATTGGTAGAAGAACTTGATACTGGGAGTATTTATATATTTTAACCCAATTTCAAGGCCATTTAATTCCTTTACAGCTCTGGGTTTCCTACAAATAAAAGAGAAAGAAAAGAGCACTTAAAGGCTTATCAACATACAAATTCATATTAAAATGGCAAGCTGTCAAATTTCTGCTCATACGCTGAAGTGCTTCTCCCAGTGGTAGGTTCCTACCAGTTTGGACTGGTTTGGCTGAACCGGTAGTGCTTTGGCAGCTTGGGTCACTGGAACTGGCAGCGACCCAGGCCTGCCACGCCCCCGAACTGGTTCTCCCAGCGGCGCCATCTTGTTTTTGGTTTCTGTGCATGCGCAGAAGCATGCCGTAGCGATGCCGTAGCGTACGATGCCGTAGCGGTGATGTGCCAGTGCCTGGAAGCCGTGCGGATCTGGATGGGAAGTAACGGACTCAGGCTCAACCCGACCAAGACCGAGTGGCTGTGGTTTCCGGCTGCCCGATTCAACCAGCTCACTCCATCGCTGGCCATAGGGGGCGAACATCTTGCCCCTGTGGATGGGGCGCGCAATTTGGGTGTCCTCCTGGATGCCCGACTGTCCATGGAAGATCAAGTGACAGCCATAGCCAGGAGGGCGTTTTACCAGGTTTGCCTGGTTCTCCAATTGCGCCCCCTATTGGATCGGGACGCCCTTCGCACAGTCACTCATGCGCTCGTGACATCCCGACTGGACTATTGTAACTCTCTCTACATGGGGCTCCCCTTGAGGTGCACCCGAAGGCTTCAGCTAGTCCAGAACCCAGCTGCGCGAGCAATTATGGGAACCGCTAGGTTCACCCATGTAACACCGCTCTTGCGCGAGCTGCACTGGCTACCTGTCGTCTTTCGGGTGCGCTTCAAGGTGTTAATTATCATCTTTAAAGCACTCCATGGCTCGGGACCTAGCTACCTGCGGGATCGGATCCTGCCTCATACATCCTCACGGCCGATTCGCTCCCACAGAGAGGGACTTCTCCGGGTGCCGTCCACTAGACACTGTCAGCGGGCGACACCCAGGGGAAGGGGTATCTCTGTGGCGGGCCCGGCCCTCTGGAACGACCTTCCCCCCGATATTAGGACGACCACGGACCTCCGCTCCTTCCGTCTTAAATTAAAAACTCATCTTTTCTGTCTGGCCGGCCTAGGATAGTCTCTCTGTCTTTGGGGTTTTACTGGGTAGTTTTAGTATAGTTCAGTTTTAATGGGAAATTTTAGCGCAGGTTAGGTTTAATTTGTTTTTAAGAAATGTTTGTATGTATTTATTGTTTTTATTTTACCTGTGCACCGCCCCGAGTCCCCATGGGGAGAGGGAGCGGTTTATAAGTATTAAAATTATTATTATTATTATTATTATTATTATTATTATTATTATTATTATTATTATTATTATTATTATTATTATTATTATTATTATTATAGTACTGTGGATGTGCATGCAGCGTGACCACTAGCGAACCAGCCGTAGTGGCTGTCAGAACCAACCCCTGGCTTCTCCTTAACTGCCTCTTTTGAAGTGTCAGTGGAAGTTGCGACAATAAAGATCGATAGCCTCATTTAGTAATTGTGCTCTGTGCTCACCAAATCCTCATCCATGGTCAGCTTGTGAATGAAGGATCCTTTATTTCTGGTTGTTGTTTTTTTACTTAAAAAAACCCCTGTAGCAATGAATTCAGCAGATGGTTGATGTGTCCCACCAGCAGTAGAGATAAGGCCTAGAAAAAGGTTATAGCAACCCATACATTCCATCCTGGGAGAGAAGTTCACACATGTTTCTTCAGTAACCAGTCCACAAGTGATTACATCCTTGGGGTTCTGGCATAGGAATCAAGCTGTAGTCAAAATTACATTCTGTTTTCAATTTGGCATATTTTGCAAGAGTTTGGGCAATAATCACAGCACAAAGGCCAAATTTCTCATGCCAAATGTAATGCAGAAACAGCACTTAGGAGGCTCCCTTTGCTGTCAGAATCATTACTTATTTGTTATTATAAACCGAAAGCAACGGTGGGTATAATTCTAGCGCATGTTTCATGGAATTTAGTTTGGAAGCACTAAATCTATGTATAAAAATAGGCAGAGGCAACAGTGAGAAAACAGACATAATCTGCCCCTTGAAGAGCATAATTGCAAAAATTCAGCAATATTTTTAGCATTTAACACCAACACAATACATTAAATGTCCTTTACTGAGCCATTTACTTTGGGATAAATGCTTTCTTGAGAGAAGATAATTAAAATCTCTTTCTTGGACTGATCAACTGAAATGTAAGTTTTCTGCTAGGTTACTAATAAATTAAAAGGCATCATGGAGCTATAGTCCATTTCTTTTTGCTTTGAAAGACAAAAGACAAAAGTGGGAAAAATGCAGAAGGGCATGTAAGCACCTAAGTGAGGAAAGGAAAATGAATAAAACAGTAATGTTGGTGTCTGCAGCAACTCTTGTCATTTCTGAGTTGTTTTGACCTCTGGGACAGATGGTGAGAGATAGATGCTGGGAAGGGTCTTTTGTCATCTACCTTATTATTAGTTAAACCAATCTCTGTATTTAAGACATAAAGAGTCTTCCTGTTATTGTCTAACTTGTGCTTTGCTCTCCTCAAGATAGTTGAGGTAAAAGTGAGTTTTATCTGTGTCTTAAAGCAGGGGTCCCCAACCTTTTTGGCACCAGGGACCGGTTTCATTTTAAAGAAAATTCCGCGGACCGGTGGGCATGGCTCGGCTGGCATAGAGGGGGAGCGGGAAGGGAGGGGGAACTGGTGGCGCATGCACGTGCGGGGTGTGTGTGAGTCAGCTCACTTGCTCCTCTCAGCCCCCAACGGTGCAAGCGACCGCGCCTGCGCTCTCCCACTCCTGGTGCGCGCTCTGCCCAGGGGGCTGCTCCTCCTCCTCTTCTCCGGCCCTGCGGCCCGGTTCCTATCAAGCCACAGACCGGCACCGGTCCGTGGACCGGGGGTTGGGGACCCCTGTCTTAAAGAATCTAGCTTTTATTTCAGGTATAAGTATCTATTAGCATTCACAGATAGTTGAACTAAGCCCGTAGTGTGCACTGAAGACAACTAGATTATGAACATATTTTTAATGGATAATCAGAAATTGATGTTGACTAGAACCATGGGCGCCGCCCTGGGTCCTCTGTGGAAAAGGACGGGATATAAATTTAAATAAAATAAAAATAAAAAATAAATAAATAAAATGTACTGTATCCTTCCCATTTCCAGTGTGCCATGTGAGCCAATGCTTTTGGGGGTGACAGAAGAGTCTGTTTCTACTAATAAGCCCAAGTCTGACATAACCTGGCCAAGTTTCCCAAGAGTTTCTTTCCAATCTCTCCTATCTTCTCCTAAAGGCATTGCAGTCACCAGTCTTTCTGATTAAATTATCCTTGAAAACACAGTTGAAAGTTTTTGTGAAATTGTGTGTAAAAATCATCTTTAATATCACCAGGATAATGTGGATAGGCACATAAATTGAGGCTGTGTCTGCAAATGTTAAGATTGCTGGCCAACTCAAGAGTGTTAAAAGGCTAACCTACTTTTAAATGCTCCCATCTATAGTGAAAGTAATTTCCTTTGGATGTTTTTTTTTTTGTTGCAGACCAAGGCAGAATAACAGAGTTGGAAGGGAGCTTGAAGGTTTCCTCATCCAACCCCCTGCCCAACCAGGAAATCCCATACCATTTCAGACAATTTCTTCTTTAAAACCTCCACTGTTGGAGTATCCACAACTTTTGAAGACAAGTCATTTCACTGATTAATTGTTCTAACTGTCAGGAAATTTGTCCTTAGTTCTACGTTGGTTCTCTCCCTGATTAGTTTCCACCCATTGCTTCTTGTCCTGTTTCTTGTCTTGTTCAGGTGCTTTGGAGAATAAGTTGACTCTCTCTTCTTTGTGGCAGCCCCTTAGATATTGGAACACTGTTATTATGTCATCTCTAGTCCTTCTTTTTATTAAACTATACATACTGAATTCCTGCAATTGTACTTCATATGTTTTAATCTCCAGGCTCCTAATCATCTTTGTTGCTCTTCTCTGCACTCTTTCTAGAGCCTCAACATCAGTGCTACCTTTTCATTGATGTCTGATACTTGTGTGGTTTTGATGATTGATTAAGTTAGTCTCAGTTTAAAGAATCCAGCTACTGAGATTTTGTAACTTGTGCTCTCAGGCAATAATTTAATTTTAATGAATATGATGTTCGGTGCATACATTTCAAGTAGAAATGTCCAATTTTGCCATGATACATTTATGCTTTGTTGTATGCCTGATTCCTTGGTCAGTTGCAAAATTTTCACCAGAAATTTGCCACAGTTACTTTCAATGCTGGTACTTTAGTTTGTCTGACCGCAATAGCGCTTCCATTGTTTGATTAATCATTTCCAGTCTTCCTTTATGACTCTGAAATATGAACAGTATTAAAAGCAGACCTAGGCAAGCTTCATGCTTTCCTAATGTGGTGCATATGGTGTACATTGTGAGCTTTCTACATTACTCATTCCAGAATGATAAAATTAGACTGAGATGCTGTGAATAACCTACAATTGAGGATAAATGATAAAAACGGAGACTCAGATTGTTTGAACATATATGCAGAATGGCCAAACACTGCCCCGGGAAATGACTTGTATGGCGGAAAATCCAGTGAACAGGACCAAAGAAAATATGGGCAAAACAAATTAAAGATGAAAACCCTAAATCTCAATTTAAATGAAGCATATTATTGAAAAACATAGAAAACTGTTGTATAGCCTTAGGACAGGGGCACTAATGGCAATACACTGGCTTTGAGGTCAGCCCTGCCCAGATACTTGCTAAGGAAACAAAGAAGAACATTTTTAATGGAGTGTCCTGCTATTTAATTACTCAGTATTCTTTTAGCATTCTGCTGACGTTCAGAAGCATTTTCTTTCACAAAGGCTCCTGCTGAGTTCATATCTCCAACAAGTAGACAATTACATTTGACTGGTTTGCAAAAGAAGCATCAGTGCTTGACAGTACACAACAGTCATATTACATCTTGATGTTTTATCACTTATGAATATACCGGATTTTCCGGAGTATAAGACGCGACGCACCTTTTTTCCTCTAAAAAGAGGCTGAAAATCTAGGTGCATCTTATACATTGAATACAGCATTTTTTTGCCTCTTGAAACCCCGCCCCTTCACCAAAATGGCCAGGCGCATACCCTTATGGAGGCTTCCAGAGAACTCCTGGGGGCTGGGGAGGGCAGAAATGAGCAAAAAACAAGGCGTTTTTGCCCCCCCCAGCCCCCAGCAGCACTCTATAAGCCTCCATAAGGCTATGCATGCTATTTTTTGACGGCCGTTTTTCCTCGTTTTGCCCCCCCCTCCCAGGAGCACTCTGCAAGCCCCCCCAAGGCTATTCATGCCTTTTATTTGAAAAAAAGGGCCCATTTTCATGAAAAACAGGCCATTTGGGGGAGGTTTGCACAGTGCAAAAAGGGTTTTTTTCCCCCTTTTAGAAAGCTGTTTAGTTAGAGTGATTGGTGAGAATTACGTTGGTCAAGTACTGTGCCTGCAGAAACAAAGATTTGTTCCAAAGGTGGTCAGTGATTTCCTTCTCCAGCACAATGGTAAATACACCTGGAAACATCTACCTACCTACTATCTCTCTCCCTACCTATCTACTGCATTTCTCTCTCTCTCTCTCTCTCTCTCCCTCCTTCTCCCTACCTATCTACACACTCTCTCCCCCTACCTATCTACTGTATTTCTCTCTCTATATATATATTTATTTCTCTCTATCCCTCTACCCACTTATCTATCTACACACACTCTCTCTCCCTACTTACCTACCTAGTGTATTTGTCTCTCTCTCTTTCTCTCCCCCTCTACCTACATACCTACCTACTCTCTCTCTCTCCCTACCTACCTACTGTATTTCTCTCTCTCTCTCTATCCCTCTACCTACCTACTTTAAAAAAAATGCCTCTTCAAAACCTGGGTGCGTCTTATATTGCAAAAAATACAGTATTTTCCTTTTTGGGACTCGTGGCCTGCTGAACCTTGCTCTTATTTTAGAGTAAGTGGATCAGGGTACCCAAATGGATCATTTGTATTAATTTTAGAGACCCATGCAGTTGTTTTATGGCATTAAAGCTGTAGGGCACAACAGTGGCAATTGCTCAGAGCTTCAAAAAAGAGTGGTAATATTTTAAATGATCATATGAATTGGCATGCTTTATTAAAAACAATACAACTAACAAGCTAAAATCCCTTTCCAGAATTTGGGGTTTCCCTTCATATTCTGCTTACTAGATACTGCCTTTGGTCGTTAAAAACTAATGAAGAAAGAAACTACATCGATGTAAGACATAGTGAGAAGAAAGAAAGTTAGAATCAAAAGAATCAACATTGGCATGTTATCTCTAGGACATGCCAAATCTCAAGAAGATTCGATTAAGGTATTTTCAGTTGTGACAGCTCTCACCATGTGGTAGCAGTTCAACAATGAAACGAATCACCCAGCAACTTCTATGATGTTTACCAGATATGTTCCACCTTTAAGAATGGTGTAGTTTGGATTCCTTCATTAAACAGAAGATGACCACATGGTCTAAATGGGCCCTTTCAATTCTGTGAATGAATTTACACCACTGTATTTACCATGCCCTTTTTCTCATTTTAATTCTTCTGTGTTGCCATTGGTCACTTTTTTATTTTTTGCCTCATGCAGGAAACATATAATGTGAACACCATTTTCTTTCTGCATTGGAAGCCACATTGTTTTGTAAATGAAGAGTCAACATCAGGAGTTCATGCTAAAGATATTGCTAAGGGTAAATTGCTTTTGGATTTCCCCTGAAATCCTCCCTAGATCTGGGCTACTCCCCTCATATTTCCAAACAGAATTGCTGCCAGCTCTGTAAATGTATAATCAGCCCTTTTAATACTCTAAGGATAAGTGGCAGATGGACATTCTGGTATGTTTATTTCCCATAGCCTCTCCTCAACAGTTATGTGCACAAATTTTTATTTAATTAGTATTAATTTATTTCTTATGAAATAAATATATACACATACATATGGAAAACAGATGAGCATACCAACATCTCACTGTTTTATTTATTACTTTTCTTTGGGCTCTGAATATTCACTATACTCTGAATCTAGGTAGAATACATGATTAAATAAAAAACACTGGATATAAATAAATAATAAATAAATAATCTTCAACACTCTAGAACATTCTAGCTCCATTTATACAAGACTTATTTTAGTATGGAGCTGTAGCAGTCATTTCCTCCAAAGTAACTAGTTCATTTCAAAAACATTCAGACCAAGGACAATTCATTTAAATTACTGAATTAATAGATTATCTTTACTTTTACTTTTTTTTACTTTTTATTACATTTCTATACCACCCTCTCTCCCCAACGTGACTGATTTTTCACCATATTAAAGAAAGGTTAGTTGGATGAAGTTAGATTCAAAGCCTTCTTAAAGCTTCCTCAAAGTAGAAGCTACATTATAGAGCCCATGATATCACTTTCATATTTAAATTACTATTATGGAAATTTCCATTCTTATTGCTTAAACATTCTGATTGTTATTTTCTCACTGTAGTGTTTACCTTTAAGATTGACTAGAGAATTACAATCCTCAGATCATTTATTATGGATCAAAACTGTTGCAGTTAGTGAACTTATTCCAGAATGTAGTAACAGGTGTGATTGAATTTAAAAAAGAAGAATTAAGCAGATTTATAATTTCAGTAACACTTGAGATCATAACACTTGATATCTCAGTAACACTTGAGATGATCAGAAACCATTTTTCTCTGGACAATGAAAATTTAAGACAGTTCAAAATTCCTGCTCTCAGAAGCAGTAAAACAATGGACCAGAGTTCCTGTATAATTAACCACATTTCTTTGTTGCTATCCACTTGTTGAAACATCAAAATATAGGAGTTGACAGCAATAGCTCTCAGATGTATACAAGGAAAAAGAAGAACAGGTCAGCAAAATATCTAAGCATCTGGATTCTTAAATAGGTTGTGCCAAATAGATTGTTTAGAACTGGATTATTGTAAAAGGGGACAGACAGTATATTTCCTGTCTACTGTAATGTTTTATATCGCATTTGCTCACCTTACATCATTTCCCCAACATACTGTAGATCAGTTTTCTTTTGCATTTTAAAGCACACTTTTTAATGACAATTTGTACTGTCATAACATTGCTTTCCTGCTCTAAGCTACATGTAGAACTGCAACTGAGTTTCTGCATTTCTACTTTCTTTAACATCAGAGGGCCATTCTAGGTTTGTTCGGAATAAAGTAATGGAAAGGTATTAATTTTTACAGGGAGGGGGTCTAATCTTTCTGTGAGGCTAACTGGTCAAATTCAAGATCATTTTCATTTTGGATACTCTGTATTTTTCTTAAACGATGGTGGTAAATTCTTTATTCATTTCACACTTTATCAAGAAGTAGCCAGAAAGCGTTTAAAAATACTTTAGCAGAATAATCCTATATATGCTGATTCAGAACTCTCATTAAGTTCAATTTGTGTAAGTTCCTACATAAGTAGGCCAGTCATAGCTGAGTGCAGCCTACATGTGACAATTTTATAGCTACACAGAGGATTATAGCCCAAAACTGGAGGTAGCCTCTTTCAACATGAATTCCTGGTTTTGATCAGATGTTTCTTCTTTTTAAATTGCTAATTACCTTAAGAGCTCTTTTGGTAAAAAAAAAAAAAAAAAAAAAAGGATTTAAACCCATGTTGTCATAAGTCATATGAAGATAGCATGTGGATATTGTGCCTGGATACTTTCACTAATGTTTCAGTAATGTTATGATAAATTGCTGCTTTTGCATTGGAACATTGACTGTGTATCAATATTTTTTTCTAATGGTAGTATGTAGAAAATTATAAGCAGTTGACACTTCATTTAAACTTTTGTGCCAAGGCATGGTTCATAAACATTTTAGAAAAATTGATTATGTGTTTTTAGAGATTGTGATAAGAAAAGAGGTTAATGGAAACATTGAACAGCCACAGTTAAGCAGTAATGTGGGGCAGATTGAGTATCGTTCTTCCTAGAAATACTAAATTTCAGAAGGGACTCCTAGAATGAGTAAAGAACTTGTCCTTAAGACCATGTTGTAGCCATCTTGTGGAAAAGTAGCAGATCCAATGAGAAGAGAGCTTGAGAGGGTACAGCATAATCATTATGGAACTAAGGAGGAGCAATCCAGCGAGAAGATTGTAGAAGATGGCACGAAGCAACATGTAACAAACTACAGAGAAGGTTGGAAGTATCTCCTCCATTCTGGCCATACTTGTTTGGGGCTGGCTATCCAAAAGGACAATAATTATAATGGATTACACATACATGTATCAATAGGGGATTATCATTTATCTAGATTCAATACTCTTGTCAGTAAAGTTTATTTGAAAATGAGAAGAGACTGATAGTCTAAGTTTATTCCATTTTAAATCCACCACAAGCCAGAAAAGTATTTTAGTATCACTTTAAATATTAATTAAAACAACTAAGGTGATTATGCAAATGATCTCTAAAGGTGTGTTGTGGTAGAGTTACCTACTCACAAAGTAACTGGTCACGTCAAAAATCACATTTTATTTAATAAAAATTAAAAGTACCAAGTGTGAATGCACTGGGTTGCATTCATTCATATGCATATCATTCTCAAAAAGCGAAACTTTCTGTGCTAAGAAAAAAACATAGAAATAATTTAGAAAGACCCATGAAGGAAAACACCAATAAAATGGAGCAGCTGTTTCACAGCAATTTGGGAAACCACAATTCCCCTTTTCAACCTGATTTTTTTTCCTCTACTCCCGATTGTCCTCTGAATTTTTAGCTTTTCCCTATTTTGTGGCCTGTTTTAATTTTAAAACACTTTCCTACAGTATTTTTCCTTTGAGACTTAATATAATTTGAAGCAGGGCTTTCCAAGCAAAGGTCAAAACAATTTTCATTTCTAGGTGTGCTTCTGAATCAATATTTTTTGTGCAGCTATCTTGTCTCAGGTACAAAGTTTTAAAGACCATCCAGATGTGGACATTTTCTAAGTTCAAAAAAAGAAGGATGAAGTGGAGTTGGATGTGATCCTTTCTCTATCCAAGAGAAACCTTTATTTATGATGAGATGCCACAATGTTCTTAAAAGCAAAAATGCAGTGGGAAGTCTTTAAAAAATTCACATTGAATTGACAGCATCATGGGAGGACTTGCTAAAAACTGGAAAAAGTAGAAAACTATGTAGTATGTTATTTCTTGAACCACCTTTTTTCTGCTTTTGCTTATCCGTTGATCTATCTGCATATTATTTAATAACAGCATTCATACAGCACCTGCATTTAAGCACTGGAAATTAAATAATACCATAATATTCTGTGTATCAATCTTTTTCCAGAAATTGAAAACTACCTGTTAGTGGCATAGTTATAAAATAAAGTAGAGGCCTTTTTTCTATCTTCCTCTATCTCTCTGACTTTGGAGAAAACGTTGCTTTAGCATGCTCTCAATATTATTGTTGCTACTTTAACTTAATCCAATAGTCAACCTCATTTTATTTGGTAGTGCTTTCTGCCTTTTCCAGCCCCCACCCCCATCTGTAAACTTGCCATATTGTTTAATTGAATTACATTCTACATGCCTTGCTAAAGTGCAGTTAGCTTTATTGCTCCCAAGAGGAATGGCGGCTTTCCCCCCCCAAAAAAGCTTTGTTATCTTGGCCAACAAGCTATTCACTTTTTCTCTTGGTACCTTTCCACAGATGGAACCCCCTCCTTTAGACCCTGATACACAGACACCATTACTTAGTTCTGCTTTTCCTCTCTCCTTCTATAATCTATCTACATATTAAAATGAGTTTGTCCCTGATTTACATGCGTAAGAAGGGATGTAATAATGAGGACGTAGATTAGAAGATTTAGCACAATCGTTTGTGTAGATTGTGTCCCATCAAAGGGCAGCTCTGACAAGCTGAGATTAAGGAGCAAACAGCTGCCGCTGGAATTCAGTCCATTTGTTTGTTTGCTGTTTTCTCTCTTGACTCTAGCAAACAGTCTCATTAACATGCAAGTGATTTGCTTCTTAAGCCTTTTTTTTTTTTTTGCTTCCTCCTTTATTATTGAGGGAGTCACTGACAAGCTTTAAAGAGACTGCGTGGCCCACTTCTAGATCTGTATGCAAATCAAGATTAAAACAAGCAGGAATTAATACATAAAGAGAACAGAAACATAACACCTTTTGATGAGGGAATCTCAAGGTTAGGATAATAGCGCAGAAAACAAACAAGTACCCTATTTTATCTTTTGGAATATATATATAATATTGATGTTTAATTGTATCAAATACTTCATTGGACAACAGCAACATGCGATAATGCAAATTTCAAGTGCCTGATCAAGAACAATTCCTTTCCCCTTGAGGTTAAATAGTAAGGGAGAACTTTTTGTTATTGCTGTTCCCTTTCTTGCTCCTTGGAATCTCTCCTTGCCAAGAGTGATTGGTTGTACAAAAGGGGGGGAAAGCATCTAGGTCCCCATCTTCCAAATGATAGATGGAAATCTTCTAGAACAGGAAGAAATCATAATGACTTTTAAAATCAATAAGTAGATAAGAGTGGCACCAGGTTCAGTTTTATTTTAAGGGATCAACTCAGATTGCTTTCCTGGTTTCCTTTAAAGGTTGCCTGAAGTCCACTAACCACTTTACACTGGTCCTACCCATTGTTCCTTTGTCCTACCCATTGTGTCTTTGTTCCCATTTCAATACAATACAATACAATACAATACAATACAATACAATACAATACAATACAATACAATACAATACAATACAATACAATACAATAGCAGAGTTGGAAGGGACCTTGGAGGTCTTCTAGTCCAACCCCCTGCCTAGGCAGGAAACCCTATATCAGTGATGGCTAACCTTTTTTGGCTCAGGTGCCAAAAGCGGGGGGGAGTGCAGGGGGGGGTCATGCATGGGCGTGCCACACCCATAATGCTATGTGCGCGACCCCCTGCTTTTGGTGTGCTTTTTTCGCCCTCCCCAGGCTTCAGAGGCTTTCTAGGAGCCTGGGGAGGATGAAAACAGCCTTCCCCCCACCTCCAGAGGCTTCAGGAGCTTCCCAGAAGCCTCCAAAGGGCGAAAAACAGCCTCAAAAGAAGGCCTAAATCATCTGGCCAGTGCACACATGTGCGCTAGTGCTGACAGAGCAACACCTCGCGTGCCCTAAGGAATGGTTCCGCGTGGCACCCCTGCCATAGGTTCGCCATCACTGCCCTATACCATGTCAGACAAATGGCTATCCAACATCTTTTTAAAGACTTCCAGTGTTGGGGCATTCACAACTTCTGGAGGCAAGCTGTTTCACTGGTTAATTGTTCCGTCAGGAAATTCCTCCTCAGTTCTAAGTTGCTTCTCTCCTTGATTAGTTTCCACTCATTGCTTCTTGTTCTGCCCTCAGGTGCTTTGAAGAATAGTTTGACTCCCTCTTCTTTGTGGCAACCCCTGAGATATTGGAACATCATGTCTCCCCTAATCCTTCTTTTCATTAAACTAGACATACCCAGTTCCTGCAACCCGTTCCTCATATGTCTTATCCTCCAGTCCCCTAATCATCTTTGTTGCTCTTCTCTGCACTCTTTCTAGAGTCTCCACATCTTTTTTACATCATGGAGACCAAAACTGAATGCAGTATTCCAAGTGTGGTTTTACCAAGGCATTATAAAGTGGTATTAACACTTCACATGATCTTGATTCTATCCCTCTGTTTATGCAACTTAGAACTGTATAGGCTTTTTTGGCAGCTGCTGCACACTTCTGGCTCACGTTTAAGTGATTGTCCACTAGGACTCCAAGATCCCTCTCAGTTACTATTATTGAGCAAGGTGCCACCTGTACTGTACCTGTGCATTTTGTTTTTCTTGCCTAAATGTAGAGCCTTACTTTTTTCACCATTGAATTTCATTTTGTTAGATAGTGCCCAATGTTTGAGTTTGTCAAGATTCTTCTGTATCTTAAGCTATCTTCTGGAGTGTTGGCTATTCCTGCCAGCTTGATGTCATCTGCAAATTTGATGAGTTCCCCATTTATCCCATCATCCAGATCATTGATGAAGACGTTGAAGAGTACTGGGCCTAAAACAGAGCCTCACTGGAGCTCTAATCTTTTTATTTAAACCTAATGATCATGATTTAGTTGCTCTTGCATGTTCTTAACAAATTCAAAATTCTATTTTAGAAAGATGTATTTGGTGCGAGTTTATTTATTTATTTAGTGTTTGGCATATTGTACATAACCTATTTGGCACAAGTTTACTAATTAGTCAGTCCTGTCTGGTTCAGGTGAACTGGTTGTGGTGGATGGGGGAGGCTCCTCCCACCTGCCCCAACGTAATGTGTGAGCCCTCGCATGCACAGACCCAGCGCATGTGCTCACATTTACAAATCGGTAGGGAAGGTAAGTGAATCCCACCACTGGTCTGGCAGCAGCTGCAGTCCGCACAGCACACATGAGTTTGAGTGCTGCAACCGCCAGTCCAGCCCTCCAAGCAGCAGGTGGAGGCAGACACACACACTTGGCCTAAAAAACATTTTTTTAAATGCAAAGAGTTATGTACTTTAGTAAAGTGCAGCAGTTGTGTGTTTATGCACCATATATGCACTGCAGAAATCTCTCTGACCACTAAATGTCAGCAAATAGATACAGAGTCATCTAAATGAGTGTCGACTGCCTGGGGAATTCTGGGAGTTAAAATTACACATGTTAAAGTTGCTGAGGTTGAGAAATGCTGATCTAAATCTTTGCTTCCGGTTTATCATCAGGATTTTAAAGCCCAGAAAAAGTATCTCTACTCTTCTTTCCTATCCCAGGTCTTGAGTTTTATAAGTGCTGCATTAGAATGGATGTTCTGACTTTGGGTTCAGGCAATAACACTGTGTTCTCTTTCCTCCTCACCTCACATGCTAAATCAGAGGTGTCAAACTGAAGACCTGGGGGCTGGATCCTGCCCGCAGGCTGCTTAAATGTGGCCCACAGGGCCACTCTAGAAACAGCAAAGGACCAGGCCTTGGTGACTCTATCAGCGAAAACGGAGCTGGGGAGGGGCACAGACCCATTCTGGCCACATCCACTCTAGCCCCCTGAGGTCAAACTCAACCCTGATGTGGCCCTCAATGAAATCAAGATTGACACCTCTGAGCTGAATAGTCTTCTGGCTTCCATACAGCAACTCTGATATCTAACTATTCTGTTGCTCTTTTTTCCTACTTCTCAGTTAGCATTGAGCAATAAATACGTACATGTATATTTTATGTGTTGTAGTATTTCAGTTATGAATCTTTTTTTTCCAGTCGCTTCAGAGATGGTGTTCCAAAATAAGAGTGGATCCCATCATTATTTTCCTATCTAGGTGGGACTGTACCTTTTTTTTTTTTGCCTTGCCAACTTAACATTTCTCTTCTTTTGCTGCAATGGCACTGAACGCCACCAGAGAGCCTCTATTGTCACTCTCCAACTACTGTGAATTAGTATTTCAGCTGCTGTAATTGTCCTAGCTGTTGTAAGAAGTTGGAATAGGGAGATTTATACAAAGCACCAAAGTTGGAGTGCCCGAATCCCCAAGGCAAGTACCTCACTTTTCTGCATTTATTTTTATTTATTTATTTAGTTTGTCACTCCTGTACAAGATAACAGGGATAAGAATAAACATGAATAAGAACACAGGAAATGGGTACAAATAAATAGGGACAGTAGGACAGCGACATTTGGACCATGTTTGATTTTGAGGCAGACAAGAAAAAATAATTCAGGGTCAAAGCTGGAGACCATAAGCAGTCAGAAGAGGAAGGTTCATGACATCCCCCACAGATCAAAATAAGATCAGTCCCTGCAAGCTGAGCTGTTCTACAGCTGAACTGGGAGAAAATGGTCCCCAGATTCCAGTGACAGTGTGTGATCACAAGGCAATAGAGCCATAGAAAACATAATTTTCTCCAACCACCAGAATTTGGGATTGGAGGTAAAAGAAATAAAGAGAGCTCTATGCCTTTAAGAGTTGCTTGGCTGTCCTGCTATCTGTGATGTGGCGAGGCAGGGAATGCACTGCTGATACTAACCAAGTTTGCCAGCTATGCTTTTCTCATGGTTCCCACACAATGGGCTGTTTTTTGCCCACCTGCAGATAATGCTTAATTAGGCAAGAAGTTGATTAATTTGAGATAATTGACAGCTAATTACAGTCCTGAGGACTCATTAATTTGACTTCTCATCTCAGTGAATTGGCTGAAGGGGGTCAGGTGATCTCCCCTCCCCAATATGTCTCTATCTACTTGTTAGTCTCCAGGATTATGGAACTGAAGACGCTCACCTCAGATTTTGCTGAAGGCAGATCAAGGTGTGAGTGAGGCTTCCTGCAAGGAAAGGTTGAATATTCTGAGGTAGCAGGGATATAAATTGAAATAGCTTAAAAGGATGGTTTTTATCCTAATTTCTTAACCCATTTTTAAAAAAGAGAACAGATGTACAGTATCTATTTAGAAAAAAACATTGCACCTAAACTGTGTGTAAAAAGCCGCACTGGAATACTACAGTAGACTATCGTATTTGAGATACAATACAATGCACTTCAAATTGAAACAACAGTGTGTCACTAAGAATATAATCAGTTAGTTGTGGATAATGGGTATTGAAGTCAAACAGAATCGTAAAACACTTAATTGGAGACAACTGTCACACAGTGATAGAGAAATACAAATAATTAGAAGATTGGCAGATTGAGAAAAATATTAGGCAGTTGGAAGGAAATAAAATGCAAATACGCTAAACAATTAGTATTTCTGTAAAAAATTTAAATGTACCAAAAGCACATACAACGATCATTTGCAAATTAGTATTGATGAAGATAAGTATGCTGGGAAAAATGTGATTAAGATAGATTATAAAATTATGTTTTAGAGGTGCCATCTTCCCCAATGAAGAGTTTTTTTCTTAAAGTGTCCCTAGTAATAGGTGTAGAGTTAAGATGTAACCTATGTGAATGGATGGCCATATATGTCTTTTGTATGATGTATACCCTTCATTATAAATGGCACTCTTTGGCTTTTACAGAATGCCTACTGTAAAGTTAAAAATAATCCTTAAATGCATATTTCTGTTTTCTGAGAATGAAGTTAAGCAGAAAACAACACTAAGCTGACTAACAATCTAGGTAATATTACAACTTAATGTAGCTCATATGATCTGCTTTTCTCTACCCTAAAGTAAATATAAGTTGACCTTCTCTTTTTTAAATACGGTATATTTCAATCAGCTAGCTGGATTATCAAATAATACAGTTGTGTTGTATTATGGGTTAGCTACCCAGAGATGCTCCTGTGAAATGGGCAGTCATATAAATTGAATTAAACACTTCTGTAGTGTTGCAGCAGGACTTTAAAGATGAATATATCTGTTGTGGTATATAAATTTAACAATGCCTGAAATGAAAGCTATAAAACCCAAATAAATTCATTCATCTTAAGGTGTTACAAGACTCACTATTAGTTTCTTCCTCTAAATATAATTAATGCTAAATGTTCAAGTGTTCATTAAAACACATCCATACATTCATATTTCACTTGGAGTTCTATTCTACATAAGCCTGTATTTTGTTCCTATTCTCTGGATTTGAATTTGGTGGCTTTCAGGTTGTTTTTACCATCCTCTTGGATCAATATGGACAAAATAGATACAATTCCCAACATTTTTTTAAAGTATTCTAATTTAATATACAACATTTTATATCTCAGTGTGGGTTATTCATGCCAATTAATTGATTCATTATATGACCTCAAATCACTGTTAGCTCCTGACAATAACATAAGTAGATTTTCTTTATGACAATCTGTCTCTAATCTGATCCTTCAGATCTTCCAATGATACACCCATCACCAATTACACAGAGATACCCTCTCCAAGGAAGTTTTGATGTATGATCAAACTACTAATTTAACACTTAGAAGAGGCAGAACATTTTCACCATCTCTCCTCCTAAAATATATATTAATTCATTCAGAAGGGACTCCAATGACATCATATAGGAAAAGCCAGAAAGAAAGAAAATATTTACTGGTAAATCTAGCTTTTGTGCACATGATTAAAACAAAATATAAATAATTTAGTTTTCCTTGTGATAATTCTCCAATTCCTATTTTGGAAAAAAGTTTAGGGTTAGTCATTCTATTTGATCTGAGTGAGGTATCGTTAATGAATTTCATAACCATATTGATAATTCCTATGAGAGAGATCAACAGCAAGCATTATGCTTCGTCTTCTACCAATTTCTGCTGCCTTTTTTCATTAAATACCACACTTTAAGGGAGATTTACATAAACCGGAACAGGTTTAGAGATGGAAACAAGACTGATTATAGGATTAGAAACAACATCTTTTAAATATGGATGGAAAGAGCTGGAGACATTTAGGCTGAAAAGAGAAGACTGAATATGGCAGCAGTCTTCAAATACTTGAAAGGGGTTCATTAGGAAGAAGTCAAGATCTGATCTCGGGGTGCAGGACATGGAACAATAAATTGAAGTTACAAGAAAGGTAGATTCCAGGTGAATATTTAAAAATCTTCCTAACCCTGACTTGCTAATATTCACTGTATTTCTTGTTGTACTTCATGTTTTTAGTACTTATTTGATATATTTATTTTAGGGCCTCAAAAATATAAACACTCAAGTAAATGCAGTGATTTGGACATACTTTCACTGAGTAGCCACTAGTTATCTAGAACTCTGAAAGCTGTGGATTATTTAGAAATTATTCTATTCAATTGCAGTTATAAGGTTCAGACTAGCAACTTTATAATGGACTTTGTTGTATTGAAATGCAACCAGCTTGAAATGAGGCAAGCAGCAGAGGCATAATTTACCTTCAGGACAGTGGTGGGATTCAAAACTTCTTACTACCAGTTCTGTGGGCGTGGCTTGGTAGGCATGGCGGGGGAGGGATACTGTAAAATCTCCATTCCCACCCCACTCCAAGGGAAGGTTACTGCAAAATCCCCATTTCCCCCCAATCAGCTGGGACTCAGGAGGCAGAGAATAAATGGGGTGGGCCCAGTCAGAGGTGGTATTTACTGGTTCTCCGAACTATTCAAAATTTCCACTACCGGTTCTCCAGAACTGGTCAGAATCTGCTGAATGCCACCTCTGCTTCAGGACTTTTTTTTCTATATATTTAAACAAAATGCAATTTATTTTTGTTATTTTTATCACACCTTTATTTTTCATATATAATTCATATTTTGTCTTAGTGCCGTGATGGTGAACCTACGGCATGCGTGCCACAGGTGGCATGCGAAGCCATTTGTCAGGGCATGCAAGGTGTTGTCCTGTCAGCTGGCCAGCGTGAGTTCAGCCTTTTTTAAAGCCGTTTTTCGCCCTCCTCAGGCTCCAGAGGCTTTATAGGAGCCTGGGGAGGGCGAAAAGAGACTCCCCCCACCCAGAGGCCCTCCGGAGGCTTCATGAGCTTCCCTGAAGCCTTTGGAGCGCACAAAACTGGCCCCATGGGCAAAATGGAAGTTCGGGAATGAATTTCCTATTTGCTCGTAGGGTCATTTTTAGCCCTCCAGAGGCTTCAGGGACCTTCAAAAAAAAGACTCTATGAGCAAACCGGAGCTTGGGGAGGGCACAAAAAGCATGCAAAAAATGGGGGGGAGCACCTGCCATGCATGCATGCACACTGGGGGAGTTTCACATTGCATTATGTGTGCGGCACACCCGCGCGTGACCCCCCTGTGCTCCCCCCACTTATGGCACACAAGCCAAAAAAGATTTGCCATCGCTGTCCTAGTGTCATTAACCTTGGGATGTAGCTGTTGCCATTCTCCATAGTGTGGGGAGGAGTATCCAGACTGGGTTAACTTCATCCATTCATTGATTGGACTGAGCCCGATAAAATCCTTAAACCACGCCCCGGTCACTAGGCAATACCCAGTTACGACTCAGTCCCTCAACTGGACGGCTGTGTCCTTGTATTCCTGTGAACTTTTGAAAATATTCAACTTAATGATTAATTCTATATTTTCTTTTATGTGAATCATTGTCAGAAATGGGCAGCCATGTAAGGAAGCTAAATGAATAAATAAATACCAACCATGATGGAGGAGAGACAAGGCTGGAGTTTCCCCATTCCAAGCACCACAGATTGGATAGACTATCTATGAGAGCAGTTGGCTTATCATTAGAGCCTTGACAATAGAAGACTATGGCCCATGGCATGACTATCAGGACTTACAGCAGTGATGAGACAACAATGTGGCAGGTAAGGAGCAGTTAGGCTTGTTATTGCTCTACCACCTCCTTGCTACAAAACAAAAACTCTTTGACCTGCTAATTTGTCACTTTGTAAGCAGTGGAATTCCAGAGGTTGATAATCCTCAGAGATTTTAACTTTCCTCTGAATTGCATAGAGCCTGTGCAGCTCAGGGATTGTTGACTAAGATGGCTTCCATGGACCTGACCTATATTTGAGATAGCTCACTAGATGTTTTTATCACCATCATGCTACATTGATTGCTTTGCAGCTTGCTGGCATTGCCCTCTCTTCTGGGAGGCATGAGCTTTTAGATTGGTTCATCCCGTTCTGGATGTCTTGAGGTTTCTGAGGGATTTCAAGAAGGTTTTCTTGCAAATCTGGTGGCCTTAGTCTGTGCCTGGCATGAGCAATGGATGGAGCTTTGAATGAAAGTGATTGCGTCCATGCAACCTCTCACTATTCACAAATATGAGAAGCTTCCTGGTTATCCTTGATGCTCCAGAAGATGAAACATGAAGTATGACTACAGCAGCATTGGAGGGAGATTATTAGCCCTATAAGATAGATAAATCAAGAAACAAAATATCATATGGATCTAAACATCTTTTATTAGAAAGCTGTGTAACAGAGCAATTTTCCCTGCTCCCAGTGTTATCAGATGTGCACTCTTTTTTGTCCTCAGATTATCTGTCTGACAGACAAAGCCTTAAAATCAAATACTGTCTGGCTTTTTGTCCATTTTGTTTTATTTGGACTTTTTTCACAACAGCAGTATTTTAAACTTGATGGTCTGTCATAAAGAAGAAAGGGTCAGCTTATTTTCCAAAGTACCAGCAGGTAGGACAAAAAACAATGTATATGGAAACTATGGCAGGAGAGAAGCAACCTGGAATTAAGAATAAACTTCCTAACAATGAGGACAATTAACCAGTGGAACAGCTTGCCTTCAGAAGTCGTAGGTGCTTCATCACTGGAGGATTTTAAGAAAAGACTGGACAGCCACCTGTCTGAAATGGTATTGAGTCTCATGCTTGAGTAGGGAGTTGGCCTAGAAGACCTCCAAGGTCCCTTCCAGCTCTATTCTGATTAACATTTTATTACATTTATACATTATCTGCTTTTTTATCTGTTGACAGACCTTGATTTATGCTGCTTATTTCCTGTTTTGAGCATTCAGGTTCAGTCCAGCCCCACCAAATCTATGATCATAGAAGTTTGTAGATCATGTGACTTGCCATATATTTTTACGGTCAGATTTGAAAAGTGTGTCTTCTTAAGTATTTTTGTTGCTCAGGCAAGAAAGTTTTCTTACCTATATTTCATGCTCAAGCCATGTTTTGTAATTTGGCTAGCTGTATTTAGAAAGGTTTGAGTCTGTATCTCTTGAAGAATAACAGAATAACAGAGTTGGAAGGGACCTTGGAGGTCTTCTAGTCTAACCTCTTGCTCAAGTAGGAAACCCTTTACCACTTCAGACAAATAGTTCTCCAATCTCATCTTAAAAACCTCCAGTGTTGGAGCACCCACAATTTCTGGAGGCGATTGATTGATTGTTCTGTCAGGAAATTTATCCTTAGTTCTAGATTGGTCTTTCCTTGATTAGTTTCCATCCATTGCTTCTTCTCCTGTCTTCAGGTGCTTTGGAGAATAGGGTAAGCCCCTCTTCTCTGTTGTAGCCCCTTAGATATCAGAATATTGCTATCCTATCACCCATAGTCCTTTTTTTCATTAGGTTTGGCTCATCTGCAATTTGATGAGTTCTCCTCCCATTCCCTCATCTACATCACTGATGAAGACATTGAAGAATACTGGGCCTAAGACCCCACTGCATACTTCCCTCCATGTAAATGCAGTTCCATTAAGGACTATACATACAGAGTGGTTGATCAGACAGTTACGAATCCATCTGGTGCTGATGCTGTCTAAATACATTTTTCTATCTTCTCAAGTAGTAGTTTGTAGTTTAGTTTATCAAATGCCTTACTGGTGTCCAAATAAATTATAGCCACAGCATTTTGTTGGTCCACTAATTTTATCACTTTGTCAGATAATGCAATAAGATTTGTCTGACATGAACTTTTTTGACAATCCATGTTGGCTTCTGGTTACGACTTTGCCGCTAGATGTTTGCAGATTTATTGCTTGATTATCTTTTCCACTATCCTCCCAGGAATTGATGTCAGGCTTGTAGGTCTGTAATTTCCCAAATCCATTTTTCCCCCTTTTTTTGAAGATGGGAAATCAGCTCTTTTCCGATCCTCTGGTAGTGTCCTGCTGCTCCAAGATCTTTGAAAGATATGGTTCAGTAGTTCTGAGATCTTGTCTGCCAATTCCTTCAGAACCTTGGGTCTAATCCATCTGGTCCTGGTGATTTGAAGTGGTCTAGAGTGGATATGTATTCTGTTACCATTTTCTTGCTTATTTTGACATGCATTCCTAATACTGTGCTTTACAGTATTTTTTTTAAATAGATTGGACTGTTTTTTCCCTTCGTGTAAAGACAGATGTAAAACATGAGTTAACAAGTTCTGCTTTCTCCCTGCTGCTCATCACCTGCTTGACATTTTTTCCCATTAATTGCCCAATCATTACCTTAACTTGTTTTTTTTCTCTTGGTTTTTACATGTTGACTTTTATTGCAAGCCTTAGTTTATTTTGAGCCTTAATTTCCATGACTTTATATTTGCAGGTTCAGGCTATTTGCTGATATTCTGCCTTAAATTATGTGCCTCCTTTCCTCACTTTTTATATTTGTCCTTTTTATCTTTCAGTTTATCAGAGAATTCTTTGTGCAGCCATGCTGGTTTCTTTCAAGATCTCTTATTTTTCTTCTTCATTGGAATTGTGCTAGTTACCCTAGCCTCTGGGGTTGTTTTCCCCTTGAGGATTTTCATCCATGGAATCCTTCTTAAGCTGTCTCCAAGTTTATTGAAATCAGCTCTCTTGAAGTCTGAGTCTCTAGTTTGACTTTGTTCAATTGCTTGTGCTTGTGTAATGTTGAATGTTCCTATACATGTTCATTTCATCTCTGTTAGTGGGAATTATGTCCAATATATCTGACCCTCTAGTTCTCTACTTTTTGGGAGAAGTTGTTTGGTAGGTTTGACAGGAATCTGTTTGATCGTCTACTAGGTGTAGTGTTTAACTCACAGTTGATGTCAGGGTAGTTAAACTCCCCCATTACTATTGTGGTCTATAGACTTTAGTTAAGCTGACTAGCAAAAAGTGTATTTTTGTCCTCTGGTTGGGTGGCCTATAGTATATTACTATGGCTATGTCTTTTTTTTTCACCCATGTCTTGGTCACCTTGCTGTTTATTAAACAAATTTATATGCTGCCTTTGAATACTGTAATTAGTCTAGAATGCAGTAATGGCGAGCAATTGTATATATAATGGTGAGTTACTCATTATAACTCTGGAACACCTCTGCTTTGAAAGTTGTTCTAGTTGCCAGTAGCTTTCTGAGTGTGTAGGTAAAAGTTCTGGTTACCTCCTATAAAACATGGTATAGAGCAGGGGTGTCAAACTCAAGGCCTGTGGGCTGGATCCGGCCTGTGGGGTGTTTAAATCTAAGGCCCGAGGGGCCGACCTGGAAATAGCAAAGGACCAGTCCACAGTGCCTCTGGCATGGGGGGCATGTGAGGCCCCCCTGCACCCCGTTTTCAGCCTGGACAGCCTGCAGCACCCTGCTGGTCAAAACAGGGTGTGGAGGGCGCTCACACAGGCCCCCTTGTGCACCGTTTTGGCTGGCAGGGTGGTGCAGGAGGCATCCAGTCGTCTCCCTTCCTCCCCCCCGCCCCCGGCCATGGAAGAATCCTACAATGCTGGTCTGGCCCTCAGAGAAATCCAGTTTGGCACCCTGGTATAGAGGCTAGTTATCCAAGGACACATGATTTCTGCTCTCATAACTAAGACAAAAGTGGTGTAGTGCAAGTCTCATTGAATAAATAGAATTATTGAGCAGGACCCAGGAAACATGCCCTGTCACAGACTTATCCTCTAGAATGGCACTACCTACAGATTCAAACTACTTCTGCCTTGCATACCTGTATTTTCCCCTGTGCTTTGGACTAGGGTGATTATTAAGTCCCTAATGGTTCTGCATATTGTGATGTTTCTTTCTTAAGTCACCCCAAATCATTCAGGAATAGAGTCCCCCTTGTAATGTATTGAACAAAAGTGAGCTGCCAACCTCACCAATGTGATTGAAGAAGTGAAGGTGACTGGCACCTTGCAGAAAAGCAATGGTGTTATCCTTAAATCTACATATCGTGAGGAGGAAACTGAGGACACTAGACCTGAATGCTGTAGAAGTTAGCATGTACAATAAGTTTGGTGCATACACTGGAAAGGTAGTTGAATCTGATGACTTTAAATCCGTAAGGATAACGGCATCGAGGAAAGACGGGAAGTTTTATATAATGATATACTGAAGGGTGTAATCACAAACAATTCCCAAGGTAAAGAAAAATGGAAGAAATCTATAAAGGCCAGCAAAAATACACACAGAGCTCTCCCAAATATTGAAGAGAAAAAGGAACATGTCCTGAGGCTTGGGATAACTCCCAAAATAGAGAACAATAAACAGTAGTTACTTCACTTCCTTTCTGTTTCTAACATACTTAAAGAGACCCTAGGTCAATTGTGAAGGGAAAGTGGTAAATTGGTAATGGGGGAACTTCATATTTTGAATTCAAATGTTGCATTTTAAATCTCCCAAATGGAGAATGGCCATCATTATGCCACTGGGGAAATGGGGGTGGGGTGGGGGGAATTACAGACAAGGAGAGAATAAGAAAGAATGTAACTAATTGCAATTATTGACCAGATGGATTACTTCCCAGAATGAAGAAACAAGCAGAGGTTATCATACAATTGTTTTTGATGATTTCCGAGAACTGGAGGACTGATGAAGTTCCAAAAGACTAGAAGACAGCCAGTATCGTCCCCATCCCAAAAAGAGGAGGAACCTGGAAAGTCATACATGGATTAGTTAAAGGATCTACCTTGAAGTAAATTTAAGTGAATTTACTTAAGTAAATTTATTCCACATAAAAAGTCAACTAAGGGAATATATAACATTGTTCAAGTAGAAAGGTGTCAATAGAAGAAGCTCCCTATTCCCCTGGTAGGTGGGACACAAGTGGTTCTACTGGTAGAAGAAAAAAAAAGCTTTAGGTTAGACATCAGGTAGAACTTGGCAAGACAAGCTGTCAGGAAGTAAATTAGGCTGCAACATGAAGTGGTAGGTTCTTCTTCACTAAAAGTCTTTAAATAAGGCTGAATGGTCACTTATCAGAGTCTCTGACCTAGCTGATCCTGAGCTGAGCAGGGGGTTGGACCAGATAACCTCAAAAGCAGGGGTGTCAAACTCAAGGTCCGGGACCCAGTTCTGGCCTGCAGGGTGTTTAGATCTGGCCACCCTGGAAACAGCAAAGGACTGGCCCGCATTGCCTCTGCCAGTGAAAATGGAGCTCTGGAGGACTGTGGGTGACCCTACTGACCTCTGTTTTCACTGGCAAAGGATTGCAGGAAGCTGTCACAGCCGAAAACGGAGCTCAAGAACCATCAGCTCACTTACCATCAGAGCAGCCCCCAACTGCCTCTCAAATAAGGATGCATTTCACTCCCTTACCCCCACATACTCCTGGTTGGATCTGCTCCATGTTCAAATTCCATCAATTTTTTGCCACTTCTAGCACAACCCCCAATTTGGTCCCATTTAACTTTTGCTGATGGGCAAAATAACAAATTCCTAAAACCTTTTTTGTGGTTTCTATCAAACATTCTATTTAATTGGAAAGAATAAAAATTCTGCACCAGAAGGAATCCACAGAAAGTAGTAATTCAGGGCAACAAAATCTACATGAGGGTTGGGAACAAGCCTAGATCTACCATAATTTTTTTTTTAAAAAAGCTAGCGTTTTGTCTAAGTTGGAGTACTAGGAAGTCATGATTCATAGATCAAACTCTTAATAAGGAAGAAATTGAAGACATTTGATAAAGGCAATACCAGGAGAACTTGTGTAGTGGAATAATTTTGAAAATAGGGTTATAGGAATTACTGTATTTTGAAGGAATATGCAACTCATGGACCTAGGGCCCAATTCGAGGCATCAACATCCCACCCCACTCTGATTTGTACAGTTAAAATTGGCAAAATATCTTAAAATGATCCAAAACTAAAAAAACATGGTTTTTTAGTTTAAATTTTTTGCCTATTTCCACCTCCAGTATGTTACGTTAAATTCAGGCCATTTCATGATTTGGAAGAATATATTAGATGTAAGGAGATTACTTGTATGTACCATCAAGAAACTAGAATTCAGTGAATCAATTCTGCAGGACTCAAATTGTAGAATAGGCCTGCTCTGTATCTTCAGTCTAGCCGGGCCACCGGATCAATATTTACAGAGATTCTTAATCATCCAGATCATAGTTGTCCCAAAGGTGCTTTTTCAAAAAGCAGCTGGATTACATTGAAGAAGCTTCTTGGATGAGAAGCGAAATATCTTCAAGGAAAAACAAAGTCTGGTTGCCTTTTGCAAAAGCACCTTTGGGACACCCGTTCAATTGCCTTTTGAAGATTTAAGAAGCTTCTAGTACTTTTTGTTTTTCTGAGCCTGGAAAAAACTTGAAGGCGATTGTTTACCTGGCAAACTTGACTAGGAATTCTGACTTTGGAGGATTGCACAGTCCTGCTTTTAAATGACATCACGGTTTTGCCTCTTCACGAAAGACACTTCACTCCTTAAAAGCCTGTTTTCTGTGGAGCATTCCCTTTCCCTCATATGACCAGCTTGCTCCTCTCAGAAGGCAGTTGAGGTTTCAAAGTTACAGGGCACAATGGTTACCAGTGTTGGTTGAAGCTTTTCCATGAGCCTGTTAATTAGCACCATAAAAGTGCTTATGTTCCATTAGCCAGTCCATGAAGGAAGATTCCCCTCCCCATCCACCAGCCCTTCTCCTAATGAGAGCTGGAAGGGGGACACTTACAAAACATTGCTTTAGAATAATATTCTGCTTTGTCCCTGCCAGTAACAAGAGCTGACAGGATCACTACGTCAATTTCTCTTCTAATTAGCACACTTCCAGCTTGGTCTGAGCCAGCAGCCAGAGAAAAGCGATCAGACAACCATACCGAATCACAAACATAAAGAGGCCCATTCCCTCTAATTAGGTGAGACAATCCCTCAGTCTTTTCTCGGCTGGAGCTTGCCCACAAGACTCTCGCTGTTTTGGTAAGTCCCAGCAACACAAGTTACATGTCAGCCCAGGACACTAATAAGCCCCTAATTGTCTTCCGCTTCACACGGCTCTTACCATGGGTCCAACTTCAGGGAAAATTCCCCTAACAAGCAACTGCCAGCACGGCCCGTAGTATAAATACAACACAATTTTTTTTTAAAAAAAGAGAGTGAACAGGCAGTGAGGAAAAAACCCATTGACCACAACAATGCAGAGGGACACATGCCAGCATGCCAGACATCAATTTGTTATTGCCAGGGTAAAGTTGGTCCTTGACCCTTCCCATTCATCCTCCACTGTTGATCCATCAATCTACATTTTTCATCCCTTGCAATTGTTTTATTGCTTCTTTCTCTCCTCTTTTTCTTTTCATTTTACCATACACATTTTACTGGAAATTGGACCTGTGAACAAGTCCTCATGAGTCTGGAATATTACAATGCCACACAACTTCTGCTAGCAAGGCAACTCTACACATCTTTTGTTAGAAAACAATTGAAACACCTAGAAATGTGGTAGTCCACATGGAGACTTATGGACTGGGAACTATGGAATGGCTAACAGTTACAGAACAACTTTTACACAAAAATTGGGGTTTTGTGTTTTGGAACTCAAACAGTATACTCACCAATTCAATCAATGTCCATTGTCCTCTGTTTAATAATGCAGACTTTCTATTTTGACTCAAATTTCTAAGTATTTTACCACACTGTATTTTGTATTCATGGCACAATCATATCGTTTTACAAAAGATAACTTTTAATGGATTTATTACAAAGGCTGGTGTTTAACTGATCTTGCCATGGGTGACAGAGAAGACAGAAGCTAACATTGTAAGGAGGATGGCTGCAACATGGGATTAACCTATTTTTTCTAAATACTTAGTTATCTGCAAATAAAAGCATACGTTTCATCTGAAGTATTAATAACGGCAAAATATAAGGAAGTTGTGGAGGATGAACATGAGGGACAAGTGCTACTTCTAAAAAGTTACAGAATTTATAAAGTTAAATCAATATTGCCCATATTGTTCTACAAAAATTGTCTTAATAGTTACTTGTTCAATAAATTGTCTTGTTTGTGAAATCTTGTCCAATAAATGATCTTTGTTTTTGAAAGCTATGCAAAGTAGGAGCCAAGTAGACACTGTATGAGAATTGTCAATAAAGATGGACTACTGAATTGAATCTTCTGATTCTATATGTTGTGAAGACAGCTGTATTAGCTTGTTGTATTTTTGTAATTTTACAGATACAGATTTTGTAATTTTTATATCAACTTTTGTAGATTCCAATTTACTTTATCAGATATCTAGTTGTTATCCCAGTAGTTATTAGGGTGTGTGATAAGTAACAAAAGTGTGGTAAGGTTAATTGCTTTGAAGGCATTGTTTCAAATTTATTGCTACATGAGAAAGTATATTTAGAGTTTAGAGATTAGGGTTAGGGGGAGAATAATAGAAGATTAGTAAATAAAACGAAAATATGAACTGATAGATGAAACAATTATTATACTGGATTATTTTAAAATGTGCAGTAATAATACAAGTACCAGTATTTATTTTATATATAAGAAACTGCTAAATTTGTGATTTAATGAACAGTTTGTTCTTACATTCAAATCTATCTTTTTGTCTTTTTAAGAAAAACATTGTGAAATGAACAGTACTGAGTTCTATGGAACTGTGAATAAGAATATTCAGAGTGAATTTAGACCAGTGGATATTCTAAATGAGGGGCAGGCAACATATCCCCACAAAGCTCAGTTGTGGTACAATAATGTTACACAATTCTCTTGTTTCTAATCTGTGACATTAGCTGCATTCGATTTTCAGATGCTAAATTTTCCAAGAAAGATATAGAAATGGTCTATGTGAATACATAGAAATTGGATTTCATAATTATTTCGGATTTATAATTTTAAATTATAATATCCATTTAGAGACAATTTAGAAAACCAGAAAGTCCTATAACTTTGCATTATTTCCATCTTGGCAACTGTAAAATGTGTGGACTTCAATTCCCAGAACTCCCCAAACAGCATGCTGGCTGGAAATTCTGTGAAGTTTACATTTTAAAGTTCATCATCATCATCATCATCTTTATTGTCATTGTAATAATATTGTAATAAATTGGTTTGAGCGCCCTGCCAACACCTGCACCAGGTGGAATACAGACAGCAGTGATAGCCACAACAGGAATCTCTCCAGGCAAACAAAAAGGCCGACAAATGAGTTGCCAAGATTGAAAAATCACTCTTATTTCCATTCATGCCATATCTGCTTCAATGGTATTTTAACTACCTTAGAAAAAAGTGGCACACATTTCTTAAACTGTTTAGGAATTTTTATCTGTATTTTTCTGATTTTATTGACAATATGTTTTTCTGTTTTCTCACAACAGACATAATGCAAATTAATCTTTTCTCATATTAGAGATATTTATCCTGGAATGATGTTGAGGAATATTCTCAGTCCTCCAAGTACTTTTCTCTTTTGGTTTGAACTATTTTGATGCTATCCTGAACGCAGACTAAAGAAACTATTTGGATAATTAGCAAAATGTTTCAAACTAAAAAAGAAAACAAGTCCACTTGCCGTGACTCAACTTCCAGCATACAGCTATGACTAGTAATCTGTGTTTCCCCAAAAATGAGATAGGGTCTTATTTTCTTTTAACCCCTGAAATAAGCACCTGGCCTTATTTTTGGGGAGGTCTTATTATTTTTGAGGTGCAGGAGGCGGCGAGCATAGTCATCTCATGACTGCTGCTGTGTTGCAATATTTTCAGGGAGGGCTTGTTTTCAGGGGAGGGCTTATTTTAGTGTATGTGCTCAGAAGCCCGATTGGGCTTATTATCAGGGGAAGGCTTATTTTCAGGGAAACAGGGTAATAGAAACAGAACTATGAGAAGCTTCAGTTAGAATTTCTGCATCAATTTCCCAGAGGATCTTATGTGCATGTTAAATAAAATAACAAAAGGAATGGTAGGGAACAAGCTTTGATGTTATTAACAGTCAGTTGTCTTTTTCTTTGGGATCAGCTGAGAGAAAGAGAAGACCTACTAAAAACCTAGAGACAAATGTCTGCCATGTTCTGTATTTTCAGCTCTAACACAGCGATTACCAACATCACACGCTGCTAAAAGTTTATGTGGATAAACAAGATATATTTGATGGCAATACATTTCTTTTGTCAAACGTCTCTTATTCTCTAAGCTTGCTAAAGAATGGAAATGCCAAGCAAAAGCTTTCAATTAACTTTGTCCTTTGGTGACACTGCGCGACTATGATTACGGAATATTTAAAATTAAGTGAATTAATTGCTAATTAATAAGATATTTCCCCTTTCTCTGTGTGATATAACAAAGCTATATTTTCATTGCGGGCCATGGGAATGGAAGTAATCCCGAAGAATAATTCCTCGTACAACTATTTAAATACCCTAAATGATTGTCAGGGAAAAAAAAGAGATTTTTTGTAAAAGTCTCAATTGAAACAAATAAATTATTTTGAGGATTATGAAAGCAATCAATTAAGTATAAAATCTATCTAATAATAATAATAAATAATAATTTATTACATTTATAAACCGCCCCCTCTCCCCGAAGGGACTCGGGGCAGTGTACAGGAAAATTAAAAAACTATCTAAAAACATACAAGACATACAAAGTTAAAAACGAATTAAATTACCCTGTACAAGAATTTAAAACATTACAATTATAACCCATTAAAACCAAATAGATAATTTGCAAAAAAAATCTGAATGTTAAGATGCAAAACAAAAAAAGTTTGGGGCTAAATCCAAAAACTATAAAGGTAAAGGTTCTCCTCGCACATATGTGCTAGTTGTTTCCGACTCTAGGGGGCGGTGGTCCTCTGCATTTCAAAGCCGAAGAGCCAGCACTGTCCAAAGACATCTCCATGGTCATATGGCCAGTATGACTAAACGCCGAAGGCACATGGAACGCTGTTACCTTCCCACCAATGTTGGCACCTATTTTTTCTACTTGCATTTTTACATGCTTTCGAACTGCTAGGTTGGCAGCTGGGACAAGTAACGGACGCTCACTTCCTTACGTAGCACTAGGGATTCGAACCACCAAACTGCCAACCTTTCTGATCGACAAGCTCAGCCTCTTAGCCACTGAGCCACCACGTCCAAGAACTATAGAGGATATTAAATGATATACTACAAATTTGAAGAGAAGAATACTTTCTATGAAGTAACTGATTTGTTATTTCAAGCCTCAACTCAGTTGGTTTATTTACTGTAGTTTGAATTGTATCTTTTCCTATGTTGCGGAGTCACTCTGAAGATTAGTTTTTGGATTGTTCATAAGGACTATTTTAAGTTTAAAGTTAAAATAATTATATTTTACTTCATAATACCTCTCTTTGCAGTTTCACTTATAAATGCTTACCTGAATCAAGGATCCTGCGTTACTGGAGTTAAATCAGAAGGAAGTGTGCATATCAATGAGCTAAAAAGTTCAAAATACACATCTGTTTGTGGAAACTATTCAAATTTCAATAGGATTGAGTTTGTTTCTTTTTTCACTTCTGCTTTCAAAGCTTTATTCTTTTAAAAATATTGAACCATAAAATATATTTAATGTACCTCAAATGCAAATAAAAACATAAGTAAACAGCTTTTTCAGATGATTACATTTTTTTGTTAAAAGAATGAAGTTACTTTAACTTGTCTGTAGCAAACCTTACACAAATAGCAAGGTGTCTCCTATTAATAATCAGATAAATATATATGAAATACTTGCTTGAGAATAACTCCCATCAAATCCAATAGTAATTCTGAACACATAAATATGCATAATGTCAATCTGGAATTTATCTAAAAAGTATGATTCAAAAGTCTAGATTTCATAGGAATGTTTTAAAAATGTAACTTTTTATTTACTATCAAAAGCACAAAATTGTAACATACAAATTACTGATGTAGGGCACTTTTACTAAATATTTAACATATCTATGCATTAAAAATATAAATATCTCTACATAAAGCATATACCAATAATTTGGTATATGTTCAGAATTACAAATTTTTAGAATAAAAAGAAATATTTTCAAATGTAAAAGAGAACCAATCAGATCCTGGCAGTGGGGATCTTATCTATAAGTTGCCCATAAATAACCAAGGCTCCAAATGTATTTTGGACAGATAATACATCAAAAGTCAACCACTTTGTTTTGAATGTGAGATTTAAAATCTACCTCTTCCTCATCCTTCAATCATTAGGATATTTCAAAATGCTCAAATCTGCATCATTATATATTAAAACCCACAAACAAAAAGGTAACAATTTCAGTATTCCTAAACAAAAATATAAATATTATCGTTGAAAAACAAACTTTTTCTCTGAGCAGTAAGCACATTTTTTTCTGCTCCTAGTAGTTTTTTGCTAGCTATTCATCATCATTTATAGTTTTGCCATCATTGGCATAGATGCAATATTTTAGCATGTGAATCTTAGGTCTGCAAATATAATGTCTTGACAGGGCAAACTTTGTGAATTGCCATTTGATGTATATAGCATGTGAGTAGAATGTTCTAATCTAGAACCTCTGTTCTAGAAAAAATGCAGCATATACAATAATTTAAAATGGAAATATGCCTGATTTGTTATACATGAGAAATATCTCACTCATGTAATTTATAAACTACCAGAATACAGAAAATGCTCATTAGTTAATTGCATACAGTTTTCTTGCTTATATTGTATTCTTACATTTCCAAAGTTGCATTACCACTATAGTAAATTGAACAGTATACAGTTGCATGTTAAAAACTTCAAAGATTCGTTGGGATGTCAAAACATTTTTTTTAAATCAAACTTTTGATATACAATCCAATGTTAATATTGTTTTTCATCAAAGAAAAATGTTTTTTATTAAAACATTTGCAGGCCAAAATCCAAAATTAGGCCTTTCTTAATTCAGCTTATTCCACAATGGGGGAAGATACTCTAATGTCACTTTAATGGGATGTAAAAGTGCTTAACTTTAGCTTGGTAATTCCCCAAATGTAACTAGCACAACTTTTTCTAATTTGACACTTTTAACTTCAATATTTTCGAATCCCCATATCTCATATAATCTAAGTACCAGGTTCATGGAAACCCTATTCAGTGCTTTATTGTAGAGAAATCGATTCAAGGAAAAGACCTTGACCTGGTGTGGCACCAGCCAGCTAGTTTAAAAGTATTTCTGGAAAAGGAGGAAAATTAAAGAGAAATCATGGCTTTCAATATATAATTTGTTACTTCTATATACTGTACAAAGCATTTTCTATGCATACCCGAAAGAGAAATCTAACTTGGAGTTATCTTTTCTAGAGCTATGAATATAATACAAAATGGGTAGCCTAAAAAGATATTATTTGCTTTTGGAAAAATTCTGATATGACAGAGAATTTATTTTGCCTTTAGACATTTTTTAAGAGATAAGAGATCTGAATCTGAATGACAGAGTATATATGATTAAGCTGAGCACAGGACACATTTTAGTTTTTTCTTCACACTTCCACTGCAGTCACATTTAGGTAGCTTAAAATCAACCAAACATAAATTTGATGGAATGTAACCTTCCATCCCATCCTATATCTAAAATTACACAAACATGCAAGAATGATACAATCCATATTTTTTTTCTGCAGCCTTTGTACCTAATAAAAATCAATATAAATTGCTAACTTCTACAATTATAAAATTAGAGTTATCTGTATTAAAGAATACTAGTCAGTTTTCATCTCAAATTATGCATTTGTCCAGGAGCAAATATTATAAAGTGCTTGTCTTGTAATGATGTGGGACGGATGTACATACAGAAGTGCCATGCTGTGTACTGCTCTGGGACAAGGCTATTATCACAAGATGCATATTATTATAGTTGTGTGCAGCAATCATGAGTAAATGAGTCCTTTTCTTTTCATTAAGGTAAACAGGGCAAGATCAACTGCAGCCAGGAGGTTAACAGAACTGATGGTGGCCAATGCTGAAGAAATTCAGAAGAGTTATCCTCAAAAGAAAGATGAAACAATGAGTTTGGTCCTTTCATTTCAGCTTATGTGGACAATTCTAGAAGTTCCAAAATAACAAGGTGCTGCTGCTTTTTTTAAGTGTAGTACATATTCAGTTACTTTTTGGGTTTCTCCAGAATGTTCAGGAATTTTCCTCTAGTCATTTCTCTGGCTGAAATCACAAAGAAAGAAAGACAAAACAGTTTAACGTATAGCATCAAAACTGGATAATTTCCACTTATAAAATTAATTTAAATGATTAAAAACAGGATAAAAATATTTCACATAAAAGAAAACCAATATCACACTTTAGCTCTTCCAAAATCAAGAAATATCAGCCAAGCATTGAAAATATTAAAACTCAGTTGTAATGTCCATAAACTGACTCATTTTATCTTATAACCACTCACTTTGTTATCATAGTAGTTATTTTCAATACTCCCTTTCAATTTTTCTACTATATTTATCTACAGACAGTATAATCTAGAATGCCATTGCTCCTTCTTAGGGCATCTCTTTCTGCAAGTATAAACCCACAACCCCCCTCCGTCTCCTTCTATTTGAAGATTACTTGTCCCTGTATACTTATGACCTTAAACATAAATGAGACAGCATTTCTATTCCCCCATAGTAGTGATAGTCCCTACATGTTATATATAATGGAGTTTCAAATTCTCTCAAAGTAGTACATCTATGTATGGTGTATTAAAGAAGAGTTTATAGCTTTGCTCTACTTTAGCCTCACATTGCACTGTCATTCTCAGCAAGGCCAAGTATATATGCTTGTTCGTATCATCAATCTCCATTAAAAGCATTACAGAATTTTACCCAGCTCCAGTATGTTCTATAGGAAAAAAAAAATTGATTTTCAAATTCCAAGATTTTATTGCTGGCATATTAAAAAAATACTTATTTGAATTGAGAGAAAATACTTCAGCTCTTTTTCTTCCTTACCATCTCCACAGTCAGAAAGTGATTGGACATATTTTATATTAGGATTACTACTATGCCAAAAGTCTGGGGAATTCAATTTATGGAGGGTCTGACTAGCCATTGTTAAGGGTGATGGTTAGCTTTTATGGCTACTTAAATGAGTTCCCAGATTAAAAAAAACCATGTAATAGGTGTTTTAGTCACTTAATTTGGATAGTTAAGTACATGATGATGGCATTTATCTCTTGCTTATGGACTTTTTATGAGCAACTCATTATTATTTGGGGAACCTGATCATAGGCTACGGTCTTACTGTAACTATATAGATCTTTCATGTTACCTTCTATGACATGAAAGCTGCTTTATAAAATGATAATGGCAAATAAATAATGATGGCAAATAAAAACATCTAGGACTGGTTACATTTGTAACTTCTAGTTGATAGGACGCAAGCAACAATATGTTGGCTTGCAACGTAGTTTCTAGATTGGAGATCTTATTTTGCATGTAGCTTATAAAGCTGTCCTATCAGGCCTCAAGCTGGTACATTTTTATCCTGCTTGGAGGCTCTCTTCCAAGATATCTACTACAGTAGGTAGTTATAGCAATCAGGCTGAAGATCTATAAACGTTTGTCCATAAGACTAGAATGGTAGCATTCATTTATTACGATTCAAATTACATGATTTACAATGGAAACAATGCAATTTGTCATACAGGACACATGCATTCTGCAGCAAATTAAATCATCATAGAAGTGGATGGCACCTTCTCTCCCCTCCTTTTTGTTGTTTTAGTTGCAAAGTCATATCCAACAATCACGATCCCATGGACAACATTCCTCCAGGCCTTCCTGTCCTCTACCATCCCCCTGAGTCCATTTAAGCTCACCGCCTACTGCTTCCAGGTTCCTTAAATTTTCAATATATTTCTTTCAGCATTCTTTCTCCTTGGTTCCCTCCCAGGTTAACTGCTTTCTTTCACATCTCCTAGCTATCTCTTTTCATCCCTTTTGCATGAAGAACAAGGCTTTTTAAATAAGAGGAAAGGGGCTGGATAATATCTTTCTGGTTTTTCTTGGGCAAAACGCCCTCCTTTCCAAAGGCTAATATTAAAAAAACACTTACTTTTCCTCTCTCTGTGGGCAAAAGAAAGATCTGTGGGTTAGCCCTGGTGTATGTGCTTGCATTTAAGGCACTGTGGATTCTCTTGCCTGCATGCTCAGGTCCTTGAGATATAAGTATTAGCAATCTAACTGAATATGGGAAGAGAAAGATGTGCCACACCTTACTTAAATGAATGGGAATTTACCTATTCTTTGCAAGCCCAAATGTCAATATGGTTTATTGCAAGGATAGGCAACATAAACCCTTGATATCAATGTTCTTCTGAATATCTCCCTTGCTGCCTGTTCAACATATATAAATTAATATGAAGCTGACATGCTGCAAATGTTAACATATCTTTATTTTCAAGAATGACTTTAGGCGCCACACAGGCCCCAATGGCATTTTCAGAAAATGAAACAATTTCATTTAAAGAGAGGTTTAGAGAGCTGATGAGTACAAGGATCATGCATGTAATCCTAGATCACAGATTTGCTGCATTATGTCCAATCCAAGTCTGTGTTATATCATCTTGAGTATGCATTCTTGTTAAAATCTAAAGAACATAAATATCTTGGAGAATCAGATTGATGGCCAAAGACAACAGTATTATTAAATGTGCTTGGTTTGCTATAAATGCGTCTTGATAGGCAAACATTTCGGCTAGTGAAAAAATGGAACTTATTCAGCAAATTCAGTTAGTAAAAAATATTCTGTGAGGTAGGAATTTAATATGCTCATACATAAATTAAGCATCACTATATTTCTCTTCTTTCTCTCACAATATGGATAGTAATCTAAAAAATTGGCTTTGAGTTTCAAAACGCAAATCCAGATGAGCTAGAATAATTTTGCTTGGAAGATTAAGAATTACCCTGTTTTCCCAAAAATAAGACCTCCCTGGTTAATAGGCCCAATTGGGCTTTTGAGTGCATGCGCTATAAGCCCTCCCCCGAAAATAAGGCCTTCCCAAAAATATTGCAACACAGTAGCAGCCATGAGGGGACCACCCTCGCCAACTCCTGCACCTAAAAAATAATAAGACCTCCCCCAAAATAAGGCCAAGTACTTATTTTGGGAGTCAAAAGAAAATAAGACTCTATTTTATTTTTGGGGAAACACGGTAGGCTCCCTCTTTTAGACATCTGTGCTTTTGATTCTTTTTGCAGAATTATAAAAGAATCCATATTTAAGTCTACTTAAAGTTTAAGATTTATATTCATTTTATGGGAACCAACTATCAGAAAATGTTCAGAATTACTAGCAGTAGATTCTGATTTTATCAAAACATTCTAGAAAAACTCCCACAACTTATCCCTTTGGGACAGGCAGCAGTTCAGAATATTACTGATTACTCCATTCTAAATTGCCTTCCCTCCTTGTCACATAATCCAGAAAAAAACTTATGTAATGTGCTCTATGCTTTATGGTACACATATGCTCACATATGCAGAGTCACACAAACTCAACTCAAGAGAAAAACAGAAACACAGAGACATAATGTACTACTTTATTACACAGATAAAAAGACAGACTTCCATGACTATTGCCTAGTAAAAGGATTAAAAAGAATTTAGCCACCTTCTATGTGCTTTTCCTATTGTTATTTCCTAGTAGGGCTTATGAGGATTTCTTAGAAATAAAGATAATGCCAACACTTCCTTTCTTCCTCGAACGCACTATCATGCCTCACTTTTTAAAATGTTTTCTCATAAGGATTGATTCCATCCCAAATTCTGTGGTGAGATTTTTTTCTTTGTTAAAAGTGTAAGCCTAGGACCTGATAGATCTAGAATCAAAACTCAAGTTCAATTGAAAGGACTATTGTTGAAATGAGATGAATGTAACTCAAATGTGGCCATTATGAATGTTTTTTCATACTCTGATTCCAAGCTGCTAAAGCTTTAGACTGCTGCGGGGTGTGATTAAAACTCAAGACCTAAATGGACAGAGGAAGAAATAAAAGATGGGAAGTAGGCACACAATCACTGTGTCCAGAATAAGGAAACTTCAAATCATATTTAATATAAATTCCAGTACATGAAATTGGTTATCTAAACAGGCTTTGGGATCACTCAGTTGCCATTCATTTCAAAATTTTGTTGTTTACATTGGACTAGAAGATCTCCAAGGTCCCTTCCAACACTGTTATTCTGTTACCCCCCTGTTTTTCTACATGGTGTTCTTAACTCAAGTATTTAAAATGTAGAACATGCTCATGTTCCATAATCACTTTTTTCTTCCAGTAAAGGAAGAACAAGCTAAGTTTAAACAGTCTCAGGAAATCTGAAAATTAAAAAAAATCAGTTTGAATTAAAACCCTGTCTTGCTCAAGTAATGTCAACCTGAAGCATTATCTGCTGATGGAATGGAAGTTTTTCAGAGCACCAGTCCCATATAGGAGATATACGAATGTGTGACAACTATGCGCCCCTGAAGAGGGCTGCACCTTATAAATCAAGCTGCAAGCATTGACTAGCACTGCATCCAACTAAAATTACTGTGAGTTGGGGGCTGCTCCAGAACACGTGCCCTCCTGTTCACTTGTCATCGGAGATGTTAACATTTCTGATTAATTCACAGACCTCTCATTTTATTCTTCATTCCTTTATCCTTGCTATCCTGCTCTGCTGCAGCTTAAAGATTCTTACCCGACCTGCTACAATAATCACCACTCGCTCGTCCTCCCCCCCACCTGGTGAAATTGTTTAGTGATGCCAACCGCGCTTTTAATTTGCAAGACATCAGACACAGAGGTAATTTATACCAACATCTGTTCATTTCTGACTTCTGAAACAAACTCACACATGCTGCTACAAAATCCCATTAGAAGCAAGACAGCCTTCTGCTATTCTGTATTCCTCTTCTCAATACACACGAAGGAGTCAACTAAGCTTTAAATTTTAAAACATATGAAACAAAATCAAGAGAAGATCTTTACAGATATCAAATAACCCTTTCACGTTCATCAAAGCCGTCTAAATTGTGTAGGAAAAAAATCTGATTTTTTTTACCTTCTTTTGTAGCTGTGCTTATCTCTATTTTATTGAACAATATCAATACAGATATTGTTACAGACAAGAAGACATCTATAATTTCCTCTTGTTACCAACAATATCTGTACTGATAGATTGCGAAGTGTTCTGTCCCGGTCTCTCAGTCATTCCTTAGTTGCTACTCCCCAGTCTATGAATATAAGACGGACAAAAAATTGTCCCTAGTGGACGTGCCTTCTTGTTTCATATTATTCCAGTTCAATGCTCCTTAAACCTTATTAGAAATTTTAATTTAAGACATCCCATAGTCATTTCAATGAAAAAAAAGGCAAGAGGATACAGAACCAGCTGCCCACATCCTAGATGCAATTGCTGTCAGGGAAACTTATAATAATAATAATTGTCATCACTCACTACCCATGGAAATGAGGGAAGCCACTTAATGCACAATGGTGAATCTCTAAATGAATAGCTAACAAAATTGTACAAGAAACCATAGGTATGTTGTTCAAATATGCTTAATCTCAGGGACTTGCCCACTGACAATTGGATCTAGTACCGATTTCACAGTATTAACAGGGAACTATAGAATCTAAGCAGCATAAACATGAATTGCCATGTCAGGACAAAATTTATAGTCTATCCTATGCAGTACATCTATCACTACAATAGAAGATCAACAATGAATACAACTGCAATAGCTCAGTTACAAATTAATCTCCTCGGTTATATGGAGAAGTGAGAGCACTGAAGATCACAGAAAGCACCAATTTAGGATGTAATCGGCCTAGGTTACAATAAAGCTGAATATCTGAACAAATCCACTTTTTCCTGTGACTACCTACAAGACAGCTATTGGGTTACTATAAATAACAAGAGAATCTTGAACCAGGAATTAAATTTTCTACCAGAGACTAGAATGAGTGCAAACCAGGTATTGGACAAAAGAGGCAGAAGCCAAAAATGAAAGCTTAATGTACCAGTTGCTAGGAAGGAGGAGCACAGTTTAATATAATCTCCTCTTTGGAACTTCAATCCCTCAATCCTGTATTTAGCCTTGTTGTCTTGGTCTCCCTTCCTACCACAGTCCCCAAACTGTCTCCCGCAGTAAATTTTGTGATTGTTGGTGGAAGATATTCAGTAGTGCAGATTGATTTCTTGCAAGTGAGAAGATGAGGGATTACCAAAAGCAGCCCTGGTTAACAAGATTGGGTGCAGAATCTCTTGCGAGAGCAGCCCACTCTGCCAGCACTTTGCATCCTTTCACTATGACATATGGGTTTCATTACACAAAGATTTTCCTTATTTCAACACGGAGGAGATTACATTAGAAACTCAGGGCTATCTTTACATCTGTAGTAATTTAAAGGTTAAATAACATTTTTAATCAAATGTTATGTCAATGACAAAGACTCATAAGGTTCGGCTTCTATCCAAAGCAGAAAATGTAGTGGTTGGATGTTTCTTCTAGTAAGCTATTTAGTGAAAAAAAGAACATGGTGGAAGATTGGATTTCCAATGTCGCTGTCCCTTCCCATCCAATATTTCATAAAAAAACTTTTTTAACGATATGGTAACCATGGGCTCCATGTTTCATTAGAACTTGGTAGTTGTGAGATTTAGTGAGGTAATGAAAGTAATGCCTTCCATTTATGTAAAAACCTGTCATCCTAAAGGGTCACTAAAGATAGGAGAGATTTTAATGCATAAAGATGGTCATATGCAAGTAAGATTTTGTGTTAAAGAAGGATTGAAGCACACTGATAGTGAATGTAACTTGCAGATAAGATTCTCAAGTGAACTATTTGTACTTCTAGCTAAACTCCAAAGGAACCTGAAAGAGAAGATGCAAAACAATACTGGAAGGACTAATGATATATTACAAAGTAATTTTCTAGGATCCCAAAGTCATATAAATATACATATGCCAATCATCCTATAATGGATACATATATTTCTGAAGATATTACTGCAACTGCTTCTGTTAATCCAAAAGCCACAGTTCCACAAAATCTTCGCTGTCACTCTGAAGTGATTGACCTTCCTTCCCCACCTGCATATTTACGTTTGTTCTTTCTTAATATAATTTTGTTGCTACCCAGTCAGTGATCCAAAATAAGGAGCCTTCCTGTGTACTCTGCTTATATTTGTAGTCATTTGTAACACTCAAATCACTGTTGAAAACAGCACACTATTCTTCTATTCTTCCAATGTTAGCTTGATACATAAATTATTTTCCTTGGTTTAAATAAAGATTGCTTCCTTTAAAAAAAAATCTAGGTTGTATTACTATTCAAAACACTTTAAAACATAATTGGAATTCAGGCAAAAAGAATTAAACTACTACTTCTTAAATGTATGTGTGTGTGTGTGTGTGTGTGTGTGTATACCTATTGATTTACAGAGGCATTTGGATTACTGCATTTCTAAACTATTAATTAGGATCATCGTAATGTAATACAGCAAAAAGTAATTAGCTAAGATTAGTAAAATTATACAGAACTTAAGATAACATACTTTCTCACTTCCACTACCTCTTTCCTTTTCATGTATTTAGAATGGAAAAAACAGGGATTATACTGTCAAGACATATCTCTTGCTCATACTAAAAACCTAAACATTTCTCTTTCAGAAATTGCTTTTATAAAATGGAGGGCTTGTTATTTTTTACTTTAAAAAATTATTGGTGTCCCCCAAAAAATTTTTTATTAGTATAGCAGGACTATAGCTTTTCTGGCCACTATAATCCCCCAGATCTTTATGCTGAAATCTGGCAACAATTCCCAATTTCAATGGGAAGTAAATGTTAAAATGTAATATTCATACTGAAGTTCTAAAGAGGACAGATAGCTAACATTGACTATGGTATTTTATGGATGTTTTAAAAGTATTTGAAAATACATAGTCTAACTGTACCTGTATGTAGGAAAAACTGCATATTTTAAAAAAATAATCTAATCTGAACTGCAATATAGTATCTACCATTTTTCAGTCTGATTTTTTAGAATTACCAATCTTAGCCCTACCAATATATGTTCCATTCTTAGGGTTCTCTGAGTTTAGTTTTTTAATTGCTCATATTTTATTACCTCATCAGGTAATTTCTAAAGTGTAGGGATTCTGTGCTACCACACTACAGATTCGATTACCCTGTTTCCCCCCCAAAATAAGAACCAACCAGAAAATAAACCCTAGCATGATTTTTCAGGATGCTCATAATATGAGCCCCACCCCCAAAATAAGCCCCAGTTAAGATCACCAGCTAGACGGGTGCAATTAGTACTGTATTTTCCCAAATAAGACCTAACCAGAAAATAAGCCCTAACGCATCTTTTTGAGCAAAAAATAATATAAGACCCAATCTTATTTTTGAGGAAACATGGTACTTGAAAAAAATATCAGAATTTTAATTTTTTAAAAATAATTGTTTTTTTTATGCCGTTTTCACAAAAATATAACAGTAAATCCAAAATGGCAAGCCAAAGCACTGAGTGTAGAGTAGAACTGTCAACTATGGTATTTTTAACTAATGCAGTCCTGGTAAAGATTAAATACATACTGCTACTAAGATCAAGTTTATTAAAATCATAGGAAGATGGCTATTTTTGTTTTAGCTGGTTTGAATATTGAGATGGATATTCTGAGAGTACCTCCTCCTTCAAGAAACAGACTAGCTTGACCTCCTTGACTCTTGATCTCCATGACACTTGGTGTAGGGAAAGAGTTACATCTCTCCTTGAAGCCAATAAAAAACCCTCTTGATTATAATTTAGATAAGAGCCACTGGATTGAATAATAATGACTGAAACTCCCTTGGCTGTTTCACCTTGAGACGTCCATCACTGGGTTAAACATGATGCTAATTGCATTTGGATTGATTAATTTCTCTCACTCCTGTCTATTCGAATAATGCTTAACAAAATAATCACAGTACCCAGAGCCAAATCTTCTCCGTCAAAGGAATGAAGCCATCAGATCCAGCAGAGATGAAAGAAATGAAGATGACCCGTAATTACTGCTACGGTGATATCATTACCATATTATAGAAAATGAGTGTGGCGAAGGGGGAGAAAGGGGCTGTGATTATTATTTATTTTTTAATGGAAGCTTACCTCCCAAGAATGCAGATTGGAGATACTGAAGTGTGTAAATGGAGAGAACTTGGGGAGAGAGGTTTTTTTTTCCACATTAAACTGCAAAAACCAGAGATCACTACACCTTTTGATAAATGTGCTGTGAGCGTTTTCTTTTGTTTTAGTAGTGTACTTGAAGAGCAGATATTTGCAGATATTTAAGATGTCCTTTTTCTTAGTGGAATCCTATGATAGCCTTTAAGTAGCTAGAGTCACTCTGATGTAGTTACCATTTTTTAAATGTTACTATGCTTGAAACTGGGTTTGTTCTAAATCTTGCACTATCAAACCCAGCTGATCCTTTGAAAACTTTCCTGTTCAGAACACAGTTATTTCCAATACCCAAATCTATAAAGTCAATAAATCCAGTTATTTTATACATTCCCTTCCCCAAAAAGCTACTTGTTTTTATGTTTATTGTGATGGCCCCAAATGAGTATCGTATTTATAATTTGTATTGGAATTAGAAAGCAATAATTGTCAGCCCAGCTGTTTCCTGGATACTCTCTTGTTTGAGAAAACAATGTAATTTTGTAACAGTTTGGAACTTTGGACCACTTAGGTTCTGTAATTATAGCTTTTATTTTTTTTTCTCCTCTTCACTCTGCTTATATCTGCCCCAAGGGGCTAAGGACAAAAATAGAAAACCACCTATGCTGATTCTGTAGAAAGCCAAATGTGCTGGTATACAAAAACTGGCATGGTATTCCAGTAAGTTTCAAAATGTATGAGTTACAATGGTAATAACCACACAAATATTTAAAATTAGAAAGAAAGAACCTCCAAATGTATCCAAACCTTGTACTATAAAATCACCAGCAGGTAATATTAACATATTAGCATATTACAGGTAGTTCTCAACTTACAAGAGCCTATTTAGTAGCCATTCAACATTACAACAGCACTGAAAAAAGTGACATGACCATTTTTCATACAACCTTTGCACCATTACCATGATCATGTGATCATGTGACTTGGCCACTGACTCTCATTTATGGCGGTTGCAGTGTCCCAGGATCATGTGATTCCGTTTGCAAACTTCTGACAAGCAAAGTCAATGGGAAAACCCGGTTCCCTTAACAACCCTATTACTAACTTAATAGCTGCAGTGATTCACTTAACAACTTTGTCAAAAATGGTTGTAAAATTGGGTAAAACCCGCTTACCAAATGCTTCACTTAGCAACATATATTTGGGGCTCAATTGCGGTTGTAAGTCAAGAACTACCTGTTATCAACTCTTCAATATGACTGGAATTTGACTCTTGCACAAGTACACTATATGATATCAGTGGTGGGTTCCTATTAGTTCGGACTGGTTCAGCCAAACCAGTAGTAGCTTGGCGGCTTGGGTCGCTGGAACCAGTAGCGACCCAGGCCTGCCAAGCTCCCAAACCGTTTCTCCATCTTGTTTTTTGCTTCTGCGTATGCACAGAGCAATTTTAGTTGTATTGCGCATGCACACACAGCGCACATCCAGCATGCAACAAGCACGCACAGAGCATCCCTGCGCGAACTGGCAGTAGTCTCTGTAGGAACACACCCCTGTATTATACCCTTATTGTAGTTAACAGCTGTTTCATTTCCATGTGATTTCCCTCATAAAATTTTTACCATAAAATACTAAACATTCACACCACATTTACCAATACATTTGGGGCCTACTTTCCTCAGTTCAGCATAGCTTGTTATCCAAAGGCCATGACAGTTTATTTTCTTGGTGACATCCTAACCTTGCAGCAATTCCTCAGAACAATGTCCACAGCTACACCTCATGAAAAAGTAAATGTGGCAAAGCTGAGCCTCCTACTAAATATTTAAAAAATAATGAAAATAAAGAGAATTGGCTTTGCTGCTTAAAATATGTTAGATGAGAAAGGAGACAACTTGCCATTCAGATAGGTAGCTATTCACAAGAAAGTACAATATGCCAGGTAGAGTAATATTTGACCCAAATATAGAACAAAGGATATTGTCTTTCACTTTTTTAAGCATGTAGTCTTCTCATTAATGAATATTAAATATATTAGATCAAATTAAATATAACAATTGAGAGAAACTCAAATGAGCATGATGAGAAATTATGGAATAGATGCTGTCTTAGCCACTTTTCTCCTAAGTAATGCCCAAAACTTCAAGTTTACGTAATAGAAATGATGATGATATAACCCATCGCAACCCCAAGGACAAGATTCCTCCAGGCCTTCCTGTCCTCTACCATCCTCTGGAGTCTATTTAAGCTCATGCCTATTGCTTTGGTGACTCCATCCAGCCACCTCATTCTCTGTCATCCCTTCTTTTGCCCAGAAATGTTAGTATGTGGTATATAGGTAAAAAGTTAAGAATTTATAACAAAACATTAATGTTCATAGTTAAAACTGAGAATAAAGACTGTGCTTATGAAATATAGGCAGAAGAATATCAAAATAAGTCTTGCAGTACCTTAAAAACCAACTGGTATTTAATGATATTGTATAGGCTTTTATGTTAATCCTTACTTCTGTTCTGCTGCTGCTGTGTTTCAGGACCACAGTAGACCCTAGTGCAGTGATGGCTAAGCTTTTTTGGCTTGTGTGCCAAAATCGGGGGGGAGTGCAGGGGGTCATGCGTGCCACACCCATAATGCTATGTGCGCGACCCCCTGCTTTTGGTGTGTGTTTTTCGACCTCCCCAGGTTCCAGAGCAGGGGTTGGAAACTCTTTTGATGGCTGCATCTGGCTCGCAGACAAATCTATATAAATAACATAGCCCCGCGCGCGCCGCACAATTACAGCCCAGAGCAGGACCACAGACCCTCTCCCAACTGGTCCTTTCTTGCTCAGAGGAAGCTTCTGCAGAGGCCCAGGCAAGTGAGAACAACTTCCCGCCGTTACGAAGTCTCAGAGGCTATAATTGTATGGGCTGTGCGCACGGGTCTGTTTTCCACGGCCGGTGCTCCACGCCGTGGAAAACATAGGTGCGCGCGCACAGCCCATACAATTACAGCCTCAGAGACTTCATAACGGTGGGAAGTTGTTCTCACTCGCCTGGGCTTCTGCAGAAGCTTCCCTCCGAAGCCCTCCGAGCAAGGAAGGACCAGTTGGGAGAGGGGCTATGGTCCTGCTCTGGGCTGTAATTGTGCGGCGCGTGCACGGCTATGTTTTCCATGGAGTGGGGCTGTGGCCGGAAGACGAGACAGGCACAGAGAGAGAGAGAGAGGGAATCAGAGAGAGACTGACAGAAACAGAGAGAGACACACACACACACACACACAAAGAGTGAGTTATTAAGTGAGTGAGTGAGTGAGAGACCGACAGACACAAACACACATGCACGCACAGAGTGAGTGATTAAGTGAGTGAGAGACAGAAAGACAGACAGACACACACAGAGTGACAGAGAGGAAGGGAGGAGAGACACACACACAGAAAAAGAGAGAGAAAAAGAAAAAGAATTAAGAGACTTATTGTAGTTTAAAAGTATTGCTCTTACATAAAACGCAAACGTTTACTTGTATTTAGTTTTAAACATAGTGTATGGCTCTCATGGAATTACATTTTAAAATATGTGGTGTTCCCGGCTCTCTCAGCCAAAAAGGTTCCCGACCCCTGCTCCAGAGGCTTTCTAGGAGCCTGGGGAGGGTGAAAATAGCCTCCCTCCCACCTCCAGAGGCTTCGGGAGCTTCCAGAGGGGGAAAAACAGCCTCAAAGGAAGGCCTAAATCAGCTGGCCAGCGCACACAAACATGCTGGAGCTGACAGGGCAACGCCTTACGTGCCCTAAGAAATGGTTCCGCGTGCCACCTGTGGCACCTGTGTCGTAGGTTCGCCATCACCGCCCCAGTGACTAGTGCATGTACAGAATACTCTTTCTTGGGAGAATTGTGATTTTGTTCACTTTAGATTAAAGAGCTTTAAGACATAATGAAAAAGATCCATTTTGTAAATGAAAATAATCTGCTTTGGATACAATCCGTATTATAACAGGAATCTTACCCAAAGGGAACATCCATTTTTAATGGATAACATATTTATTATTAAATAATTAAATAATTCCTTAGGAAAATATAATTTATGTAATGGTACAGCCCATAAATACTCAGAAAGGAAAGGAATTAATCTCAATCTTCAAAAATACATGTCAAGTCTGAACTATATTATGGAAACTATAATGTATCGCAGCACTCTGTACACTATTTCCAGTGTCTTCTCTAACCTATCTATAGGAAAACTTCCTGTGAATTTCAAAAACGAAATGCACAGGTACAGTATAGGAGGTGTCCCTTGGTGTCCTAGTGGACAATCATTTAGATATGAGCCAGCAGTGAGCCAGCAGTGTGCTGCCAAAAAAGCCAACACAGTTCTAGGCTGCATAAACAGAGGGATAGAATCAAGATCACATGAAGTGTTAATACCACTTTATAACGCCTTGGTAAGGCCACACTTGGAATACTGCATCCAGTTTTGGTTGCCACAATGTAGGAAAGATGTGGAGACTCTAGAAAGAGTGCAGAGAAGAGCAACAAAGATGATTAGGGGACTGGAGGCTAAAACATATGAAGAACGGTTGCAGGAACTGGGTATGTCTAGTTTAATAAAAAGAAGGAGTAGGGGAGACATGATAGCAGTGTTCCAATATCTCAGGGCTTGCCACAAAGAAGAGGGAGTCAAACTATTCTCCAAGACACCTGAGGGTAGAACAAGAAGCAATAAGTGGAAACTAATCAAGGAGAGAAGCAACTTAGAACTGAGGAGAAATTTCCTGACAGTTAGAACAATTAACCAGTGGAACAGCTTGCCTCCAGAAGTTGTGAATGCCCCAACACTGGAAGTCTTTAAGAAGATGTTGGATAGCCATTTGTCTGAAATGGTATAGGGCTTCCTGCCTAGGCAGGGGGTTGGACTAGAAGACCTCCAAGGTCCCTTCCAACTCTGCTATCCTATCTCACTGTCCCGAGTCCCTTTTTGGGAGAGTGGTGCGGTATATAAATTTAATAAAACTTAAACTTAAAACTTAAACTTATATCTTGTATTTGGCCAAATGTGACTGGACAACCCCCTCCAAATCTGAATTGGATATAGAATGTCATGAAGGTTGCAAATAAAATAATGAAATACTTTTACTATCTTGCATAAAGAGGGAAGTCAAAATGATTTGTAGTTAAAACTTATAGAATTCATAAATTCTATGTTAATTAAGAGGGCTTTAGTAACCGGCTGAAAGTTTCCAAACATATTAAAAAGAACTCTACTTTTTGAAAACTTACTTCTACTTATGAAAATTCTGAAGAATCCAAATACTATAACATAGTGTTACTGGACAATTTATTAGGCTGTAAGAGCAAAGACATTTACGGAGGCATTTAAATCTCCAATTTTTATTCATGTTGCAAATATTTGTCACTGTAAATGTTTATTAGAAAAACAGGAATGCTCGCTTTTTTCCTGCTCAACCCAAAAATAGGCTTTTAATTCAGTGAGATAACAAATAGATCCTCTGTTAAACAGCTAAATGACATTTTGGCCTACTACCCAGATACATCCGGCACCCAAGGTCTTTCAGTTGGGATTTATCCTGAATGACGTTTAGTGTAGGTTAATAATTAGTTTTTAGCATAAGAATCCAGCATGGCCGTTTTTGCCCCAAGAGAGAAAAACAGGCTGAGCAATTTTTAGGTAATATGTTCTGATAAGACAAGGCTCCTGACTCCCTGCATGCAGTTGCAGGCCACCTGCTGTATGAACTGCCACAAGGGATCCCCTTGAAAGATTTAATAATAGCCCTCAAAGCTTGAGCTGATTTTACATACTATATCACAAAGTAAGGCAAGATATCATCAAAAGATGTAAACTAAAGCTCACATCTACAAACATTATATATAATTGTATATACAGTGTGGTTACTAGAATTTAGCATAGCTAATATTGAAAGAAGTTATAAATGCGTTATAAATGCTACTTGTTGCAAACGAAATTTAAAGAGTGATCGTTCAGATTTGTTTAATACACTGCTTATGAAAGACACAATCAAGAAGAGACTGAAAAAGGACCAATTAAAATACATGCAGAAAACACAGTTGAAGAAAGAAGACAAATACAAGGAGGAGAGTGAATGAATTCTTGTTATAAAACTAAGTTCTGCAAAATATGGGACAAGAGAAAGATTATTACCCTGGAAATGCTACTTCTCTACAAGGCTGATTATCTTAGCTGAAGTCACCTCCTTTAAGCTCCTGATTGTAATGGTGCACATCCCCAGGAAAAAGAGGTATGAAATATAGGTAGAGGAAGATGCTGTTTAGAAAGTAGGACCTCATAGTTAATGCTGAAAACAGTAAGAAGAAGATGGAAGTTAATTCATGGAACGACAAGTTGTGATACCTTTCATAATAAATAAAAAGAAGCCTTTCAGTTTTCTCTTTAAATCTGGACAAATGCAACAAATCACAACCAATGTATTTATTTGTATCCAACTGTTGTTATTTTTACAAATAACTCCTGCTTTGTTTAAATTATATGGCAGAAATTGTTTTTCCTTTTCCAATTTCCTTTATTGAAATTTATTTTACTACTGTTCAAACCTAGTTGGCAAAGCTGAATTTATTTCTTTAATTTATATAAAGTTACTTTAGGGATGCAATATTTTAACTTTGAATGATCACTAAATGAATTGTTGTAAGTTGAGGACTACCTGTACTGTTTTGAAGCAAAAAATGCTGAGAAAATAAAGCTCACTACTTCAGTTCACTGAAAGTAAAATATTTTCTGGGAAGGGGAGAGATACTGAGGAGTTTAACATTATCTTTAGGTAAATATTTGTTAGCGTATTAGCCATTAAAGCAACATCCTAAATGAAATTATTGAATATGGATTAACTACATTTATTTATTAAATTTATTAATTGCAACATGCTCTACATGGGGCTATCCTTGAAGAGTCTTCAAAAACTACAATTGGCCCAGAATGCAGCAGTTTTAGAGGCTCCCTAATCGGATGCCAATTTGCATCTGGGTCCGATTCAAGGTATCGGCCATTACTTTTAGTGCATAGGTCCTCTGTGGAGCTATCTTGCCCCAATGGGATTGGCCCGTCCCACTCATGCTGCCAAAAGAGGCTTATTATGGACCTCAATACAATAGCAGAGTTGGAAGGGACGTTGGAGGTCTTCTAGTCCAACCCCCTGCTAGGCAGCAACCGTATACCGTTTCAGATAAATGGGTATCCAACATCATCTTAAAGACTTCCAGTGTTGGGGTAGAGGCAAACTGGAGGCAAAGTGTTCTGGAGGCAAACTGTTTCACTGATTAATTGTTCTAACTGTCAGGAAATTTCTCCTCAGTTCTACGTAAGTTGCTTCTCTCCTTGATTAGTTCCCACCCATTGCTTCTTGTTCCATCCTCAGATGCCATGGAGAATAGCTTGACTCCCTCTTCTTTGTGGCAAGCCTTGAGATATTGGAACACTGCTATCATGTCTCCCCTACTTCTTTTCATTAAACTAGACATATCCAGTTCCTGCAACCGTTCTTCATATGTTTTAGTCTCCAGTCCCCTAATCATCTTTGTTGCTCTTCTCTGCACTCTTTCTAGAGTCTCCACATCTTTCCTACATCGTGGCAACCAAAACTGAATGCAGTATTCCAAGTGTGGCCTTACCAAGGCATTATAAAGTGTTATTAACACTTCATGCGATCTTGATTCTATCCCTCTATTAATGTAGCCAGAACTGTGTTGGCTTATTTGGCAGCTGCTGCACACTGCTGGCTCATATTGAAATGGTTGTCCACTAGGACTCCAAGATCCCTCTCACAGTTACTACTATTGAGCAAGGTACCACCTATACTGTACCTGTGCACTTTGTTTTTCTTGCCTAAATGTAGAACCGTACTCTTTTCACCATTGAATTTCATTTTGTTAGATCGTGCCCAATGTTCAAGTTTGTCAAGATCCTTCTGTATCTTAAGCCTATCTTCTGGAGTGTTGGCTATTCCTGCCAGCTTGGTGTCGTCTGCAAATTTGATGAGTTCCCCATTTATTCCCTCGTCCAAATCATTGATGAAGATGTTGAAGAGTACTGGGTGTAAAACAGAGCCTTGGGATACTCCACTGCATATTTCCCTCCATGTAGATGCAGTTTCATTGAGGACTACACGTTGAGTGAGGTTGGTCAGCCAGTTACGAATCCATCTGGTGGTGATGTGGTCTAACCCACATTCTTCTACTTTATCTAGTAGTAGGTTATGGTCTATCTTATCAAATGCCTTACTGAAGTCCAAGTAAACTATATCGACGGCATTCCTTTGGTCCTGTCATTTTGTCAAAGAATGCAATAAGATTAGTCTGGCATGATCTGTTTTTGAGAAACCCATGTTGGCTTTTGGCTATTACTTTGTTTACTTCTAGGTGTTCGCTAATTTGTTGCTTGATTATCTTTTCCAGAATCCTTCCTGGTATTGAGGGCAGACTGATAGGTCTGTAGTTTCATCAGCCAAGAAATTACAGCTGGCAGGGTACCAGAAAAGACTCTTTTCTGCCAAGCCCCTCACCCTTTGGAACATCTTGTCGCAGAGGTGAGGTCTACCCCCACCCTTCTGGCCTTCAGGAAATGCCTTAAAATTTGACTATGCTGGTTGGCAGGAGGTTGGGCCTGAAGAAGCTATTTGCTGGGGTGGCTAGTATAGTAATAACGGAGTCACCACTACCTCTCCACTCCAAACCCATGGTTTTTTAGTTTGTTTTAATGTCTTGTAATTTAAATCTGTTTTTATATTTATAATTTTTTTTATTTCCTTACGTTTTATTATGTGATAAGCCACTCAGAGTTACCACACACTGCAAGATGAACTTGATAAATAAAATACTGTAAGTATGCCTAATACTATAAGGGTTAGCGCCACCAGGTACACCAGACAAAGAATCAATTCCATAGGATGGCTATGATTACTTTTACTAAAAGTGGCTACAATTAACAGAAACCTAGAAGTCTGATTGTGCTGTTTCTTCTCCTCTTATTACACTCAATTGAATTAGGTGAATATCTGAATCTCATCTATATATTTTGTGCTTGTTTGGGATTTAAGATATTGTCTTCCCATGATACATCAGATCCTGCCTGACTCAATCAAGGCATATTTCTTACTCTCTACAATCAGGTTCTTCAAAAAGGACTGGGGAAAGAATTATTATTTATCATCTATTATCAATCTATTAAGTGCCATATCTTCACAACAGATTAAAATGAAAAGAAGTGCAATGTTCAATTATAAAAGCCCCTTTAATTTGTAAAATGCCAAAGCCAAATAAAATACAGTTTCAAACAGCATTAGCAGATAAGATATTTTCAATTCAAAACCAAAGATTATAATCCCATATGCAACTTTTTTCCTGGGAAAGGCTTCACTATACTAATCCACCATCTTTATTGCTTTATGAATCTGTTGATCTGAAGAGGATCTTAAAGTGTAATCATGTGTATGTAGATTACTTGTAGGTGGCCATTCAAATAATTTGGACCCAATTTATTCAGATTTGTTTGGAAGTCAACCGCCTTTTGAACTGAAAATACTAACAACAATTAAAAATGTACAGAATTAGTGTAACATGATTCGTTTATTTTTTTCAGTAATATGGACTGAACAACCATATTCTTCAATGTTTCAGCATCCTTCAAAGCCAGTGCCACCCAGAATGAAGTTTTTGACCTGTCAGTTCTTGGACTGGGAATAGAACTTTAGTAGAAAATGACATCATAAGTCAATCCTCCAAATAAAGCTGATTTTTGTAAAGATTCCTTGGAGAAAATGATATGATTATTAGATTCTGATAAATAGCATAAAGTGGCAGTGACTCTAATAAGAAATTCTTCAATCAATAATCAACAGAATGTTTGTCTTCCTGAGGAATTATAACACGTATTAGGTTTAATCAACACCTATATTCTTAAACAGAGAGATAGTACTAGACAGGACCCTTTAACCTTCTCTGCTATCGTGATCATTTACAGAAAACAACATGATTAAATTAATTCTACTTAAATGATTCAGGGAGGATTTGTTATAGCAGTGAAATCCAAGCACAAATGAAATACTTAAATCCTTTATATCTTTGGCAAAATCTTTTTCACTGACTCAGTGAAGTTCGCAAAACGCTGTGCTACTTTAGAATGTATAAATGTTTCATGTACATAGACACATTCTTCCTATCGATTCAAACAGATCTGGTACAAGTGAAAGGCAGTAGATTGCAAAGAATAACATTTGAACTGGTAACTTCTTCCTTCATAGCTCAATTTCTTAGTGACAACTAACTGACATTATGCTAATTTGTCTAGGACAACGTAAACATTAGCAGTAATGGAACATGCACTGTTTCATACTGGAAATAAGATCCAATTTAAGGCACTCAAGTACTGGCAACGGTGGCAAGCCATCCTGAACAACTACATAGAGAGCTCATCAAGAACCATAAAGAAATATTCCAATAGCTTCTTCAGGAAAGAGAAGAGTTTGAAAATCAACAAAATATGGTTCCCAGTTTTACGCCACACCAAGATTAAATACCCTTTGACTAATTAACAATTAAAAAAATCTTGAAAAAATCTTTCAAGAAGAACATGCAGCAGTATGTATAAAAAGTAATAAAAAGTCAGTCAGGAACCAGTTATATTTTCCCAAAATGAATCAATCAGAAGTCTACCTACACAAAGAACCAATTAGCATCTATCTAGATAGGGAACCAAACAGAAACCAGCTCTCTTGGGTGCCTGTGACATGGACAACTCAGAGAAGTGTTTGCCAGGTACAAATACTGTACAAAAGGCTGGCAGTCCCTATTCAGTGGCCTGTGAGCTATTGCTACAAAGCAGCTTATTCTGTCTCTGAAGATGTCAACTCTATCTATTGGCAAAACATCAGGACACCCAAAAACTAGATCACATGAAGGTTCATTACTGGTGTTAATTTTATTTATTTTATATACATAGTAACATTTATGGACAGAATATTTATAGGTCAGGGTTGAAATTTGGGATCCTCTCTGTGGTTGTGTGAGTTTTTTTGCAGACGATTCATTACCAAATTCAGACATTACCAAATGTCTGAAATTGTAAGCAAATAGGTAACATCATCAGTGCTAGAAGGGAATGGGGTTTACTATTATTTTTCTATACTAGTGATTTGTTCCGTCAGTGTTGGTGGGAATGTTCTTGATGATTCCTTGATTAAGCTGTAGTTCCTTGATTGGAGTACTATTTACTTCTTAATTGTTGGTCTAGTGTTAATCTTGGTGTTAATTTCTGCTCATATGGGTGTTGGCCCTATATCCAGATTGTGTAATGGTTTTGCCTGAGACATTCAGGATATTTTCCAATTAAGTAAAATTATCACAAACATTCAAATTCCCCAAAGAATCAAGTAAAATATTGGGATATTTCTTTCAACTATTTTCAACATGTTCTAGGTGTAAACAATATTTCTACTCTCATTTTGAGAGGGATGTATGATGGTGTCAAGTACCCTAACGATGCCTCCTTCATAATAAGCGACTGATACTGTAATACAAAAAGCAGTGATTTATTAACAGCTTCATTAGGCATTCCTCATTAGGCGTTTCTTGTTTGCAGCCATCTTTTTTGCTTTCTTTATCTGCTTCTGAACTTTGCCTGCATTACTGTCCTTCCTTCAGCCTTCGTCATAAATCACAGCCAATGAAAGATGGTAGTTTAGACATGCGCATTCACAAGCCAACTTGAGATTCCTTTTTGACCACAGGTATGTTTGGAATTCCCCCCTCTCTCTATGGCAGTTTGATGGTATTAATAGAGATGCTTCACAAACTGACATATGGATTTCTAAGAGCAAAGAATTCCTTCCTTTATAATCCCAATCACACTATCTCAGATTCATCTTTTTCTCCTTTATGATTTAAATATTTCACATCTGCAACTATCACATCTGTTATCTAAATTAAATAGCAGCAGGAACAGTCTTTATACTGCTGGACAGTGGCATCTCCTCCTGCAATGTCAGAAGGAACATAGGATGGAAACATAGCTCCATCATACCCTTTCAGGTTACTGTTCTCTTCCTGTTTGGCAAGGAAGTTAAGAAACAGTTAAAGAAGATCAGGCTGCATAAAATGGGTTACGTGGACATACCATTTAGATTGCAATAATTACTGGTCATTGTTATTTCCTTCATAGAGCAATTTAGGAGACAAAAGCAAGTGATGTCAGCACTACTTTAGTAGGCTGACTCAATCTCTAGAAATTGTTCCAAAAAGAGATCAAGATTCTAGAAAAGGTCTAGATAAACATCTAACTATCTCCATTGAATATTTCTTACATCCTTACAATGATCTTATGGCTTTAATTTGTCCCTAGAGGTATCTAATACCTCTTAATTGCTTATGCTGGATCAGAGAAGAACATATAATATTTTAAGTCACTCTCTGTGAAGAAATTACAGAACATAAGAAAACTGCCAGAATATAGTTAAAACAAGCTATAATTCCACTGCTTAAGGAATTTAAAAAAAGAATCCCAACCTAGCACACAAAACATCAAAAACAATATAGACAAACAAAAGCAAATCTGAAAGGCGAGCAAACCCCATAAGCCAGGCAGCCATTATTAGCGTGTCGATAGCACACTTGTTAAAAATGTATATTTTAATTTTCTGTATTGCTAAAGGTCCCAATTTGCTCAGGGATCTAGCTAAGCTACCACTTTCTACCATGACAGAATCTAATCTTTATTTAATGGATTTAGCATCTATCTTCACTAGAGTGGTCTCTAAGGGAAAGAGGAGGGAAGAATGAAGGGGCCTAGAAGAGACGATCAGAGCCCCCCCCCCTGCTTCTCTTCATCCATCCGGCGCTCATGTTTGTGTTCAAAATTCAATTACCTCCTTATTGATACTTCACAGAGATATTTAAGCTGCAAACATGAAGCCCTGATTTCCCAGGGGGCCATGCCCCTCTCTATTTCACTGCTCTGCTTCCCCCCGGGTGAATTCCTGAGGCGTCCATATTAATAGGTAATCAGTCACAATTCATTTATTAAACAGCTAGCAAGGTTTATCAGCCTGTCCTGATTAGCCGAAAGAAGCCACTGAATTCCTAATTTATTTATGAAAATATAAGTGTCTTTTTGAATTCCATTCAAGAGAAAGAGTTCTTAGGATATGGCATGCTGAATTCTAACAGGGAAGCAAGCACAAGGCCAGCCTAGGGAAAACTGTGATTGATCCTGAGAAATTTAGTGCCACAGGGATCCACAGCAACAGTCAATGATTTAGGGCTATGGAACTTATTTCCCTTGGATTTGTTAGATTGCTCATCATTAACTGGACATCAGTGCTATTATAAAAATTAGAAGCCTAAAATACTGCACACAGATTGGCTGGCAACTGCAAAAGAAATTATCTATCTTTAACAATGAAAAAAAAGGAAATCAAAATATTAAAAACCTTGGATGAATCTATGAGATTAAAAATGTCATTAAGATAAAAAAAAGCATTTATTGCTGGTAGATCTTCTCAGTGGAGGTGCCTCCATTCTAGAATATTCACCCTACTGAATTTCATAAATCACACCTAAAATTAAATTTTGTAATGCAACTGAAGTTCTATCTCTTCCTCAAGTTTTCTATATATGAATACTATTTGAATATTTTAATGTTGTTTGTGGATTAATTTCTACACTTCTAAATGGTTTTTGTGCTTTTTAATTTTTAATTGTAAATTGCCATGAGACTAATAATTAAGAAGTAGTCTTCAAATATATGAAATAAGCTCGAGAGGAAAAAAGTAGGCCACAATCCAAAGCCTTGACTCTGTCAATGCTTATGTTGTGCTGATGCCAAATTATTTACCCATGCCAAGGCTCTAACAACATAAATGTTTGCATCACATTAATTGCAGCCACGTCAGGTAACGAAGTAACTATCAAAATGATATATAAATCCACCTTCCTTTAAAGTTCACAGAGAAGAAACTTACAAGTGTTACATTATACCTCCCCATATGGGGTTTTACATGACTTCCAACTCTTCCCCCTGGAAATTCCTGAGTTCAATTCAGAGTAGAGGGTCTGATCCCTATATAATAGCATCCAACTATATTTGTCTGATATTTTCCACAGATAAAATCATTTGCCTTCACCCCTATTTATGAAAAGAAAACATGACCATGGCCACATGGGGGAAATTCCAATTTTCCTGTCACTCCACTATAATTCATATGGTGCTGAAGGAAAAAGCTTGATGCTATTGGAAAAAAATTCTTTATAGGGTTGCATCAGAGATGGAAAAACTAATTAAAAAATGCATAAACATTGGTTTGGATTAGTAACACCACCAATGAAAGAAGAATCTCCCTCCCATTTTCCCACAGTAGAAAATGTGGAAGGCCTGAAGGCCAAAATGTAAAAGATCGCTTCCAGGTCTGACAATTAGTGGCTACAAAGGTAGGGTGTAGTGTCGGGATGGCAAAACTATAGCACACGTGCCAAAGGTGGCACACGAAGCCATTTGTCAGGGCACACGAGTCGTTGCCCTATCAGCTGGCCAGCGTGCATGTGCACGCTAGCCAGCTGAATTCAGTCTTTTTTAAAGCCATTTTTCGCCCTCCCCAGGCTCCAGAGGCTTTACAGCCGCCCCCCGACCCCCCCCCGGAAATGACAAGACTTCCAGTTTGCTCGTAGGGCTAGCATAAGCCCTCTGGAGCTTTCAGGGACCTGAAGGAGGCTTCCCTGAAGGCTCCGGAAGACTAAAAACTACCCTACGAGCAAACCGAAAGTGTGTTCCTAAACTTCCGATTTGACCGTAGGGCCATTTTTTGTGCTCCGGAGGCTTATGCAAGGTGTGTGTGTCATGCATTGCATTATGCATGCCCACGCACGACCCCCCTGCACTCCCCCCGCTTATGGTACGCGAGCCAAAAAAGGTTCGCCATTGCTGGTGTAGTGGAATATCTAAAATAGACATTACTCTTCAATAGAATAAATATGCATAATTCAGATATAGTTTCATGTGGCAAACGTGTTATATAACTACCAAGGAGTTATAACTACCAATAATCTAAAGTATTAGAACTTGCAAAAGTTAGAAATTAAATCAATTCATTCTACCCATAATGTGTCTTTTGTGAAACTTATTCAAAATATATGCACATTGCTTAAAATAACAGTCTAAAAGGTACCACATTAAAGCCTTCTTTGTACAAACAGTAAGCTGGTTTAACGAAAATTGATTTTAACATTGATTTAGTTGAACCTGAGCAACATACAGAATAAACATGCTTTTATAAAACTAATTATAAAGATTGCATTTGAATTTATTCTTAATTTTTCCTAAAGAGATTTAACTATTATTATGTACATTTAAAATTATCCGAAATGTCCAAATCTTCCACACAAACATTCCCAGAACATTCTAACCAATGAGTATGACAATGTGTGAATATATATATATTATATATCAGCTCATATCCCAGATAAGATTTAAAGACAATATTATTACTGTTAATTGCTTAATAGTTAAAGAAATTAAGCTCCCTCCTATCATCATCCAAAAATGTATTTGATTGTATCATCAATTCTGTTTCAGTAAACAAAAATATAATTCTATACTATTTCTACAGGAAAAAATTCAAGTAAAACTTGGAAGATTGGTGACACCCAGGGGAAGGGCCTTCTCTATGGCGGACCCTGCCCTCTAGAACGACCTACCCCCCGACCTATGCACTATCTCGGACCTCCGCCTCTTCCGCCAATGTCTTAAGACATTTCTATTCCAACAGGCCGGCCTAGCATAGTCCCCCGTTTCTGACTTTTTATGTATAAATTGTAATTAGGCAGGGTTTTAAATGGGTTTTTTAGCACGGGTTTAATAATTTAATATGTTTTTAACGATGTATATTGTTTTATTGTGGTTTTAATAATGCCTGTGCGCCGCCCTGGGTCCTAACAAGGAGAAGGGCGGGGTATAAATTCGATAAAATAAAAATAAATAAATAAAATAAAGATATCAGTAGAAGAAAATGAATATTGGATTCCTTCATCCATATCAAACATTTTATTCTGACATCCATTTTCCTTCAAAAATTTAAATGCAACTACAGGCCTAAAAAAAATTGATCCTCCTATTTTATTTCACCATCTCTCATTTTTAAAAGCTCACTATTATACTCATAATATGACACTGGCAGTTTAGACAGTTGGTGTGAAAAGTCATTCAACTCTACAAAATGAATTTAAATACCACTTTGGGCAATATATAAATCCTTTACCAAATACAATTTGGCTTGAATTTCTATTTTTTTCTTTTAAAAATTCAATCTTACATGGTCCACAATGTATCCCTAATGCTTAGCTAATGAACAAGCTGACTGGATCATAACCTCCCCACTCTAAATCAGCTAAATTATGCTGCTATTTAAAAGCACACTACATATCAACAGATAATATTGGGCAAAAATTGGGCAAAAAAAAAAAAAGTACGGAGGCAAACATTAGGACATAGTATCAATCCATTTAAAATAGAATAGTTTTTAAGACAATACATGTCTTTCCCTAGTGTGGGAAGAAATGTGTTGTATTACCTATAGAAAGAAAATATATTTGGAAAATGTAACTAGGAAAGTAGAGCAATTAAAAATCACTTTTGAGCCATTCACAGGTCTCTATCAGCCACAAGTGCCTGAGAGTATCATGCTTGGTGTGAGTCCCCAGAGAGTGATCACATTTCAATTACTATCACTAACATTAGTCATTACTGAGGTTGGCTCAGGTCCCCAGGGAAGGCAGCTTGCGATGACAATACCCAGTTTCTCCCTGTAATGCAATTCATTAGGCAAAACAGAACAGCTGGGACAGGCACGCGTGGGTTTGAAGACAGCCCGCCCCAGTGAGACCTCTTGCTCAAACTCTCTCTTGGTTGGTAAGGGAGGGGATCGACTTCAACCCCCATGACAGCTGTAGAGTCCTCAGGGGACACTCCATGTTTAATCACTGCTCTTTAAGCTCAAGGAAGGCATTTGATTGAGAATTTAAGCTAATGGCACTCCAGCTTGTAGCAGATTATCAGGCATCTGATAAGGACTTGATGACATTTTATCATGTTCTAGCCTACAAAAGTTAATGAGGCACTTAGATATTAGTCTCAGATTCCTAGTCTAGTATATTCTATTCCATAGATAGCTTCTTCAAAGCTAAAGGGGCCAGGAATGCATAAAAAAGGAAGCTGTTAACTATTTCTGCAGGGTATTGTTTTCTAACATAGTAGAACATTTTCACTGAGTTAATAGTGAGAAGTTGTGTTATAAAATAACAGTAGGAATGTTGACTTGTAGAAGTTTGTGCAAGAAAAGAAGATATTGTGAAAAATTGAAAGATCTAAAAATATGTCAAGGATCTCAAGCCTACTGAAAAGACTGAAGTCAATATGCATAATCTTAGGTTTATGGCAAACATATCTATGGCCTAATAAATCACCAATGAAATGTTGTAATCCATAACCAAATCTGACAAGGTAAGCCAATGGAAATGTTTTTGTACTTTGCTTTGGGTAAGAAAACTGGGAGTAGACAAAAACGTTGTGCTAGAATACACAACTCCCAACCCAACCAGTTGTGAATTCTAGTACACATAACAATAGTTCAGAACCAGTATCCAGAAAAAGCAGTGCATATAGCTTTACTACTGTATCTCTGGTTATTTTACTAAGGCTTACCTCTGAGATTCAAGTCCAGGAATCCCCAAATTAGCAAAACTAAAAGCAGTACATGATGGGATAATGGTAATAAGGAAGAGGCATACCATCAGCAGCTGACCTGGTGTTCCAGAAAGATTGCTTTGTCACAACCTGAGCCAACAAATTATTTCCCAGTTTCAGAATTTGGAGATTCAGTATCAAACATAAAACAACCATTACATATAGCTGCTATTATTATGGCATCGCAATGCGCTCATGAATATCATTATAAAACATATCTTAAAACTGAAATTATGATTAAGTACATGGCACATCCATGTTATTACTTCAAATATCCCATAGTATGTAAACTAGCGTAGAAGCTACAAAACTGCTAAATATCTTTTTTTTTGCCAGTGATCCTTATCCAACAATTACCAATGGACACAAAGCACTATACACTGAATGCTTGGTATTTTTAATGTAAATTCACAGAATTTTCTTTTTCCTGATACTGAAATCTTCAGAAATAATAAAAGTAAAACAACCATGGCAAAAGAAATAAAAAATTATACTAATAGTAATAGGTGCTTTGGGTACAATCCCAAAACATTTGGAGCATCACTTGAATACCATCAGCATTGACAAAATCACCACCAGTCAATTGCAAAAGGCAGCTTACATCTTGTAACATCTTTAACATCATCAAATAACTTCTGCTATCCCAAGTCCTTGAGAAGGACTCAGTAGGTGGATAGAAATGTCAAGCCCAATCTAAATATCTGACTATGAGACCAACGATAGTAGAATGTTTAGAATGCAATCTTGCTATATTCTATTAAAATTGTACTGAAATAATTGTTTACTATATGGTAATATTTATAGTAATTACCATAATATTTGCAAGTAACTTTACATATGATTAACATATTTTATATCATCAGCCAAACTACATTTTCACATGGAACTGCTTTCTTTCTGTTACTCTTGTCTTTCAAATGTAGCTATTCAATTCAATTAATTATTCATTCATTAGCTGACAGTAAGAAGTGGGATGGGAAAACCAACAGTAACTAATATCTAGCTTCAATTTCCACCCCAATCATTGCAAACTAATCTTCTGATATGTTAATATAAACTCAAGAGTGAATGCTACTCTGCCACTAGTAGCAAACTGTTCTTCCCCAAGAGAGCCCTGTAAAACAGGACAGTCACTGACAGCAGTACAATTACTGACACAGATACAGACTTTATGGACATGTTTATCTCTGCTGTAAATCTACACTCTCTCTCCACTCTGATTCACAAGTCATAAAGAAATTGCAGATAATGAAAAAGTTGGTGAAATTTACAGCATGTCGGAAACCTCAGACAGCCAAAAGAAATTAAAGAGCTGACTGGATATAAATCACACAGGTACAATTAAAAGTTCCCATACCACCTTCACTTCTAAAAGTGGCATACAATCCAACACATATGATAAAAACCTGAGGTCACGATCCCCAGGCTGAAGGTAGTTAAGAACATTATATACCGAAATTAGCCAATTTAAGTGCCTTGAGCACATCCTAATTTCCAGCTGCCATTTGAATACTTGAGGCAAAAATCCTTACCAAAAATATCATAAGTGAAATAAACTGAAAATAGAAAGGTAACCATTTACTTTCTTTCCTAACATCATACTACTACTCCTCTTTTCTTGCTGCTTTCTATGATCTCTAAATCTAGATCTGTGAGAATCTTTAAAGCAAATATGGATAGTCTGGAGAGCAAGGGAAATAACTCTTACTATTACAGTCAAATCTTTCACTAGTGTTAGAATCATGCCCTTGATTACTTTGCCTTTGCTAGAAAGGAAGTACATAAAATAAAAATATTTCAAGACTGCTCAGACAATTAGGTTTGGGTTTCATTGCTACCTCCAGAAAAATATAATGTAGATAAAGTACCGGAATGAAAATCTGAAAGATTTTCTAACATATGTGTGTAATCAGAAATGTTGGAAAATATTAGTAGTCTATATAGCTGAAAAGAATTCATTACAGATCTATAGGACTGTTACTTTGGGAAACACCTGCATCCAGCTATATTACATGATTATAATTACTTTATTATCATGTTAACTATTGGAAGATCTGAAAGAGTAGGTTAGGGACGGTTAGGGATGGCATATAATCAATCAAAGATTAACATGTTCAGTTAGTTGTGATGCTATGGAAACATATACATAATATTCTCTTATGCAAGAAAGTATTTCTGAGGCAAAAAGCTTTTATCCAAACATGTACTTGCGTCTTAAAGCATTAAATTTATAATTTGGGGAGCGTGCAGATCCATCTTTGCCATTGGATCTTCAGGAAGTTTCTATAAAAGAATACACTTTATCAGCTTAGATAGGATGCTAACTATAGTCTTACCTAGAAACCATAGGCTACTTGGTTTCAATGATGCATGAATAATAGGAATTGTTTGTTTAGATAACTACCATGTATTATTTATAGGAGTGACAAAACATGACTGCTACAACATTAATTACTATATTGCTAATATGATTTCATTGGCTCTGAGTTCATTTCTGAATGTACAGATAGCTAGAAATAGCTTTTCAAATCAGCACTAAGACATGACTATTTTAACAATTCAAGGAAGAATATGTTGCTCATTACAATGTGCTTTGTGAAGTGTGCCTTCTGAAAGCCTTGCACAATCCTATCAGACTCTATTTAAATATCCCTCTTGGTGAACATAGTGGAAAGTTTACAACTGTGATGCCTCTGAGATGCTCTCTCAGGAATCTTAGGAACAGAAGACCATTCTCTTGGATTACCAACATCAAAACATAATAAGCAGGATTATTTTGTGGCAGCAAAGAAAACATAGTAACAGCTTTATTAAGGGAAATATTAATAAAAGGTATTACAAATGTATAGCTGAAACTAACTGAAGAACCAGTCAAGGACTAACTGATATCTAAATTTTAACGCATTACAAAAAATGCTCCTAAATTTGCATAATTTCCAATAAAGAATAACGATTCTCAGTAAAAGTTTCCTATGAGAACAGAGGACCATTAATAGAAAAGTAACAAATTAACACAATTTAACCTATTATATTTTACCAATTCATCCTATCTTAAAATTGTTAAGAAGTTCAATGGCAGCTTCCAAATCTTTAACACCTACACATGTATTTCCCAATATCACAGTTCTAATCAGCCATCTGCTGCCACCCAGAGGCTATATAAGGTCTATTTTGCTATCTCTTGGATCTTTTGAACAGTTATTTCACAATCAGTAAGGTAGTATTTAATCTTGAGTAACAAGAATTAGGCTCAGAGCTGCACTTCTGCCATATTTCAGTTTGAGCAGTCCCATTTGCATTACATTTAATGAATTTCATAGCAGACAAAAATTCAAATTCAAATTCAAATTAAGATTTATTAACCGCACCCTCTCCCCACAGGGACCCGGGGCGGTGCACAGGCATAATTAAAAACAATATACAAAATACAAACATTACTTAAAATAAAATTAAATAAATCTACCTATGCTAAAAATATATAATTAAAACCCATTAAAATTTGTAATTAAAAGACAGAGAGAACTATTCAAGGCCGGCCAGTCGAAAGAGATGGGTCTTCAATTTTACCCGGAAGGAGCGGAGGTCGGTGGTCGTTCTAATATCAGGGGGAAGGTCGTTCCAGAGGGCCGGGCCCGCCACAGAGAGCGCCCTTCCCCTGGGCGTCGCCCGCTGACAAAGTCTAGTGGACGGCACCCGGAGAAGCCCCTCTCTGTGGGAGCGAATCGGTCGTGAGGATGTGTGGGGCAGGATCCGATCTCGCAGATAGCTAGGTCCCGAGCCATGGAGCGCTTTGAAGATGATAACTAACACCTTGAAGCGCACCCGGAAGACGACAGGTAGCCAGTGCAGCTCGCGCAGGAGCGGTGTTACATGGGCAAACCTGGAGGTGCCCATAATTGCTCGCGCGGCCGCATTCTGAACTAACTGAAGCCTCCGGGTGCACCTCAAGGGGAGCCCCATGTAGAGAGAGTTGCAATAGTCCAGTCGGGATGTCACGAGGGCATGGGTGACTGTGCGAAGGGCGTCCCGATCCAATAGGGGGCGCAATTGGCGAACCAGGCGAACCTGGTAAAACGCCCTCCTGGCCACGGCTGTCACTTGCTCTTCCATAGACAGCCGGGTATCCAGGAGGACACCCAAATTGCGCGCCCCATCCACAGGGGCAAGATATTCGCCCCCTATGGCCAGCGTTGGAGAAAGCTGGTTGAATCGGGCAGCCGGAAACCACAGCCACTCGGTCTTGGTCGGGTTGAGCCTAAGTCCGTTACTTCCCATCCAGATCCGCACGGCTTCCAGGCACTGGCACATCACCGCTACGGCATCGTTGGGGTGGTCTGGGGTAGATATGTACAGCTGGGTGTCATCAGCGTACAGATGGTACTCTACCCCAAAACCACGGATGATCTCACCCAGCGGCTTCATGTATGCATTAAACAGGAGAGGCGAGAGGACCGACCCCTGAGGCACCCCGCATGTGAGGGGTCTCGGGGTCGACCTCTGCTCTTCTGCCCGCACAAATTGCGATCGGCCAGAGAGGTAGGAGGAGAACCACCGCAAAACGGTGCCTCCCACCCCCAACCCCCCCAGCCGATGCAATAGGATACCATGGTCGATGGTATCGAAAGCCGCCGAGAGGTCTAATAGGACCAGGATGGAGGAACATCCCCCATCTCTGGCCCTCCAGAGATCATCTACCAACGCGACCAATGCCGTCTCGGTGCTATGCCCGGGCCGAAAGCCGGACTGGCGCGGATCTAGATAGTCAACTTCCTCCAGGTGACGGGGAAACTGTTGTGCCACCACACTCTCAACAACCTTCGCCAAGAAGGGAAGGTTGGAGACTGGACGGTAGTTGTTCAAAAGAGCTGGGTCCAAAGAGGGCTTCTTGAGGAGGGGCCTCACCATAGCCTCTTTTAGGGAGGCAGGCAAGGAACCCTCACTCAAGGATGCGTTGATAACCTCTTGGAGCCAGCCTCGTGTCACCTCCCAGGATGCCAGTACAAGCCAGGAGGGGCACGGGTCCAATGAACATGTGGTGGCTCGCAGTCGCCCACGTAGCCTGTCCATATCCTCGGAAGTAACGGGGTCAAACTCCTCCCAAACAAGATCTCTCTCGTGGCATCCCACTGGGCCATGAATGGGGGTTAGCTCACTCTGTATCTGGGCGGTTTTCTCCTGCAGAAAAATCACAAATTCCTCTGCTCTACCCTGTAGCGGGGCTTCCCGCTCCCTCTGATGAAGGAGAGAACGGGTCACCCTAAACAGGGCGGCAGGGCGGTTTTCTGCGGATGCTATGAGGGTAGCACAATGGTGACGTTTGGCCACCCTCAGCGCCACAATGTAAGTCCGTAAATGGGCTCTTACCTGTGTCCGGTCAGATTCAGAGCGGCTAGCCCTCCACCTTCTCTCTAGGCATCTCTTGCGGCGTTTCATCACCCGCAGCCCCTCAGTAAACCAAGGAGCCAGGGTGGTTCGCCGCCGCGAGAGAGGCCGCAAGGGCGCGACCCGATCTAAGGCTCCCACGGCCGCATTATTCCATGCGGCCGTGAGGTCCTCCATCGGGGCGCGGGTCAGGGATACAGGAAATGGCCCAAGCGCTGTCTGGAACCCGTCCGGGTCCATCAAGCGCCTGGGGCGGTACCAGATTGGTAACTCTGGTTCCGCCTCCCCGCGGAGGGGAGCAGCGGTCGGAAAGTCGAGTCGGAGAAGTGAGTGGTCTGACCATGACAAGGGTGTGATGACTATATCCCCTGTACCCAGATCACTCTTCCATTGGCCCGAGACAAAGATGAGGTCCGGCGTATGTCCACCCTCATGGGTGGGGCCTTGAATTACTTGGGTCAGGTCCATGGCCGTCATGGAAGCCATGAACTCCCGAGCTACCACGGATGATTCGCCCAACGATGGCAGATTAAAGTCCCCCATGACTATAAGTCTGGGGGTCTCCACTGCCACCGTAGCGATCACCTCGAGGAGCTCGGGCAGGGCTGCTGCTACATAGCGGGGAGCCAGGTATACAACCAGCAAGCCCAACTGCCTCCCTAGGCCCCACTTCATGCAGAGGGACTCACAGCCGGAGGTCTGAGGCACAATGGACTCTCTCGGCTCCAGGCCTTCCTTAATAATGACCGCTACCCCGCCACCCCTGCCTAGGGCCCGCGGCTGATGAAATGCGCGGTAGCCTGGTGGGCACATTTCAACGAGGGGATGACCTCCCTCGGGGCCCAACCAGGTCTCCGCAATTCCTACCAGGTCCGGCTCCCCCTCTGACACAAGGTCACTAATGAGGGGGGCTTTGTTGACAACGGACCTGGCGTTGCAGAACATCAGCCGCAGACCCTGGCTCTGTATTCCCTGGCCACCTAGCCTGCGGGGGTTGTGGCACCCGACCGTTTGTAACCAACGGCTGCGTGCCACCAACCGGGAGGATGAGAATTGTCTCCCCTCGGAGAGCAAAATAGCAAGTTTTCCACTAATATGAATTAAATACTTAGAGTAGTACGTAGATCTATTCTAAAGTTGCAGCTACTGCATTAATTTTTGATAGTAATAAGAAACATGCTGACTTTAATGTGATTGCATTAGGAATGGAATCCATAAAGACTGCTGCTCAGTTCATAAAATGGTGCCAGTACAGGCTCTGAAATGTCAATATTATCTAATCCAGGAATGGTATCTATGCTGTCAACAAAATGGTGTTTGTTCTAGTCTTTTCAGGAATGAATATAGCACTGAATTAATAGAAATGAAGTTCACATTAGCACATAGCAGTCTACTTTATTTAATGCCTTTTGGATTTGGTAGATTATAAACTGCAGGAATTCCAAACTGCTATAGGGCAGTAAAGGGGTTGGAGGACAGGTACCTTATTTATACAATAAATTTTATACAATCATCTGAAATAGCCACTCCCATTTTTAGGAGAACAGGAAAGATTTTATAAATTAATAGTACAAAACAGAATATATTGCTGTCATCATTGGCTTTTGTTACCCAATCCCTATAGTTAATTAGTATGAACAAATTGGACATACATAAGCATATGATGTTTTCCTGCAATAACCCTACTGTATTTGTTAAGTATCTGTGCAATACTTACATTCATCCAGTCCCAACTGATACGCCAAATTCTGTAAACCTCTAACCTTCTCCATCAGATTAGCTGTAGTGAGGCTTCCCAGCTCTAAAGAAATGAATGTGCAGTTTACAAATATTTGTCATTAAATAATTAATAATTAATGAACCATGCTTTTATTAGAGCTGAACCCTAATACAGATAGTCCTTGACTTACAACCATTTGTTTAGTGACCGTTCAAAGTTACAATGGCACTGAAAAAATGACCTTTCTTCACACTTACTGTATAACCACTGCAGCATCCCCATGATCACCTAATAAAAATTCAGCTGCTTGGCAACTGATGCAGTTGCAGTGTTCCGTGGTCATGTGGTCACCTTTTGTGACCTTCTGAAAAGCAAAGTCAATGTGGAAGCCAGATTCACTTAACAACCAAGTTACTAACTTATCAGCTGCAGTGATTCAGTTAACAACTGTGACAAGAAAGGAAGTAAAATAGGGAAAAACTCACTTAAGAACTGTGACTCACTTGGCAACAGAAATTTTGGGATCAGTTGTGGTTGTAAGTCGGGGGCTACCTATAATAATAACCAAGCAGAAAGTAAAGGCAATTTGATATAATAATTGTATAAATTTTGCATATAATGAAATTCACTATTTTTAGAGGACACACTGTATCTGGTTTAAACACAGAAAGACACTACATCTGTAAGAGCAGTGGTAGAATGCAGTATTGCAGGCTAACTCTGCCAACTGCCAGCAGTTCGATTGTGATCGGCTCAAGGTTGATTCAGCCTTCCATATTTGATAAAATGAGGAACCAAATTGTTGGGGGCAATATGCTGATTTTGCAAACTACTTAGAGAGGTTGTAAAGCACTATGAAGCAGTATATGTCTAAGTGCTATTGTTATTGGTATTCTATGTAACATTTGAGTACCTATCTGATAGTAAGGAAAAGATATATTGTAATTATCATCTGGACAACTTGGAAGATATAAAGTAAACAGATGAAGTTAGTTTTTTCTACATACTGTTGTTATGTGTACAATAAAGCAAGACATGACTGGCTGTTTTGACACCTAATCTCCATCGACATTTTATCACTTTGTTCTATTACATTTGATACTGATTCAATAATTTTGAAATTTCCTGATAGGAAAATTTATTAAATTGCCCTCCAACAAGCCAGATGGCATTCCATTAGAATGGCTATGATAGAAAACTGCTATAATTACTCAATTCCAAAATAGTGAAGTATCGAATATACTTGTGACTAAGCAGAGAATTGTAGGTATCACAAATGTCCCCAAAATTGGGTTCAGTTTATCCATAGGTAGGCTTATATGCAAGTATATATGGTAGAGTACTTGTTAAAGTACTCATACGGTGTATCAGTGGTGGGATATGACCGGTATGTCCCAGTACGGACGTACCAGTGCCTGCTAGGAGCACCAGGTACCATTTGGGAACGATGCTCCAGAGGGCCCACCCGCCTGCCTGCGCTTCTTACTTGTATTTGAGCTGTTCGGGGCGTCTGTGCATGCGCAAGGAGTGTACAGCACCTGCATGAAGCTCCGCCGAGCAGCTGGAGTGTCGCAGAGCATCATGGGCGGTAAGTACGCATGCACGCACTGTGTGCTTGCTGCGCACGTTCATGTGGTGGCTTCCTGGCCCACCACTGCTATGTATATACTCATATATAAACTCATCCACAAGTAAGCCTATCCCTGAATTTTTAAAGTGAACTCCCTGCAGATTGGCTTATCTGCAGGTGGTATATTTTTCATGTTATTTTGGTTAAAAATTCAATGTCCGAAAATAAATCCGAAAATAATAATGTATCTATGAGTATATATGGTAGTTATTCAACTCCGTATTACTATTTAATAATTAAGATCCGTGGATATTAATTCATATGGTTCTGTAATTCTATGTATCTTGTAACTTGGTCTTTAAGACTCACTCTAGCTCAGGGGTGTCAAACTTGATTTCATTGAGGGACACATCAGGGTTGTGCTTGATCTTGGGGGGCTGGGAAGTCTCACTTAACAACAGAAATTAGGGGCTCAACTGTGGTCGTATGTTGAGGGTTACCTGTACATTGACCAATGAAAAGATTTAACTTTCTCCAGGACACTTTACATGCAAGTGTCCTGGAGTGACTTTACCAAAAAGTCAAAAGGCATATAAGAGGTGGAACTTTGATCATGTGATTGTGGAGCTTTGATCATTGTGACTTTTTCGACCCACACATCCCCCAGATGTCCCAAGAGGCTAAAGTTCAGCAATCACACCCAGAGAACACACACAAAATGTACATAACTCTTGTTTTGTTCTATGTCAGAGGTGACCCAACTCGATTTCATTGAGGGCCATATCAGTGTTTGAGGACCATATCAGTGTTTAAGCTCAGGGGGGAGGACTGGGGGGGTATGGCCAGCTAAATGTCACTCATGTCAGGAGCACCTGTAGTGGCCCAAGCAAAACCAGGCTCCTGAGCTCAGTTTTCAGGTTCAACGGCTTCCTGCAACTCTCTGCCAGTGAAAATGGAATCTGGGAGGACTGCATGCTGGCAGAGGCACAGCGGGCCAGTCCTTCGCTGTTTCCAGGTCAGCACGGCAGGCCAGATCTAAGCACCACACGGTTAGCATCTGGCCCACAGGCCTTGAGTTTGACACCCCTGCTCTAGCTTGTCCCATGGATTACAAAAGCTCTGCAGAAAGATATCAATTTGTCCAGTAATACTGATGCTTCTCTGGGCTGTTAAGGAGACCAAATTCAACAAACAAGAGTTTAGCTTTAGCCAAAAGTTATAAATTGTCAGCCAAGCTTGATTTTCTCCATCCTATGAAGATCAGATTGCATTTGGTGCTTATTTGAGAACTGGGAATATAGTTATCAAATACGTACTGTTAGAACATGGCCCAAGTTTTACATAGTTAATGTGGCAATGACTCAGCAACAAATAATTTGATGGCAGCAATAATAAAGATTCCCTTATCAAGCAGAAAAATATCAGGATTGCAACTGTATTTCTGCAGTCCGTGTATGTTGCATTTAAGCTTTCCTGAAGCGAAACTCTTGCCCTCCAATCTCAATCCCCTTTAACCGCTTAATATATTACTTAATTTACTTAATTTACTTCATGCCTGGAAAGAGGGTGTCCAAATCTGTAAGTTACTTACCTTGAAGGGTGATAGGCAGGCTGGAGAATAGAGAGGAAAAGAAACTCCCAGGGGTTTGGTTAAAAAAAAGGAATGAAAGAAGCAAAGAAAATCCTTCTGGCGGTTATTTGTGTGGAGAGGAAAATGCTTTCAGGACTCAGAACAAGCAAAGAAATTAAAAACAAATTAAACTCATTTACCTCTAAAGTATATACTTAAAAAATATCATAATTACTGCCACTAATAATTATGTTGATTTCTTCACCGTATGATAGATAAGAAACCTCAACAGATCTTTATATGACAATAAAATCTAATATTAACCATATATGTAATACAAAATTGATTTTTATCAAGCACTGACTAGAAACTCACCTCTCAACATGTCGATATCATCATTTTCTAATTCAGCCATCCATTTAGGTGGAGAACTGGTGATGGGCTATTAAAAACAAGCATTCATAAACAAATTATTATCTATTTTAGAAACCTTTAAAAATTTATAATAACTGATTGAAATAAAGAACTATAACATTTTACAAAATTCTACTCTGATTAAATAAAAGATTTCTAAAACAGATTACTGTTGTGGCCCAGCTGGCTCCGGATGAGCTGGTGATGGACTCTTCTAGTGAAGAGTCCTATGAGTCTGCCCTGGAGGAGGAGGGAGACCTTGAGGAAGCAGAGTCTGGTTGGCCACCAGGAGGCGCCTGAGTCATTGAGCAGTGGGGAAGATCAGGGGCAGTTTGTCCCTGAGGCTAGATTACCCAGGGCTGAGAAAAGGAGGCAACAGTTACGTAAGAGGCAAGTTCATAAGCCCTGATGAGCACCAGCTGGTTGCTGAGTGGCCCCTCCCAAGAGAGCTTATAGGGAAGGCTTTGGGAGGGGTCATTTGCAGGAAACAACAGTTACAACTCATCATTGGAAATTCTAGTCAGTAAAGTCTGCAATTCTCTGTCTGTATTTGTTACGTGAGTTAGGGGTTGCAGCCAAGGAGATAGTGGCAAACAGCCAAGCTTGTGTGTGTCCATCTGTGGGGCAGAACAGATTACTATATCCAATGGAACAATTTTTTTCAAGGCAACAAAATACAGACTATTTTTAAAAAGCCAATATCAACTTGTTAGGCTAGGGTAAAATCTTGTTGTTATTGGATGAGGGAAAATATAAGAAAACATAGCAAGAAAACAAAAGGAAGTAGTTCCATTGATTTTTCTAGACATTTATAATTTTTCAATTATTTTTTACTTTAGCTGGTTTTGATTGTGATAAGTTATATTTTCTATAGAATTTTAGGACTGCAATGCCTATTTATGACAAACATCAATTCTTACACTTTTACTTATTAGTACTTACACTTTTAAAAGAAGCTGCAAATTCAGCAACACCTGGTACTGGAGACAAGATAGACAGTCAATTTAGTTTGATTTTTTTTACAATTGTTTATCCAACTCTAACAGCAATTACCATTTCTGTCACTTAATAAAACTGCTACATTATAATTCAGCACATATATTAATTTTATCTTAGTTTATGCTGGGTTCTATTAAGCTATGTGTCTATAAGATTGGTATGCAATGCTTAGTGACTATTATACTATTGTTTTTTTATTATCACCAAGCTATCTTTTCATCCATACTACTTTAAAAAAACGGTAGCACTTACAGTTAATCCTACATGTTTATTCACAACATTCAGCATTATTTATTTCTGGGGAAATGTGCACACAAGGGACACAATGGCTCAGTGGTTAAGACGTTGAGGTGTTGATCAGCAAGGTTGGCAGTTTGGCGGTTTGAACCCCTAGCACCAAGTAACGGAGTGAGCTCCTGTTACGTGTCCAGCTTCTGCCAACCTAGCAGTTCGAAAGCATGTAAAAATGCAAGTAGAAAAATAGGGACCACCTTTGGTGGGAAGGTAACAGCGTTCTGTGCACCTTGGGCATTTAGTCATGCTGACCACATGACCACGGAGACATCTTCGGACAGCACTGGCTCTTCGGTTTTGAAATGGAGATGAGCACCGCCCCCTAGATTTGGGAATGACTAGCACATATGTGCGAGGGGAACCTTTACCTTTACCTAAATGTGCACACACTCAACAGAATTTACTTCTGAAATAAATTATGCAAGATTACCTTCTCGAGCTCTTTTAAATCTCTGCCTATGAATAAACATGCTCAAATTTAAGCATGCTAAGAGTAATATTTTAACAGGACAGCTCATGGTAGAATCATCAGTGTAAAAAAACACTGTTTAAATGCCATATCTGGCTCATTGCAGTAAAAACACATACATATGTACTAGCATTTTACTTCCAAACAAGATCTGTTTTACTCCAATCTCAAATATTAACTCAAAATGGTTAAAGGACTCACTTGCCCATTTTAAAAATTATGCTGATGATATTTTTAATATAAGCAAGTAATTATTATTCACATTCAAATAATTATTCAGTTATTCATCTCATTCAGATTGAAATATGTTGAACATCTGATCTTTTCTTTTTTGCTCAAATATATGAAAAAAATATAATTCTCTTGCAGTGCACTAAATTCAAGAGTTGCATTTATGCAACTCTTACCGTTTGCTTATTAAGAAGGCAATGAGATCCTACTGACTTACTTTGCCCAGTAGAAATAAGGAGTGAAGAAAACCTCATATAAAAGACAATAACACCTTATATAGGCCATGATTCACTTTTGTGCAACAAAACATTTTGAAAACATGGGAAAAAACAGAGACCCTTTTCCAGTTTTATAAAATATATTTTATCTCTGAACTACTGAATAAATAGGAAATAACATATTTCATTAAGACAATTTTATTATGTTTAAATGTAAATTAAATAAGACAAAATGTAGTCACAAATATTGGTGAATATACAAGTCCCAGAATAATGTTGCAGGATGCAATCTGGGTCAGTTACCGGGACCAAAGGTTTCATCTTCCAAGCTTTTGGGCTCATACTGGAGCCCATTCTCAGGGAACTTCTCTATGTGCTTAGTACACAGAAAAGTTCCCTGAGGATGAGCTCCAGCATGAGTATGAAAGCTCGGAAGACAAAACCTCTGGTCCCAGTGACCAACCCAGATTTGATCCTGCAGAAAATGTAATTTTTATTCTAGCTCTGTATAATTTTTGAAGAGCCCTGGCATGCTGCTCAAACTGATATTTGGCTTTTTAAAAATATGTAATACTATATTATATTAGCCATACAAAGTTATTATAGTATATTTCATTAATATACTTTTTAATGTTGTCCTATGAACTTGTCAAAAACTTTAGAAGCTTAGACCTATTATCTCAAAAAGGGTCTTTTTCCATATGTTAGGAAATCTAAAAGGTCTAATTATTAATCCTTCCAATAGCATCTTACTAGAAATAAAAACTCTTTAGATAGAGAGTTAAAGTTGCTTTACATTAGAGTAATCCACAACTATTTACTTCTTATTCAATTACTTACATTGCTCTGGCCACAAGTCCGGAGATGCCCTGTCCAACTTTTCAAAACTCAGCAATGAGGCTTCCAAGTCCGAACCTAGAATTATATCAATTTATATATGTGCAAGCCAAAATAAATCAATAGTAGCACCATTTTATATTAACATGTAACACTTGTGAACAAAATTTCTTAAGATGTGGCTTGGAACATGAACAAGAAACAATTTGCCTCTCAAACTACAATATTTTAGTAATACTACATTGATAATATTATGCTCCTATGTGTACCTAAGCAGAGCTCAGATTTTGCAACTGGCAAATCATTTTAAGAAGTACATGATTTATCCAAATCAGATTATTTATTCAGTAGTTCTTAAATTGTTTGACACAATTACCTTTTTTTCTGGTGTCAAATAATGTCATTTATTTGCCCAAAACAGACTGTTTTACGTATGTATCTCAACAGCAGCAGTCCTAAACTGGACCCTGACACACAAACAAACAATTACAGATTACTCCGTAACACCCAGGATATGTCAATATTACCCAGTGGTGGGATTCAGCCAGTTCACACCACTTCAGGAGAACTGGTTGTTAAGTTTCTGAGCAGTTTGGTGAACTGGTTGTTGGAAGAAATCATTAGGGCAGAGAATCAATTGTTAAATTATTTGAATCCAACCACTGCCCTTTGTGGGCAGTCCCCCCAATTTAAGAACCATTAGCTTAAACCCTTTCTCACTGCTGATACACTCATCTTTGAATTTGCAGAATAATATACCAGCATTGCCAATTCCTAAGCATTGCCACTACCCTTGTTCCCAGTTACTGCAGTCATCTTCCCTCCAAGATGATAGATGACAAAGCCTCTTAACAAATGTTGGCCCCCTGAAAGCTATCCTTGGATAATGTCAGAATAAAGAGGAAAACAAGATTTTACCACTGGTACAATATAGACAACTTAAACCTGCCTTTTTAATCAGCTGAAGATAAGAGGAAAGCAACATCATGGGACAGAAAAATGGAAGAGTATGTTTATGCCAAAGTTAGGTGTCACCAAGAAGAAAGGTATCATGTGCCAAATTTCTGCTAGTGGAGTCCAGAAAAAGAGCCTTTTCTGTTGTGGCTGCCATACTCTGGAATATTCTCTCACTGGAGGCAAGGTCCACCCTTACATTCCTGGCCATCCCAAACAGCCTGAAAACCTGGCTCTGCTGCTTGGTCTGGGACCCTGACAGGGGCTTGTTATATTGCAGTGACTAGATCACCACCCTCAGGCCGCTCATAATGTTGGTTTTTAGTTTTTTTATTTACTTCTTCTAATTTTAATTCTATTGTATTTTTCCCCTTTTTTATCACATTGTAAGTTGCCTAGAATCACTGTATTGGTGAATGGGCAGCATTTAAATTTAATAAATGCTTACTATGCCTAGCAGCCATTTTATAGATTTTCAAGTAAAAAGGATCCCTCCCACCCCAGCTTTTTTTTTATTAAGAAACAGCAACGTTTCTACAATAGAAACTAAGCTAAACTACACTACAGCACAGCACAGCTCATCTGCCCAAAGCTGAACTACCACAATCTTCCCTGACCTCTTAGGCTTCCAGCATACAAGGACTGCATTGGGAGGACAAGTTGGAAAAGTCTGATTTACTCCAGAATGATGGCATTCACCGTGTTTCCCACTGTTGGCACTTAGTGACACAAAACACAAGCCAACCATCATTCCTCAGGTACAGATTACTAAAAAGAGGGTCAGACCATCTAGAAATCTACTTTAAATCCTAATAACCATTTTAACAACGATTTGTTTCCAACGATGAGCTTCCGTCAAACAAGATGCTAAGCATATTCGTTCAGAAGCGAAGTCCAACGATACCAAAAAGAGCGTTCCCATCTGCGTTTAAGGGGCTTCTGGCTAATTAGAAACTCAGCCTGGTTCAAGTGGTTAAGGCATCAGGAAGAAACCGGCAGACCCGGAGTTCTGGTCCCGCCTTAGGCACAAAGCCAGCTGGGTGATCTTGTGCCAGTTGTGCCCTATGAAGGAGGCAACGGCAAACCCCTTCTGCAAAATCTTGCAGGTCCAGGCAGATTCGGAGAATCGGACACCACTGAACGGGGCGGGGAAGAAAAGTGGCTAATTATCCCCGTAATCAATACATGCCTACTCAAAAATAGGTAAACCGCGAGCATAAGAAGTAGGAAGACAGAATACTACAAAGTACAAACCTCTCCGTCTTCCTCAACGCTTCTTACCTTCCGTAGACACCGCCATCTTAGCCCATCACATGATAGCCCAATCTCCACCCGCCCGCCCTTTCACGCGGGAGTCTGTACTGTTGACAGCTCTTTTTCGAACGAGACAGGAACGCTCCGCCTCCTTCCCTCTTCCTCCCGTTCTGCCTCTTTCCCCCACCAAAAAAACCTCCAGAGGTCGTAACTAGAGAAAAGAAAAACTGTCCAGTCAAGTTCCGCCTGGAGGGGGCGTTTACAGCCAAGTAGCCAATGGCATCGTCCCCTTGAAGGGGACGGGGCAAGCTGGGCCCTTTCAAAGTTCTATTGGTTGGAGAGAGCGCCCCGGAGGGGAGGGATGCGGTTCGGGTTGGCCAAAGACAAAAGGTGTGGGCGGCGCCCAGCTGTTGAGCTGGGAGTGGGCAGGACGCTCGGCGGCAGGTGGTCGTTGGAAGAATGGCGGTTGTGGCTGCAGTTCGGGGGTCGCAGGGAGGGCGGCGCTTCTGGTTCGAGGTGAGCTCGCGCGGAAGAGACGGCGTGGCGACCAAGGGAGAGTGTGGGGCGGGGGGGAGGAGGAGGAGGTGGCGCGTCTGGTCTGCACGTGCGGAGTTCAGTGCTGCCGTTGGCGTGACGGGGAGCTCTTCCTAGTCCGTGGCATATTTGCCCGCTGCTCTTGCCGTTCGCCGTTGGGCGACATCTGCACCCGAGGGCAGGTGGGCAGAGCGTTCCCTAAAGGACGGTGGCGTTTTGCCTTGGAACACGGCAGACCTTCCGAAGAGAGTCCTGCTGCTGGAGGTTCCTCCGGGCGAGAGCCTTAACATCTGGGTCGCCCTCGAGGAGATCACGCAGCTGGCAAGACCCGCGTAGGGTTTCGTAAACTTCCAAACCCAACGCTGGCCTTGCCAGCTGCGTGATCTCATCGAGGGCGACCCAGATGTAAACTTCAGATCGACGCTGAGTTCACTTTTAAGGGCTCGCTCTCGGAGAAAGAAAACGGATAGGATCCCGAGATCTGCGGGAAATTCTGCCCTGCGTGTGCTCGAGAACGGCCTTGTCAGATCAAGCCAAGGTCCATGAAGGTTTCCTTGCGTGCCAGGCGTTGATTGATCTGGAAACTGCCCTTTAGTTTGTGTTCTGCCTTCTTCTTAAAAGCTGTTCTGGATATAGAATAGTTTTGTCTGCTTTAAATTGAGGCTATATCAGGTGGGGAGCTGCACGTGGGGGAACCAATGAAGATTGGGACCCAAAGGTGGAGGGGAGGGTGTTTTGTGGGCTGCAGGAGACACCTGCCCTGCCCAATTTGTGGATTTGCAAGAGGAGAACTTGCAAAGGTTTTGAGATAATAATAAGATTCCTACATCTAATAGAGGAATATGTTGTAAGATAAAGGTGGATAAATAAACTTCCCCAAAAGCAATCCTGTTTTTCCAAAGGGGGCAGGTGGTGGTAATGGTGATTGTTAAGGAGCATTATGTTTTAGAGAGAACGTAGTGACTTTTCTCCAATATAGTTTTTTGTATTAGGGTTTTTTTTGCTAGGAAATGTGAAGTGGTGAAGTAACATATGGACTATAGGCCTGCACTGCTAGGTCTCTTTCCAGTGATAATGTTCTAATAATTTATTGTGGTACAGAGGTGAGATGCAATTTGAAACATTTAAGATATTGGAATGGGATTGGTTTGAGTTCATGTATGCTATTGCGGGAATAAGATGTAGGAAGATTGCCATATATGCCTTGGTGAAAAACTTTTAAATTTAATTAGTCAATAAGTACTGAAAATTGTTTACTGCTGAATTTCCTTCACAATTAGAAGGAAACATTACAGAATTCTTAGACAGAAGCATCTCCTTTTGATTTTCATCAATTAGAGTGCCCTATTCAAAAATATTGTTTGCATTACATTCTTTATTGAGGAAAGTTAGTAAAGAGAAATAGCAATAGTTACTCAAGAGACATTACGAAATCTGGCAGTACTAATAGCATTGACAACCAGCATCTGATAATTCCCAATAAACATGAAACAAGTAATGTAATGCCTCCTGGTGGTCAATGCAAGTACAATATTTTATGACTGAACTTTCTGAGATTTGCCTCTATTGTATTGTCCTTCAAATTATATTGTGAATTTCACAGTTACCTTTTTGCAATAAAAGGCTATGTAAAATATTAGTTAAACCGTTATCGGTGTGCCATTATTAATAAGAACAACCTTATTGCAATATTTTATTTGTTTGTATATGGGATCTATTTACTTCCTGATTCAACTAAAACTACTAATATTAGAATATGTTATTAACAGGATTATTGCTGTGAACTTAAAAGTTAGAAAACTGAATGTGGTGTGTCTTCTCACTTCTGAATAAATTTAAGCTAGCTGGATTTTTTTCTTGAAATGTAGGATAGATATGCTTAGTTGGTTCTGTTTGCTTTTTGCCTTATAGATCGCTAGGAAGACAAATTTCAACTGGCATTCTTCATCATTTATTTCCTCCTCTTCAGTGGTAAGTTATTTTTGAAAGAAAACAAAGGTTAACTTAAAATAAAGCAAATCATGATTTTGATATACTGTTTCCCCATTATGCATATTTGTCTTAGCTTGTAGATGGAGATGAATAGCATTCTGAATAACTTTAGAGTAAAACAACAGTTAAGACTAGTGAAGCATCACTTTGTCTGGGACAATTTGGCCTTAGAGCACAATATATTCTCAACAGAAAGAAGAGGAGTAACTAGAATGGGCTTAACTCCTTATTGTAATAAAAATAGCTTTAACAGTCTTGCAGATTGTGCTATCAGGAATTTTTGATCCACTTACTTTGAGGTTCACTAATATTAATCCAAAATAAATGTGTCCTGTTTCTGTAAAAATACCATGAAGAGCAAATGGGAACAAGTATAATTAATAAGTTTCATTAAATGCAAGGAGCAAATTTATCTTGCTTTTATAACACTAGGATATGCATTAACCAGCATTTTGTATTCTACAGCCAACAACCAAATTGTTTATTGATGGCAAGTTTGTGGAGTCAAAAAGTAATGAATGGATTGAAATCTACAACCCTGTAAGTAGTATTGGTTTGTTTTAGAGACAGAAAACAAATGACATTCTGAATTATTTTAAGTAATTTAAATAAATATGCTATAGCAAGATTTTGAAATTAAGATAAAGTTTATTTATTCTTAATTTCCTAAAGAGGATGATGTAGAACAGGGGTCCCCAACCCCCGGGCCGCGGACCGGTGCCGGTCCGTGGCTTGGTCGGAACCGGGCCGCGGAGCTGGAGAGGGGGAGGAGGAGGGAGGAGGGGGCAGCCCCCTGGGCAGAGCGCAGGCGTGGCTGTTCGCGCCTTTGGAGTGCGGCTCTTCCTCCACCCTCGTCGGCGGTGGGACTCCTGGCTGTCGATTCCCTTCCTGCCTCCCTCCCCCTTCATCCCTCCACAGCCGGCATGCCGGCCACTCGTTGTCTTCCCTGGGTTGCCGTTTCTCTCTCTCTCTCTCTCTCTCACACACACACACGGAGGCTTCTCAGCTTCTGGAAGGAGCCTGAGCGAGCGAATGAGCAATCAAGCGCAGCGGGCCCGGTTGAGGAGGCTTGGCGGGGGGCGGGCGGGGCGGGGACGACGACAGACAGACAGAGAGAGGCACAGACACAGAGAGAGACAGGGAGGGAGGGGGGAATCAGAGTGATAGAAACACACAGAGGGAGGGAGGGAGGGAGAGAGAGAGACGCAGAAAGTGATTAAGTGCGTGAATGCCACACACACACACACATAGTGACAGATGGGCGGACGAAGGGGAGAGACAGAGAAAGAAAAAGAGAAAGAAAGAAAAAAAGGGAGAGAGAAAGAAAGAGAGAGAGAAAGAAAAAGAAAGACAGACAGAAAGAGAGAGACAGAGACAGAAAGGAAAGAGAAAAAAGAGAGAAAGAAAAAAGAGAGAAAGAGAAAGAAAAAGAGAAAGAAAGAGAGGGAAAGAAATAGACAGAAAGAGAGAGAGAGGGAAAGAAATAGACAGAAAGAAAGAAAGAAAAAAAGTGGGAGAGAGAGAAAGAAAGAAAGAGAAAGACAGAAAGAGAAAGACAGAGAGACAGAAAGGAAACAGAAAAAAAGGGAGAGAAAGAAAAAAGAGAGAAAGAGAAAGAAAGAGAAAGAAAGAAAGAGGGAAAGAAAGAAAGAGAGAGAGAGAAAGAGGGAATGAAAGAGACAGAAAGAAAGAAAGAAAGAAAAAAAGAAAAAAGTGGGAGAGAGAGAAAGAAAGAGAAAGACAGAAAGAGAGAAAGACAGAGAGACAGAAAGGAAAGAGAAAAAAAGGGAGAGAAAGAAAAAAGAGAGAAAGAAAGAAAAAGAGAGAGAAAGAGAAAGGGAAAGAAAGAGAGAAAGAGAGAGAAAGAGGGAGAGAAAGAAAGAAAGAAAGAAAGAAAGAAAGAAAGAAAGAAAGAAAGAAAGAAAGAAAGAAAGAAAGAAAGAAAGAAAGAAAGAAAGTATGACCACAATTGAGCCCAAAAGTTTGGTTGTTAACCAAGATCATTAAGTGAGTTTCACATTTTCCAAGTTGGCCACGCCCACCCAGTCACATGACTGCTGAGCCACTCAGCCGGTCCGCAAAACTTTCTTGAAAATGAAACCGGTCCCTGGTGCAAAAAAAGTTGGGGACCCCTGATGTAGAAGACCCAAGCAGCTTACAGGAAAATATATTGTAGGAGAAATGGAATCCTTTGTATGACGTTTTTCTCACCACATATTTTCCTGTAGGCTGTTTGCTTCTTCTACACACCCTCTTTAGGAAATTAAGAATACATAAACTTTTCCTTAATTTCAATTTTTTGTTATAGCAAGGAGTAAATATTTGCATATCTGTAGAGAATGTATGGAAACTGTTTAAATATAATTCTAGATAATGCATTTTTTAATGCAGCTTATTAACATGAAGTTCATTTTGTATAAACCCATAAAAATATCACATGTTCTCATTGATGGGTCAGGAGAGGAAGCATTTACACAAATCCAGTGTTGTATAAATGGAATTCCATTAATGCGATTGGACTTTCTTATCTCCCTTCCAACCATTTGCCATAATCCATTCCAGAGGATCCTCCAAAAATGATCTTGGAGATGTCCAAATCAATTTTATTAATTCAACAATTGAACTTGAGAGAAGAATCTATTTGGAGGCCAAGGACCAAACTGTCAGGAATGGATGGTATCACTTGCCAGAATGGCATCTCAGAATTAGGTAGGGGCATTGTTTACAAGCCACATGTAAACTCCATCCTTCTTATTTCCCATTCTTTCAGTTTTATCCTAAGTATTGATATACTTTTCTCTAAACTATCAGGGCTCCCTAGCAGAAAAAAAAATAACTTGATTATGCTCTAAATAACAATTAGGTTTTTAAGAACCACAATTGAGGATAATGGAGGTTTTAGGCTTCTGTTGATAAAAGGCAAGTAGTGATTTCCTTGCCATGGATTCTTAAACTGCTCCAATGGAGATTTTTTAAACACCTAATTTCATTAAAAAGGGGCATTTTTCATTGGGATTTCCTTCTCAACATGGCCTCTAAGGACTTTTTAAAAATGTTTCCAAGGTGACTTCCAGCGCTGGTGATTTTTTATGGCTATTTCCATGTACTTTTCTTGACAAAGTACAGAAATGTTTCCTGCAGAATGATATTTAATTATTCTGCAGTTTAAGGCCTCTTGGGAACTTTTTAAAGTTGATTCCAGACAGAAGTAGCAAAAACACTCTTATTTCTAATGACCTATTTGTGCCCAGGTTAAGGGGAAACTATTATCTTCAGTCAACAACTGCTTGGAGATAAGAATTTTTCTTTGTCTGCAAGGAGAGGTGGGGTTGAGAAATAAATCTACTGATTGGATGTGCCCTGCTAGAAGTTCTCCATTTCTGCTTTATATGGAGCAACATAAATATTATTAATATTTTCTTGGAAAACAATATGATCAGTGTACTGGCTGCAAGGTAAATTTTACAGTTTTTTTATTACTACATTAAAAACAGCAGTATTAATCTTTACTTTGAACTGGAAATAGCACTGATAACTCATCCCATAACAGATTCATGCTGTCTAAAGAACTCTTGGTTGTCTACTGGGAGAATTTCAATTGTTGTAATTAATCATTTAATTCTCTGGGAATGTCATTCTAAAAGGCTACCAATGAAGTTGTTGGTCGAGTTCCAAAAGCCACACAGAGTGAGATGGAAGCAGCAGTGGCTTCATGCAAAAAGGTTTTGCCGAGCTGGTCTGAGGTATCTGTTCTGAGTCGACAGCAAATCTTTCTGCGGTACCAACAACTTATCAAGGATAATCTGGTGAGGAACTGCTCTGCCTCTGATGCACTGATTTTTCTCAAAAGCAAAGAGGAGCAAAATTAAAGAATGTTCACCTATTCATGTATATTACAAATAGACAAAAATTATATAAGCATAGGAGGTTGTCTGTTATATTTGTTCTTCATTTTTGCCAACATATCAAGCTTTGGACTTGGGTTTTATTTTTTTAAAAGCTAATTAAAAAGTAGGTGGGGAGGATGGGCATTGTAAGCCATCTCTTCTTTTCTGGGTAAATTGGCTTATTGCAGAACAATGTGTTTTTCCAGAAATTTGCTGAATTGTTGTGGTTATTTCCTCTCATTTGTTTATTCGCTTCTTATCTACAGAAAGAAATTTCAAAACTGATCACCTTGGAGCAAGGAAAGACTTTGGCTGATGCAGAGGGAGATGTATTCCGGGGCCTCCGTAAGTTGCCTATGTCTGTCTCTTGCTATGCATGGAGAATAGCTTTTTTGGGCTATAGGAAGATGAGAATGTTTCCAAACAACTTACTGTATTTTTCAGACTATAAGACGCACCAAGATTTTGAATAGGTAAGTAAGAAAAAAAATGTTTTGCCTTCCCTCAGCTCCCAGCAGCACTCTGCAGGCTTCAGCAGGGCTGGGGCAAGGCAAACATGGGGCATTTATTCCTTGCCCCAGCCCTTCTGAAGCCTGCAGAGTGCTGCTGGGGGCTGAGGGAAGGCAAAGAAGCCTCCGTTTTTACAAAAACTGGCCCGTTCTTTGAAAAAATGGAATGTGAGGGCGGGGCTTTGTATTCGGAGTATAAGACGCACCAACATTTCCATGCTCTTTTAGGGGGGGAAAGGTGCGTCTTACACTTCAAAAATATGTTAATTCTCAGGATCATAGCTCCTATCTCTAGACTTTTGTATGGGGAATATCATGTACCATAGTAATTATAAATTGTCTTTTCATGGTTTTGTTCACTCTTAATCCTATTGTCCCCCAGTATGCATATTATACTGATATCAGAGAATCATAGAGTTGGGAGGAACCGTGAAAATCATTTTGTCCAAATATCTCAGTGGAGACTTCAATCAGGGCATCCTTGCTAGATTATTAGCAGCTTCTGAGGTAAACTGTTTCGGGACACACACACACACACGCACACGCACACAATCTATAATGCTTTCAGCTGACCTGGATATGACAGTCCTACATTATTGAATTTTGTATATTCCTAATCATGTTGCTTCTTAATGGGATGTTACAGAATTAGCAATGATTGTTGAGTTTTGAATTACACTTTGGTATAACTAGGTCCTCTTCTTACTGATGTATCAGTGCTTCATTCTTCGGCATATATATTTATCTGTACATGTGACCTCTAATTTTGGATGTAAGTGCATTGTTGGCAGCAAAACTCACATGGATGTTGAGGAAATACCTGTAAATTCAGGAAGCCAGAGATAAGACACACACACACAAAAAAAACGATTGAAAATAAAGGAATAAGCAAGAGGTGGCAATGACTTCCTGCTGAAAAGATAGATAAATTTGAAGAATACTTCCTGATTCGAAGGCAGTGGTTGTCTGGGAAAAATAACCCTTTCTAAAAAGAACTTTTTATATTTTCTTTATTTCCCTTTCAAGGCAAATACTTTCAGTCGATAGATATTAGCTCATTTTTTGTTTTGTCTCTGTTTTTAGAGTGTGTCTTCTGGCAGATATATGCACTATGAATGCACACTATCAGTGACTCTTTGATACATTTAGTGGGGAGAGGGGAGAGAAAAATCTACAGGATTGATTTCAGATGGAATTGGCAACCCTAGATTGACCACATTGGGAAGATGGGCATTACCCAAGACTTATTTCTGTATTTTTTTTTCTATCAGTTTTTCTTATGGTTATACAGATAGTCCTCAACCTATGACCACAATTTAGTCCAAGATTCTTGCCACAATTGTTAAGTGAATCACTGGAGTAGTTAAATTAGTAATATGGTTGTTAAATGAGTCTGTCTCCCCCCCCCCCCCCGCCCTGTTTGTCAGACATTTGCAAAAGATAATCACAGGGCCCCAGGACACTGCATCCATCATAAATATGAGCCAGTTACAAAGCAACTGAATTTTGATTGCATGACCATGGGGATACTGCAATGATCATAAGTGCAAAAAACGGTCATGTCCCTTTTTTCAGTGCCATTGTCATTTCAAATGGTCACCAAATGAACTGTTGTAAGTCGAGGGCTACCGATAGTGGCATTCAAAACTTAAAAGATTTGAGGAAAGAATTTGGAAGCTAAACACCAGGAACTGAGGGAAATATTTTTCTATTTGTTTTTTTTTTTTTGCAGAGGTTGTTGAACATGCATGTAGTGTGACATCTCTTTTGTTGGGTGAAACCCTTCCCTCCATCACTAAAGACATGGACACTTGCACCTATCGCATGCCTCTGGGTGTGTGTGCAGGCATTGCACCTTTTAATTTCCCAGCTATGATTCCTCTGTGGATGTTTCCTATGGCCATGGTGTGTGGAAACACCTTCTTGATGAAGCCCTCGGAACGTGTTCCAGGAGCCCTTATGTTTCTTGCCCAGCTGTTGCAGGATGCTGGTGCACCTGATGGAACACTAAACATTATCCATGGACAGCATGAAGGTAATGGCAGCAGAGGTTTTGAAAGGCCTTCCCCCCCTTCAGTGTACAGATGGTATGTAATATGTAAAGGGAAAAATAGTCAAGTTACATGCTTGTATTCCTAGTTTATTAATTCAGAATGAGGAATTAGGCAATTCTTCCATCACTTTCTTTGCCGGCAAAGTGTCCTCTTTGTAAGTATGTTATCAAATAACTAGAGAAAGTCTACTTTCACTGCTTTTGGGACCTCAATTGTCAAGTCTACTTTCCTTACTTTAGGGTACCCCAGTTATCAAGTCTAACTGCACTGCTTTTGGGTACCCCAGTTATCAAGTGTGATTGTGTAGTTTATGACTAGATCAAATAATTGTGATTGTGCATTTGTGCTTTCATGTAGGGTAAAAGAAGAAGTAAATGTGCCATTTGAGGAAAGCCAAGTAGCTGAGCCCCCAAGAAAAAGGGTTTTAATTGTAAGGAAGTTAATTGAGAACATTACAGTTTTAGTGTTCAGAATAATTGGAGGTGGAAAAAAATGAGTAATTTTTAATTATTACTGTCATAAAATGTACAAAAGTCTATTGTTTAATATGCTATACGTGTTTAATCTGTTGTAATTATCAGTGTTTCATTTTTTTTCTTTGTTTTTGTTTAAAGCTGTGAATTTTATTTGTGATCATCCCGATATTAAAGCCATCAGCTTTGTTGGATCTAATCAGGCTGGAGAATATATCTATGAAAGAGGTTCAAAACATGGCAAGAGAATCCAGGCCAATATGGTAAAACTCAATATAAATAAACATCCCATTTTACCAAAATACTATTTATCAAACCATTTGAAATATTGTTTTGTGCTTTGAACTGCATGTCTAATTTGCAGTTTCATTGAAATGACAAAAATGAAAAGATTGTCATTTTAAATAGAGCTAAACTAATTATATCTGTGTGTATTGAAAAAAGCATAATGGTTTGGGTTCTAATGCTAAGCTTTTCTTTATTTTGAATCATAGGTTTAAAAATCCTGATTAAAGTGTTCTGTATGTATCGGGCCACTGAATAACTCTTTAGTCAACATGGTTTTTTTAATTCTTACATATTTCCTAGTTATTTTCAGTGCTGTATAGAGTATTATATTCCCTGCTCTAATACAAATTTTGGAGAGCTAAGGAAAAATATAATATTTAAAATTTACTTAAAGTGTATACATCCTGCCTTCCCATCTTCAAGTCCTTATCTTTATTTAGAATTGGTTAACCAGCATATTGTGCCACAAAAAAATTCCAGAATAAATAAATGCAGGGCAGAAAACTAGACAAGTTAACTAGGAATTACAGGAATTAGGTGACACACGTTGAAGTTTGTCGTAAATGATGAATTAAATATTATGTAATTGAATTATGTTTCCCACTCAATCAAAACTATTTCTTTGTACAATTTTGCTAGAGTCACAATGTTGTGCGTGAATGCATGGCATATGGGGCTTTCCCGACATTTCTTTATCATTGTCAGCTTTTCATCAAGCATGGGATTTGTATGTTTTACATACTTCAGCTATTCTTAAATTTTTTGCCTGCAAATTTAACAGAAAGACAGCAATTGGGTCCCTAAGAACTAGAGATGGCTATGAAATGTGTATTCAATACATTTGAGGGCATGTATGTTATATTGTAGGGAGCTAAGAATCATGGAGTAGTGATGCCGGATGCCAATAAGGAGAACACACTAAATCAACTGATTGGAGCAGCTTTTGGAGCTGCTGGCCAGCGGTGCATGGCATTATCTGCTGCAGTCTTGGTAGGGGAGTCTCGGAAATGGCTGCCAGAACTGGTGGAAAAAGCAAAGAACTTGCGTGTTAATGCAGGTGTGTTTTTAATAATCTGATCTGTTGTGGGCAGTTGCTTGCATGTAGAACAGCCTTCCTAGTCTGATTCCCTTTAGATGAGTGGAACCATTTCCTGGAATTTTTAGCATTTTACTATGTTTATTTAGGATTTTCAAAATCAAAACATACCAAATTTGGAAGACATTCCTTTGAGGAAAGCTGATCGGTGTAGACAATCATACTGTACCACAATGGGTCTTTATTTTATTCATTTATATCCTGTTTACCAGAACTATAGTCCAAATTCACCAACATAAAATGAAAAAAAAAAATTTGTACCAATCTTGCAAATTAGGAGGATAGGCAGTTGATGGTTCTTGTTCCTCTAACTAATGGTACAATGACTTTTTCCCTTGCTACCATAATTCAAGAGTAACTAGCAGTTGGAACCAAGGCTTCTTTCTGCCAGAGGTCAGGTAAACAAGTTCCTTGCTTCCCTTCTCTAGCAGATGGATGGGAGCAGGGCAATTTCGTTGTTGCCATGTTAGTCTTAACTTAAACAACTTCAATGACCCTTGTATTCTTGGCTTAAAGCTGGCGTCACTTCCAGCTATGCTGTTCCAGGGCTTTATAGAATTGAGGGCATCTGATTCTGAAATATTCATTTTGAGCTCAAAATGACCATTGCAAATGATTATAAGTTATTAGATAAATTAGCATTTTTCTTAAGGTGAGTTTGTTAAATATTGCTTAATAATGTACCTACAAGAGCAATCAAAATGCTTATTGAAGTATTATGAGCCGCGGTGGCACAATGGTTACAGCAGTCTACTTCTGCTGATCACCGGCTGACAGCAGTTTTGCAGATCGAATCGCACCAGCCTTCCATCCTTCCAAGGTGGGTAAGATTGTTGGGGGCAACATGCTGACTTTGTAAACCGCTTAGAGAGGGCTGTAAAGCACTGGGAAGCGGTATATAAGTCAAAGTGCTATTGCTATTTTTTAAAAACAACTTAGAATAGCTTACTTGACTAGGCAATTAACTGGGCACAAAAAGGAAGGAGTAGGAACATTTAGCACAAAGTGTTTAAAACAAGTTGTTTAAATTAAATAATATGAGGGTTATTGTATCTTGGATAAACAAAACTTATATTGAACAAATATTAAATAACAATTATTAATACCAATACTAAGTATCAATCTTAAGTACAGCCTGATGACTTATTACAGTATATTTTGTTTAACTGTGCTTATTTGTTTGAAGTTTTAATGAAGCCTGATTTTAGGCCCTGAGCAATTTTTGTGTATTATAGGAGATCAGCCTGGAGCAGATCTGGGACCCCTGATCAGTCCACAGGCTAAAGAACGGGTCTGCCAATTGATTGACAGTGGAGCAAAGGAAGGGGCTAATGTTCTTCTTGATGGTCGAAAAATCAGAGTGAAAGGATTTGAAAATGGCAATTTTGTTGGGCCTACTATTCTTGGTAAAGTCAAGGTGAGTTAGTAGATTGATCAGTTTTAAAAATAAGGGAAATCTAAAATGATCCAAGAAATAATTCTTCCTGTCATATTAAAAGAGTTAGCATCTGATTATTTTTTTGAAATGTTGAAAATGTCCTGAAGCTTGCTCGCTTGCTTTGCAATAAAGTGGATTCTGAATAGATTGTAAATGATCTGTCAGTGATATATTTATATTTATATATATATCAAAAAGAGGGGAAAATAAGAAATTACAAAGGTAGATATGCCCAATGAATCCTAGTCTTGAAAAAAAACATTATATATAGGCATCATAAGCAATTTAAATACTGAATTTTGGCTAGCATACAGATATTTACAAATAGTGTCCAAGAAATAAGACTGCAGGCCCAGGCAGCTATATCCTGCCTAAATACAGTAAAAAGAGTAGAGGAGGAATCACTAAGTTACAGGCAATCCTAGACTCATAACCATTCATTCAGTGACCGTTCAAAGTTACAACATGACTGAAAAAAGCAACTTATTACCGCTCTTCACACTTAACGACAGTTGCAGGACCCTGTGGTTACATGACCAAAATTCAGATTCTTGGCAACTGGCATGTATTTATGACAGCTGGAGTGTCCCAGAGTCATATGATCACTTTTTGCGATTTTCTGACAAGCAAAGTCAATGAGGAAGCCAGATTCACTTAACAACCAAATTATTAACTTAACTGCTTCAGTGATTCACTTAACAACTGTGGCAAGAAAGCTTGTAAAAGGAGCAAAACTGACTTAACAACTGTCTTGCTTACCTAGCAAGGGAAATTTTGGGCTCAATTGTGGTTGTGAGTTGAGCACTACATGTATCAGGACCCTACCAAATAATAGATATTGTTTGGAGAAGCGTTGCAACATATTTTCCGTGATATTGTTATCGTTAATGATTATATTGGTGATGCAAATAATGTGGTGCTGTGCCAGAGACACATTGGGTAACAGCATTCAGTTCTTCTAACTTTCTGTGAAATTGAAAGTACAGATGGTCCTCAACTTAGGACCATTCATTTGACAACAGCTTGAAGTTAACCAATTTCATTGTAATTTTTACAATGACAATAAAGATTATTATTATTATTATTAAGTTACAAGGGCCTCAGAAAAAGTTACTTGTGATCTAGCTTCAAAATTAAGACTTCTGCATCCTCCCCTCCGTGGACACAGGATAGCAATTTCGGTGCTTGGCAACCAGCTCATGTTTATGGTGCTTACAGTGTCCTGTCATCATGTGGTTGTGATTTGTGACCTTGCCAGGAGGCTTTCAACAAGCAAAGTTAATTGGGAAAGCTGAATTCACTTAATCGGTAATTTGTTAACAACTCCAGTAAAAATGATTGTTAAATTGGAGAGTCCAAAAACAAAGCAAAAAAATGAACTTATTCCTGCTGCAAATAAAATAAACACAAGTAAAATTAAAAAAGAAAAGAAAAATAAAAACCAAGGATTCAAATCTTTGTTTTCTTGTAGGATTGCGTTCCTGGCAGGGATAGTGAGATAGATTTATTTATTTATGCAGTTACTATAGCTGCCCATGTCATATCGTAATTCTGGGTGCCCTACAATAAAAACATAAACAATATCCCCCCATTTTTTTTAAAAAAAATCAAACAATACAGTCATTAAAAACAAATAAATAAGAGCCGTATAATAGTCACTGGGAAAGCACAAAAACAGTACATCCATTTTATGAGCTCCACACCACTTTCTGATCAGGCCAGATGGCAAAGCTAGTTCTTATGTCCTTCTAAAAGACCAGGGAAGTCGGGGCCAACTAAATCCCTTGGGGAATGATATTTCATAGGGCAGGTGCAGCAGCAGATATAGACCTCCAGGTTCCACCACATGACATTCTCTAGTGGCTGGAACAAATAACAAGCCTCTTTTGTTAGATTTGATGGGAATAATAGATATCACTGGAAAAAGGCAGTCTCTAACCCGGCCCCATAGAGCTTTAGAAGTTATAACCAGAACCTTGAATTGGATCCATAAGCAAAGTTTGGTTTAGTGTTGAAAATGCTGGCCTAGAAAGGAGGAGTCTAGTCTTACCTTAGGCATGAAAGCTGCTGGGTGACTTTGGTCAAATCAATCTCTCAGCCCAACCCACCTCACGAGGTTGTTGTGGATGAAAAAGAGTATTACAGAATATTACATACCTGGGGTTTTGAGTTACTTAGAAGTAATAAAGGTGGGATAAAAATCTAATTATAAATAAAAAAGGTACCCAATGTAGTTCGTAGAGCAGAAGGGTAATGGATGTAGTTCTAGGTGCACATATAAATGCCCACCTAGTTGAATTTTGTACCGACTGAAGATTTATTATGAAAGTTGGTTGATAGGAGTTACCTGTTCAAAGATACACTTCTTTCCTGCAGAAAGTTAAGGATTATTGAAAGATGCAGAGCATGAGTATTACATATCTATTTCTAATCAAATTAAATCTAAAGATGATGTTAAAATGATGAAGGAGAATCAGCAAACAGGGAAAAGAGCTGATTTCTTTCTTTTATACCTGTCCACTACATCAGGGAACATTGATTCTGTAAAAGTTGCATGAAAATAAATTTTGTTACATTTACAAGGTCTGGCTTCTAGGTAAGGTTGTGTAAGATTAGATTCCAGGCCTTCTGTAGCAATCAGGGAATTAAGGTCAGGTAGTTCATTTTATATCTCAATTGGGATCTGTTTTCTACAGCTAAATTGCTGCCCTGGCCAGCATGCTATGCTAGGTCAAAGAATTTGTAGGTTGTGACCTATGGTATTTATGTGGGACCTGTAACAACATTTTTGCACCTTTTTTTCTTTCTTCTGATTGCTTAATAGGACTATTTTTGTTTGAACTTCCAGGCATTAATCCTCCCCAAGCATACCATTTTATTCTACATTTTTCTTTTCCAATCATTATTCTACATTCCATTATTGCTGAGCGCACTGAGTTTTTAATTGGAATTACTTTACCCCATTTAAGACTTTGCTGCTTACTAATTACTAATTAAAAAATAAAATGCCTTAAATACCTTCCTCTTCTTTCTTAGATGATCCATGTTGTGTATAGTGTTGGATAAGCAGAGCCTAGAAAGCTTCAATGTGTTATGTGAAAGGCATGTGAACTATGCTTTATGAAAACTTGATTCCTTTGTCTTGTATCTATTGTTCTTGAATCCCATTGATAAAATATTGTTTGGAAAATCCCTGGATAAATTCAGCCTATTGCCAAATCCCTGAGAACCCTCCAATATTAGTCCTACTGGGCGGACTGAGTTTTTTAAAACTGACCACAGGAAGGCAAAGGAGGCGTGGTCAAAGAAATTGTCACTCAGTCCTAGGGCAGCGAGGCTGATTTTACCCATCCTTGGACTCTCCAAGCAGCGCTATGGAGAAATTATTTTTTCTGTAATATTCTCTGCATTATCTCTCTGAAATGTATGTCATTTCAATTTTTTCTGTTTTGGTAGCCTAATATGACCTGCTATAAGGAGGAAATATTTGGACCAGTTCTAGTGGTTTTGGAAGCAAACAGTCTGGACGAAGCAATTGAAATAGTGAATAACAATCCTTATGGGAATGGAACAGCAATCTTCACCACTAATGGCGCCACTGCCCGGAAATACTCCCATTTAGTGGATGTTGGACAGGTAAATAAAAGAGGAAATTTAATATTTATTTATTAATTATTTATTTATTAATTTTCTATACCGCCTTGCTCCCGAAGGACTCAGGGTGGTGTACAGCCTAAATAAAACACAGATATACAAAAGTTAAAACAATTTAAAAACATATAAAATAATTTGGCCCGTAATAAAAATTAAAAACCAACAAACCCAATTAAAATTAATAAAATTCGTATTTACGCCAGCACGGCTTGTTGAAAAATAAAAGTTTTATGAGCATGGTGGAAGGTGCGTAGGTCAGGGATAATTAATAACTCTCAGGGCAGTTTGTTCCAGAGGACAGGTGCTCCCACGGAGAAGGCTCTCCACCTGGGTGTCGCCAGTTGACATTGTTTAGCTGACGGCTAAACTTGTTTTGAGTAGAAACTAGATGGATCAAAGCAATTTCCTAATGTTCGCATTTTTCAGATGACTTGTAGTTTAGATGGTAAGTTGTGAAATATATAGGTCTCAAAAGTTTTAATACTAGTGAATATTTAATTATAGTGATTCATTCATTTATTTGCTTCTTAGGCTTGCTGCATTAATTTAAAAATGAGTCCCGTCAATAATACTGCAGTGCACTACACCACTGTTTTTCTCTCAGTGTAACTATTTGCCATTTATTGAGGATGAAGTCAGAGCCAAATTAAACGATGTTAAATATATATTTTTTGCATTAAAAAGAACATATTTTGAAGTGAAAAGCACTTGAGTTGACAATACTTGCTAGAACTGAAATGACCTGGAGAGGATTTAGACTACATTGTTTTTGGTGGGCACCTTGTGCACCAGAGAATTGCTTAATTTCTGTTTTGAAAGACAGAGGTCCCCCCTATCGAAAAATTTAAAAATCTGTAAAAGAGCCCATGGACATATGTTCTTTGGATTGTCAAAACTAAGTCAGCATATATCACAAAATAGGAAGAAAGGATATCTCTAAGATGCTATCAAAATTAACTTATCTTCCATAAAAATCAGTGAATGGAAAATGACTGAAAAGTGTTATTCTCTTATCTGACTGCTTTTTGTCATAACAGTACAAGCTTGACTTAATAGGAAGATCCTTGCAATTTTAAATTCTCTTACATTGATTTGGTTTACTTAACTTTCTCACTCTAAATATTTAGAGTATTTTTCATTAGGATTATAGTAGGGGACAAAGACTAAAATTTCTACCTTCTCTTGATGTCATTCCAGTAATTACATATCTATACCAAAGAAGTCATGTATTGCTTGTTTATGAGTTTGCAAAACATCAAATTGCTGAAAAATTGTTCTAGGAGAGAGAATTTTGCTACATGAGAGTATGGATTTGAATGTAGGGCATCCTGATCATGGACTCATTCTTTTTAGCATGTTGTGCCGATTGCTATCTGTGCTCTATTACAGTATTGTTAATATGATTTTGATTTAGATTGGTGTGAATGTTCCTATTCCGGTGCCTTTGCCAATGTTCTCCTTCACTGGCTCTCGTGCATCTTTCAGGGGGGATACCAATTTCTATGGCAAACAGGTAACTGCTATTTTTTAAAGAAATATTTGTTATTGTGTCTGTGAAATGGAATGTTGGAGGAATGTGCTTAGTAATTTGTTGTATTTCATAGGGAACTTCCAGGGGATTATCTCAAGTTTTTTTCTTAAGTTGCAGTGATTTTGGATCATAAGCTGCATAAATTCTATACCTTAGTATTCTGTTTCTTTCAGGGGGTGCAGTTCTATACACAGCTGAAGACAGTTATTTCCCAATGGAAAGAGGAAGATGCCACTGTTACCAAGCCTGCGGTAGTTATGCCAACCATGGGGAACTAAAGCCAACTGACATGCTTGCGGGAGTTGTTAAAAGTATTTTTCATCTGGGATGGTGCAGGCTATTCGAGTTGCCATTTTTGCCCTGGAAATATAGATATGCCTTCATTTCAGGATCATCCTTTCCAATCAGTTGAATAGAGCCTTCTAACACAAGATTTAATTTCTATCTATATATTGGATATCTTTTTTTTCTGTAGAAGAAAACATACTCTCTGGTGAGTAATCAGGCCAAAGCAGTATCTGCTTCATCTGGTTTTGTTCCTATTCATGAGATAGTGTTGAAAATTTAAGCTCTTCCTACAGAATTAGTTTTTCTGGGAACCAGTTGCTATCACTCTATTTATGGGTGGTATGACCTATTGCTTTTAAGATTTCTTTTTTGCAAGAAATCTTGCATATGCTGGAATCGTATCTCATACTAAGATGGGGCAAGTAAATTTCGGGAGAGGCAAATCCAGGAAAACATTTAATAGAGCTGTTTTGAGAGCATGGCCTTGTGGAGAAGCAGTGAAGCCTTAACTTCACTAGAATTTTAGTTCCCTTTAACCATACAAAATCAACGAATTTTAATTTTATACATGAATGTGCCTATATACTATTTATGCACTTGAATATATTTGGAACTAGATGTGTGTTTGACCTTTGGTTTTAGTAGTGCTGAACAAATGGCACAAGAAAGCAACATATTTTTATAGAGGCAATATATTCTATCAATATTGTCTTAATCCGATTGTGATATTTTTCATTAGTCAAATATACGTGGAGAAGGCTAGATTCTAGCACTAGATACAAAGATGTTTGTGATTTTATATACTTAAGTATACATATTATTGATCTTGAGATTTCTGGGTTGTTCAGAAATATAGTATGTACTGATTAGCTATGGGTGATGCACTTATGTCAAATGTAAAGGTAAAGGATGATAACAGTGATGCTATTTTGGGCTACATAAGGTCTTCACATAGAGTTTTTAAAAAAATCACAAGATATTTCCATAAATTTGAAAAATATGCTATTGCTTTCTATTGTCTAATCAAATTAGCTTTTCTACCTAACAGGTGCTTAAAAACTGATCACTATTACCTGAACAGGTTATTCATCCATATGCTTGAAAGTTGCATATTGATGTTAATCATGAATAAATACTATTAAATTCAGAAGTCTTTTGGTTTTCTTCATACTAGTAATCTAATAGTACAAATACTTCTAATACAAAATCAAAGTGTAAACACTGTTTTTATAGGAACATGATGCTAAATCATGCCTTAATTCAGGGACAATGATCAGTGGGTTTGTAAATGCTTTGAATTAATCAGTGCTAATCGTTGGCTGGTTGAAAATATCAAAAGCAAGGAAAAGGCTTAGATGAAAATAAAAGCTGCCTTTAAGAAAAATCAAAATTGCCAGACTCTGCCACTGGTATTTGACCTCCAGATATTCATATGTGAGAGAAAGATTCAGTATATAAACCTGGGGAAAAAATCTATATTTGTTCATCTGTATCTCATATTAGACAACCTCTGACCCACTGGACAATCCTTTCAGAGAAGGTTCCTTACCAGAATCCTTATTACTTTTTCACAAAAAAATGCTTTTAAAATACTTTTGAATATATTTTAATCAATTTTATTCAAGAATACACAACTCTTCAAATAACTTCTTAAACTAATGAATTAATGTGTAGGCGTCTACTTTTTGAAGAAAGCCGTCAGTTATTTCTTTAAAGAAGCAATTATGTTATCTTTCAAGTTGACCTGATGGAAACCCAAATTGTAACACACAAAAACAGTGATTTCATTGCTACAGCATGAGTAACCTTACACATCTGAGGTGGTTAAATGTTAAGAAAAGAATAATTATAATTTCAGTGAGTTTGTGATTAGCATCCATGCTAATCTATTCAGGTGGTATAAGATGAATATCTGGGAGGGGTGATGATTTATGAGATGATTCAGATAATGGTGCCTGCTGAGTAATGAAAGCATAGACAGGAACGGCATCGCCCCTGTAAAAGTTAAAAGGGACAAAAAAAAAATCAGGAGTGGTATATATTTGGTTGTCCTCTGTATCTTAGCCTTAAGATTTCAAATGTCATCAGGAATACAGCTACATTTTTATTCTTGGAACAAAAATGATCGGGTTGCAACTCCATTTATTCAAATTACCCCTTAGGAGTAGTTCTTTAGGAAACTTGATTTTAGAGAAATGATCATAATGAACTGATAACTAAACTCCAAAGTAATTATTACTGCTACACAACTGCAAGTATAAACAATACCAGAGAATAAAAAACAAAAATGAGTAAAGACAATTTCAATTATTATATCTATTCAACATATTAAGTGCTAATATATTTTTTAAATAATAATTCATAGTATTCAGGAATTTTCCCTCTTCACTAAAACTTAGCATTTTTTTTTCATCATTAGTGCCTGCCACAATAGCTCATTTGTTCAACAAAAAGCAACTAGATCCTAGAGGTATTGTGCCCATTCTTAAGGCCAAGGAAACGTCCAGACTTTATTTATCTTCCCCTTTTATTTCCGCGTATGCACAGAGCGTCAAAATGTTGGGGTGGGTGGGTGGAGCCTGCTACCAAGTGCACCTGAAAAAGTAAGCAAACAGCGAAGGGGGGAATCCGCTGTGCTACATGAAAGCAGGGAATCCTGCTTTCTAGCTAATATAAATTATGTGGCATAGTTGATCGTCGGAAAAACTGGTTCACCCGAACCAGTAACATTTTTTTTTACTACCGGTTCAGGGGAACAGGTGGCATCTTTACTACCAGTTTGGGTGAACCAGCCTGATCCTGTAGCATTTCACCTCTGATTTCTAGGGTCTATATTAAGTTTTGTAGAAAATACATCTTGAAAATTGAAATATAAATAATCATCATAAATAATTACATTTAAAAGCTAGATGTGCAGAGGTAATTCTCACACAAGTACTATCTAAAGTAGTAATAAAATGTTTAAATTAGTTAGATAAAAGATTATGTTGGAACAAAATCCAAAAACTCATCCCTTTGGAAGCAATATTCATTCAGTATGTAAGAAAATAATTAAAATAAATAAACAGATGTAATCTCTTACTCAGGTGCTTTTGTTTCTGCAAAATTAAAATTGCTTGGTGCTACTGGAACCAAAATTTGACTGTATTTCCTATGAAACAGAAATTACAGAATAAATAGTTGGTTAATGAGGCCTAAATTATTATTATTATTTATTTACATACCATAACCCTTGTTGCAAGTTGAATGAAACGAAAGTACCATATTTTTCGGACTATATGACGTATCAAGATTTTGAAGAGGTAAAATTTTTTTTAAAAGTTTTGCTCTCCCAAGCCCCTAGGAGCACACTGCAGGCCTCCCAAACCCTCTGCACGCCCTGTTTTTTGTGAAAAGGGAATTCAGAGAGTTTGAGAGGCCTGCAAAGTACTCCTGGGGTCCAGGGAGGGCAAAAATGTGATGTGGGTAGGGGGTTTGGAAGGCCAAAAATGGGGCATGCAGAGGGTGTGGAAGGCCTGTAGAGTGCTCCTGGGGGCTGGGGAGGGCAAAAAATGCCCCATTTCCCCCAAGAACGGGCCCATTTTTTGCAAAAGGGCATGCAAAGAGTTTGAAAGGTCTGTGGGGCTTGGGAGGGCAAAGACAGTCTCACTTTTGTGAAAAATGGGCCCATGACTCACTTGTTTTTGCCGTCCCCAGCCCGCAGGACCAATTTGCTGGCCTCCCAAACCCTATGTATGTCCATTTTTGCTAAAAATGGGATGCACGGGCGGGGTTTCGGGAGGCTAAAAATGCTGTATTCAGTGTATAAGATGCACCCAGATTTTCACCCTCTTTATTGGGGGAAAAAGGTGCATCTTATGCTCCAAAAATGCAGTAAATAATATTGATGTATTTTTTTCAATTTCAAAATCTCTCACAAAATAGCAAAAATGTCCCTGATCTCTACTAGACCTATGTTCATTCTAGATTGTAATGTGCCATCATCAATGTAAATCATAGCTCAAGTTGTTTTCTAATTATTCAATAGGTAGGTAACCTTATGGATGACCCATTCCCAGTTGTCTTTCATTACTTCATCCATTTATTGAGATTCTGATATAAATAATTATCGGTACACTTTCGATTAACATGACATGCAAATGGCATACAAATTTCATCAAGACAACAGTAATAAACCACCACTTCCAGGTTAAACACATGGATTAGGACCAGGGAAATCCATGTTCAAATGGAAGCTCAGTGGGTGGCTTTGGGCCAATTGCTTATCTTAGTCCAACTCATCTCATAAGCTTGATAATGGGGAAATATAAGAATGAGTGTGCTATACTGCCTTAAGTGCCTGAAGAAATGACAGAATTATAAACTTAGTAATAAAGAAGTACTGAAATCTGAATCTCCTGTTTGCAGCCATATTTTCCCACCAGATTGGCTCTGCTTCATAGCATAGAAACAGAGATAAAAATTAATTCCTGGCAGGAAATACAAAGCTTGCATTTTGAAAGTATTTAGATGTTATTAGACAAAAAAGACATAAGTTTGTAATTGCTATAATTCTGCAAAGAGGCTTTGCCAGTTCTAATACTATAGGAGTGTGGCCATAGCTTGTCCTCAACAAATCAGAATCCATCTGTTTAGAAATCCCCATGAAGTACAGTACCTCAGAAAAGCATTTTTTAAGAACTCCTAAAACTGCGTATTTCAAGAATCTGATGCTAATTTTTTTAGATCATCTTAGGTCTGCATACATGTTATGGGAAATAATAACATACCAAAATTGTATATGTAAACTATAATTGCAATGTTTTGCATGGATTCTTTTATCATTCAGATTTTTTTTAAATTTGCCAATTGTCTTTTTATAATCTACAGTATATTTTCTAAAACCAATCTGTAATTTGCAAATATAAAAATATTGAGGCAATGCATAATATTTTTAACAGCCTACATATCCTCAATGTGGTGTACAGAATATAATTTTAATTAATCACTAAACATTAATTGTTCATAAATAACCAAGATTCCTTGTGTTAATTCCAAAGCAATTAACAAAAACAAGCCTTTCCATTAGTAACCTTGTCTATCTTCTTTTCCTCTTTCATTTTTGTTTATGTAACTACTACCGTAGTTGGGTTGAGATGTTAAGATAAGATCAAAGAAACCATAAAGCGAATTAACGTTATACAGCTCCACCCACTCTTCTTTAGCAATTGTTTGTGACATAATAAATGGACTAATTCAAAATGTGAACCAATCACTCAATGATACTGATCCTCTATGAAGCTCACTGTTGGTAGTAAATGTTAATTATAAAAGGTTTCTCTTTTACAACTGTCTATAAGATCCACTAATTCAGTATAGTATATATAGTTTGCTATGATTGAAAATTACATCTATAACTCATAGTCTCTCAGCTTTGAAATAATGATTTCTAAATGTAAAAGCACGTCTGATTCACAAGCAACCATGTATTTTTCTGATGCTTATTTTCTAGCAATTCCCATAGCAGTGGATAAGAAATAAAATAAAATAAAATACTAATTCTACTGTGATGCTTGGAGAGAATCTCTCTATTTGCCCTAAGACTGAGGATCTCCCCAAAACTAGTCCTGTCAGGCGGACTGAGTTTTTAAACTGACCTCAATGAGGCAAAGGACGCGTGGTTAAAGAAATATCTACTCAGTCCTAGGGCAAACAGACTGTATTTAACCCATGCTTGGACTCTCCAAGCAGCGCGCAGGAGAATGTCTATGTGAAGTCATATTTTAAACTAAATAGCCATCGTTTTTGTGGTAGCAATTTTCCATATTTTAAATGTAGCATACATTTGTAGCTAGGAAATAAACTACAACTTGGATGAATCCTTAACATTCTAGGTAATTTAATAAATAGGACTTTACCGGTGTCTTAAGCCATTCATTTTTGCAAACAGTAACCTCAATACTCTTTCCTTCTGCTCCCAAGTCAGTTCAGAAATGTCCACCTTCCCCTTCTGAATATTTGTCCTATACACACACAAAAAATGTCATGAATCACAGTTCATCAGTATAATCCTGCAGTTATATGAATGTTTATGGCATGACCATATTCATATATCTATTTATATGGTCCCCAAAAGGTCTTGTGGAAGCTAATACATCCCCTCCACCTCAAAAGTTACTCAACTTGGAGAGGGTGATAATACAGGCAGACTATTAGGAACAGCACAGGAATATGAATAAAAAGCTTTCAGTTTATTTTGCTACGTACTCTGCCTGTATTGCTATGTACTCTGCCTGTATTTCAAATTATATAGAGCAAATCAGTGGATAAAATCAATCTAGCTGGCTCCACTAAAAATTAATTACGAACCGGCAATCAACACCTACATGAATTTTATGTAAGGATTTCATTAATATTGCTAGATTCATACATCAATTTTGTATCCTAAGAGATAGAAGATATGTAGAAAGATTAAGTTACAATGAATGTTTAAAGTAAATTATAGTTAACAACTACCACAATGTGACTTGTAGTATTTTTCCTTCTCATGTTTCTCTGCCTAAACTTACTTCCTTGATACGGGATAGCAGGGTAATCAAGACAATGTAGTCTTAAGGACACATTTTCAAACAGCACCTTCTAGAGACTTCTCTAGAGATGTTTTTAAAGACATTGATAAATTAATGGCAGATCTAAAGGTAGGCCACCCCAGAATCTACTACTTCAGTGGGATTACCAAAACAAGGAGCACTTGCTACAAGCAGAGGTATATCCATATAGTCTTCATTTAGTGACTACATCTGGGACTGGCATCTTGATCATTAAGCAAAGAAGTCGCTAAGTAAAACTACAACTAGTGCTTACAGTCTTCCTTCAGCTTTTCTTTGCTTTACAGACCTGCAAAGGTCATAAATGTGAGAACTGGTTGCAAAGTTATTTTTTTCCATTTGTAAACTACAAATGGTTGCTGCCTGAAGCAATTGCTAAATGAGGAGTATCATATTCTTTTTGACATTGTTAGTGATCCTAGAATGGTTATTTGATCACAAAGATTTTCCACTTGGGATAACATATCTTTAATAAGAATTTAATTGGTGATGAATTTTGCATGCCCATCCCTTTTTTAATATTTAAAATCTTAAAACTTCTGAAAAAATGGTTTAAATGCATAATCATGCAATCCTGGACAGTAGTACTATCCAAAAACAAATGTAAAGAATTAATTTGGTGATCCAGGAAATGAAAAGCCAAAGATCAATTTTAAGGCCCAGTGTTCCATTCTGTCAGTACATGATTTTGTAGGATAGAAAAAATAAGTATTTGCAGGAAGCAAACACTTGACTAAACATATTTAAATTTCACCTACTCAGATTTTTAAACACTTTCAATATTTTTTTCTTAAAAGAAAATTGAAAAATGTACTTTACACAACAATGTAAGAGCCAAAACAAAACTAGTATATTTCATCTTTTGAAATCTGATATTGGATCGGAACTGTCATTATATCTTTAAAATGATATAATTGTAGAAAAAATACATAATAGAAAAATGGCATTCATTGTGTCTTATTATATGAGTACCCAGAAGTCTGAAAGTATACTTTGCATGTATTCAATTTCCAGAGATCAAAACCTGATGTAGAATAACAGAGTTGGAAGGGACCTTGGAGGTCTTCTAGTCCAACTCCCTGCTTAGGCAGGAAACCCTACACTACTTCAGACAAATGGTTATCTAATCTCTAAATATAAATATTACATTAAATAGCCACAAATCTATCCCTACAAATCAAATCTGGTCACATAACTTTATACCCAGAATGGAATATGAGGAGGAAAAACTACGTAAGTCTGAGTTGGATAATACACCTGACAAATGATTTTTCTGGTTCCTTCTTCCTATCTAAAATATTGTTTGAATTTTAATGCTAATGGTATATTTAAGGTGTTGACTTTTGAGGTTATAGAATTAAAGAAAACTTAGCTTCATCGTTTTCTAATGAAGATAATGGAAATAACGATAAATGATATATAGATGGAAATTAAAGGAATAGGATTATCTTATTTAAAAAAATCAGGATTCTTGTTTTCAATTATGTTTTGCTTTTTCAGCATTAGTCATTATAACATATACCTACTGAACATAGAATTATTTTTTTCCTATCCCAAAATATTCCAAACCAAGCTATGTTATTCCAAAGGAACTTCTTTTCAGTTTCTATTACTAATAGCCAAAGTGACCAGAAACTAAAACTTCCAAAATTCCACCACATGTACCATTTCTCTGCTTCCAAAAGGTCCATTTGCACACTATTTGTACTATATGCACTGTCATTAAATGTTCTGATTTTGGGGTATTCCTCTTTCCCTGCAAATGCTGCCATCATTTTCCTTTGATAGGCGGCTTGGGCCACCTGCTTGTAACACTTCCTGCTGCTTATAATCTCTTGTTTGACTTGCTCCAGAGCATCTAAGAAGAATTTCTCCACTTCTGTTCTTTCGTTCAAGATGTTCCTGGCTAATTTCTTCACTCTACTCATTTCTCTTTCTTTCATTTCCAGCAGCAGCTCCAGCTTTTCAATTTCTGTCCGAGCTGCTTGGTTCTGTACCAAAGCCTTCTCTTCTGTTTTTTTAATTTCTATTTTAAATTCTGCAGCCATATAATTAATTGCTTCTTCTAGTTTTTTAACCTTGTTTTGAAGCTCCTGGATTAGTGTTTTCTGCTGAGTAATTTGTACAATCTTCTCCCTAATCATAAGGTCTTTGGTTTCCTTAAAAAAACAAGGAACAAGGAAGACAGAAAATTACTTGTAAACATTAATAGATTTTTTTAAATTATCAAAATGGCAAATAAGAATTGGTCATTAATGTATTTTTTGCTGATCCTGTTTCATGTATTTGAAGAATGTGTCTTCTATCAATGCTGAACATTCCAGAGAGGATGTAACATTATTAGATATGTATTCTTTGGAACAAATTGACTGTAGTTTCCCTCCTAACCAAACTATAATTAGGAGTGATTGTTTAACTGAAATAAATGTCAAAGTACTTGGAAAAATGATGACTGAGAAGGAATATATTTGAGATGTATAAAATCATATATGCCATGGAAAAAAATTGTCAGTTTTCTCAAACTGGGAGTTTATATCATTCTCTGAAAATACCAGAATCATCTAATGAAGTTGATTGGAATGAGGTTTGAAATAAAGTATTTCACATAGCACATCATGGACATTAGAGCTAGATTTCAAGACAGCCTGTTTCAACAAGCCTAGAGAAATCTTAGCAAGATCTCCTACCTAAGCAAGGAGTTGGACTAGAAGACCTTCAAGGTCCCTTCCAACTCTGCTATTCTATTCTACTCTATTTGTAAAAGTAAGTTTTCTGATCAAACTAGAACTTTTGGTCTCCTGGCTGATGTCTTAAATCACTAAACTATTTGGTTCATATACCATAATATGATACAATATATTATATAATGCAATATGATATGCTTATGAGACACATATGGTATACTCATGATACCAGTTTTCCAATACTTGAAGAACTGCCACTGGAAGAGGGCATTAATTCATTCTTCATCATGCTGAGGATAAGACAAGAAGCAATGGATGGAAGTTCATCATGTGAGATCCAAGGTAGAAATAAGGAAGAATTTCTTGACAATAACAACTGTTAAGAATGGAACAGCTTGCCTCCTAGAGTTGTGGATGCTCCATCTCAGGAGGTTTTCGAGCAAAACTGGACAATGAGATTTCCATGAGATGATATAAGGATTCCTGTCTTAGGTACAGGATTGAACTAGAAGACCTATAGCCCTACAAGAGCTAAGGTTTGTCAGCTTTAATGTTATTTCTGTATTCTTTCCAATGGGAAACTTTGTTCCAATGAGCCTAAGCAGAACAAGTGAAAAAATGGACTCAACCCAAAGTGAGTGAAAGGAGTTTAGAAATACTTGACTATCATGAATGAGTTTCATACTCCAAGTTCAGATCAATGGCATTTGAGTACTCTGAGTGGAAGATATTGTAATCACTTTAGCAGACAAATTTACCTTAGTAACAAGCTTCAAGAGGACCTTGACAAGTTGCAATAATGGATAGAAATCAAATTAGAAATAGAGGCCTAGAAATATAAATATAAATTGGGTCTTGTTTGACAAAAGTTAAGGAATAGACATGTGTCTTTAGATCCTCTAGAAAACAAGTAAACAGATTTCTTGTAGAAAAAAGCTATTAAGCTGTTTTTAAAAATTAGCAATTGCTCTATACCAAATGCAAGATATATCAAATGTAAGATACTTGCAAGATGCAAATATGTAAATTGTGTCTGTCATTTGGATGGAAAAATGTCAAAAGAATATTAAGATATTATTTGTGATACATAATCTACATAATCTCATTATGGTTTCCATATACTGAAGAGTCATTACTACTCTCCATTCTACATTGGTCAGCCTATACATAAAGAGTTGTATGAAGGAAGGAAAACTATTCTGTGAAGGAGACTGAGAACCTGGAGTGCGTCTAGGGGAACTAATAAGATGGTTAAGGAATCTGGGAGAAAAACGTAAGAAGAAAAACATGAAGACTTGGAAACATGAAAGTTATCCTGAGATATCTGATGGTGAGTCAAACTTAAATTCCAGAAACAAGATGAGAAACAATGGGTTTACATTACAAAAGAAGCAGATTCAGATTACTTATCACAAATAATACCATAATGGTTGAGAATTGTTCAACATTAGACCAACTACAGAGATTTTATAGTCATTTTTCAGGGATCCTATAGTAGTAGATTCCTGCACTGGAAGGAGTTGGAGTAGATGATCTCAACAGTATTATCTAACCTTTACATATAGTAATTACCCAGGGAAATTAATTATCACAAAACACAGTGATAGTCACTAATTTGAATGGCGCCAAAATAGGATTGGATAAATTCATGGAATATGAGCCTGTCAAGGGCGATTGGTTTTAAAGATATAGTGTTACCCCCCATATTTATTGTGTATCTTCTATTTCTTGTAGGAACTTAAAGCAATGTACACTGTACTCTCTCTTAATTTTCTTAACGCTATATGGAGCTGAAACTGATTGGCTCAAAGTTACTTGCATGACTGAAGAATGATTTAATGCTGTGTCACCCCTGTGCCAGCTGCACAGAATACTTGTTTTAGGGAACAGTCATAGGAAGCATTGTCTCCATCTCCTATTTGTGAGCACCACAGAGTTATATAGTTATTACTGTAACAAAAAAAGTGCAAAATTAAAATTGCTTTGAATTGTAGACTGAGCCAGCAGAGCCATTTCTTTTAAATCTGTTATCTATAACAACTTTATCTAAATTTATTTTGAAGCTACCTTGATTAAGTAAGTATTGTAAGTAATGCCATATTCATTTCCAAATCTCAACGCACACATACACCGTTTTCAATAAGAGAAGCTCTCTCAAAAATTGCCAGTCTATTTACATAAAATGTTTAGCTTCCCAAGATATGCCAAATGATAAATTCTTCAGTGTCTCTGTTTAGAAAAACTGTATTGCTAACATAGTCACTGTATTACTTTCTGAAATATGATTTAGATCTTATTTACCAAAGAACAAAAAAGGAAGAATAAAAACCTTTTCCTGCAAGTGGAAGGCATTGCTCTTCTCCAATTTTTCCTTGATATTTCGTAACTCTTCTGTCTCTTTCATGTGATAACTAAGGGCCTCTTGAAGACGAACATTCTCTGTAAAAACTGCTCGTCCAGCATTATCCAACTGCCTAATAAGAACAAAATGATCCAGCAATTGGTATGGAATTTTACGAGCTAATTCTAATACAGTAACATGTAAATGAAAAGTCTGCCTGCACAATGGAACTTTATTTATCTCCCTTCTCTGGAGGATCCCCAACAGTGGGGATTAGTTTTTGAGTCCAAGCCCAAAAGAAATGTCTTTTATATATTTCATTACAGAAGAAATTCTATCAGCACAAGGATTTTAGCTTCTTTAATTAATATTTCACAATACAAAAAATAAATTCATGAAGTGATACAGATCTATTTAAGGACATACCATATTTCTCTAAAAATAAGAGCCAGTCTTTTTTTTTTTTTGCCTTATTTTCAGGGGATGTCTTCCACAATCTCACTTTATGGTGGCAGCACCAACAGCCCCACCCAGCAGGAGCCCTTGTGTTTGCTGCTGGCCCACTTCTGCGGCCTCTTGCTGACACTCATGCAGGACTCTGTTTAGCTGCCAGAGGCCTTCAGAAAAGGCCTTTGATAGAGAAATGGAGGCCTCTGATAGTGAAATGGAGGCCAGGGGCAGTGCACACATTAATCTGGAGCTCTTTTATCGGCTGCAGAGGCCTTCCTTGAAGAGTCAGGGGCGATGTACAGTAGCAAGTAGCCACAGAAGAAATGGGCCAGAAAGGTGAGGCAGATGGAGGGGTGTGCGAGGCGTGGCTGCAACTGTCCAAAGGTAAGCAGTTCCACCCCCACATCTCACTTGATTTTTACCCCATGCAACCAGGTGCAATGAAGTGGGCAGGGTATTATTTATTTATTTATTTATTTATTTATTGTATTAAATTTATACCCCGCCCTTCTCCTTGTTAGGACCCAGGGCGGCGCACAGGCATTATATAAAACCATAAATACAATATACATCAATTAAAAATATATTAAATTAATTCACCCGTGCTAAAACCCGTTATTAAAACCGTAACCAAATTATAATTTCGATTTAAAAGTCAGACGCGGGGGGCTATCCTAGGCCGGCTTGTTGGAATAAGTACGTCTTAAGACGTTGGCGGAAGAGGCGGAGGTCCGAGGTAGTGCGAAGGTCGGGGGGTAGGTCGTTCCAGAGGGCCGGGCCCGCCACAGAGAAGGCTCTTCCCCTGTGTGTCGCCAGCTGGCATTGCCCGGCCGACGGCACCCGGAGTAGGCCTGCTCTGTGGGAGCGGACCGGACGAAGGGATGTATGGGGCAGGAGGCGGTCTCGTATATAGCTAGGCCCCGAGCCATGGAGCGATTTAAAGATGGTGGTCAACACCTTGAAGCGCACTCGAAAGGCCACAGGCAGCCAGTGCAGCTCACGCAGGAGAGGTGTTACGTGGGCTTGCCTTGAGGCACCCATAACCACCCGCGCGGCCGCATTCTGCACTAACTGTAGCTTTCGAGTGCACCTCAAGGGGAGCCCCATGTAGAGAGCGTTACAGTATTAACTAGGGATTATTTTGGGCATAGTCTTATTTTAGGCATACATATAAAAACCAAGCTAGGTCTTATTTTCAGGATCGGATCTATTTTCAGGGAAACACATTAGGATTACTTTCAGCTTGGTATCCTATTTTTTTCCAGGAATGAGGCATGTATTGATTTTCCAGAACCATTCATATTTCTACTTCTTCTTCTTCATCATCATCATTCATATTTACCAAGATAGGAATAGAGAGATCTATTATGTCTTACGCAATGGCTTCATGATGGGCTCTTTCGGCCAACATTATAATCTTCTTCTCTGCTTCTCTTTCCAGACGTTGCTGAAAGAAAGAAAAAGTAACAAAATAAAAGTATTCATTGATTACTGCAGGGATTACATACATTGAAATTCTGTGTCTACTATTCCCAAAGTACTCTACCTTTTCTTCAATGAACTTTTTCTCCAACATACTAATAGTTTCCTGATGTTCTTTTTTTGTGATATCCAAGGTATCTTTCACCTAGAATTTAAAGAAGCATTTAATTATAATGTCATTTAGAGGGCAATTCAATTAACACTTTCTACAGAAAAACGGCATAGGTCTGTATTCATTAATCTTATTATTTTTACAAATAACTCAAGTTGACAAGTATAGCTGACACAACTTCCTTCTATTTTCCCCACTACAACAACTCTGTAAGGTGAGATGTACTAAGAAAGAATGACTGGCCCAAAGTCACCCAGATAACTTTCATGGCTAAGATGAGACTATAACTGGGTCTCTTTCTTTCTAGCTTGGTGCTTAACCTCTAGACCAAACTGGCTTTCCAGAACTGGATTATTTTAGAACATCTCACATTTAGATTTTCTCCAATTGTTTTTCATATTTGTAGTTTTTACCTATCATCTCTTACTTAGTAAAAAAAATATATCAATAGATCAGCAACTCTATACATGCATACCGGTATATCATGAGTACTATTTAGAAATATAGCCTTGTATCTCATTTTAACATACCTTTTCCTCTTCTAGAGGTATTGTCCAAATGATTGTTCTTTAAGATACCTGTTGAAATACCTGTTTTACCAGATTTGAGAGTTGAAAAGTAATATTTTACTGCCCTATTATAATTTACAGACTGTTCTGATACATATTTCACAACTTTATGTCACTACTGGAAGCTACATTTGTCTATCATAGGAACTATCAATAAGGGGAGAGTGTAAGGCCCTTCTAAAAATTGATATAAGAATGTTAAGGAATAAACTTACGTCTTCTAATTCTTTCTCCAAAAGCGCTTTCTTTTTGCGAAATTCTTTGATCATCTTAAGTTCAATCTGAATTAGACCAATTTCCTTAGCCTTTCGATGAAATTTATCCTCCAACTCTTCTAACTGTTTGGCAAATAGTTCTGCCTACAAATTTAAAATCAAATAAAGCATCTAGGCATAGATCTAAAATTAGCTAAACAGTGCTGAAAAACAAAACATGACATTTTAGTGCAATCTTTAAAAGCAATTAAAAATATTCTATCCTCGGATGAAGGTTACTGCTAAAGAACTCTAAAATACCTATTAATAAAATAATATGCAAAATAGGCGCATATAATGGCTTTAGCAGTTTCAAGACAGTTCTACCTTGGATTGTATGAACCAACTGCTGAGAATTGAGGATTACAACTTTCTTAGAGCTTGATGCAAGGTCTGTTTATTTGGAAGCAACTCACTTAGATGTCAACAATTTAGTCCATCAAAAAAGCACGGGATTGGCTTTATTATCTCAAAGAGAATATCAGTATACTTGGACCCTACTTTTCCATTTTTTTCTAACAAAATATGTTTTAAAAATGTTTAAAGAATTAGTAACAAAGTGGGTTTTAAAAATAATTAATTTTGTATTTTAATGTATTTTAATGTATCTATTTATATAGATAAATTTAATATTTATCTGTCATGCCTGATGCTTAAAACATGCTAAGCCTGATCTGCAGTGTCCTTTGTTACCAAAAGTGTCAGAAGAAATGTCCATTCACCGCTAGTTCACTTTCTTCTTTGGCTCGGAGCTTCAATTCATTCACCTGCTGTTTCAGCTTCTCAATCTAAATATTAAAAACATAAAGATGATAAAGAAGTCAATAATTTCCCCTGATAACAGACAAAAGCCAATAACTATGGAATAAAGGGATTCAAAAATTAAAATCCCCAGAAAGCCTTTCTTCTGTCTTAAGTTAATATTCTCCATATTCTAGCAGCAGGAGATAGATTTTTGTGAAGTTATAAGTACTGAGAAAAATGTTCTTAACAAATGAAAGGCATACCAAGCCATTAAATGTCATGGTCTCATTTTTTCAAAAATATGCCCATAGCTAGTCACTATTCCCCAAAATAGGACAATGGAAAACCAAACAATTAGCAGGGAGACCTTTCTGTGATGTCTTTACATTAAAACCACATGATCTTTAAGCAAAAGTATAATTGATTGTTTCCTAACATCTCTTACACCAGAAAAGCACCCAGGCAAGGACAGGACAGGAACCAATGTTCAAGGTTTTTAAAGTTTCAAGTGTGAATTTTCTAACCCACTCACAACAGATGTGGAATATATTATCAAATTCCCCTGTCCAAATGTCACAGTCAAAAGAAAGCTACAGGCTATACAGGAAGTATAGAATGGCATTCTTAATTATTCTCCTTTATCATGATTGTGCTAATCAGAATAGTAGAGAATGGAATAGAGATAGGGATAGGATAGAACAGAACAGAACAGGTTTATTTGGCCAAGTGTGATTAGAATTTATCTACGTGCAGAAGCTCTCAGTATACATGCAAAGTAATAGAATGATGATAATCATAATATTAATCCAAGGATAGAGCAAGAAAGATAAGGATATTAGTAATGTGACAGCCAGATTACACATAGACATTAGACAGTGCTGTGAAAAGTAGGTATTCAGCAGAGTGGTGGCCTGAGGAAAAACTATCCCTATGTCTGTTATTTTGGACTGCACCCTGCAATGCCCTGTAGCACCACCCAGAAGGAAGCAGCTGAAACAGTTTATGTCCAGGATGTGAAAGGTTGCAGATATCCTCTTAGTCCTCCTTCTGACCAAGGCAATACACAGGTCTTCTATGGAAGGCAGGTTAATTGCATTTACAGGTAGTCCTTGACTTATAACAGTTCATTTAGTGACAGTTTGAAGTTTCAAGAGCAGTGAAAAAAGTGACTTATGACTATTTTTCACACTTACAACCGTTGCAGCATCCCCATGGTCACATGATCCAAATTCAGATGCTTGGCAACTGACTCACATTTATGACAGTTGCAATGTCCTGGAACCACGTTATGACTTTCTGACAAGCAAAGTCAATGGGGAACCAGATTCACTTAACAAACCAAACCAGGCAGTTAATAGTAGTTAATGCCGTACATTTTTTCCAGGGCATTTCTGCATTCTCAATTTTTTAAATTAAATTTATGTGCCACCCATCTCCCTATCCAAAGTGACTCTGGTGCAAATGGCGCACACCTCACAATTATTGCATTGCAGTTGAGATGATGATCTTTATACATTACATTTAATATTGAAAGCATTGGGCGTAATGTAAATACAACTTTGCTGACCCCTGGACTAAGAAGACCTTCAAGATCCCTTCCCACTTTGTTCTGTTCTACACCTACCAGGTCTTCCTTCTCCGCCTCCTGCTTCTTGAGGCAGGACATCACGTCGACTGTATCTTTCTCCAGCCGCCGCTGCTGCCGTTCCAGCTGTTCGTTGTCCCGGGCGAGACGGCGAGCAGCCTCGCGGTATTCTTTGCGGGAGATCTCCGTTACCTCCAACCTGGCCTCCCATAGCGTCGCTGCGGCTTTAGCCCTATCGGCCTCCGACTCCTCCTTCAAGGACCTCGGGTCTACTCTGCTCTTGCCGGCGGCCGCGCCGTCTTTCTTCCCCCTGAGAAGAGCAACGCGACGCAAAGGGCGAGTGAAGGGTCCGCTTAACCGACTAAGCCCCGGCCAGCAGCCCCCCCCCCACCTTCGTTAGGAGAACACCACCTTCCAAGATACCTACTTCCCTCCTTTCGCGCCTTTGTCTTGCGCGGTTTTCCCGGTCATGTCGGCAGGCATGGGCTTTTCGGGAGATTGCCCTCCTCTTCAAAGCGACTCCGTTGCTATGGAAACGACGCGTCGCGGGAAAGTGAGGCAGCACTGATGCGCCCGTGACGTAACGCGCAGTGTATTGACGTGACACGCGGCACCGGTGAGATGTGGAAAGCTGAAGGTTCGGAGAACATGGTGAGTGAAAACTGGGCTCGGCGGGAGGGGGGATGTCAATGAGGGGTGATGGGAAGGGGTGTCTTTCCCTAATTCGGAGCCGCCGACACGGGAGTCGAACCAAAACACGCGTCCCTTGCTGCTGTCTCTCGGCGCACTCCTGGCTGCTCTTAACTTCTCGGGTCGGGTTTCTGGGCGATATTTCTCGTTGCATTTCGTGTGTTCTAAATATTTCAAACTCCCTTGTCTCCATAGCTTTTATATTTTCTGTCTCTTTGCTGACTCTTTAGAGAGCGGTCTCCTTTCACACGCAATCAAGCCATGATAGTTTAAGTAATCCGTAAACGGATTGAAAGGCTTTTATTCTGCGGATTGTCATTTGGGCATCATTCAGTAGAAAAGAATGGCAAGATATAATAGCGCGCAGCTCAACAAAATTCCATTCTTAAATCTCAACAGCAAACATGTATTTATTTTCTTTTTTTTTAAAGCTTCTCTCACATTAACAGTCCTGCTCTTTATTTCCAAAGTATGATCTCATAGAACTCTATAGGACTCAATTGACAAGTATTTGGCATGTATCTTCCAGTGCTAATTTAACCTTTCATCTACCCAATCTGAGAATTTCTGCATAAATATTTTACTTGAAAAGGAAAAATGGTTCATCCTTTGTTACCAATATTTTTATTTATAAAAATGTAAGAGGTCATTGATTACAGCAAAAACAAGTCATATGTAATTTCTTTACATACAAATGTTCTAGATATGCTCAGTATGCTTCTATTCTTGAAAATGATGTTGCCTTTTCCCCCACAGATTTCAGTTGTATCAGTGTCTGAGATTTCTGATATATTTTGAAGACACTTAACATATCAGTTCCAAGTAATTATACCAATCTTGGGATCATATATGTTCTTACAAGTTTGTTACAAGGTTCAGAGGTGTTCTTACACAATTTGACAAACAAGCCTGACTAGGAAAGATAAGAGATAATACCACATATCTGGAGCACATCAATTTAGCATCTATTTCATCTAGTAAAACTGGACTACTGAGTGTGTTGCAATGAATATTTAGGTTGGTAAATAATTTCCTAGGTCAGTAGTTTTCATTGGAACTTCCTACTTGAAATATGCCCCTTGAACCTGTTCTAGAAAAAAATATATCAACTGGACATTTTTTTTCTTATTTGCCTCAGATAAATGATAAACCCCTGTTCACAGAAAATGGACTTACTGATATATGAAATGCAACTTTCCAGCCTACATGATTAATAGCTAAATATTTTTCATTGTACCCATAGAACAGGTAAGTACACATATAGTTTGTATTTCAGGTCCTGAATGTTTGGGGGGTGGGGAGTCTGGAATAGAAAAACTACTAAATTGAAACTTTTTATTTGAAAATATGGGGATGAAGGCTAATATCTATGATACATGATATTTATTATGATACATGTTTTATATAAAAATAAAAATGGAGAGCCAATGTGTCTTAGTGGCTAAGGTGTTGGCCAGGGAGTCCTAGGTTCAAGGATATGCTTGGCCATTGAAACTCTGATTTTGGGATTCATTCTCTCTCTCTCTTCCTCTCTCTCCCTCCCTCTCTTTTTGTCCTCCCTCCACCATGCTACTTACGGGTTATTTTTGTAGGAATAAATGAAAAGAGATCGCCAGTGTAAACTAATTTGATCTCTTGGAGGAAAGCAATATGTAGCAAATATTTTTATACTTTGTAAAACTAAACAGAGAAAAAAAAATCAATGTTCATATATTATGGGTCCTCTGTGGAGAAGGGCGGGATATAAATGTAATAAAATAAATAAATAATTATATTGCAAAATCTCTGTTCCAATGCATTTTAAGGAAGAATCTCTTTAAGGGCAATGTAATTCATTAAAAAAAACATTTCACAGTGTATACAACTAAATGATAATTGCAAAAAAGACATACATAATAGTCATTATTAAATAATATTAGAATTTTATTTTTTAAAGTCCCCTGCCGAAAAGTGAATTGCTTTGGGATTAAGTTTTTTCAATAAAGTATAAAGTTTCCCTTTTTTGTTCTTCTCATTTCCTTTCCTTAGGAAGAAAACAAATACTGGTTTATATGGTGTATTACCAACACTTATAAAAGAGTAGGGAGATGAGATTATGTTTAAGGTTTTACATAAAAATCTTTTTAGATGAAATTTGTAAAAAAAAAAAAAGATTATATTACATACATTCACTATTTCTAGATTTTAAAAGTTCCCAATTAGATCAAATTTCCTTAGTCTATATAGAACTATTTTTTTAGATTAGATTAAAATTTCAGCATCACATTTTTTCTAATTATACTATTAAACTCGATATACTTTGACAACAAGATACTTGGAGCAACATATGAAAATTCTTTAGGTTTTATATGGGTTAGAATGTTATGCATTAGAAAACTAAGATTTAGGTTTCAGTTTAAAATTCATTTTGGCAAATATAGGCTCAATGCTCTTATGCCTGCCCTATTTCCAATGAAATATATGGATAATATTTATTGTATCTTGGCCATGCATTGCTATAGGTTTCTTGCCCCTATTTTTCATGAACATCTTTTATACAAGTTATAAATTAAACCAGCAAAAAGAATTGTAGCAAAAAAACGTTTTGATTAATTATTAGGAGAAACTTTGTTAATAAAACGATTGGATTAAAAAGTAACTGCTTAAGAGACTGTGACATAGTTTGTGTTAGGAATAAAATTGAAAGACTAGCTATAAAAGTTAAACACGTGATGGGACAAGAAAATGGAAGAAAAGTAGAACAGACTTGAGGGTTTTTTTTAAGAATAGGAGCTAGAAAATTGAAACAAGTTGGATGATGGATGCTGAAGCAATAAAGAATCCAGCAATTAGGGATTCAAATACTAAGTACTGATCGCATGCCAGTGAACTGTTCTAATCAGCAGATCTCTGGTAATTGTGAAAAATGATTGCCTAAGATAAATGTTGACATTTATTAAAAAAACAGAGCATACCAGAGTTAATAACCAGCAAGGATCTATTGTGGAAGACAAATACCTGTGAAAAGCATAGAAAAAAAATGTCATAGCAGGGGAAAAGGGGACCTGAATGAAGAAATGGTTTTAAAATTTAAATACTTTATTTTAATATGAAGAAATCCATAGAACTATTATGTTACATTATGTTACATATTTAAAAGACTTAAATGGCTGTCCATCTTGTAGAGCTCAACTATGGGTGGTTTATAACAACAGCAAAGACAATAAAACCAGACATCTGACCCACAATCTCTAGCACATCAAACCTTACAATCCTTGGTTTCCAGTGTGTTGGTTTCAAATTATTTAGGCACTCAGGAATTTACTAGAAGCAATAATGTTCATAAATTCTCTCCTGTTACAGGAACTTAAGTCATAAAATCTGAAATGATCTTCTGTTTTCCTTAATTAATGTGCATTTCAGTTTGAGATTTTAGCATAATTTAGCTTTTGTGAATTTCCTATGCTGAATTTTCCTTTAAGCAGAATTTTTTTAATGTACTGTGTCAACATTTTCTGAAATCTTATAAATGCAGATGCAAGTGTGCTTCTGCACATCAAAAACAATAAAATGGGCGAGTTTCATTTGAAAGAAAAAACACAAAATAGAAATGATCCTGAACTATAAATTGGATATGAAGGGGGAGGGCACCACAACTAAAAGCATTGTTTTGTTCTGCCTACTTAGTGTCATCAACAGCATGTACAATTCCCATTGTTGGTTGTTTTGAATGACACTTGTATTCTGAGCTTTCCTAGCCTTCTCAAAATGATAGCTAGAATTATAGCAAAGCTGACTATATTAATTCCTACATTAATTTGGAATATTCAACAGTAACATATAGGTACTTTTAAAGAAGTAGAACTTTTGTATTTATTCCATATAGAATAGACGGTTGTAACTATTCCATAGATTTAAAGAAGCAGACTTGAAGTGTAGTAGTTTGTCCTTGTATTAGGGATGAAATCACTTTTTGGGGATGTAGCAAGTTTCTATGTTGGCTGATTTATTTAACATGATTTTTCTGATGTATGTTAATCTTATCTTCAGGAACCTCTACAATCTGGAAGTCTTGATTCAAACTGCAGTTCTCTGAGGCTGCCAAGCATGATGGGTACTTCCTGGTTCACAGTCATTGCCATATTTCTGTTTTCCTCCATTTATTGTATTGTTTCTCATTCCAAACCGGAGTTATGGTTCCAAGAACTCTTCCCCCTTAAGATGTGTCCAGCCAATGCCACCATGGAAACATTTTATGGCGTCATGTTCGATGCAGGAAGCACAGGGACACGTATTCATATTTACACCTTTATACAGAAAAGCCCAGGTAACATTGTTGGAAGTTCTCCTGAACATATATACTTGTGGTATACATATGTCTGCTACGTGGTTGTATTGGTTGACACATCACTTGTAATTTCCTACTGATTATGTTTTGTGCTTTTTAATTAGTTTTAATCATATTTTTTTTGTGTTGGTTTTGTATTTGGTACATTGTTTATTGTTTTTGTGATTTTAATTATGTCAGAATCCAGTTACAAATGTAAAGTCGGCCGTTATATACATTGAATAAATAAATCATTAAAAGTGCTATAACAACCAGACATGTCAATGCATTATAAGAAATTAATTGACTAATTTTTATATTAATCACCTTGTTTACTCTCCACAAGTTGCTGACTTGACCTCATCAAGTCTATAAGCAACTCTTAATTTATAATCTAGATAAGAGTAAATGTTTCAGGAATTTACTAGATAACCTCCTGAGTCATCCTTTCAGAAATATTTCCTTACCAGATTCCTCAATAGCATCAAAGTGACAAAGCTTTTGATGTAATGCCTTCAGTGAAAAAAATAGGATAGGTTCAAAGATGAGGTTGCCTTGAAAATATCCCATGTTGAATTGTATACCACAGTTGGAATGTTTTATGACATTTTGTATTATGCCATAAACCTTTTTATGACAATGTTTGTCATAAAATTCTTCAAATTTCAATTCCATGGTGTCATGGGGCCTGGACTTTGAACACATTCTGCAAGTTGGCCATTTGGGTCACTTTGGTTCAAAAGATTTTGTCCTTTCACCCATTAAAGCCTAAATGAGTGTTAGTAGTCTGGTGAGTAGTAGATGGATCCTTATTTCAAAGACTCTTTTCACATTTTCCTTCAGTTTTCTTTATTTCCTGATTTCAGTCAATGTTGATTGGTCTCTTTGTAAAGAGTTATTGGATTAGTTGCTTAATTGATGTATTTCCCTGAGAAAGATTCTAAAGTAGATTAAGTTTAAAAGATGGAAACAGGATATGAGTGCAACTTAATTCAACACATAGAAAAACAAGAAAGGATTATCTTATGGATGTTTAACAACATTCTGTGATCTTTGGTTGCTTGGCATTTCCAGTTGGGTATGTTTTAGTATTATATTTAATTATATACTACAGTGTCTTAATCCTTGTTATTAATCCTTTATTTCGTTATTAATCCAAAACAAGTATTTGCCCTACTTAGGTAATACTGGATTGGTACAGCTGTATTACACTAAAAAATCAAATGTAGTCTTCTGAAAAGAGGAAGAGGAGAGATGGTTTTGATCTAGAATTATGAAGCATCTGGATTTTCATCTCTGTTAGCAAATGAATTGAGCATTAATACAACTAAGGGGCTTAGTCCATTTTGTCATACTTTGCTTTCAGTTTTTGTGTAGTATTTTGGCTGGCTGGTTATGCCGTGTGATTATGTTTTATGATGCAATGATGTAAGCTGCCCATCTTTTGAGTGGGACAGCTATATAATATAATAATAATAATGGCACCTTTACAATGTTGCTGTTGAGGCACTACACACGTTCATGATATGGATTAGATTTTTCTTCAAGAATCTCTTCATATTGCAGTCTTCTACAAAATAATATAAGTCGTCTTATAATATTTGTTACACAGAACCATTCATCCAGAAGTCACACATTACCAAGACTTATATATCTGCTACAAAACAATGTTTCTATTTTCTTCATTTTCATTGTAAATCGATTTCTCTGAAAGGTACCTCTTGGTTAAATCTTTGGGACATAGTTTGATTAAAAATCACAATCTTCACTGACATATTTCAGTTATTAACTCATTTGTAATCAGTAGAGCAAAATATTTAAATCTATAGCTGGCAATAAAAATAACCTATCTATCAGCTTACTTTTTTAATTTTTTTTTACAGAAAACCCTGCAGAGTTAAAAGGGGAAGTTTTTGAGTCAGTAAAACCAGGTCTCTCAGCATATGCTAATCAGCCTAAAAAGGTAAGAGTTTCTGAGGAAAAACAAATTATTTTCTTTTGGCATTTGAAGATAGTATGAATCATAAAGGCAAACGGCTGATCACATTTTCCTGTTATTGCTTTATTCTCATCTGAAAATAGTAATTTTCCAAGCGTATTCCAATTATCTCTTCCCTAAACCTAGGTGGAGATAAAAGTGATTTCAACAGGAACATTGTATGTGTAAGGTCATGTTCTGCCATTAATACCATTTCTCTCACTTGCAATATAGGTCCATTAACAATTCAAAAATTGGCCGGGGTTGGGGCAAGAGAACATAGATGGGATCAGTAGTTTGCTTAGTGACATAGGGACAGATGTCAATAAAAGCAATTGCGCATACCTTAAGCTTAGTTCAAGAGGAAAAATTTAAATATCAAACTAAAATAAAGTAGGTTTGGAGGAAGAAATTGAAGAAGAAAAATATTTAAAATATGTCTGTAAACTAAAATTCTGCTCAATCCTATCAGTTTTTTGCTTTTGTTTCTGCTAATCTTTAGGGTGCTGAAACGATCAGAAAATTATTAGAGATGGCTAAAAATGCTGTACCACCAAGTCACTGGAGCAAGACCCCTGTAGTATTGAAAGCCACTGCTGGTCTGCGGTTGTTAGATGAGAACAAAGCTCAAGCTCTACTCTCACAAGTAATGTTGGGTTATGCTACAAAATCAATGGTGTGATATAAAAGTGGGACTTTTTTCACTCCTTTCCGTTTGTGTTATGCCATAAATATGCCACAGTTGCTTTTTAAAATGCTGTATCAAACTCAACAGGAGGCATTTGTAAAATCCTTTGTTAGGAAAAGCACCATATCCTAGATAGGTCACATGTCCCTTGAGCATTGTCTCCAATTCCAACACACACAGAGAAATGCAGTGAGTATGATAGGATATGATATGGCATATTTGAAGTCCTCGGTTTTCCAAGGAGATATAAAAGAAACTGGGTATGTGCAATCTTGAAAAAAGTTGACTGAGGGGATATTTGATAATATTTTTCAAGTACAGGTAGTCCTCAACTTACAACAGTTCACTTAGTGACCATTCAATGTCACAATGCCACTGAAAAAAGTGATCTATGACTGTTTTCCACACTTGTGAATGTTGCTGCATCCCCATGATCACATGATTTACATTCAGATGCTTGACAACTGGCTCACATTTATGACGGTTGCAGTGTTCTGAGGTCATATGATCACCTTTTTGCGAATTTCTGACAAGCAAAGTCAATGGGGAAGCCAGATTCACTTAATAACCGCGTTACTAATTTAACAACTGCAGTAATTCACAACAAATGGGGCAAGAAAAGTTGTAAAATGGGGCAAAACTCACTTAACAAATTTCTCACTTAGCAACATAAATGTGGGGCTCAAATTTGAGTCATAATTTGAGGAATACTTGTACTTGAAGGGATATCACATAAAATAATTCCATGACCTGTTTTTTATTTGTCCAAGAGTACAGGACATAGAATATTATTCTTAAATTCTAGGAAGGCAGATATTGGATGAATGAGAGAAAAGTAATAGTAAGAACAGTTCAATAATGGAATAAGTTAATGAGGAAAGGGGTGAGCTCCCTTTTGCTGGATTGTTCTAGTAGACCCGGACAGCCAATGGTCAGGAATGGGTTACTTGAGTTTCCTGAACTGAGCAAGAAGTTGAACTCAGTAGCCGAATGGCTTCTTCCAACTCTCATGATTTTATAGCTATTTCTTCTATAGGTCCAGATTATTAAGTCTGGCATCTTAGTAATGCAGAAAGCAATCTGGTTTTAATGGTAAGTTTTAGAGGTTGAATGAAACCATTTAACTTGTAGCTGATTTTTACATTCATCTGTTTTTTTGTAGAAGAAAATTGCATAATTTGCATACTTCTGTTTGTGAATGATTTCAGTTCTAGGATGATCAGTCCCATTTTTCTTTCTACAGGTCAGAATGGTTTTTGAAGATTCACCATTTTTAGTTCCTGATAATAGTGTTAGCATAATGGATGGCTCTTACGAAGGTAAGTCCTACAAATAAGGAAAATGAGGCATAGAGGAGAGAAATAACTAGGGAAGTAAAAGGGGAAGAAGGGTTTCTCACAACAGGATAAAATATTGTGATGTTGCTTTTAAGGAGACCAAGATTATAATATCCTAGGGAAACAGGATTCTGTATACAGGAAAATGATAAAATTGCTTGGCTGTATTAGTAGCATATTACTAGATGTAAAATAGATTCAACTAGTTCTAATGTCCTTATGGAGTTTACAGTTGGAACACATAATAGCAAAAGACAGATGTAGATAGCTATGTCATAATGAATATGCATTTTATTTTATTTTTCTATTTATATACCGCCTTGTTCCACAATGACTTTAATTAGTTAACTACAGTAGAAGCATGCAAATAAAATACTAAATAAAATAGTATTTTAACTATTAATAGCAGTCAAATGCTAAATAAAACACTACTATCAAAAGCTAAAATTATGATTTAAAAAAATCAACTATTATCACCCTACATGTACAGGCAACGTGCTTAGTCAATCCAAACTGAAGAACTTTTTAAAACCAGTTTTCACTGTGTTCTAGAAGAACATCAGTATAGCATTTGATGGAGAGTTGAACTTGGGGAGAGGGGAACCACTACAGAGGAATAGTCCATGACCATTAAGATCTGCTTCTGTACCATTCCGAACTCTTGAAATGTGGCAACCCAAAACACCCTAATAATCAGGCACTTAAAACCAGCACCTTCTACTTTACTTGAAAACTTACTACTAACCAGTATCGTATTACAACATCTCTAACATACCAATAGGCAGGCTGCTACATTCAAAACAATTCCAGCTTCAGTGTAGTTTCCAAGGACAATGGCATGTAAAGTCCATACACCATGCAAGTCCATTTGATTCTCCTAATCATAATTGTTTTGTATTGCCTTTGTTTTTACATTTTATCATCTTGTAAGCAGCCCAGAATCATGTATCAGTGAGATGGGGGGCATAATAAATAAACAAAGGTGTACACACACACACACACACACACACACACATACCTCCAGCCTAGAAGTGATAGGGACATGATTTAATGTTGCCATAGCCGCCTGCTCCAAAAAGGAGTTGAGCCCTATAGTATCCCTACTGCTCATTCTCCAGCATCATGGATTGGAACCTCTCATTTAGGAAGTGTAAAACAGTGCCCTCCACCTCCATTATCAATTGTATCAAATGCCTTTAAAGGTCTAATAGAAAGGCTGCAGATCAGTAATGGTATCCTATTATCTTCACTACTGGTTTGGTAGCAGGAGCACATGGGCGCAAGCAAAGTGGGCATGCGGCATGTCTGGGCATGCAGAGATCCATGATGACATCTAGATGGGTGGGCAGAGCCTCATGTGCTGCCACTACCGGCAGCATACCACCTCTGCTGCAGATCATCCATTTGAACAAGCAACGAGTTTCCATCCATACCCATGCACCTCCTTTTCCACTAACTTTCTCAAAAAGGAAGATTGGAAACTGGACAGAAGTTGTCTAATATTTTTTCATACTGAGATTGGGGGGGGGGGGGGCACCACACCACTTCTTCTTTCAAGACAGTCAAATCAAAAGTTGCTCCCAAAGAAACCTTAACCACTTGAACCTAGCTAAACAATTTGGCTTCATCAAATTATGTGGAGAACTACTTGGAGAACTACAGTATGGATTGGGTTTACATTTTAATTCAATATCACATACTCGTCTAAGGTTAGTTCAGCTGAATGTCCTCAATCCAGACATTTATTTAGCTGAGTAAACTGACCTAACTTGCAATTAGTTAAGAATGTCATTTGAAGTTGGTTTCTATAAAATTATGGAATAAATCTGCAGGGTTTACAGCAGAGGTGGTATTCAACAGGTTTTGACCAGTTCTAGAGAACTGGTAGCGGAAATTTTGAGTAATTTGGAGAACCGGTAAATACCACTTCTGACTGGCCATCTATTCTCTGCCCATCTATTCTCTGCCTCCCAAGTCCCAGCTGATTGGAAGGAAATGGGGATTTTGCAGTAACCTTCCCCTGCCATGCCCATCAAGAACCGGTAGTAAAATAATTTGAATCCAATCATTGGTTTATAGTATGTTTAGAAACCTGATGGGAAAGTACAAGAACTGGAATAAAGAAGAGTACATTTGAGATGGGGAAACAGTAATGAAAGTTAAGAGAATATCTTCTCCCAACCACCAATTGGTGAAAAATTGAGAAGTCAAAGAATGAATGAAATGATATTCTGATTGAAAAAATACTAATAGTTACTGATCAGCAGAAATGCAGTGTGGAACAATCATTTTGTAGTTGGTATTTGTAGTCTATAGGTGGATGGATTTTTCAGTAGCTTTTTCTTTCTCTTGCAGGTATTTTAGCATGGATCACTGTGAATTTTTTGACAGGTATTTACTATGACATGTTTGTGTTTTAATAGATAGAATTCACAAAAATGGAATAGGAAGGCTATTAATAGTAGGAGAGTCATCTGTTATTTTTGTACTGACTTGCTAATACCCTCCCAGAACAGGATTGTTGTTGTTTTGCTGTATATGGGTACTGTTTGAAATTCTGCAATATTATTTGCAGGGCAGTTGTATGGCCAAGAGCAGCAGACAGTTGGAACTCTGGACCTGGGAGGAGCTTCAACTCAGATAACATTCCTGCCACAGCTGGAGGTGAGATAGAATAGCAAGTTCCACAGTTTGGATAATCTTTATGTCCATTGTGATTTTCAGCCTTGATATCTTCCTTAACAGAAACATACCTTTCTAATGCTATGCTTTAAATAACCCAAATACTCTTTTGTATCATATTCACAATTCATGGAAAGGAAACTACATGGCTTCACTCAGGACACTATAGCAAAGTACAGGTAGTTCTCAATTTACAACTGATCTTTTAGTGATCGTTCAAAGTTATAACCTACCCGAAAAGGGGAATTTGCCACTCATATATTATGTTCCATCAGTAGAGGGTGGGGGTGAATGCATTCACATGACTATTTTGGATGCTTGGCAACATGGCTGCGTTTATAGCTGTTTGCATCCTGCAGTCACATAACTGTATTTTATTTTGGTTTTGCCGAAAACTGGTAGATAATTCTAGTTTTTGGCAAAACTGCAGAGCACATCATTGGTTCACTTAATGATCATAGCATTTGTTGGATGACCATGTTTATCTAACCACTTCAAAAAACACAAAATTGGGTTGATCATGTGCCTGAACCTGTTTTACGATTCTTACAACTATGGCCCTAATGAGCAGGCTTTGTTACGTTCATAACTCAAAAACTACCTTAAGATAACATGGTTGTTTTGTGCCATGTAGTTACCGCTATTCAGATACAGATTGTTTCAATGAATCCTTAAATGAATGCCCAACCTTTACATACCCAGCCATTCTGCATGTTTAAATGCTTATTTACTCTTTATGTGAATTTATGTCTAAATTCCAAATAAGAAAACAATTGTTTTCTTGTAAGGAGTAAGGATTCATTTGAGTATAGCAATAAGGTGTTGTTGTTTTTTAACTAGAAAGTTGTTAGAGGCCCCAAAAGGCAATTGGTAATTAGCCAGATTTGGCAGTGAACAATTTATACCTTTCTCATCTCTCTGATTGTAAGTGTAAGATTCTATTTTCAACAATGATGGGGCCCTTTAAGCAGCTGTCTTAGAATTTGAAATGAAGATAATTCACTCTTCCAACACTAAGAAAGGCTGTTAAAAAAAAATCCACCTCTGAATGCTGCCAGCTAGCAGTTTCAACTGTGAGAAACACTGTTAAGAAATGAAAGCTACACAGAGCTTTAAGACAAGGAAAAAAATCTGCTAGATCTGCAAAAATTCTGCAGACCTTGCAGGAGACTGCAAGGAACCTGCTGAAAATGTCAGCTATTAACTGTAGTGGCTGTAAAACAGCATGGCTTATATAAGTATGAGCTACACACAAGTATTGCCAAACTCTGCCACCATCTGGAACAGCCTTCTCAACAGTAGTTCTGGAGACCTCTAGGGTTCCACACAAGGTAACCAGAGATCCCACAAATTATTGAGAAAATGTGTTAACGTTTCATGTTTCACAATGCAGATATAATTTTTATGTAGGAGTTCAATTATTTCAAGGGTTCTTCCAGGGTAAAAAAGTTGAGAAAGGTTGGTCTAGACCAGTGTTTCTCAACCTTGGTGCCTTTAAGTCCTGTGGACTTCAACTCCCAGAATTCCCAAGCCAGCTGGCTCGGGAATTCCAGGAGTTGAAGTCCACAGGACTTAAAGTCACCAAGGTTGCGAAACACTGGTCTTGACCATATAAGTAAGGTAATGTGAAACATTCCGAAAGAGGGTTCTTTGGACTAGTGAAACAAAATTTCAATTATTTGACCATAACCACATTTGGAGATCTATTTTGAGAAAAGAAATGAACACCTTGCCAATTCTAAACACACAGATGCCTCTATTACTTTGTGGGTTTGTGTGACACCAGTGCCACATGAAACATTATGCAAGTGAACAGAAGAATGAAATTGGCTAGCTAGCAACATATCGTAAAAACTAATATTCCACAATATTAACACTTAGGATTTTGATTAGCCTTCCAATTATCAGAATTAAATATCTTGAAAATCTTTCAGGAGATCTATTTCTTAACTAAAATATTTCTCTAAGGTAGAATGGGGAAAAAATCCAAAAGCAAAATTAGCACTCTTATTTGGCTGCAGGAAATGTTTGGAAACTATTGTTTTTATCCAAAGAGAAATTACAAAGTCCTAACTCTAAGGGTATCCAAACTGTTCTACTACATTCACTGTCCTCATATATTGAATCTGTAAACAACTACACAAAATAAGTCAATAAGCATTTAAATTTGTATTAATCATAACATAAAAAAGAATTTAGAGATCTAAAAATATCTGGTCCTTCCTCTCAGGATTTACTTTAAAAAAAAAACCTGTAATCCCATCCCCATATCTAATTTGAAAGAGATCTAATCAGTAGCCAAGCTTTTTTTGTCTGAGGTACCTGTAAAAAGATTCAAAGATGGTGACCAAAGTGTTACAACAGCTATCTACACATCTAGAAAAATTGTTCTGGCTTCGATCATGGGAGTTGCTGCTGCCGTTTTGGCCTCTCTTTTTTTTTTTACCATTTTCTATTTTTTTGTAGTTATGGTGGAAAGGTGGATTCTTTGGTGATTAAAGGTTAACCTCTCCCCAAATCATATCAGATTTGATATAAGGGATCTTGCAGGACCCATCAGCCAGAAGTGTCATCTGGCAGGACCAAGGAGGAAAGATCAGATTGACCACAACCCTGCTGGCTTTTTGAAACATCCTGAAAACATGTTTCTGTCAGCAGGCATGGGAACTGGGAAAGTGATAGGACCGATACTGTCATTGTATTGAATGTTATTGGTAGATGTGATTATCTCAGCTGTGAATTTGATAAATATTTATGGTGGTTTTAGTATGTTTTGTATTAGTAAAAATAGTACAAACACCACAATAAACATTTTTTAAATTCAAATATTATTTGTTTTATATGATTTTAATTGTTTGTAAGCCCCGAGACACCCACACATACACAGACATATAAACATACACACACGTGCACGCGCGCACACACATGCAGGATTACTATATAAATTGGAATAATAGTTAGGAAGTCAGGGAGGTAATAAAGAAAGAAAAAAAGTTATTTTTGACACAAGGTGTTCCTGTGGTTCCTGATACCACAAGGTATCTCTGAAGGTTATGTTAAACTTCAGTTTGGAAATTTGTAGATCAATAAAAATATTTTTGCCTAGAAATTTAAAAAAGGCACAGATTAAAACTTTGCTTATTACTGGAAAATAGATAAAAGAATATACTCGTATTACTTAAAGCATTTCTTGGTAGACACTTTCTGATAAGCATATAAAATTCAGAATTTACAAATCCGCAATCTGTATTCATTGTGTAGCAGATGATGTCAGAGAATTATACAAATTATGTAAAAGCACAATTTTTGCAATACTAAAGAATTTATTGAAATAAATTTTACTGATGTTGAAAGGTATCGTTCATACAGTAATGCTTGGTCAAAATATATATATAAAAATGGTGTGAAATAACAATTCCTGAACGATCACTTTTCATTCTCATAATTTTTAGGAAACCTTAACAGAAACACCAGTGGACTTTCTTACCTCATTTCAAATGTTCAACAGCACTTATAAGCTATACACACACAGGTAAGTGAGAAAATAAACACAATTGATTAATTCTAAGGTATTGTTGCTTTGTGTTTGAAATATTCTCCTAAATTATTCGTACAACGGACTGTAAATCCAAATCTTTGTTTGTTATCAGAATAATTTGAGTTTAGATAAATTATCTTCTTTTTCAAATTAAACACAACAATTTGTGCATTATTGTAAAAGAGCCGTATCCTGTTATTTTCACTCTGAGGTCTTAGAAAGCAACAAGAAAGTTATTTGGCATAATATAATTTATATCCTTATTTGTAAAACGTTGATACCTTGGCCTTGGTTATTAATTAAGTGTTCCTTATCCTCCCTTATAGCTACTTGGGACTTGGGCTGAAAGCTGCTCGGTTGGCAACATTAGGAGCTTTGAATTTAGAAGGTACATTCAGACAAAATAATTGTTCTATGTGCATATTAAAGAGTATCTTGTGGCAGCCCAACAATTTATATATTTTTGGCTGGTGGCTGATGCTTGCTCTATTCTTATTAGAAATGAATTGCTAAGAAACCACATTTTTGTATGAGGAGGAAAGTAGAGGTTAGGAATAGGCTACTTGCAAGCCATGTCCTGCATAGAACCCCCCACAACTTCAGAGATGTAACTAATTGACCCCTTATCCACCAATTCATACTACTACTGTGTTTCCCCGAAAATAAGACAGGGTCTTATTTTCTTTTGACTCTTGAAATAAGTGCTTGGCCTTATTTATTTTTGGGGAGGTCTTATTATTTTTGAGGTGCAGGAGGTGGCGAGCATGATCACCTCAGAGCTGCTGCTGCTGTGTTGCAAGGGAGGGCTTATTTTAATACATGCGTTCAAAAGCCCAATTGGGCTTATTATCCAGGGAGGTCTTATTTTCAGGGAACCAGGATAGCATTTGAGACCAACTCAGAGTTTTTCAGTGCTTAATGGACTTGCTGTTTTATTTTTTAAAGAAAAAAAAACCTTTTATCGCCAAAACGCAAACCACATAAAAAACACTCCTGATCCATCTTTTCTTCAGTGAGCCGATTAATAAATACCCTATACCTAATGTACATTTCAAATCGTAAAACATTTTTAAAAAGTTGGTTGCCCAAATGTTAAAATTATAGCCTCTGCATTCATTTGGCCCCGTGGCCTTCATTTTCTTACAAGTGTCTTGGCAGAATGTTCTGGATTCTTTTTTATACCATGTCCATTTAGATTGACCCAGATTCAAGAGAGATACAAAAGCAATGAACAAAAAAAGCCAATGATTTCTTTAAACCTCTCTCTGTTGGATAAATGTTTTATTCTGTAAATTAAAAAAATCAATCAAAATTATATGTGCTTCCTAGATTCTATTCTATTGCTTTTTCTGCATTACTATGACCATTACAATAATTACTATAACTATTAGTATTCAATGTACTATATTACTATTACCTATTACTCTTTTAAAATTACCTACCAGTATACGCTATACCCTACAGCTTTATTAGTGTGCATCTATATTTCTTGCCTTCTGTTTTGGACCATCCTGTCCTTCAGGTAGAAAGAAAAACTTCTCTCTTTTGGCTGCTGTATTCAGTTTGCTGGTGGATGCAGAGCTCCAAAACATGTGTCTCCTCCCATAACTGTGTCCGGAATTTTACTTTATTGGCATCTCTGCCATGCTGTTGCTGGAGAGAAGCTTAAATGGGAAAGAAAGGCATGTATTCCAAACAGCCTGCTCTTCCACCCAGCAACACTCCTGAATTGGATCCTGATTCACAAATACTTACAAATTGCTTCGTTACCCTCAAGATGTGCCCAAATTATCCCCCTCTCTCCAACAGTCCAAAAACCACTGGTCTAGTGATTGTAGCATCTTCCATAGGAAAATGAGTAAAGTCTTCACTTCCACTTTTTTCCCCAGGTTCATATTTTTGCAGTTAAAACCAAGTTAAACGAATGTGTGCATGTATGTGTGTGTATGTGTTTATAAATAAATTTTCCTCTTCCATATTCTCTCTTGAAGCACTTGGACAAACATTCAGAAGTTCTTGTCTGCCAAAACAGCTGGAAGCAGAATGGCATTTTGGTGGAGTAAAATACCAGTATGGTGGCAACACAGAAGGTAATTTAAAAAGATACTGCTTTCTAGGAAAGTTTTTTTTAATGAAGTAAATTGTGGGTATATTCATAAAAGAAAAAAAATAGGAATGAGGCTATATGAAGACTGTAGTAATCTTAAGGGAAGAACTGGAGTTTATGATTCATGTCATGTTTATACTAATGTCTTTATTCTGATAGGTGAAACTGGATTTGAACCATGTTATTCTGAAGTATTGAAGGTTGTACAAGGAAAATTGCATCAACCAGATGAGATTCAGAGAAGTTCCTTTTATGCCTTTTCCTATTATTATGATCGGGCGGTGGACACTGACCTTATAGGTGAATAGGAAATGTTTGAAAAATTTGGAGTTAACCCTATAAACCACAATAGCAATTTACTTATTTTTTTAGCTTAATCTCAAGATAAAATCTCAATGGGGATTACTCCAGTTTTACTGTGAGTTGAATGGCCATGTAAATGTTATTAATACATAATAAAGTCATACAAATAACAACTAACATATGAATCTTATAAACAAGTAAGGCAACAGCAGATAAAATATCAGCTAGAAGCAAAGTTGACATTAACTAATTAACCAGTGTAAAATAGATAAATCATTTAAATTTTCCTAAAGGACATCAAAAGGTATGCTTTGAGAAATAAGAGCCCTTTAGAACAGCCATTACATTCTCTAATCTCACAGCTGTCAAAAGAGCAGGGCTGCAAGTGACATCCTTTGCTATCAGGGCAATAGCTGAGGAAAGAGAGGGGAAGGGAAGATAAGTGATTGGGAGTAGAGCAATGCAATATTGGGACATTAATAGCAGCTGCATTGAGAGAGAAAAATGGACCAAGTGACCTATTGCCCTTAAAAGGAAATATGGGGGGTTACATGCTTAAGGCTCTGGGCAGAAATAAAACTTTCTGCTCTCTCTGTGTGTAAGAGACTTATGGAAAATAAATAGTCCTGGGGGCACAAAGTGGTATCCACCCTGCTAAAGAAAAATACATAACCAAGGCCATACAGTTGCATCATTCCAAAATGTTAATATGACATAGAGAAAAAACGATATCTTAAAGGGGAATAATCGTATTTAAATTTAATGTGAAAGAGAACTATGCAAGAAATGTGTCATTTTGCATATTGATTCAAAAACCTCGTATTTTTTTTTTAATGATCATTATTCAGATTTTAACTGATCTGGAAGTACTGTACAATTTGAAATGCAGATTTCATTATGTCACAGCTATGATTTTTACAGTATCTTTTTCTCAGTCAGATGATAACTTTAACCTTTTGTCATTTCAGATTATGAGAAAGGTGGTGTTTTATATGTGAAAGACTTTGAAAGAAAAGCCAAACAAGGTAAAATGAGTTTGACTTTATCTAGATTCCTTCTAGTTAGTTTACTACCAATTTTAAATCGCTCAATTTTTTGTTATTTTATTTTGCTTCGTTTTTATTTAGCTATCTTGCATTTACAGATTTTTAATTACTTAACTGTCATGTTTAGTATACTTAAACTTAAAACAGCAATATAATCATTTGTAAGAGATAAGACAGGTTAATTATCTCACTGACTAAAAGAAATCCTTGAAAGAAAACCAATTGATAGGTATAATAAATTCAATAATATTTGCCATCTTATGGGGTCACATTTCATCTTGGAATGTATTATGTAAAATGTGTTCACAAACTAATGTTAAGTGAAGAATAAATGATCTACTGTATAAAATTTAATAGACAGTAATATGTCAACAAGTAAGTCTAAGGAATTGGAAACAGCCTATGGTTATATAACTCTAGCCACATTCATTAGTATGTTTGAAAACTTCCTGAAATGCCTCAGCCCAGCATTTGAAATCTATTCCTCCATATGGTTAGAAGATATAGGAAAAACAAGCAGCCAAAACCATAGTTCATTCCAGATCCTTCAGCCATGATTAGCAGTAAACTAGTATTAAGCAAAAGAGTTTCTGTGGTACTAATGGTTATGTTTGTTTATTTTTCAGTAGCTATTCTAATTTTATTGGATATTCTCGTTGTTTTCATTTAGTTTGTGATAATCTGGATAACTATAGCACTGCCAGCCCCTTTTTATGTATGGATCTCAGTTACATTACAGCTTTATTAAAAGAAGGCTTTGGATTTGGAGACAGCACAGTTTTACAGGCAAGTAAAAATTGCAGGATCCAACCTAGCATTTCCTCCCATGAAGTTATGGGGACTTTATTTATTTTAGCAACATTGATTGCAATATGATTGTTGGACTATTTGAGAAAATAAACAGAAGTTATGTTTTGGTAATCACTTGTACTCTGCTAGAATATAAACTTTATCCTTAATAGTCAAGACAGCTTTATTTTATGAAAATCTTAATAGTGATCAGTCATCAATCACCTTGATCATTCAGTAGATAATTCAATTCAAGTATTTGAATGCCACGGAAATAAATGTATAATCCATCTATTTGGCAAAGAAGTTGTTTTGAGTTCTCATTCAGAATAGATTTAACCTACAGTTAGGAACTTCAAGTGAAATAAAGGTACTGTAATTCAGTTTTTCTCAACATAATTCTCTCCATTTAGGTTTTTTTTAATTCCCAGAGTGATTTTTTTAGAAATGATAGGATTTGGGAATGTAGAATTGCCATGATGATCAGAAGACTCATCTAATCCCAGTCTACTTTAGCATCTGTAATCTAAATGCCAGTAGGAAATCTATAAAGACATGATGCTACAACATCTGCTCCCATTTCCTATTATGTGGCATTGAGGATTGCTCCTTCAGTTGCAGAATCATTTGCAAATAATATTTATGGCCAAGTGGTTAAGATCCTGTCAGGGCTTGTAAACAGGAAGGTTGAGAGTTTGAGATCTAAGTACCACATGATAGAGTGAGTTTCCGGTACTTGCCCCATTTCCTGCCAATATAGCAGTTCAAAAGCATGTAAATGCAAGTAGATAAGTAGATACCATTTTGGTGGTATCTACTAACAGCATTCCTTGTGCCTTCAAGGTATAGTAATGCCGGCCATATTGCCACAGAAGCATCTTTGGATAACACTGGCTCCTCGGTTGTGAATCGGAGATAATTACCACTGTCTAAAGTTGGATATGACTAATAGGGGAAAACGTCACCCCTTTTTTACTTTAGTTACAGGATCATTTGCAAATAATTAATATTTTTTCCCAGGGCTGTGCCACTTGTTTTCTGTAACTTTTGCACTTCTGGATAACCTGATTTACCTGAAGCAACCAAGTCACTCTGAAGATGCAACATAATGTTATCTGCATGCATACAAGCAATTATACAGTGTATAGTGGACCCCGAGCAGTTTTAATACTTTGCTGGGCACTTATAAACCCATAACCAGGGCCTATATACTTTTCATTCACTACAGGTAGTTGTCTACTTATGATCACAGTTGGGACCAGAATTTTCATTACTAAGCAAGGCTGTTGTTAAATGAGTCATACCCAATTTCAGTGATTTGTTAAACAAATCACTGAAACTATTAAGTGAATCATGCAGTCATTAAGTGAATCCACTTTTCTTCATTGACTTTCCTTGTCAGACGCTGGCTGGAAGGTTGCAAATGGTAATCGGGTGACCCCAGGATGCCGCAACCATCATAAATTCATGCCAGTTGCCAAGGGTCCAAAGTTGGATCACATGATTGTGGGGATACTGCAATAGTGCAAGGACCAGTCATCAGTCGCTTTTTTTAGTGTTATTGTAAGTTTGAATGGTTGCTGAACAGATACCGTATTTATTCGAGTATAACGCGCAAAATTTTGTACCCAAAAAAGAACTCAAAGTTTGGGTGCGCGTTATAAACGAGGGTTCAGGTTTCTGGGCGGCGGCGGCGGCGGGGGGAGAAGCGGAGCCAGAAAGAGACGCGGGGGAGAAGGGGAGGCAGAAAGAGACGCGGGGAGAAGGGGAGGCAGAAAGAGACGCGGGGGAGAAGGGGAGGGAGAAAGAGACGCGGGGGAGAAGGGGAGGCAGAAAGAGACGCGGGGAGAAGGGGAGGCAGAAAGAGACGCGGGGGAGAAGGGGAGGCAGAAAGAGACGCGGGGGAGAAGGGGAGGCAGAAAGAGACGCGGGGGAGAAGGGGAGGCAGAAAGAGACGCGGGGGAGAAGCGGAGGGAGAAAGAGACGCGGGGGAGAAGGGGAGGGAGAAAGAGACGCGGGGGAGAAGCGGAGGGAGAAAGAGACACGGGGGAGAAGGGGAGGGAGAAAGAGACGCGGGGGAGAAGGGGAGGCAGAAAGAGACGCGGGGAGAAGGGGAGGCAGAAAGAGACGCGGGGGAGAAGGGGAGGCAGAAAGAGACGCGGGGGAGAAGGGGAGGCAGAAAGAGACGCGGGGGGAGAAAGAGACGCGGGGGAGAAGGGGAGGGAGAAAGAGATGCGGGGGAGAAGGGGAGGCAGAAAGAGACGCGGGGGGGGAGAAGCGGAGCCAGAAAGAGACGCGGTTAGGGTGGAACAGCATCGCTCCATCGCCCCTCAGCTGCGGAGCCTGGCCGTCATGCTTTATAAAAATCGGTATAAAAATTTTATACCGATTTTTAATGGAAAATTAGGGGATGCGCGTTATACACGGGTGCGCGTTATAGTCGAATAAATACGGTAGTTATAATTTGAGAACTAACTAAATTGCAACAGCAAGACAAAGAGAGACACAGTGGAAATTATATTTTAGATAAACCTATCCATGTGACCTTAGCATGTATCCCTTCCTACTAGATCAGCAGCTAGCCATGCTATCTCTAAGATAGGATTAGTGAATAGAAACCATTTGATTTACTTGGCCTCGGGTTCTTGACCGGATCTTCCTGTTTGCCAATCAGGGCCACTTCAGCTTCAATGTTTTCCTACAAGGGCGTATGTAGTTCATATGGGAACTTATGTACCCCATAGGTTTGGTAGTGGATGTAGTTTACATATATACAGGGTAGTAGTGGGACTGGGCCTTGAGCCTTTGGAACCGGGCCATGGAAGTGGTGGGTGAATACGCATGCACATCCCCCTTGTGTGACCACTGAGTGACTGTGTGTATATGTGCTCCATTCACATGAGCAGTGGGCAGGCCCATCGCGTGTGCAAATGGATTTCATATGCACTTGCCCCCACTCGTGTGAAAGCATCCGCTTCCCCCCTCCCCCGCCAGTCCGCAAAGTCGGAAAAGTTGAGCAAATCTGATTTAGGATATCACCAAATTGAAAAATATTGGTATAGTGGCTGCTTTGTAATTACGATAACTCTCGCTGTCAGATCCATGTAGATTCTTATTTTTAAAAATGTATTCAATCTAAAAAATGCCTGTACAATCAAGTGAATCAGATCTCTTTTTTTTCCTTTTCAGCTGGCAAAGAAAGTCAATAACATAGAGACAAGCTGGGCTTTGGGGGCTACCTTTCACCTTCTACAGTCTCTAGGACTCTCCTACTAGGAAAACAGAAGATTTGCATTTCTTGCAAGAGCCATTCTGATCAGCACATGATAAAATTACAGACCAAAGTAGAAGTTTCACTTTTAAGAACTGCAGTTCAACAGAAATCCTACAATGCAAGACCTAACTATCTAACTGATGCCAAAGAACTTTGAAACAGATTAGGCATCGTTTATGTCAAGTCATGAATGCATATTTGGTACCAGCATATCCAATGTTGGACTTGCTCCACGAGCTCTTTTATCTATGAAATTCTGAATGTTCACATCAAAGAAGTAGCTTAGTCTGATTTTTTTTAAAAAACAGCAAAACCGAAGTGTATTATTTATCTTTCCCATAAGTTGTTTGAAACCAAGTAGTTATACTTCTAGCGTTAGCTGGTTCTTAAACATAAATAAAGATGTTACTTTATTCAATTATATATATATTAGTTGGTGAGGAGTATTAGCAAAAAGATTTTAGGAATCCCACAAGGAATTGTTTCCAGTTTATTTTTCTAAATTTGAAAAGCAAAGTCCTCTGTAACTGTTCTTTTTTATGTTAGACGATGAGGTTTCCTTGGGTTAAATAGTTATAATTTCCTCCTCAGTCAACTCTTATAGAATAACTTAATGCAAGCCCTGGATAGCCTCTTCTTAAAGAATTATATGAAAATAAATGTCTTTTTTTAAACTAGCACATTCCCTCAAAATATATATTGGATTGGAGACAAGGGCAGTTAGATTCCAGCAGTTACATTCTTGCTAGTAGATTGGTACATTACTTGTTGCAAAGCACTTAACTGGATCAGATCTCTTCAAATAATAAAACAAAATAATCTCCTGAACTATGTATTAAGTGAGCCATCTTAATATTTTGCACATATTTCTATATAGTATACATTTTTTTCTTAAAAAAAACCCTCTTCAGCATAAATGTTAAAATGTGGTAATAAGATATACCAACATTTTTAACCAAGTGCTCTTACTCAATATCAGAAGTGTCAATTCTGTGTACATTTACTCTGAAATGACACTTATTTAAATAAACTTGGAGTACTAATCAGGAACTTGTCTCGGTGAATGAGGCATAATACTAAGCTTTTTTTTCCTATGATGATCCCTTTACTAGTATTGGTGCCTATGCTTTTCCTCATGTATTGAGATCGTTTACAAATGTAATTATCTGCAAAGAATCTGAAATGGCCTTGTTGAAAAAGATACAACTGTATAATTCATGGAGGAAGAGTTAATGAAAGAAATACCTAATAGAGGACTAAATTGATTACTTTTTTAAGCAAAGACAGATATTAGGTGTATAAATATTATTAGCATTGGGGCAGTTGCTTAGCAAGTAATTTATATATAAGTAAATAAGCTAAACAGTAAATGGATTAAGTTCCTTTCTAATACATGCCTATATATGCAGCACTGTATGTAACTGTGAAATAAATTTTAGATTTTTTTTTCAGAAACACAGATTTTATTCTGAAATTATTTGTTCAGAGGACAATATGAATATCACTATTCATTTAGTCATATTCTGTTAACTTGGTGCTGTAATACATGGATATTCTCAAGCCTGTTTGTTACACAAAATGCTAGGACACATTTGAATGTTTTAATAATAAAACTATTTCAACAAAGTTCTTTGGCAGTCTGTAACTGATATTCACTCAGTTACTCTACTTCTTAAGTTTATAATCAGCAAGCAACAACTACCTCATCAATGATGTTCCCTCCAAGACAATAAGAGGACAAACTGATGAACTGAGAAGCAGGTTGTACTTTGTTCAATACTTGAACCTTTAATTGTTCTTTACTATGATCATAAACTTTTTCCAGCAGTAGTCTTTTACTAGGCCAATTTTTATAGTTTAAAAAAATTGAGCGCTATTGAATAGTTTTTGGAATTCTAAGAGAAAGCCAAATAATCTATTCACTGGAAGAAACAGCAACTTCAGAGCAATAAATTAATCTAACAATCTTATACATCTCCTTAATTCTCTATAGTATATAAATAGATATCCAGCTATCATGAGTGAGCATGTACTTCTGGATTCACAAGGTTGTCATTTACTGGCAAACGCCATGATCTGCTCCTAAAGGATGAGGGGAAAACAGACATCTTAGTAATCTATTACATTATTCATAACAATGAGGATGTAGTTTCTTAAGGGGAAAGGAAAATCCATACCAAAATCCTTGTTACCTTCCTATGTTGTAAAAGTGTATTACAATTAGGTTAGGTGATAACCTCTTTTTTCTCATTTCCTACTAAGTCTTCCCTCCCAGGGATTCCAATAAACGAAAATAAAATAACAACAGAAGTAATACAGTTGTAGGTCTGTTGAGGAACTATCCAGTTTCCTGTGATTTTGGAATTTATTTTGAAGAGCCCTAATAAATCATATAGATGGCAAAGTGCCATCACAGATCCTTTCCGCAGATATCTACCAAAGACCCCTAGCGTACAGTTTCTTTATTGGTGGTTAAAAAGAACGGTACTGTGTGTTCTACATTGCACTTAATAGTCTCTTAACTGCTTTCTTGGTGTGTAATTTAAGTCAGATCAATTACATGAGTCCTTCATAAAAATCTTCGCACCTTAATAAAGGCAACAGCAAATTGTTTTATTAGCAAAATTAATAATTAAATTAATTAAATAATTGCAAAATTTGAGGTCTACAAAACAAAAGGACTATATGAACCATACACAGGTGATATAGTGTTCTTACACATAAAATTATAGATAAAGCAAAGTTCCTCTCTCCATTTATGGAAACTTAATGGTATTTTAGGAACTGAAATTAAATTCACCTGGAAAGTACAAGGTTGGAGAAGGCTGATAGAAATACAGTACTAGTTAGTTAAATTTAAGGGTTGCAAGATCTGGGCTACAGTGACCAATTAACTGTAAGATGATAGCAAGAGTTATAAAAGATTCTGAACAACTATCCAGCTGAGAGCTACTAGTTTATTCTGAATAGCCCATCATGGGAATCAAATCAATACATGTGGAAAGAAGATAAATGTTCAGGAGGGCTACTGTCTAGCTACAAACATGCCCCTTTCCATTAGCCTTCTTTAAATGACTTATCACATTCAGTTACCTACTTTAAAAAGAGAGCACTTACTTTAACCGGAGGTACAGCGTTGGTTATTTGCAATCCCCACGTCCTCAGCAGCACAAAAGGTGCCATGTTTGTAGAGTAAAGTCTGCTTAACAAATCAGTTGTCGCCACAAGAGAAAGATTGTGCCTCTGTCGTTCTCCTTCATATTGTAGTAGATGACTTAAAGAACCTACAAAGTTTATTCTGAAATTAATTAATTAGTAAACTGATTATCCCAAGGAAGTTAGGGTGGATTGGCATCAGGCTACAAAATTACTCAATTTGATAAAATGTCAGAGTTTAGCAAAAAGAATATGGTATGAAGGGGGTAATGGCACTCTGAAGATTGAACATTTTCCTCTCATGTGGTAGATTACATGGCCTATATCAGAGTTCCCCAACCTTCCTGGCTTTGTAGACTGGGCAGGTGGGGGGAGGGGGGAGAATGGTGAGGGGATATTATGTGTGCAGCTCCATTTGCGCAAGCTGCAGGCCCACTTGCCGCTCCTGCGGCCTGGTTCCAAACAGCTCACATCCCAAAAAAATTAAGTTAGAAACATTTTGCTTTGCAACATGTCTGTATCCTTGTTTTTAATTAAAGTAATTAACCAAAAAATAAACCTACGTTAATTCCAAGAGAAAGGGCCATTGGCACACTGGATGTTTATGACAAAGTCCTGCTTCATTGTGTTATATACTTACCTAGATCTTTTCCTTTGAATGCTGCAGCACTTAGATAATTTGTCAAGCATGAAATATCACCAAAGCCCATATTTACACCTTGGCCAGCTAAAGGATGTACCCTGTGAGCCGCATCACTGAAACGAGAGGATAATAATACTTGACACAAAGGAAAATCCTTAGTCTAGTTCATGGTAAAGAGACACAACTCTAATTCCCCATATTTCATATTCTGCACACTACAGAACTCTCTTAAGCAATATCTTTAAACATTTACAGGAGACACAAAAAAGTTGATCATACAATAGGATTTTCCTAGCTCAGATGATGATATATCAAAATGGAAAAATCAAAAGAAATGTGGCCAAATTGCTTCTGTACCAATAAGACAATAGATTCTAGTTCCTATTTTCTAGCATAATCAACCAATACTAATTTAAAAAAACCTTTATTATCTAGTTATAATAGATAAAATATACATATATTTATACACACACAAAATATATCTGTATATATGTGTGTGTGTGTGTGTATGTACGTGTGTGCGTGTGTGTGTAGAGAGAGGGGGGAGGGAGGGGCGGAGAGGGGGGAGGGAGGGGGGGAGAGAGGGGGGACAGTTTAGTTAACAAAACTCTATCACTACTCCCAAATGTTATTTACAGCACTGAAGTTTCTCAAAGTAAAATTACCCAATAAGGGCTACACGATCTTGGACATATTCTGTTGCGTGTCCCAATCCAAGAGGAAATACAGCTCGGCTCTTAGGATCGACTTTTGCAACACTTGGGGGCAGCTGTCGGGCTGCAGCCCCCGATGGCATCAAGAAAGAAACAGCAGATCGAAACATGGATGCAGCAGTATCAATGAAGTCCGAGTGATTTGCGTTGCTCCACTGAATAACGATAAAGATTTATTTGGTAACTATATGCCCCTAATGGACTCTGAAATTAACAGCTGATACTGAAAATCCAGTTTTAGAACAGTTCTGCCCAGCATTTGAACTTCATAGCAGTCACAAGCAGGAAATACAGTAAATAAAACATGTTAGAAAATGTGTTCTTCTTTTAGCCCTGCTTCCAATGCTCTCAACAAGCTGAGGTGGTGCAGTGGTTAGAGTGCAGTACTACAGGCTACTATAACTGACTGATAGCTGAAGTTCAGCAGTTCAAATCTCACCGGCTCAAGGTTGACTCAGTCTTCCAACCTTCCAAAGTGGGTAAAAGGAGGACCCAGATTGTTGGGGGCAATATGCTGACTCTGTAAACTGCTTAGAGAGGGCTGTAAAAGCACTATGAAGCAGTATATGGACTGTTGCTATTCCTTGAATACAGAACTCACAGCAGCTCTTAAGAAACCTTCAATAAGTCTAGAAACGGAACAACCTCATTTGTTGTGTGGCATCTAAGAAGCACGACAAGATAAAATTCTGATTCATTTATTCTTGAGTTATTAATAACAATTGAAAGGGACCTTGGAGGGCTTCTAGTCCAACCCCAAGAAGGAGACCCTATACCAGTGATGGCGAACCTTTTAGGCATCGAGTGCCCAAAAGGTAACGTGTGCGCCCAAACCGCAAGACGTGAATGCAGAGACTCAAAAAAACAGCTGGCTGGTCAGAGGCGTGTGCGTATGCACAGCACAGACCCGAAACAGCTGGGGTGACGGTGCATGCACGTGCCCACAGAGAGGGCTCTGCATGCCACCTCTGGCATGTGTGTCGAAAAGGTTCGCCAACGCTGCTCTATACCATTTGAAACAAATGGTTGTCCAATCTCTACTTTAAAAACTCTAATGTTGGAGCACCCATAACCTCTGGAGGCAGGCCATTCCACTGATTAATTGTTCTGTCAGAAAATGTCTCCTTATTTCTAGGTTGATTCCCTCTCCTTTGTAAAGTGTCCTGGCTTATGTTATTAAGATAGGCAGCTGTACATATATCTTAAATAAATAAGTAAAAAAGTGAGTGAGTGAACGAAAGACTGAATAATTAATGATTCTTTCAATGGCAACTTAATCCTCAAATGCCATAGGTGGTGAAAGGCCATGGGGTAGGTAATGTGAGCACTAATAAATATGTCCATACACAAGTATCCTCCTCCTGCCCCTGTGCCCACAATCATGCCAATATTATGGAGATGATACACACAGAATCCCTATGAGAAAAACCACTAAGAGTGTTTTCAGGATAAATATAGGTGATGGCATCCATGGAGTTTTGAACTGAACAAACAACTGGCGACAACAATACAATTAATAAAAGTCACGTTTGTAGAAGATCTTATCGATATTTAGGCAGAGATCTGTTTTAGGTTAAATGTAAGGAAGCATGGAACCCGTGAATAAGGGAAAAATAGATCTTTGTATCCAACTAGCACTAATATAGCTTCTAGCTATAAAAATTATTCAAACACTATATTGCTACTCTTGAATACTTGTTTCCTGTGTTTCCTATCAGAGAACATCAATAATCTGCATTTCATAAAATGAAAATACTCACAAAAGCAGAATTGACTGCGTCCACAAAATTTTCTTCATCCATACTCTGAAGTTGAAGTGCATGTTCATGTGATGTGGACCAAACCAAAGAGCTGGCTGTATCAGAGAGCTGATAAGAGACAAAAACAAGGCATCTCCTCAAATGCATATCACTGCAAGGATCTCACCAAAACGTAACATCTTAATAAAATTATGAGAGGCAGTTAAAGGGAAAAAGTATATTCATAAGAATTAAAAAAAATGCTTACTGTAATAACAGATCTGTCAATTATTAACTAATGGAAAACAAGTCAAAAGACAATGACTAAAAACTGGGTTAGATGAAAGTTACAAAGTTCTTTACCGGGAGGAGAGCAATTGGTCCTGATGGAAGAAATCTCTGCCATGCCACATTGTTATCGGTTGGCTGCAATGTATGAAAGACAGTGAAGATTACTAATTTTCTCTGGTTAGTTCTTTATCTTCAAAGTTGTAGCTTGATATTCCATCATCTGACCTCAGACAAGTGAAGGGTAGCAACTACTGCTGATTGATCATACTGATAATGAATATTCTGAATACCAACTGCTTTCCGGATCAAAGAATTTTGCCCATCCGCCCCAATCTGTGAAGATAATAAGAAATTAATTCTTTTAACAGGCTTAATGAAAAAACAAATCCTATTTTAAGAGCTATCAAAAGATAACTAGATAAAGGGTCTATAACAGTGATGGTGAACTTTTTCGGCACAGATTGCCCAAACCAGAATGCACATGCATGTGCGTTCATGTGAGTGCGCCAAAACACTGGAAACCCAAAGACCAACTGGCCAGTGTGTGCTTGCCTGTTTTGTGGGCATTGTTTGAGCCATTTCCAGGCTGTTTTTCAAGCAGTTTTTCGTGCTATTTTCAGGGTATTTTTCGGCCTGAAAACAGCCTGAAAAACAGCCCGAAAAAAAGCCTGAAAATGGCCCCAAAACCAGCCTCTTTTTTAAACCAGAAGAGCGGCTGGCAACAGCATACATGCCCATAGAGAGGACTCTGCGTGCCACCTCTGGCACGTGTGCCATACGTTCGCCATCATGGGTCTATAATGTCTGCCTGGTAGCAAAACAGGCGTGCCTTCCCTATCCCCCTCATCTTTGTATTCACCTTTCTCCAGTATCTCCTCTAAGATCTTCCCCAAAACAGACCCAAAAGCTAACACGGGAAAGTAAGAGAGAATGGAAAATTCTCAGTCTGTCAATCCACTCATATGACTGCTAACATTGTCCACTAGAACCACACTTTCTCTCTTCTCTTGCATGTGCATCTTACATGTAACCTATTTACAAGGATATGTAAAATGGATACTCAAATTGGCACCATATATAATTACTGTGTTTTTCGACTATAAGACACTCCAGACTATAAGTTGCACCTAGATTTTGGGGAGGAAAACAAGAAAAAAAAATTCTGCCTCTGCCTCCCAGCAATTGCCTCCTTGCAGCAAACAACAAACAGCCTGGTCAGCTTCAGCACAGCCTGATTTAGCAACTGATTGGCGGTTGGATCTGCCTCCCAGAATACCACCAATCAGCTGTTCCAGGCTGCAAGGATTGCCAGCACCACCAATCACCACTGCCACCTCTGCACACCTCATTTATGTCCTCTGCACACCCCATTTTCGGCCTCTAAGCATCGTGTTTTTGGACCGTTCCCTGCAGCCTCAATAAGTGGGCAGTGGCAATGGGCAGCTTCAGCGGTGATGGGCAGTGGCAGTCCCTGCAGCCTGGAACAGCTGATCGGGGGTATTCCGGGAGGTAGATCCAACCACCAATCAGTTGCTCATGCTAAATCAGCCTGTGCTGAAGCTGACCAGGCTGCTTGCTGTTTGCTGCAACGAGGCAAACTGCTGGGAGGCAGAGGCTGAAGGGCAGTGGCCGGCAGGTTGGTGGGGCTTCGGCAACATTCGCTGTATAAGACGCATAGATATTTCCACCTACTGTTTTGAGGGGGTGAAGTGCGTCTTATAGTCCGAAAAATATAGTACTTCAGAATAAATGCATTTAGAATCGATAACAATAATATTTTCAACTCATCTTTCAACCTCCTTCAATGCTGGTAATATTGACAACATGACATTAGAAGCAAATCCAGTAGAAAGGATTAGAAAAGAGATGGTGCCTAATCAAATAGAAAATATCTTAGTTACCAGCAATTTGGTTTGAAATCTGCGTCCATCTGCTAAATCAACTTGGACCCAAGGACTTGAGTCAGAAGATTGATGTTGAAGGGGCCAGGTATATCCAACTGCTCTGCTCCTGTAGAGAACTTCCACTCGGTCTAGTAGGGACACAATGTATCAATGTCATTAAACGATAGAGAAGCAGCAAAGAATTAAATTTTTGAAGCCAATCAAGACCCAAGCCTTGCTAATTGAATTAATACCTTAATATCTTAAGAAGGGACACTTTAATACTCAAAAATAGAAAGCCCCAAGAAGCCTAGTATTATAATCCAGATAATTTACTGGACATAGATTTCATGGCTTTCTATAACTTTATCTACCCTGTTTTCTAAAAAAGGCTAAAGTAAACCGAAATTAAGATAAAGAATAGCTACCTGAAACTGTATTCAACTGTTTGTATAGAGCTGACATGATAACATCATTCTCTACGATATAACCCATGTCTTCCAGGTTATCATTCTCAAACATGATCAGGGCCTCAGAGCACGCATCCCACACCTATAAAAAGAAATTCTCCATTTAAATGCAGCAAAGAAATGCATCAATATCCCCTTTATCAAAGCTTTTCATTTATAAAATTCAACTGCTGGAGTGTTTAGCAAATGCAATTAAAGATATTAATGTTGAAAAGCAGAAGGTATTTAAAAGTGAGAAACATAAAGGCAGCACTTTATATATTATTCCCACAATAAATACATTACCTAAAATTGTTAGAAGACTGAGCAGGACTATAGCATACTTCCCAAAGGTCTAAATTACAGGGAAAATTAAGAAATGAGAATATAGGATATTTCTTTCAAGAATATACAAGGGAAGGATTCACAAAGCAATTTTATCATTCCTTTCTAAGTACAGAATTGTACCAAATGTCTTTTCACTAGCAGTCATTACTCAAAGTGATAAGTCCTCTTCATAAACTCCTTCAAATTTTCCTCTACAATTCCTAAACCCACATCAGATTTGATTGGTGAGCATGATGAGGGATAAGGAGGAAGAGGAGAAATTCATTGGGTGAGAGAATATCTGTTCACACAACACTGGATGTGGCCCAGAGCATCCTCCGCAGCAAAGATTATTTTTTTTACATGTTTATACAAGCTCCTGAAAACTATGTAATGATTTAATTCCAAAAAGATGCTTCAGAGATTAAGCAATGAAAATGTAGCATCTGTCTGCAGTTATTTAAAATAATGACATCTATGCACAGGTTGCTATAACAACTGCAGACAGGTGCTATAACAAAACTCCTAAACAAAACTTTATATGTGTCTTGTGTCAGCACTGCATTGCCCTGCTAAAACAGAATGTATAATTGATTTTTACATCATATGTATGAAACATATAATTTTCTCTAGAGAAGAAATACACTGTAGCTGATAAGTACAAAGTAACTTAAGAATCTGCACAACCTATTGTTATACATATTACCACAGAAATGTTTATTTTTTGCATTATCAAGCACCTGCATCCTCCTAAAAGGTTTGATTCTCATATTGCAGATATGTTCCCATGCACCAAAGCCTAAAAAAGAAACAAAATTATTCTACTACATCAAAGATTAATTCCCATATTCCATAAACATTTAATGAGAACTCATCACAGCCAAAGAATAAATAAACTCAACTATTATCTACTTTTTTTGCATAGTCTTTGTTCTACTTCATGGATTTTTATAGATTTTGATCCATTTGCCATTTCTGGAGAAGACTGACAAAAGCTTTAAAGGATTATGTTTTTGAAATATGCACAAAAAACAAGCAATCATAAAGAAATGTGGAGAAATGCTAGAAGGCAGTCAACTAGGACATCAATACATATTTTTTGATTCTAGTATCAACACTGAAAACTCATGGGTCCAAAAATATAATAGGCTGCCCATGATTCTTAGACCAATATATAAAGAGCTAATTATATAAGACCCTATTTCAATGGACTGGAATATGCAAAAAGAATAGAATAGAATAATAGAGTTGGAAGAGACCTTACATGTGAATAATTAATGTCCCTCTTAAATTAATATCCTGCATAGAAAGCAGGACTCTGTAATTTCATGTCAAGCATCAAACTCAATATACCCATTCCTTGTTTGGCAACTGCCCCAGTTAGTGATCATTACAAACGCTATAGTAATCAACAGCAATAAAAATCATTTTCCAGCCAATGTGTACATTTAACCAAACTTCCTGGGCCTGACAATACATGCTTGTGAATATAATTAATTTGGAGAGAAAGTAATGCTGGATAGCTATGCAAGATAACTATTTGAATAAGACAGCAAAACTAGTGATTTTTTCATAATTTCTCAGTCAAGTGTTTACTTAGAAGCCGTTATTGGAACAGAACTTGGTTAGTAAACAAGGATAGCTGTGTATGACTAACCACATTCATAGTTGGCATACAGGTAACTGGGTAATGCTATACTTACTACTTAGAAATGTGGCAGATCCGGGTGTGATAGCACTGACTCTATTGCTGTAATCTTTTGATAAATACTTAATTTTTTTTTGAGGACGAGCTTCTAGTAGTAGTATTTTCTTATCAGACAGATGGACATCATGCCCTTAAAAGAAGCAATCATGTGTTTAACTATTTTTTCGAGCAAAGTTTAAACACATTTTTTTTAAAGTTATGAAATACAAGCCATTATACACATATATACAAGGATTAGACTTGTTTTGGATTTTTTTTTCTGAACACTTAAAATGCTTAGTACTCTAATTCTGGTAAAGTATCTGGAGGATTTGAGTACCAGTATTATTCCAGTGTCACAGGAAAATCAGAAAGAAACTCAGGCAGCATGAGAGAATTCAATATCTATTGTCTATAACTATGTTTCAACCAAATATTGTTACACTCTCATTTTTTCTCTAGCCAACATAGCACTATTAAATACAACTCTGTGCAGGTAGCCCTTGACTTACAATAGTTTATTTAGTGACCATTCAAAGTTACAACAGCACTAAAAAAAGTGATTTATGATCATTTTTCACACTTATGACCATTGCAGAATCCCTATGGTCACATGATCAAAATTCAGATGCTAGCAATTGACTCCTATTTATGACAGTTGCAATGTGCCAGGGTCATGTCATCACCTTTGGCAACTTTCTGACCAGCAAAGTCAATGGGGAAGCCAAATTCACTTTGGCTTCACAACCATGTTACTAACTTAACCATTGCAGTACTTCACTTAACTTGGCAAGAAAGGTCATAAAATGAGGCAAAATTTACTTAAACATTTCACTTAACAACAGAAATTTTGGGCTCAATAATGACTGTAAGTTGAGGACTATCTGTATTGCCTCTATGGAAGTGATTTTTAACCTTTTTCTCAGTCACACACCCTTTTAATACCTTTTGTGATCACGGGCCACCAACACTTAGCTCAAGACTTAAATCAGGGCTGTCAAACTGGTGGCCTGCAGGCCAGATGCATAACGCTCTAGCCATGCCCACGATCAGTCTGGCAAAGGGGGAAAAAGTCACAATATGTCATAAGACAACACCGTGACGACAACACGAGTTTGACACCCCTGATTTAAATGATAACATTTCTTCAAGTCTTTGCAGACCCCCTGTGATGAGACATCACACACACACCCCACAGGGGTCAGCGGATCACAGGTTGAAAACTATTGCTCTATGATTTGTTTAGCCAACAGAATCCTTATAATTACTAAAATGTAAACGCTTATGTAAGGTAAGTAGTGTGATATCTAAACTTGACATTATGAATTTCATAACCACTCTCTTTAGTGTGTAAAAATATTATAATTTATAATTATATTATAAATTACCGTCACAATAATCACCTTCGGTCTAGAACCAACCCGATTCTCTGTATCAACATCCCCCAAACTGGTTTTCTCGGCAAGTATCGGGCAAGAATGCCCAATCGCCATGACGGAGGGGGATCAAATCAGAGAAAGCTGTGGAGACTTAAATAAATAGGGATTCTTGCAGGCTTCCGGGTGCCTTTAAGGGAAGTTTATTGCCAAATCTCATACCCAGAGCAGCAGCCATGGCGGCTCCCACCATGCCACCGCCCGACACCACCACATCGTACACGGCGCTGGACCCGTTGCATCTCACTGAACCCTGCCGCGACAGAGAGCCGACAGGCCCTGCGAGAAGAAGAAGGAGACTCTTCCGACGATACAATCCGGCGCCTCGATTCAACAATAATCCCGCTACGGCAGCCATTCTTTCGGAAGTGACGAACCCGTCTCTCTAACAACCGCTCGTTACCGGAAACGTCTTCGGGATTACCATGGCAATGGGCAGGTTAACGGAGCCTGTCCAATGACATCTCGCCAGGGGCGGAGCGTAACAGCACGGGCCGTTATCATTGGCCACTATGCGAGAGGGGGGGAAAAAAGGAGAGGGTTCATTGGTCAAAGCATTAATAGCAAGGTAAGCGTGGAGTTGTTTAATAGCGGCGAAGATAACAGTCGTGGAAGAGACATGACGGTGTCTGAAGTTGCTAATGGAGCCCAAGCAAATCCTCCTCCGGAAGAGGCGCAACGGGTAAGCAGACGCTCGGCAAGATGAATGGTTTAGTGGCCGAGGCTGCTTTAAGTCGAGTTGGTTTTTTCCATGCTTGATCTTACGCGGTTTCCTCTGGCTGCGATAGCCACACCCTTGGAGACTAACTGTGTGTACTGCGTCCTAGCTGATGCCATTAGAGGAAACCCGCGGGGGCTGGAAAAATGACATGTTGCACTAACTATATAACATTGGATATAGTTAATGCAATAGTTGTTGTTATTGATCATTGCACAGTCAGCCAGATGTTCAGTCTGGGTTTGGCAGTTTTATCTACCTATTGAGCCCTTTACCAGGGACCTGGGATGATGATGATAATGATAACAGAAACAAAATCAATAATATAATTAACAACAAAACAATGGCAGAAGGTGACTTCACTTGGAACAGCTTCCATCCTGCAACGATATCTGTAACATGATCAAATATCCATACCTGGATGTTTGATGGTGTTACAGATATTGTCGTAGGGTGGAAGCTGTTCCACGTTAAGTCACCTTCTGCCATTGTTGTGTTGTTATTGTTATTATTATTAATCCTAGCTTAATTTAGAGTCTTATTCTGAAGTATAAGTAGTCCTCGGCTTACCACAGTCCTTTTAGGGACTGAAGTTACAACGGCACTGAAAAAAGTGACGTCCATTTTTCAGATGTTTGGCAACTGACTCATATTTGCATTGTCCTGGGATCATGTGATCACTTTTTGTGACTTTCTGACAAAGTCAAAGGGGAAGCCAGATTCACTTAACCTTACTAACTTAACAACTGCAGTGATTCACTTAACATCTGTGGCAAGAAAGGTTGTAAAATGGGGCAAAACTCACTTAACAAATGTCTCAGCAACAGAAATTTTGAGCTCGATTGTGGTGGTAAGTCGAGGACTACCTACATGCATATACAGAAGTAACATCAAAACAGATTACCTTGCAGGAAAATAGTAATTAATCAAATAAATTCCTAGTTGAGACATTTGAATATTTCTAAATCATTTCTAAAGTTCTTCCTCTGTTTTATATTTTGGTTTTACTGTTTTGTTTTGCTTTGCTTAGGTATTTCCGATTAAAGTGGAGTCAGAGTCAGAATCAGAAGTGGAATTAGGTGGTAACATCACTGGAAATGAGCTACTGGGTTTCCTTACGCCACAGCAAGACCGGTTTTATGATCAGTTTTATGATTCACTTCAGGATCTCAAAAGGAAAAACAGGCAGAGTTTGTTAGAATTAGGACTCTTATATCAAGAAAAGCTGAAAAATGCTCATCACTCACCCAGAAAAGACAAAGAACTAGAAGATTTTTTCCAGGACAATGGAAGACTAATACTGCCAAAAAAATTCCAGAATGATCTGAGGTAAATTGAGTGGATTTTTTATTTCATGGTATTAACAATTTATAGAATAGAATAACAAAGTTGGAAGGGAGCTTGGAAGTCTTCTAGTCCAATCCCCTGCTCAGGCAGGAAACCTTATACCATTTCGGACAAATGGTTGTCCAATCTCTTCTACTTATACTACACTAGACAACATGTGATCCACTGGGTTCTCGTTTCAGAGTTAAAATTCCAGAGAAGATTCTTGGGTTTTTTTAAAAAATATTTAAATTAAAGATTATATTGAGCAACTACAAAATAAAGATATACATTAAATAAAAATATTAAAAGGGGGAAAAGATAATAGCAAAAGAAAGAAAGAAAAACCCCTTCATCCCCAGCAAATATAATCGATATTAAGAACTTATTATCTTATAAGTTATAACTTATAACTTATCTTAATATAAAACCAAACAGCTCTTTATAATCTTGCCCAAGATACTTCCAAAATGTCATCTCAAAAACCTCATCCCTTCCTGTGAAACAGCAAAAGTCCCCTAGGGGTTATTAGAAATGACAACATAAGTATTACAAACTGTGTCTATTAAATCTTGTCTGAAACCCTCCTTCCATTTTAAACATTCCCCCTCTATTACTTCTCTTCAAATAATCAAAATTCAGTGACACTCAAAAAAATTGATTTATAATTAATTAAACATTATCCAAAATAATCATTGTTATCCAGTCCTAGTCAAGTGATTAAAATCCCCCCAAATAACTTTTAGCTTTCTCAAATAACTTATTTATTGAGTAACTCATTATTTTAACCTAGATCAAATGGATTGCTTTTATATTCTTTCTTCTTTCTACACTATTAAAATCCTCATAAAAAAGTTCTAGCATCTGCCTATCAGGATTTAGTGGAAGTAATGAAGTAACAGTATTAGGTAGGCATAATGAGGTACGTCTATGATTATACAGTATGTATTACTGTGTTTTGGATTAGATTAGTTGCAGATTCTGAGTGATCTTCAAAAGTATCTCCATGTAGAATGCATTTCAGGAATCAATCTGGGAAGATTAAGTGACTGTAAGCAGGATCTCTTTGTCTATATTGGGTTGGATTTACTGGGATGTAGGTTTCTTTGTCTTCCAGTAATTTTTTGACTTTGGAGGGAATATTTTGTATCGTAGTTTGTAAATAAAGAATATTGAATGAAATGGTTAATAAAATCATACACAGACTTGAAAATGTTAATTATACCTAGCTTATTCATGTAATGTATAATTTATTTGCTTCTCTCAACATTTTTAAATTTTATTCTTAGGTGTGGTAATATAAAAAGTTGGAACTCTTTCTCTGATATCACTTTAGATAGTTCAAAAGATGAGAAAAATCATTACTCATTTCTTCAGTCTTGTTCAAAACCAAAGAGTGCCTCAGCTCTTGGGATTTCCTCTCTTACCATTCCTCAGCCCTTCAAAATGACCCTTCAAGAAACTCATCAAAAACCACAGTTTCTAACATCACAGGCATTGCTTGAAAAAGAGTCAACTGCATACAAAAGGCAATTGCAAGAGGCTGCAGAATGCCAAAAACAATTTAGAGCACAACCGGTGCCTGCTCATATCTATCTGCCACTCTACCAGGAAATAATGGAAAAGAATGAACTCCGTAGACAAGTAGAAACTCAAAAAAGAAAGGAGCTGCTACTTTCAATGCAAAAACCCTTCAGCTTTCAGATAAAAGAAGAGAAGAGAAAAGAGGCCACCAGACAGCAGTTTCTGAACATCTTAACCCCAGCTAAGAAAATAGTACCAATGTTCAGGAAGAAAATCCCTAAGTCCACACATGAGCCAATGCTTGGGGATAAACTCGAAGGTAAAGGTTATATCATTCACTTTTGACTTTCCTAACATAGTAATGGTTATTAATGTTTCCTTGATTTGTGAAAGGGAAATAATTGCTACAAAAATCTGATTTTGAACTTTTGTCTCTTATACAATCACAAAACAAAAACTTGTCCAATGTAAAAGCAATTCAATTCATTAAATATATTTATTCAGCAACACAAGATATGCAATGAAAATTGGTTATATATTTCACACAGGAACTTTCTATTATACAACTTTAATTTTTTGAATTTGGGTTTTTTTGTTTACTCAGATAATTGTTTTTTTGATTGCCAAGAATCAACACTCCATGGCCTAGCTACCTTCGTGACCGTCTGCTGCCCCATACGTCCCTACGTCCGATTCGCTCCCACAGAGAGGGGCTTCTCCGGGTGCCGTCGGCCGGGCAATGCCGATTGGCGACCCCCAGGGGAAGGGCCTTTTCTGTGGTGGGCCCAGCCCTCTGGAACGACCTACCCCCCGAACTCTGACCTCTCTGACCTGTTCCGCCAGCGCCTAAAAACGCACTTTTTTCATCTAGCCGGCCTGGCATGAACTACCCGACTCTGAACTGGCTTTTAGTGATAAATGTTTTAATTTGGGGGTTTTTAATTGAGGGTTTAGCTCAGGATGGGGTTTAATATAGTTTTAATAGGTTTTGTAGTTTGTATATTTGTATATCTATGTTTTTAAATTTCCTGTGCGCCGCCCCGGGTCCCTTGGTGGGAGATGGGCACGGGATACAAATACGAAAATAAATAAACAAATAAATAAACACTGATTTGATGACACATAATCACTTTAAGTTAAAGATTTGTGTTCTGTTGTCATTTAAAAGCCTCATTATAACTTTTATATTAGCTTTCTCCATCAGAAGCTTCTCTAAAATTCCTAGCCAGATGTTTATGCTGCTTGACATAGTTTCCAAAATACAAAACAAATATATTGAGAAGGATGTTGTACTTTGGCATTTTCCATTGTATATTTTTATGTAAATTGTCATAGGATGAATGTTCATTATTTTTTTTCTTTTAATCCCTAGAAGCTGAACTCTTAAGAAAAATCCGTATTCACTTGAGAGCCAAGGAATTATTGGAAAAGTCCTGGGCCCCCATTGAGCTTGACAATAAGCAAAGGGATAAAAAATCCCAAATTGCCTCCAAAAATAGGGAGCAAAAGTTGAGCTTTCTACACAGCAACTTTAGTTTTAAGCCAAGAATTAATACTTCAGTGCCTGATTTTGAAGAACTTTACTGGGCATTTCAGAGAAAAGTAGTAAACAGGCAAGAAATTAAAGAAGCAACTCGTAATAAACCATTCAGACTCAGAACAGCAAATCTCAGTTGCAGACATAAAATGTGTGACAAGATGATGGTAAAGGATTTGCTTTAACTACTTTGTATTTCTACATGTGCAAATATATCCGCAACATAAACAATTATTTTCTATCACTCAAAACAGAAAGTTTTAGATTAAGCATATATCTATTGGGGAATATAATAAGAACAGCCATAACAATATCAGTTTATATTTGAGGTCCAATGCTAATGTAATTTCAAATAGAAAAAGATCCCTCTAATCATTTTGGACTGGTGGACACATTGGGACACTATGTTGTACACATTTTTGCAATATGTCTTCTGTAGGGCTTCCTGATTCACAAAATGGCCACCATGGTGAGCATAGCACCGATTTAATTGAATGTTTCTTTGTGTAAGCAGATTTCTAATGTGGAATGGTTAGTCTGGTGGATACTAAAGGAGAAATATGCTGGCATATTGAAGTTCCTATGTGCCACGCTGGAACTGAGGAGAAATTTCCTGACAGTTAGAGCAATTAATTAGTGGAACAGTTTGCCTCCAGAAGTTGTGATTGCCCCAACACTGCAAGTCTTCAAGAAGATGTTGGATAGCCATTTGTCTGAAATGGTATAGGGTTTCCTGTCTAGGCAGGGAGTTAGACTAGATGACCTCCAAGGTCCCTTCCAACTCTGCTATTGTATAGTAGTTGTATATTGTATAATAGTACACTATACCAACCCTATACCAATACATATATGAACAGCATATATTAACAAGGCTTTTGCAAGTTAGTAAAATGTTACATACTCGCATGCTGGATGCACATATGAAAGAATCTTTGCAGTTAAAATTTTGCTTGCCACAGAATTTTCTTTAAAGAAAACTAGCCAAAAGTATTTTTGCTTTCAGGATTTTCAGCAACCTTCTACAATGCCAATACAAAGAAGTCGGTCTTTTAATTGTCTTTCATCCCTCTCTCCCAATATACTTCCAATATATATTACAGATGCAGTGAGAAAGAGGGCAGGTGCTATTAAGTAAGTAATAACACATTTATAAATACTGTTGAACACATATATGTATAGTAATATTTTAGAAATATTTTTATGTAAAATGGCACCTTTCCTAGCTTTATCATAGCTTGGCTTGGAATTGGAGAAAATAAGATAAAGCAATTTGAATGCTGCCCAAGTTGAAATGCTATGGATTACACTGACTTCTTTCCCTTTGTTTCCTTAGTTCTAATTTAAATCAACATCTGATGCAGATTATTTTTGAAAATATATTCTGTATTACATGAAAAAAGCTAAGAATTAAAGAATGGTATCAAACATATTACAGGGAGGCTTAAAAAGATTTTTTTAAAGGTTCAACTATAAGAAATTAACAGATTTTACTTCATTCTTTGTTTTTGTATACTTGTGTTTTCATTTTGAAATAAGTAAAGGTAGCCCTTCATTTGTCATAATTGTTAAGCAAATCCAAGGCTGTTAGGTGAATGTAGTGGTCATGTGCGAACCTGTTTGGAATGGGCAGTTTTTTTCCTGGAAGCCAGTAAAAAATATGTCGTGAATTATGGTCAAGTGATCACAAGACCTATAATTAGTCATAAATGCAAAACAATTGCCAAGTACCCAAAATGCAGTCATGTGACAATGGGGTACATGTATGCATGATGCAACATTTATGATGGATAGAGTCTAAGCTTGTTTTAATTTTGAACAGTTGTTAAGTGACTGGTAATAAGTCAAGGGGTATTTATATGTTTCATTGGCCACATCTACATTTATAGACTCCTGCAAGAAAATAAGGAATGCAAGGACAATGAAGGAGCTCGCTGGGCAGAGCTACAAAGAAAAAAATGTCAAGCAATACAAAAATCAGTGACTTGTCGAGCAAAAGCTATGGATCCACATAAAAGTTTGGAAGAGACACACAAAGAAAAACTGAAGCAAAATTGGTCAGTATTTTAAATTTACAAAACAATATTGAGAGAAAAATGTTTAAATATATATCACTTATTACTGTTTATGTGTTTATATGTCTGTACACGTGTGTTTATTTAGATGGATCGGCTTTCAATTGTGCCCAAAATGTCACAATCATACAAGAATAATTATACTTCGTTTACATGTATTTACAGACTGCTTTTGCACAATTCCCAGTTCCAAAATTGCATGCAAACAAATAAACTAAAATTACACTGTATTAGAACAAGATTAATTTACAAGATTACCGTATTTTTAGAGTATAAGATGCACCTCTTTTCCTCTAAAAAGAGGCTGAAAATCTGGCTGCGTCTTATACATAGAATACAGCATTTTTTGCCTCCCAAAGCCCTGTCCCCTTCACCAAAATGGCTGTGCATAGCCTTATAGAGGCTTTTAGAGAGCTCCTGGGGGCCAGGGAGGGCAGAAAGGAGCAAAAAATGGGCAGTTTTTGACACACACCCCAGCTCCCAGCAGCACTCTATAAGCCTCCATAAGGCTATCGATGCAATTTTTTTGACAAAAAACAGTTCATTTTCATGAAAAGCAGGCTGTTTTTTTGCTCTTTTTTGCCTCCCACCCCCAGGAGCACTCTGCAAGCCTCCCCAAGAATATTCATACCTTTTATTTGAAAAATAAAAGCAGGTTTGCAGAGTGCAAAAAGGGTTGTTTTTTTTCCTTTTGGAAAGCTCTTTAATTGATTGATGAAAATTACGTGGATCAAATGCTGTGCCAGCAGGAACAAAGTTAGGTGCTGCAGGTTGTCAGCAATTTCCTTCTCCAGCACATGGATAAATACACCTGGAAACATCTACCTACCTACCCTCTCTCTCTCCCTACCTACCTACTGCATTTCTCCCTCTCTCTATCCCTCTACCTACCTACCTACTCTCTCTCTCCGTATCTACTGTATTTCTCTCTATCCCTCTACCTTCCTACCTACCCTCTCTCCCTATCTACCTACTGTATTTCTCTTTCTCCCTCTCCCTCTATCTACCTACCTACTTTTTTTTATTTGCCCTTTCAAAACCTTGGTGCGTCTTGTACTTAGGTGCGTCTTATATTCCGAAAAATATGGTAGTCTAAAAAGATACATTAACTCATTGACAAATAGAGACTAATTTTATTTTTGAAGGCAAAGTATCCTCTATTCTGGGAATTATGCAGAACAAAATGTTTTTTCCGTATATGAACAATAATTTAGATTATTTCAGACAGTAAATTTAATTCTTGTTTCAGGCAAAATGGCCAAAAAAGGACAAGAGAATATAAGAAAGAACTAGAAGAGATGAAGATGCGCGTGAAGAACAGACCTTACCTATTTGAACAAGTCACAACAGTAAATGTTTTGCAATTGAGGAATTTTTAAGAATTACCTCAAACCTATTATTTAAAGTATATTTTCTATATATGCAACTGTCTGAGAGTTTACCTAAGTGTTTTAATTTATTTTTAATTACTATTAATTTATTTGTGAAAGAAAATTGTTCCTAAAAATCTCTTTTCCCCCCCAAAGCATAGTGCCTGTCAAGGAGCACAGAAGCTTTTTAAAGACAAATTGCAGCAATTTGGATTGAATGAAGAGTTTGTGAAAAAGAAGGGGAGCGAAGCCACTAACACAGTAGAAAAGCAACAGCAGTTTGAATTGAAAAGGTATGAAAGGAAACAATATGTCTGTACTAAAAAAAATATGTAGTGAGGTTGATGCCACCAAAAGGCTAATGATTGTAGTGAAACCATGATTCAGAGACCCATACCCAGCTTCAGTAGATGTCAACATGCACTAGCATTATATTTCTGCCTGTGATTTATGAAACCAGATATTCCATACATCTTTCCAGGTATATTCAACCTTCTTATCTCTTCAACAGATCTACAAAATTGGTAGGCTACACTGGCATAATCATTTACCTTTCTATTATTGCAAATAGATATGGAAATAGAGAGAAGAGAATCTAGATGGCAACTGTCTCCCTATCCTGCCAGCTACAAAACAATAAATTTCATAAACTAGCAATTCTTCCAGAAATGTCCCTTAAGCACTTGATATAAATTTCTTCCCTATTATAAACCTCCCTTACTTTAGATAAAATGAGAGTGTGACTAACTCAGAGACTGTTGAAAGGATAAGATGGGAAAACTATATGCTACCCTGACTTCTTAGAAAGGATTCATATGCGCTAATTTTGCCACTATGATGACCATTTTAATACTTTTACTGACAATAATGCAATGAATGCTTTTAATCAACAGAAATCACAAATTCCAGAGTGGTAAGGAGGCTGACATCATAAAACAGCTATCTGAAGAGGGACTAAAGAGATTGGAATTAAAGTAGAAACAATGAATAAGTCTCCATTTGCTTTGAGCATATTTTCTTTCGAGGACTAGATTTCTGCAGAACTGAAGCTAAATTGTATATTTTAATTATTCATATATAAAATATTATATAATTATATTAGAACACATAACTTTGAAGTATTCTAGTTAGCAATATGACTTGAGGCAGTTTTAAATTTGGCTAATGCTAAATCTTGAGATCTTGCAAGATTGCCAAGAGGGTGAAAGGAATTGTATATACATATATCAGTCATCCCAATCAGTTTGAACCAGAGAACACATTTGAAAGCTAAAGACACATTTAAAATTGCTACCGTTGATAAGTAAGGTTCATCACAAAATGCTCATTTCCCACAAGCCAACTGATGCCTAACAACCTAAGTAACAATGAATCCCAACAGTAATCTCTAACATGCAGAGACAACTGGGAAAAGTGAGCATTCCAGAAAACATTACCTTATTTTTTTCTAGCTCTTTTTTTGTTTATCATTTAAAAACCTTTCAAAAACTTGGCACAGACCTTTTAGATAAGTTTCAAAAAATAACCACAATTTTCTAGAATTGGAATGAGCTCACCTGTTTTCAACCCAAAGACCTAGATGCAATCTAAAAGTTGCAGTTAATTTAACGTGACGACAAAATTGCTTAATGTAGATTCAAAGGCTTTAGTATCAAGACAGAAAACTTAAATGTAGTCTTTTTCAAAGTACAGCCCTATGCACTTGGGCCAAGAACACTTCATTAAATAATTGTAGTGCATCCCATTTCCCCCCCTTTTAAGTATGTTCTTGAGGCACACCAAGTCTTTATTAATTGGATAAGAATTTAGAGACCACTGAGTGCTTCTCTTAAATGCTGTTTCTTTTTGAGTCAGTGTATTCATTTCAAAATTAATTTTAATGTTCCATTCGTGTGTTAGGGAGTAGCTATCCTAAATCATTTCCTCTTCCTAGAATTCAGCTCTGAACTGGACTCTCTTGCCTCACCTCCCCCCACTTTGAATGTGTGCCCTTCTTCCTGGAAACCTGCTGTTAATGTAATCTGTCACAGTTGTGTTTTATACTGCTTATAAATGCATTGTTTTAAAGCTGTTACTCATTTTGATCCTCTTTGTAATGCAAAGTGTGTTTGAAATGCCACCAAATAAATACACATGCAACCATATTAAGAATGGAAATACGTAGTTTATTTACAACAGAATGCCACTGAATAATTTCTACCTTTGATTTTTTTTTAAAACAAGAAAAATCTATTAAACCTAATAATTAGAAATTAAAATATCACAGCAAGAAGCAAGTGTGACCTAAGCAATACTCTGAATAGTATGAGATCTTCAGTTTGGACCAAAAGCAATGTTAGTGAACATATCCACACAAAGCATGGGAAGGCTAAAATTTCCGATGAAAGAGTACCACCAACTGCCCCTATAAATAAGAAGCAAAACCAGAACCGCCACACCGTGGTGCAGAATTTATTACTAATTAAAAGATATTTCTCCAAGAACAAGCCAATATAATGTTGAGCTTATGGTCACTTCAAAAAAGAAAAAAAATCTGGCTTTAAACTAGGTACAAGAACATTATCTCCTGGCTTTTGGACACCAGGTTAAATATTAACTCCATAATTAATAGCTGCTGTTCCATCCTCCCTTAGAAAACAAAGTTTTTTTCACTGCCTGAAGCAAAGCCATAGTCCAGGCCTCTGCTCCACCACATCATAAGAAGTACACTGGAGACACTGCACAAATTCCAAATGTCAAACAACTTGAAACGCCTGTTCTTTAGCTTCATATAGTATCATATATTCAGTGTCACAGATATGCTCTTCTTCTGTAACTGTAAAATAAATGCATTCATTTTACTTCTTAGTACTTTAGCACAGACTTCGGTTTAAATAATACTGAATCATTTTATCTCATAGTTTTAAAATTAAACAATTTTACCAATATAGAAAATGTGAAATAATAGAATTAGTCAATCCATGCAACATTTCTTGTTACCCAACACCATGATTTTCTAAAGAAATCAATATTGACCCCTGAGAGTTGATGGGGCTACCCATTATTGCTGTTATTTGTAGTAATTTGTTTGTTATTCATAGGTACTATTAAAGAAGTACTTATTATTTTCATATAATGAATGTTTGGAATTGATGAGCAATCTGAAATTTCACGAAGGTTGATGACCTGAAGAATTTGGGACCCCTGCCCAAAACGAATGTTTATAAGTTGAGAAGGAGCCAGATGCTCAGATGCCACTTTCTTCCCAACACTTTGCACTTCTGCTTGCAGCAGACTTTACTGTCTACATTTACCTTCTAAATAAACACTGAAAACTAGTTTTTGGCCAAATTCTCTATCCAAATTAAGAAACTGAGCAAAACATTAGTTTACCAATTACAACATTAAGTTGCATTAATTTTCTGAACAATCTGAGGTGGGAAAAATCAGATTTTCTAAAAATAAGTTTTCTTTTGCCTTCATTTAAGTAAGTTTATAATACTGACTCAAAACCACTTTGGATGATGCACTTAAAGCCATCCCAACATAACCCACCTGAAATTAGAGATCCATCCAACACGTTTAAAGGAATAGTTGCTAATGCATCCTGTAAATACTAGTTATTATATAGATCAGATTACCAAATTAATTTTACATCTTTAATGAAGTTGAAAAGGAATATTGTAATCCTCCAATAAAATTAGAATATATTAAGATAAATATAAGGATTGTTATTAAACTGAACCTATCAAATTCTTCAGTGAAATTACACCATATTTAGCATTGATGTATTGAACTTACCATGAAGATCTTTCTTCTACAGGGAAGACAGATCATTCTGAAGTGGGTATCTCTTTCCACTCTTTCAGAAAGGGAGCTAGAAGATTCCAATCTCAGTTCTTGGGAGGGGGGGGGGGAATAAAAGATCCCTTCCCCAGTTCAGAATACAAAGCCAGAAAGGGACTCCACAAAATACTTGAGAAAGTAATACAGGAAAGTTACATAAGATTCTACATAAGCAAATATTGATGACTACCTCTTTTCTTGGTGAACCAAACACCAATAAGAACGTTCATCGTAAGTCTGATGTGGATTTTCCTACAGTAAAACCAGCACATTTAAAAATGGAATAATGTATATCAAAGCTGTCACTGGGGATATGATCATGCCCCAGGAAGCAGTCTTTGCTCAGAATTATTTCCTTTAGTATCTTCCTGCTGAAGAGTGCTTTACTGAGGTATAAGAGTTACAGGTAGTCCTCGACATGCCCACAATCCAGCCCAAAATTTTTGTTGCTCTGTGACTGTGAGAGACATTTGTTGTTAATTTTGCCCCACTTGATAACTTTTCTTGCAGCAGTTAAGTGAATCGTTGCAGTAGTTAAGTTAGTAACGTGGGTTAAGTGAAACTGGCTTCCCCATTGACTTTGCTTGTCAAGGTCGTAAAAGGGGTCACATGACCCCAGAACACTACAAAAAGGGATCACATGACCTTGGGGCACTGCACTCATAAATATGAGTCAGCTGCCAAGCATCTGAATTTTGTTCATGCGATCATGGTGATGCTGCAACAGCCGTGTGGAAAACAGTCATGTCACTTTTTTTCAGTGCCATTGGTACTTTGAACAGTCACTAAATGAATTGTTGTAAGTTGAGGACTACCTATATAAAAGACAAAAATACTACAGCCCTATAGATGTCATCTAGACAGCTATACAGGGCATTTTTTTTATTAAGGTACTGTTTTATGGATTTAAAAGCTAGTACCTAAATTGGTGATTTGTTTGTTTGAGGTCCAGGTTGATGTGCCATCATTTTTCATTGGAACAATGAAAAATATGATTCAAGACTGGAAGAATGTCTCAACTTGTAGCACTTGGAGCTAGTCTCTGGACTTCTGTGCCAACTAATGTTCGATGGTTGAAAAATTGGGTGAAATAACTTAATGGGGTGGGGGTGATAAATTTGATTATCAGACAGGACTGTATTTTTATCCTTAATCTCAATTAGCATATTATGTAGGGAGTTTCTGAATAGCTTGCCATACTTGAATGGGTCATATGTTACAGATTTGGAGACAAAAAGTAGCCATATTAGCAATCAAGTCTCTGGTTAAGAATTGGCCACTGTCAAAATTCACATCAGCCATGAAGGCAATTGCCTTGGCTAATTTATTCAGATCCTGTTTGAGCTACCTATACTCTAGAAGTATGAACTCAAATGCTGTTTTATCCAACAGATGACAGATGACAAAAATGAGGGAGCGGCTTGTGGCTAAGCTGTTGCCTCATGTTTTCTGTGTCACAGAACTTCAACTTTCCTGTCCTCTTGCTGTTTGAAGGGTTCTTTACAGAGGTGGGTTCCTACCAGTTCAGACCAGTTCAGCTGAACTGGTAGTGGTTTGGTGGCCTGGGTCGCTGGAACTGGCAGCAACCCAGGCCTGCCACACACCCAAACCGGTTCTCTTATGGGGCGCACCGAACCAGCAGTAATGCCAGGAGCAACTTACCCCTGGATCCTTACCATTAGCATATATGTTCTGCTATGGAGGACTGCTGCATGAGGTACAGAGTTTGGTGGCCAGAGAGAATCTTATTTTTCCTGCATCCTCATCACACTTCCCATGAACATTGTTGAAAACTTCAGGGAAGAGCAGCCTGGGGAAGGCCACTAGCCACAGTGTATGATAGTAAAAGGGGTATATGAGTAACTAATGGTAAAAACTTCAACTAAGATTATGATTGCATGTGTGTGCATGTGTGATGCGCGCACGCGCACGCACACACACATACACACTGTCCAAGGCAGAAATATAATTCAAGGAAATATCTCAAGCTTGGTCCTCTCTAGTTATCTTATAAATAAATGGGTGGAGGGAGCATGAGCATTCAGACTTGTAAGATTCTATTACTACAGCCTTATAATAAAAGTAACATTAGTATTCATAACTGGTTTTCAAATCTGGTCTAGCTAGAAAAGGCTCCTGATACACAGAACTTGGCCACCAGTAGATACCAATGGGAGTGGATGCTTTGGACTTTTAGGTCTAGGGTCCTGAAGAATTTACTGACTAGTAGATTTTTGGAATAGACTGCAAGACTCGGGGAACGGCAACCAATGTCTTCTTCCTTATATCCAGGGACAGATCTGCTTCCTCTTTCTCATTAGGTCTGAAAGGAAACATTCAGATCAGAAGTGGCATTATGGAGGACTTCCCAATTAACGACTTGCCTTTTCTGCCTACAAAAGTAGCCTGGGACTTGTCCCTGAAGTAGTCAGGAGACAGTTCCACTCTTTTCAAAGAGTGAAAATGCTCTTCCTTTCCCCCAATGGGGTTGGGTTGGGTTAAGGAAGTCTCCAAAATGGAGCTTCTTGCCATTTCTGTTCTTCCTAGATGTGAGGTCTTTGGTGTAAGTCTGCTCCACAGAAGCCAGGGATTTCCCAGAATTCTCTGAGGATCAAAAATTCATTGGGTCTTTGAAAAGGGATACTGCTTGGCAAAGTTAGTTCCAATGATGTGTTCCCTTTGTGAAGAACTTTCATGCACTCCAGTGCCTACTCTTCAACTTCCCAAAGGATGTGCCAGCTATTATAAGTGGGTTCCTCCATGGCCACCGATTCAGGAGCAGGGATATTGCCCTTCTCAGAAAATCCTGATGGGAAGGCAGACATATGTCACTTGGATGCATACTTTGAAGTTAAGCCCCGGCCAGAAAAATCCTAGATTTGTTTATACAGTACATTTATTTAATTTCTAGAGCCACCCATATCTGCAGACTAGTCTGTGAGATTCACAATTCACAATTCATTGCTATTGCTTAGCTCAGCACTCCTGAAGCAAATTGAAAAGGAAGAAAATACTAAACAGGTAAATGTAAAAATAACAGAAATCACTGGCTGAGGTCATCTTTGCCACAAGGACAACAGATGAAAAATGTAGATGTGCACGCTTTCTGGAGCAAGAAAAGCTAGAACTGGAAAAGAGAATTCTCCTGTCCCACAGGAACTGAAATTAGATTTTTTTTCTAACTTCACCCTCTGAGCAAAGTGAGAAAGATGTATGCACTTAGAATGGCCTGGTTTCCCAGTAGAAAAACATGCAAATTTCTTACCTTCAATCACAGAAAGAGCAAATGTTTTCTGAAATTAAAGGGACTAGCACTATGTTTTTCAAAATAAAAACCTTTCAGACCTAAGAATTTATTGTAGTAAGGATGATACGCCATAAGTGTGCCTTGATGTTGACATGGGCATCAGATGATGAGATGGCAAAACCACATCAGAAACATCATGGAGAGAATTTACTGCTGCTTCAGCCAGAACCTCTACAAATCAAGCAAAAAATAATAATATAAAAATTCTCAATCTACAGGTACAACATATACCATGTAAATACAATAAAGCAAAGTTAGAAAAAATGTATGAGAGTTCCAGTAAAAAAAAAAGAATACTAACATACAATCATTATACAATGATAACAATTTATTATACACGCAACATTTTGCAAGATTTCAATGTTCTCTTATGCAACATCATATACAACAGATAACAGTAGTCGTTATGTCTGACCTGTATTTTTTCCCTTTTGGAGCAGTGGTAGTGTTCTGAATTTGGGGAAAACACTGGCTTTTCTTCTGTCATGGACAGACTCTGAGGTAGGTTTGTAATTCTTTGACATCACAGGAAGGTTGGACTTATTGGACTAGTCATCTCCAGGCAACTAATGGAGTCAAAAGGATTTCAGAGAGAACTGCGCTCTGAAGGTTCTGCTGAATGGTTTCACCAAAGCCCTCATGATCTCCTGGGAATTGGAATCTTACCATACCCCAGCAGCCTTTCTTCCCCTGTGGATCCCAGAACTTTCCTGCTTTATGGAGGAGCTTAATGAGATGAAGCAGGAGAAGAGATACTTCTGGCAGACAACAAGGAACAAACCCAACAAAACATGGTTTAGATCCATGAGCCAATCTTATGGTGGCAAGGGTAGCAAAATATAAAATGTTTCTTGACCCTTATTACATCTGCAGTTAGGTCTTGACCCTTATTAAATCTGCAGATAGGTCTCCAGCAGCCTTGGTTTGAGTGACTCCGGCTCTTCTAAGAGGGTTTAGCTATGAGGTTCAATACAAAGTTGCTGTGAGCAATCTGTCAGATAAAACTGCTCTCTGATGGGACTCCAGCTGGAAGCAGAACCAGTGCAGGTTACAGGAGCTGAGTCTTGCTTGGTTATCTGGGAAAAGTTTGATCCTGTTAAGCCCTGAGGATATGGACAAGGTTCTCACAGCTGCCAGTTCAGCTACTACTGGGTTAGACTTATGCCCTTCCTGGTTAATTAAGGCCACATGGGAGAAGCCATATGGTTGGGTTTGGGCAATAGTTAATTCCTCCTTTGCGCTAGATGGTGATGCCCTTCTCAAGGGCCTGTAGTCCCAACTAGTCTGGAAATACAATGTTCATCCAATTTCATCCAGTGTCCAATCTTCCCTTGTTAGAGAAGGCTATACAGAAGGTGATCATATTGAAGCTTCAGAATACTCAAGAAATAGATTTTCTCAATCTTTTAGTAGGAATAAAGATCTGGGTATGATACTGAGAAGGCACTGATCATACCCCTGGGTGTTTCTCTCGGGTGTTTCTCTCTATCCTGTCTGATCCAGCAGGATGGGAATGCTTCAGGTCCTCTTGGTTGTAGAATCTCAGCTGGTGAGGCTCAAAACACTTGGGTTTTTTTTTCTGCAACGCCTGCCATCTTCAACATTCTTCTCCTGAAGATCAGGTTTATCTCAACTCTGCTGGTCTTTAGTAAATCCCTAAAGACCTGGTTCTCTCCTCAGTCCCTGGGCCTTGTCTGCTGATATGAAACGACTATTGTTCTTCTCAGCTGCTCTGCATTTTAACATTTTATATGTGGCTGTTTTTATTTTTGATCATGTTCGCCATCTAGAGTCACTGTTGAATAATAAATAAACATCCTTCCTACACGTGTGTTATATCTCAACATTTTTGCCTGAAATCATGTAAGATCTCTTGCAGGAACACCAAAGTCTCCCAGGATTTCAGCATATGAAATAATGACTGAATTTAAGGATTCCACTGAAGCTCACACTTTAGTTCTATGGATTGTAAGATGCTACAGAATATGAAATGATCATCCCAAATAAGAAATCATCCAGCCTAAGATGAGACATCTGCTTTCAAGGAACAGACTACATTTGTTAGAAAATAATAGTTCTTTTCTTGTCAGATTCTCAAAAGGACATGGAATAAAATTGGCAACTCAAAATTGTTCCACTATCACCATACAATTATCAAGGAAGTTTTAAAATCCACCCCTTCTTGCATTACGGTTGACCTTTCTGTGCTGTATTTGCCTGTATTCCATATTAACTCCATTAAATTACGTTATACATTAAAAACACAAGACCATCTATTTTTATCTTTGATTTAATTTCATACAGGGCTTCCTTTAGATTAGACAGAAACGTTTTCTCACCTTCTTTTACACCAATGATTGATTCCGGATCTGGCAAATGCAAAGATTCAACAAGGCTAGTTGGAGAATTCATTGACACCAGGCTCTTACTGTCTAATTCAGATTCTTCCAACAAACTGCTGCCCATCAGTGATTCTGGGTTTTTTTAAGAAAAAAACCATCACATTATTAATTTACTGTGGTCTGCAATGTTATTTTAGAATAAAGAAAAGAGGATTATATTATTACTTACAAATCTGAATACAGAACATTTGTGCTGCGTTCATCCTTACAAGATTTTTTTGGTGAAGCATAGAGGATAAGGGGATGGCAGCAACAGGTAAACATTGATGTGTATGCGTAATTCAAACATAAGGTGTTTCATAAGGAGACTATAACTAAATAAGATTAGTGTTCTTCAAAGATGTTTTTTTGTGAAGCAAAAACTTCACTTTTCCAAATTAAATTTCAAAGCCATAAAATTTAAATACTTTATTCGGATACATTTTACTTTTATTTTAAAAAATGTATCCATTTCTGCAATCCATAGCTACTCTGATGTCATTTGCTTGAATGTTGTTTAAGCCATTGAAAAGACATGCCATGGAAAAATAAGCACAAGAGCATCTAAGTTTCAGCAGAAAAATAACTATTATCAACACACTCAGTACATATGTTCAATGAAATCTTGTGCCAAAACGAAACCCATTCTTCTGCAAACATAACGGATTAAAGTAATCATGCCAGAAGGAAACAGGACTGGACAAACATTCTAAGCCAATGATACTGCATCAGGAGTACAATGCAGAGAGGGCATAGGTAGTCTTCATTTAACCAGCTTTTGAATTACCAACAGCCTCAGAAGGGTGCTTTAGGACCTGTAAAGCACTACTGACAGTTTCAAAAAATTGCATACACCCCCATGGTCAGCTGATTGTGATCTGTTTCGCTTGTGACTAGTTGCCAAGCAATCATATGATTGCCATTTGCAATCTTCTCTGCCAGCTTCGCCAGAAATGTCAATGGAGAAGAGCAAGGAGAAAAGGATTTTAGCAGGGATCCCTACCTCTCTATGCCCGTACACAGATTTTAGCACACTTTAAAAGCTCCCTGCCTCTCTGTAACTGTGCACAGTTTCAGTGTGCTAAAATTCTTTTCTCCTGTCTCTGTCTCTCAGCTAAAGCTGCCTCTCTCTGCCTGCAGCTCCACAGGCATTGCAAAGCAAGGACACAAGAATTTAGCTCCATGCATTTGCTTAATGACACAACTGTAGACTTTTAGGATCGTGTTTGTCAAGCAAAGCAATCATGATATGTTGATTTGCTCAATGACTAAGATTCCAGTCCCAATTATGGTGATTAACCAAGAACTACCAGTTTGAGAAATGAGGCCCAGTAACCAAGAACCAAGTTGCTTTTGATAGAAGGTACACAAGTGGAAACAGGACACATATTCAAACATAACATTTCCTAAGAAACAACATGCTATAATATCTTTTCCAAGAAAATAAGTAAATAATGCAATAATATCCAGATTTAGATTAACTAAAAATTGTGATCTGTGTATTATTCTGCTTAGTAATGTATGCATTACTATTTATTATTCTGCTTAGTAATATAAGAGAAAAGACTTAGGGAGGTATTGCAGTGTGGGGCCTGGACTTGTACCAGACCTCCCCCACCTCCAGGCAGCTTGTGTTTCACTTAAGGATCACAAAGGATCGTTAAAGGAGGTGATCATGTGAACACCTAGTTTACCAACTGCCATGAGTTACAACCATAATTCTGAGCTCAACTATGGTCATAAGTCGAGGGCTACCTGCAACTGTAACTGATAGATAGAACCTCTCTGTTTACTTTATTCAGGTGGCAATATTAATCAACTAGAAATATCTCTAAAGACTTTGGGCTAGGATTAAGTAATAAAGGGGCAATTATACTACAAATTCCTGCCCAGCCTAGTCCTAATTTATTTACTGCAGGAAATGACCAGGCTGAGTCAAAAGGCGAGGTCAAATGTATAATCAGTCTGGAGTCCCTATGCCCCTGGAAGAGACCTAAGTCCAGCCCACTTGAAGTCCCTTGACTCTTATCTGGCAACAATTTGCTTTAACTGTTAGTAGATCAGATTCTTGTATATAGGTTGCATGGAATAAACTTGCACCACTTTTGAACTCTATCCTGTCACTTTAATTAATTAATGATACTATTTATGGAGCCACTTGTCTTACAACAGTGACTCTGGATGGCATAAAAAATTAAAACCACTATAAGAATATAAATACATAATGCCCTCGTTAAAGCAGGAAGCACCAAAACATAAACCTACAAAGCTCACTTAACTTCCTAGCCAAATGCTCAAGCAGGTTAACTGTCACCAATCCATTAATCCTGGTATTTCTATGGATCCAATCTCTTACCAATATTTGGGGAACTCATGTTAGGTTTTTCTTTCAGTCCTTACCTGTTTGCTCATGCTGCCTATTGCTAATTGTTTCAACCCTCGAATGATGTTTCTTCATGTGTACATTTCTACTACCACTCTGAGAAAATGTCTTCCCACAAATTTGACATTGATGTGGCTTTAGTCCTGAAACAAGGCAGAAAAACATATAAAACAGAAAGATAAATATTTATAATGGGTCAAACAGATTGATATCAGTAAAATTCAGTCAATATAAAGTATTAGCTCTACAGCCAAGTTCAAAACACTGTTTTGCAAGAAAATATTCATAATTTGGGGTTGTGAATCTGTATGATCTGTAATCTTTAATCTACCAAATGTGGTTCTGGACTAGATGAGACTTTACATGTTTGAAGACTGAGTGAGATATAATACAAATAGGCTAGCAAAATTAAAAAGAAAAAGGAGAGACTCTGGAATAGGACCTAGAAATTATACAGCTATGTCCAATAAATACTCTCTGCTCTTTGAATTTCATCTGAAGAAATAAAATGTCCTTACCTGAATGGACAACTAGGTGTTTCCGAAGGCTGGAATATTCAGCAAAGGAACGACCACAGCCCTGGGCCTCACATAAAAAAGGCTTTTCTCCTGTGTTATATCAAATTATAATTAGGTTATTTGCTGCATTTTTTAAAAGACCATGCAAAAGAAAAACAGTAATTTATTTGTATGGATTTTGATAGTGCAGTTTTTCTATCATCTGTGGTATATTGTTACCCAGATCTCTACAATATACACAATGTTCAATTTTTAGTTCTTGGTATATTCTTAAATGAAATCCCATAATCACTCATATATTCAATTCAGAAAGCCTGCACAAAAAGAACACTTGACATGCACAGGAAGATATGTTATGACCACATTACCCTTATCTTCAAAATAGTGCAATATAGTGCATATCTTTCAATAAAGAATTCCTAGGTTGCTTTTAAAATAAGTCTAATTTTCGCAGTAATTCCTTTCCTGATTAATTCACTTTCCCTTTATATATTGCAGCTTGTCACTGCAAACATTCTGATCTTTTCTAATCTACATTATTTCTCACACAAGTCTTTTGAATCTTGCCAGTGAATCTTCCATATCTGCCCACAAAATATGTCTGTTTTCCTTCTATATTTAAAACCATCTTCTCCAGCAAAGTTTCCTCCACTATCGTCTATTTCATCTAAAGATATTCATCACAAAGCCCACTGTTGCTAGGATCAACTTGCAATTTGATTATTAGCTTTTTTTCTCTGAATCTATTTTTAAACCCGCTTAAACTTTCTGTGGGAATGAAAAGAAGAGCCATGTTCACTGATGAGAATATATATCCAAACTTTTATAGCACCTCATAAACATATTCATGAAGAAAAAGTATTTTTCCAGAAAAGATTGAAAGAACATACCAGTGTGAATTCGCAAATGATTCTTTAGATTCCCAGCTGTTGTGAATTGCTTTCCACAGCCTAGTTCAGAGCAAATAAATGGTTTCTCGCCATTGTGTGTTCTCATGTGCACCTTCAATCTTTGTAAGACATAAAAGCTTTTTCCACAATCTTTTGCTGGGCATGTGTAGGAGCGATCATTCCTGGAAAACAGTATTACTCTCACTAATTAATATAAAAAACTAACCAATATTAAAAAGACATTTTTGTTTAAAATATCAAAAAGTTTAAGTTAAACATAGTCAAAGTTAATGGAAAGTAAAGAAGAAATTGTGACTTAAGAAAATAATATTTTATTATATTAAAACTCCTAATACATTTTGAGGAAATATCTCAATAATAATAATAATTTAATTTGTTAAACCGCTCTCTCTCCCCAAAGGGACTCGAGGCACTGCACAGGGAATTAAAAATACATATATAAACAACAAACATTATAATACAATTTAAAATGAATTAAACCTAGACCCTGCGCTAAAATCCCAAACTATCTAAAACTAATACCCTTAAAAATCCCTAATAAAACAGTTTGAAATATTCAGCTAGAGGTAAATGGGTCAATTAACCCAAGCCGGCCAGGCAGAAGAAGTGAGTTTTTAGTTTTTGACGGAAGAAGCGGAGGTCCGTAGTTGTTCTAATTTCGGGGGGAAGGTCGTTCCAGATGGTCGGGCCCACCACAGAGAAGGCCCTTCCCCTGGGCGTCGCCCGCTGGCATAGCCTAGTGGACGGCATCCAGAGAAGTCCCTCTCTGTGGGAGCGAATCGGCCGAAGGGATGTATGGGGCAGGATGCGATCCCGCAAATAGCTAGGTCCCGAGCCATGGAGCGCTTTAAAGATGATAATCAACACCTTGAAGCGCACCCGAAAGACAACAGGCAGCCAGTGCAGCTCACGCAGGAGTGGTGTTACATGGGCAAACCTAGAGGTTCCCATAACTGCCCGCGCGGCCGCATTCTGGACAAGCTGCAGTCTTCGGGTGCACCTCAAGGGGAGCCCCATGTAGAGAGAATTGCAGTAGTCCAGTCGGGATGTCACGAGTGCATGAGTGACTGCAAAGGACAGCCCAGTCCAATAGGGGACGCAACTGGCGAACCAGGCGAACCAGGTAAAACGCCCTCCTGGCTACGGCCATCACTTGATCTTCCATGGACAGCCATGCATCAAGGAGGACGCCCAAGTTGCGTGCCCCATACACAGGGGTTAGATGTTCGCCCTCTATGGCCAGTGATGGAGTCAACTGGTTGTACCGGGATGCCGGGAACCACAGCCACTTGGTCTTGGACGGGTTGACTCTGAGTCTGTTCCTTCCCATCCAGGCCCGCACGGCTTCCAGACACCGGCACATCACCTTGACAGCATCATTGGGGTGGTTTGGGGTAGATACATACAGCTGCGTGTCGTCAGCGTAGAGATGGTACTCTACCCCAAAACCACGGATGATCTCACCCAGCGGCTTCATATATGTGTTGAACAGGAGTAGCGAGAGGACCGACCCCTGAGGCACCCCACAAGTAAGGGGTCTCGAGGTCGACCACTGCCCTCCTGCCAACAAAAATTGCGATCGACCGGAGAGGTAGGAGAACCACCGCAACACGGTGCCACTCACCCCCAACCCCTCCAGCCGATGCAATAGGATACCATGGTCGATGGTATCAAAAGCCGCCGAGAGGTCTAATAGGACCAGGATGGAGGAACAACCCCCATCTCGGGCCCTCCAGAGATCATCCACCAACGCGACCAATGCCGTCTCGGTGCTGTGCCCGGGCCGGAAGCCGGACTGGCGCGGGTCCAGATAATCAATTTCCTCCAGGTGACGGGGGAACTGTTGTGCCACCACACTCTCTACAATCTTCGCCAAAAAATGAAGGTTGGAGACCGGACGGTAATTTACCAACAATGCTGGGTCCAGGGAGGGCTTCTTGAGGAGGGGTCTCACCACCGCCTCTTTCAAGACGGTAGGCAAGAACCCCTCACCCAAAGACGCATTCATTACCTCCTGGAGCCAGCCTCGTGTCACCTCCCAGGATGCCAGTACAAGCCAGGAGGGACACGGGTCCAATAAACATGTGGTAGCTCGCAGTCGCCCACGTAACCTGTCCATATCCTCGGAAGTAACAGAGTCAAACTCCTCACACAAAACTGTCTCAAGATCTGCCTCGGGGCATCCCACTGGACCACTTTCGGTGGAGGCCAACTCGCTCCGAATCTGAGCGATTTTATCCTGCAGATATTCCCCAAATTCCTCTGCTCTACCCTGCAAAAGGGTTTCCCGCGTCCTCTGTTGAAGGAGGGAGCGGATCACCCTAAACAGGGCGGCAGCGCGGTTATCTGCGGATGCGATGAGAGTGGCACAATGATGACATTTAGCCACTCTCAACGCCACAAGGTAAGTCCTTAAATGGGCTCTCACCTGTGTTCGGTCAGATTCAGACCGTGTGGATCTCCATCTCCTCTCTAGGCGTCTTTTGTGGCGTTTCATCACCCTCAGCTCCTCGGTGAACCAAGGAGCCTGGGTCGCTCATCGCCACAGGAGAGGCCGCAAGGGCGCGACCCGATCCAAGGCCCCCATGGCCGCAGTATTCCACGCGGCCACCAGGTCCTCCATCGGGGCGCGGGTCAAGGACACAGGTAGTGGCCCAAGCTCCGTCTGGAACCTATCCGGGTCCCATCAGGCGCCTGAGGCGGAACCATTTAGGTGATTCAGGTTCCGCCTCCTCGCGGTGGGGTGTAGCGATTGGAAAGTCGAGCCGGAGAAGTGAGTGATCTGACCATGACAGGGGTATAATGGCTACGTCCCCTATACCCAGATCACTCTTCCACTGACCAGAGACAAAAATTAAATCCAGTGTGTGTCCTCCCTCGTGTGTGGGGCCCTGAATTACTTGGGTCAGGTCCATGGCCGTCATGGAGGCCATGAACTCCCGAGCTACCTCTGATGATTCGCCCACAGATGGCAGGTTGAAGTCCCCCATGGCAGGTTGAAGTCCCCCATGACTACCAGTCTGGGGGTCTCAACTGCCATCTCGGCGATCACCTCGAGGAGCTCGGGCAGGGCTACTGACACGTAGCAGGGAGCCAGGTACACAATCAGCACGCCCAACTGCCTCCTTGGGCCCCACTTCACGCAGAGGGACTCACAGCCGGTGGTCTGTGGTACAGTGGTCTCTCTCGGCTCAAGACCTTCCCTAACAATAACCGCTACCCCTCCACCCCTGCCTAGGGCCCGTGGCTGATGAAAAGCGCGTTAACCTGGCGGGCACATTTCTACGAGGGGAAGTCCTCCCTCGTGGCCCAGCCAGGTCTCTGCAATTCCCACCAGGTCCAGCTCCCCCTCCGACACAAGGTCGTGGATGAGGGGGGCTTTGCTGACCACGGACCTGGCATTGCAAAGCATCAGCCTCGGGCCCTGGCTCTGTAATCCCTGACCACCTAGCCTGCAGAGGTTGTGGCATCTGACAGCTTGTAGGCATCGGTCTTGTGCCCCCAACCGGGAAAGAAAAACGTGTCTCCCATCGCACCTGCCCCTCCCTACGACCATCTTGATGGGTAGACCCTCAATGGAAACGACTTGTGTCGTTTAAAGATTAAAAAACAATTAAACAATATATTCACAACATCTGAAATAAGTTATAACTGTAAAGCACACATAAAACACCGATTAATACATATAGAACAAACACAAATGTATGTAGCTCAAAAGAAAGGCAGGACAATATTTTCAAAAATGAAACAATCATTCATTGAAATTGCAACCTAAAGAAACATTACGTGTTAAGTTCTAGAAAATGGAAAGAAATCCAGATGCCCTCAGAGAGTCCTAATCAGTGAAGATGTTAAAGGAGTTCTTCCTATTGACAATGTTATTTCAATTGCTTTTCTAGTCATTTGAGGAAGGGGATCGGAATCCCTTGAAATGTATTCAGTTTTGCTATCATAAAGGGCATATTGTTTTACAATTGCCTGTCTTTCCACTCGTTTGGCTGATAGGTTTCCTGTTGGGCATACATATAATAAAAGCAATACTAGTCTTATTCAGGCCAATCAATTACAAATCAAAGCAGCTGCCACTTCTTTCAAATCTAAGCTAATATTTAAAAAATGATCTGGATGAGTTTACAAAATAGAGATTAGCTCTCTTAATTTGACCAACTCTCCCCAAATTTAAAATGAATTGTTCTAAAGGAGAAATCAGTTATATGCTGGATTAATATATATAAAACATATGGAATCCAGATAAACTTCAGGTTAAGCAAGTCTATATACCTGTGGGTTTTTAGATGATATTTGAAGTGAGTTGGCCATACAAATGTTCGATCACAGCCTTCAACAGTGCACTGCAATTTTTTTTCTACCCGGGGTAGGTGAGGAATGGGGCTTGATTCCTTCGGCTGTGATTCTCCTGAACAAACATGAACATTTTCTCCTGGAAAGAAAAACCCTGCAATTAGACAACATCTACAAATAAAAAATATTGAGTGACGCAAGCCAGTGAAATTAGATATATTTTTTAATGCCAAGTCTGTTCTCTATTGCTTTTCTCTAGATTTCTAGATAATAACATTCCAATTTTTTTTGAAGAAATGTAACATTTGCTATATTTTCAGGAGCAGTGTTACAAAGAAATATTAATTAAAAAATAAATATGAGTAATTGTTATACAGCACGGGTGTCAAACTCAATGCGTCACATGACGTTTCACAACCTTTTTCTCCTTTGTGGAGGTAGGGTGGGCGTGGCCTGTGTGTGACGCATCCGGCCTGCAAGACACCAGTTTGACACCCATGTTCTACAGAAAGTATCTTGAACTGCTTTAATTTGTATTTTTGCAAAGAGAATAATAAAAATAACAACTTACCATTATTGCTTGCTTTGGCATTCTTAGCGAGCTGTGCTCGAGTGGCAGCAATCAAACTATCATGAGCCAGTTCTTGTACACGTAAAAACCATGGGGTACTGCTGTCTGTATTATTATTTGCAAAGAAATTGTTCCCAGAATCGACTGCTCCATCCTGGACAAATACCAGGTGTTCTGAAGAAGATCCAAGGCCTAGAGAAGAAGTTATCTTAAGCAATAAGCAACATAAGCCAAATTACTTGTTACCATTTAGACTTATACACTGCTCCACAGTGCTTTATGTGAAAAAAACTTCACCATACTTTTCAAAGCAGTGAATCTCAAATATTATATCTTGTTTCTTAATAGTAGAAACTAATCTACCTGCATGATAATTACCTGTCCGTGTTAAATTGAGGAGAATAAAGGAAGTGTTATCACCAGGCTGAAGATCTTGCAATAAGGTAGAAGTATCAGAACTTGGAAGAAGGTCAGGTGGTTTCTGTACTGTTTGTGCCCTTGTCTCCTCACCATCAGGGCCAACATTTACTTGGAGACTTCGCAGAACAGCCGAAGAAGAAGCATGCTTGGAAGAATGAATATGGTTTGGGGAATCATCTGAAAGTTTAAAAAGCATTGAACTTAGAGCCATCAGTACATCTATATAAATAAAAAATGTAAAATAGTTTGTGCAAAGCCGCTAATCTCAGAAAGTATTGCACTGATCGGCACCAAAAAGTACTGCACTGATCGGCACCAAAAAGTACTGCACTGATCGATAGGTAGGTAGGTAGGTAGGTAGGTAGGTAGGTAGAGGGATAAAGAGAGATAGGGAAAAATACAGTAGGTAGGTAGGTAGGTAGGTAGGTAGGTAGGTAGGTAGGTAGGTAGGGGGATAAAGAGAGAGAGAAAAATACAGTATGTAGGTAGGTAGAGGGATAAAAAGAGAGAGGGAAAATACAGTAGTTAGGTAGGTAGGTAGGTAGGTAGGTAGGTAGGTAGGTAGAGGGATAGAGAGAGAGGGAGAAATACGGTCGGTCGGTAGGTAGGTAGGTAGGTAGGTAGGTAGGTAGGTGGATAGAGATAGGGAGGGAAAAATACAGTAGGCAGGTAGGTAGGTAGAGGGATAGAGAGAGGGAGAAATACAGTAGGTAGGTAGGTAGAGGGATAGATAGAGGGAGAAATATGGTAGGTATGTAGGTAGGTAGAGGGAGAGAGGAAGAAATACAGTAGGTAGGTAGGTTGGGGGGTTATACGGTGGTTGTGTGTACGTGTTTGTGTGTGCAGGTGTACATCTACACACAGATTGGTTGGTCATTTAACCAGACTGGGCCACAGCAATGCGTGGCCGGGTACAGCTAGTTTATTATAAAATCAATGTTAAAGCCAGTGTCCTTGGGATCACACACACTATTAATTATGTTAAAATATGCCATTTTCTCTTATGACATATGCATCTTATTTATCAAATTTCTACATTTCAACAGACTCTAAGAGGTTTAAATACAATAAAGCAAAAATACTGAGATGTCATTAAAACCATAAAACATACAATACCAATATGAAAACACATCATGAACCAAATATCCTCTAGAAGAATTTGGTCCTAACATTTTTGAAACATAGCCAAAAGAGAGGGGAATATTATCATGCAGGGGAATATTATACGGGTCACTACTAGCAGCAGCAAGAAATGTTTTGAGCATTGGCCTTTCTTTCTATTTCTCCTCTAACAAACTTATAATGGTTGAGCCAGATCTTGAAAATCAATGCACTCCTGGCATCAAGCCATAAAGGCCTTCCAAGGTTAATACCAGCATTTTAAAGTGCACCAAGAGTTATGGCCACCGACGCAGGACTTGTAATACAGCTGTCTCTGGGCAATACTAACAATACTGTTCTAACCCAAGAGGAGCCCGTGCCGCGTTGATACAACACGGGGTCTTGGCGTTCCAAGACCTCCGTTGATACTTTTGACACTGATTGGTCCACTCGGACCTAAACCGTCTCAGAGGGACGGCGATTAGGAAGACAAAGCCTTGCTGGTCACAGGGACATCGCAAAGCCCGTTTCATCCAAGGGGAGTGCTTCTGCTAGGCGGCAAACAGACAGCCCCTAGGCTGACAAACACGGGGCGGCTCTGGAAGGAAGCTGTAAGAGAAAGTGGGTCCATCTGGAAAGGTATTTTTCTTTTTTAAAAAAAATATTCTGCCTAAAGAAACTTTTTTTCTTTAAGTAAAACCAAATCCTTTAAGCAAAATAATTAAGCGGCAGAATCAACCTACTTTGGATTGATCTGAAAAGTTTTTTGTTTTTTTCCCCTTGTAATTGTGGATTGAAACGCTTGTATCCGGGTTTTTTCTCTCTCTCTTTCTGAAAGTGAATGGATTATTTTTTCCTCTTCTTTTCTTGGCTACTTTATTTTTGGAGCCTTGGATTAAAGCCTTACTTTTATTTTTATAATTCATCTTATGTCTTGCTACTAAAATTCCAATAAGAACTTTATTTTTTTCTTCTTTCTTATGACAAAGAGAGACACATTAGAAAGTGAAAAGTAGCAACACTGCCACTGGAGGTTAGAGGCTGAACCTGTGCTGACAACATATTTTTTCTTTTTGACTGCTGATCACTGGGAGGAAGGGCTTATAGTCTGTTTATAGAACTGATAAAGACTCAATGGCATGAACTGTTTTTTACAGGTGCCCTTTGAAAATTGTTTAGTTAAAGGAAAGAACCCTTCCCCATTGAAGAGCACAACAAAACCAGTGACATAAATTAATCTGAAAAGAAGAGATAAAATAGACCGTTGACCAGGGTGGAAGTGGGGATTAATTCATATTTTTTTTGGCAACATGATTCAATACCCAGATGAGGACACTTTGAAATACCAAAATTTATTGGCTGGAATTTTAAACCTTTTGGAAGGATATAGAAGAATAGATGAGAAACTGGGAAATCTGGTTCTTATAGCAACAAAACATGAAGAGTTGGAGGTCCCAAAAATCAAAGAGAAGGAAGGAAATGTAGAAGATAAAGAGATACCTCTCTCAGTTGAAGATAAAGATAACAGAGGACTTTGCTAATGGGTCAAAAGTGGGAAAAAGCAGAAAGATGGGAATTTTGAAAAGGGAACCTAAAGAATTCGAACTCCACCTCGCTCTCCAAGAAGAAGAGGGAGACATGATAGAGGGAGACATGATAGCAGTGTTCCAATATAAGAGGGGAAAAAAGAACTGATAATGGATGTAAGAGGAGAAACTCTTCCAGAAACACGTTTGATAACCAAATATAGACAACTTTTAACGACAGAAAGGGCAACGACACTACTTGACAGTTGCTTTGAATAGTAAAGTGCTGAAAGACAGTTATAAGAATTTCATAAAGAACCAAAAAAAAGTGAGCTACAAATGGCAAGAGAGATGCGACTGTTTCGCTACTGGAAAGACACTGGTTGATATTGAAAGCTGATAATAAAAGATCAGTCACCCCTGATGATTAATAAGTAGAAACCTAGCAATTTTATAGACTGTTTTAGGTGTCTTTGGAAGGATTGTTAGTTAATAAATCTAATTAGAATAAGAACAATGAAATAATAATGGACATAGCTTAATGATATATGATATATGAGTGTGTGTGTGTGTGTGTGTGTGTGTGTGTTAGTTTTTTTTAAAATCTAAAACATATCTAAAAAAATTTACACAACGTAACTCATGGTTCTCTGTCTAGATGGACTCTGGTGATGAGCCGAAAGGCAGAGAGGGAAACAGTATGTCTCTTCCCTTAATGGGGCTCTAACAGGAAGTTGTGAAAACAATTATCTATCTATCTATCTATCTATCTATCTATCTATCTATCTATCTATCTATCTATCTATCTATCTATCTTAGTTTTTATGAGCTGATCAATAAATTTAAATTTGAGAAACCAAGATAGATCTATTTCGAGCTTATTAGCTCTCATCAGTTGGCCATACCCTTTACTAGGATATATATATATATATGTTTTTTAGTTAATCATCCAGGAATGTTAAAGGATATTGTTTATTAAAAAGTGGGGCGCGTAGGAAAAAAGTTATTTTATTCTTAGGTAGAACATGTTTATAAAGTATAAGATTATTGGAGGTTTCTTGAAATAGTCAATGAATGCCATTCTGTGGCTGTTTATGAGTGTGAATTATCAGAGGGAAAAGCACGTTTATATAAATGTGGTTAAAGGAGAACTTTGTATGGGGATATTAAGACATAGAATGAATTTTTGATTTAATGTGTGTAATTTAATATGAATAATGATGATGGAAGAAATGCACGAGAGCTATATGTAACCAATTGACACGCTTTCTTCAGGATGTAATGAAGGATGATTTTTTCTTTAAAAAAAAAAGTAATACAGCTGTCTCTGGGTAATACTAACAATACTGTTCTAACCCAAGCTTCCTATGATTCTTAAAGTCAGTGCCATTGCAGTAGTCTAGACATAAGATAATAAAGGCATGAGTTACAGTCACAAGGTCCTCTTATCCAAGAGAAGCCGGGACTGATGCATCATTCAAAGCTGGATTAACCATAACTTTACAGCCCACTCCCCCATCCAAAAAAAAAAAAAAAGCTCCATCTGCTGCTATAGCAATTGCCACAAGTCCAGAAGGATCCCTAAGTTAAGGACCAGTAATAAATAATCACTGGAATCAGAAGAAAACCCCAATGTGCAAACAACATTCCCATTTTGCTAGACTTCAATTTCAACTTGTTGTCTCTCATCCAGACATCACAGCCTGCAGGTGCTGAGGCAGGATTTCAGTGGCATCCTCAGCAGAACCTGGACTTGTGATGGAACGTAAAATATAACTGGCATACCGGATCTCAAATCATCAGAGGATCTCTCCAACAGCTTCTTGCAGATATTCCTTCCATTCAAGGAAGCTGAATTTCCATTTATACAGCATATTATAAAAATGTTTTGCAACAAAACAGTCTAATCACAATAGGTTTCTTCAAAAGTACAGTATCCTCCAAAGGTGTGACACAATGCAAAATATTTTTTGAATTTGTCTGATTTCAGCTTTTACCTGGCAATATCAACCTGTTGCATTGTGGGGATTCTGTAACGGGAAGAAGAGATAGACAGGTAATATTTTTAGGTTCTGATTCCACAAGCCCCTGTCCTAGTGGGATAGATGTGTTCTGAACAAACTGAACCAGCAACTGAAAAAACAATACAAAACAAAGATGTTAAGGTAGAAGTAAATGAAGTAATAACATGTTTTTATGTAATACAAACTCTGTTGTTCATCAACATTAATTGCAAAAGATAGTAAAACAGGAATACTTTATCAAATATATCTGCATAATTACTTCATAAAGACAGAAAAATGTAGCATTTAATCATTCAAAGATGAACCAATAACTAAAAACATGAACATTCTACAAATGCAAGTATTAACTATTAAAATTCTGACATTTTACTGTTCTGCTAAACAATGCATGATAACAGCACTAGATATTGCAAGTCTTGTTCTCTGGCTATATTTACTATCAACCTTACCTTTTTATTGTGTAAGAACCATTATTGAATTTTAATGAACAGCTGTAGTATATAATGCAATCTACATGACTTACCCAATCGTTTTTGTGGGATTGTAATCATAATGGAACCCAAGTAACACATGATGTGCTTAAGCAACATATCATTACAAAATAAAAAGTGTCACTTTTTTGCTTTTTGTATTGGAGATACGCACTATATATAAATAAGTGGTAAACTCTAGCTATATTGTATTACTCTCTGCAATCACTTTGTATCATTTAATGCTTCATTTTGTATACTTTTGTTTTTAATGATTCAATATTTTTTTTAAAAAAAGTGTCAGCTATGGAGAGCCCACTAAACATTAGCAAGGAGCAATGCAGGTTATAGAAATATAGAAGCAACTATATACTGAATCAAATTCAGTACTGCTAACAGTTCCAACAATAGCTCCTCCAGAGTACACCCAGAAATACTTGCAGCACAACAGAAAGAAAATATCAGTGTCTGAATTAGTCTGGTCTGAACCACAACAATAGAAACCATCCCTTAATCTGATATTTGGCATGGAAGGGATGATGCCACAGACGTTCATACCAACTAGCAACTTTGTAGAAGGAAGTATTGGAGAATAGGAGGAATTTTGCTGCAAAGATAATATATAGTGAATATATTTAATTGGACAAAACACAAAAAAGTTGAACCCAGGTGTTGTTTACTAGTGTTGTTTTGGAAGAAATCCTACAGAATACAATTAACTTCCTACTTTTATTTCTTATAAAAGACATTTTATTTCTTATAAAATCCCTCAGCAGTAGTTGTAAAAACTAAGAAAAAAAATCAATTCTCAGTACAACCTGTCCAAATATTATCCTCAGACATATTAAAGAAAAATTCATAATACAAGAGTTTTAACACCTTGCCTTCAGCACTGAACATTTTAATCTCCAGTATGTATGTTTTACATTATGCATTTTAAGCTCCTTTCTACAAAGCCCATCATATACTGTTAATAGTTTCAGAAACTCTTAATGCAACAATTTGCCAAAATGCCAGTTCATTACTCAAGCTCTATAGAAAAACAATAATCCATGGAAAGAAAAGTATTTTGCATCTGGCACCAAGAACAACTTTCTAATAAAGGTCTGATGTATAATTCTACATGAATTTATTTAGGGATTTTTCCCATTATATTCTTTGGAGATTATTTCTTAGTAAATGTACCACTCTACTGACTTCTTATAACAACATACTTTTAAATGACATTTTATAGATATAGTTGGTCGAGTAATGGAGTATAACACTGTACAAACATGTAAAGTATATCAATGACCAAGAATGAAAATCTGGTGCTAACCTCTGGTTTAGACTCTAACTCATCTGATAACATCGATTCAAGTTTCCAACTCCCAAAGTAGATCTAGGTAAGGCATACGTTTAGAAAATCAACATGAACACTTTATACTGTGTGAGGGTCATCTAAACAGAGAAGATAACAGAGAATAATTCAACGTAACCTGAAAAAAAGAAGGAAAATTAACTAATTATACAAAAGGTATCTAGTACTCCATTATATTATTATATTAATTATAAAGGATTGACATGTATACTCTGCATAATTGCACTGGTTTTCTTATTATAAAACTGTATCTATTTCTACACTGTACACTTTTAACTAGAATCAAGATCCAGATAAAATTTTCTCTCCCAGAGATAAATATTTTCTGTACAACGGTTCACTTTAGGATTTTGAATACATTTACGTGCTCCTATCTAATTTATAAAATAGTCATTTTAAGGGATTAGAGGTTTTTCTGAAAACCAAACATTAAGAAACAGATTTTAAGATACTAAAGTAAGTTCATTCTCCCTTGTTTCCCATTTATAGTTAGAAGCCTCAGTCAGTATGGCATCACAGTTTTCTATATTTAAAACTATACTAAAACCATTCAAGGACTACCAACCATCTTCAGTTAAGTTCTCTGCATGTCCCTAATAAAGATTATTGCTAGGCTTAAAATGGCCTCAGCAACATGCCACTTATAAATGTTATGGTAATGACCATGCTTTATTTAGTTTCCCTCTCCCCCACCCCTTTCACTATATTACAATTAATTACATTCCATACAGCATCTACAGATCTGATATTAAAACTGGGACCACAAAATAAAATTGTAACTGGATAAGAGAACAAAGGATTGAGTTTGATTGCTAATAGTAGCAAATATCACCAGCAATTTATTTTCATGAACCAGAGAATTATTAAAAGAATCCTGGGCAGATTTAATCGGTACAGGATATTCTTTTATTAAATACTAAAACTCAGTGATCTAAAAATAATCAGATGCAAAAATAAACCCCTACCCCATGCTTGGAATTAAATAATTTTGAGATTTCAGATGCCAGAACTATTCACAATTCTTCCAATCCTGATTGTACAAGATTGATTCATTTCAGCAACATAATTAGAGAAGTGGTTTGGAAAGGGAGGGGTATCATTTTGTTATTTTAAATCTGAAGTATGACATTTTTGATGATTACTACAAACCCCACATTCAGTTTTCCTTTCTGGCTGTATTCTTAACCCTTTCCAACAAATGAAATGAAGTTTTAAGTTTACTTATCTGTGACCTTTCTATTCATGGCCTTATAGTTTCATGGGTGTCTCCAACCACTGACAGATCATAAATTCTTTGGAAAATTAGTCTGACCTTTTCTTTCTACAAAGCACAAGACATTTCCCGGACAGATTATTTTGGTCGCCACTACCCTCGGGGATTTCGGAGCAGGTGACGCCCTGGATCTTTTCTGCCTAAGCAGTTTTAGGCGATTCCTACAAAGACGCAGTTTAGGGATTGCCAAACAGGACGCGCTACTCAACCCCCAGCAAAACGCCTGGCGGCATCTGTCAGTTATTAGGCCGGCTTGAGGATTCGGCAGCCGGTCCACAAAAGGAGCCAAATCCACCCGTACCTACGGTCAAAGTAAACTCGGCGGGCGGTGGGAGGCGAGAAAGTGACCTTCGGTCTCTTGAGACAAGGCCAAGGCCGCCGAGGCCTCTACCACAACACTAAGACCAGCGAAGGAAGAGCAGCTTCTCCCAAGACTGGGTTCCCCAAAAGGAAAAGGAGGGGAACGGGCGCGCTGCCGCGAGAACCTTCCCCCTGCGGCTGTTCTCTCTCGTCCTTTCTCTCCGTGCCGGGAAAGACGCGAAGGAGGGAGCCTAAACTCTCGCCTTTTCCCGGGACAATCGTTTCTTACCGGCATCTCAGGACCGTCCGGATATGACGTGTACAGCAATCGGAAATTCCAGCATCCGCTCTAGGACGAACCATAGAGCGAGGGGAAGACAAAGGTCTAGCTCTAGCGCAGGGTTTCCGAACCTTGGAAAGTTAAAATGTCCGGACTTCAACTCCCAGAATTCCCCTGCCAGCGAATTTTGGGAGTTGAAGTCCGGACATCTTTAAGTTTCCAAGGTTCGGAAACACTGCTCTAGCGCCTCTGACGCACTATCTGAACTAAATGGCTGAAAAATGATTAGGTCAATTGCTGTGCATTGTCTACTTCCGGTTCTTATTGAAGTACCCTGGCTGGCGCGGCAGATGGGATGGAAAAAGCAAGAGAGCAACTTTAGAGACGAGGCAGTAACACAACACCCAGGATCCCGCGTAGATTCCGCTGCAGCTCCCCCGAAATGAAAAATAACGGAGCACGATGTGTGCCCATGGCATTACGTTTGACACTCCGCAGTCAGTTTAGAACCGGAAGTATTAACTAAATCTGCGCTTTATTTTTTAAAAGATGGATTTAGATCGCTGAGTTGATGGCTCTTCACGCCAAGTTGTGCCTGGTTTTTGTGGCACATTGATCAGAAGTATATTTGCCTTTGCAGTTATCCATGTTTTGATATCTACACGCTTAGTATAATGCTAAAATAAATTTTGGGGATAATTCCTTTCTACAGATCTAATTTGTAACTGACCTCTGACTAGGCATATCAGTGGAGCATAGCTATATTTTACAGCACTGGGCCTTATATTTCTTGCCTTTCTTCTGTCTATATTTTCTACTGAACAAACACATAGATCAAAATGTGAGAATAACACTTTACTGCATCTTATAAAGAGGGGTCTGAGCTACCTAAAACTACACTATGAACTGTTAATCAATCAAGACATCTTCTTTTAGCAACAAATTATTTCAGAATTTGTCAAAATTATACAGCATGTAAAGAATAATGACTATATTAATTCTATTGAATATAAGCAACGTGTTTCTTTGAATATGTGAAAATATATGTCATCACTATTTTTCCATTAGAAGTTAGAATACGTAAGTGAATTTAACAAATCTTTAAAATAGTAATTAAATAAGGACAGCTTTTGCATATATTTAATCTGTTAGAGAAGTGGCTTGTTTATTTTCATGCAAAATAATAATCCATATTCATGGAGAAGTTAAATTCTTGAAAAGTGAATTAGCAGATCAAAATGGAACAATCCCAATATTTTCCTATATTTAGGAACGTGATATTGTTGGGAGCAAATATTAGATGGTCATTCCATCGCATAATCATGAAAGAAAATAGACAATTTGTAATTTTATAAAATAAACTGCTTTTGTTGATTTTAGTAACGTTTTATGTTTCATCTTTCCCTGGGGAGAAAATCATCAGACTTCTCTTAAATAATTATCTCTATTCATTCCTGCCAGACAGATGCCTCATTCTGATTTTGATAAAAGCCCAATGTAGCTTTTAAAGCAGAGTATTACAACTAATATACAGCTCCAATTCATTGTCATTCTGCATAGAAAGTTGGTCTGTTAAGCAACTGTAGGATGACAGATTGTACCTGACCATCCTTTTGCTCCTCACTTCCAGATTTCCCTTATAAAACAAAATTAACACCTACTGACAAGTATTTTTGGCTATGAGAAAAATGCCGTATTTCTATTACAATATACCATTTTAGTAAACCAATTCAGACGTCGGCCAAAAGAATGTTTCGTTTTAACAACTCAGCCTCTAGTAATTTGAGCATTGTGAAAAGGTGTCGTATTATTGAACAATTTCCGCCTGTCTGACTTTTAGAAGAAGCATTTTCATTTTTTTATAGAACATTTTTCATTCCCCTCCTTTATATTATTTCCTCGTTCTGCCACCCAGAATTCCAGAGAAATGTCTTTTCCTTTGCTAAGGAGGCTGCTGGCGCTCGGCCCACCGAGACTAGATGATGAAGCTGCGCGACGAGCCACATCGCCTTCCCCCCTTGTCCTTCAGTTGTGCTGAGTCATAAAAGCAACAGCACCCGGCTAACCCCGCCTGCTGGATACATTTTGGTACGCTCCGCCTATCCCTCTTCCTCTCTTCGCCTTCCCTCCACTCCCAGGGCGTTCATGCATTCATCCGTTCATGCCGCCACCCTCATCCGGAATCCGATGGTACGTCCCAGGCTCCCCCTGCGGCCGAGTGCGGTGGTAGGCTCCGGCGGTAGCAGAGTCCCGTCCGGTCCCGCCCCGCCTCCCGCCGCCTTGTCATTGATGTTGTTGTTTTTGTCGCAGGAGCCGGAGGGAAGGCCGGGGCCGGGGCCGGGCTTTGGGCTACGGCCGCCGGCGGCTGGGCCGGCGATGTCGTCGGTGTGCGGGGGGTCGGTGGGCGCCGCCTCCTTGCCCAGCGAGTTGGTGGTTCACATCTTCTCGTTCCTGGCGGCCCCCGACCGACTTCGGGCCTCCGCCGCCTGCTCGCATTGGCGCGAGTGCCTCTTCTACCCGGCGCTGTGGCCCCGGCTGCGCCTCAGCTTGCGCGTCTGCCCGGCGGAGCGCCCGCGCCTCGACTTCTTGATGCGCAAGTGCGGCTGGTTCGTGCGCGAACTCCGCGTCCAGTTCGCCGCTGACAACTATCCCAGCGGCGGCGGCGGCGGCGGCGGCGGAAGCGGGAGTGGGGTCTGCGAGGAAACGGCGGCGGTAACGGCGGCGGCGGTGGCCGAGGGGGAAGCGCCGCTCTGCCCTCGCTGGCTGGAGCTCTTGAGGACCTACCTGGAGCTCGTGCTCTGCGTATTAAGCAGCGTCCGCAACAACAGGTAGGCGCTGAGCCTTTGGGCCGCCAGAGGGACTCCGGGTGGGTGGGGTGGAGTGGGGGGAACAAAGGAGGAGGAGGAGGCCGGGTCTTTATCCCCCCCCCCCTTTCCACCACCCAAACTTTTTGCCCCGCAAGGTTTTCCCTTAAGGGTCGCAGTCCGGGAAAAGTTCTCGGGTGGAGTTCAGACTATGGAGGGAAGCCACTTGTTCAGAGCCGCCTGCCTCCCGCCCAGCGGAGGGAGAGCAGGAAGCGTGGGGAGGGGAGGCGAGCGTGTGGCTGGCTTCGCTAGGGAAACCCGACGTGAAAGAACACTCGCAAAGGAAGGAACACTCGTAGCATGTCGCCAACTGCAGGCGAGATCTCCGCTGGAAACGAGCTGAGCGTTGCTGCTGCTGCTGCTTTCGCTGGGAACTTCGAGTACAGTTGGGGAAGGGGGCTTTGAAGTGTCCTCAAAAAAAAAAAAACGGGCTTCCTTGGGCTCCCTTCTCTATAAGGTGCCTCCGGTCTTGATGAATTGATTGTATATATTTTACCCCAAAGCCTGTGGGTTCTTGATACGTTTACCGATCGTCGGCATTTTAAAATACCTCCCTTTTAAAAGGGAAATAAATATGCACTAATTGGAAGCCAGCATCGGAGCAAGTGGACCATGAGCTGAAAAACACGATGTAGTGTGTTGGTTAAGTATTTACTAGTCTTTTAGCCAAATGAAATATTTCAAAACCTGGAGAAAGTGACTTGAAAGTCTCCATTCTAGTACAGTTTCCAGGTTAGTCATTGCATACATCCTTTAAAGTTTCTTACATTTTTATTTATATAGTGTGTATAATGTAAAGGCTGCCTAACTGCAAACAAAGGACACAACTCAAGAAATAAATGTCCATTGGAGAACCTAAAGCAAAACAACTACAAAGCACTGCAGCCACCTTGGTCTAAAGCCTGGGAGAACAGCCAGGTTTTCAAAGGCTTTGGAACATTATTCTAGTTGAAAACTATATGCATCTTATGGTGGGGAGTGGGGGGGGGGGGGGAGATTTAATATATTATACCAATAGGAAGTGGCTCAACAGTATTCATTTAGGTTACATAAGATGAGAGCTTTTTAAAAGGAAAACCATATCCAGTATGATTTAGTAAAATATAAGCTTGTTTAGGCATTTGTTTTGTATTCATCAAGGAACTCATCAAATAACTCTAAGATTTCTAACCTTTCAAGGTCATAACAAAGGACCCAAATTTATACAGTGATGTTCTAAGGCTATTAACCTATCTTCTTCTTTCCTTCTGTATTTTCATTACTGTTGTATCTCCCTACTTTACTATAAATTAAAATGCCCTTTCAGTAAGATTGTGCTTTTTTTCTTCTTTGTGCTGTGCTTTGTCCCATTTTTCTGTTGGAGATAAAACAAAATCTATTTTGCATAATTAATTAATTTCTGCCATGGAAGTGTAAGTCAATTGTATTACTACCTTTTCCTTGGATTTTATATTTCCTAAATAAAATAAATGGTATAATTGAGCTAATAACTAGGAAACAGCTCTGAATTGTACATTTCTAGCTTTATAGCTCAAGTCCCTTAGGTACTGTGATGCAACAGCTTTTGTCACAAGAGATCATTAGATTTTTCTGTGGTGAAACATTTAAGAGTGACTCAGGAATTTGTGCTCATTGCCCACCAAATTACTTACAGTTTTACTATATGGGTTTTGCGGCTGCTTCACATTTTTATTTTTCACATATTGTGAAAAAGCTGCAGTGAAACCATTCAATTCTGGAGTGAATCCATAAAACAAAGAAGTAAAAAAAAGGTAGAGAAGACCATCAATAATAATAAGCTATCATAAGCAATGCATATAATAATCTTGCAATAAAGCCTATACAAATTGAGAATCTAAAAAAAGTTCAGTTGGCTAATCAAGCCACTTATATTGGGATAAATAATTTGACCAATATAACAGTAATTCCCAGGTCATTGCTGCAAGTAGAAAAACAAAAGAATTTATACAGATCTTTTTTGCTCAAAACTGCTATACCCACCAAATTGTTTTGTATCATTTGTATCTCATGATTAACTTTGATTATTAGCTATGTATCTCTTCATGTGTGCAATTGATCTCTTCAGGTCATGTTTGTTTAGAACATGCTTCCAGCATTATTGAAATACCCTTATCATGGGCAAAATGATTAGTCTATCAAATTCACATACCATTAATTCTGCTGCAACTAATTAAGATTATGGGCGATCTTTGCTGCAGACAGATTGTAAATGCCATCAGATACAGCAGATCTGAATAGGAGTCTAATAATGGATAATAGTATTATTAGCCATATATGCTTATGCAGTAATAAGTTGATTGATGTATCTTTTTTTTAAAATGCTGTATCTTTTACAAAGCGTTAAAAGTACTAGTTTGATTTAAAAAGTAGTGAAGGGTCTACTGACAAATTTTATGTGTCTTTGTAGCCCTCTTCAACTGCAGAGTTTCACAGGTATATATTTACCTTCACAAATACAACACAAATGTATTTCTAAAAAACCCAGAAATTTAAAAGGGGGGAGGGTAAAGCATCTCAGGTCTAAAGTTGGAAAAATAAATAGTTGATGGGGGAATATTGCATACAGTTAATTTCATCTTTTGTCTTTGAAATTTTCTCTTTTCAAAGCTGCTTTTTCCTTATAGAAAGGTGAGATCAGGCCTTTTGTTTATAATGTATACTTATGCCCAAAGATAACTAAACAAGGATAGCTAGTCTAGGTAGTGAACAAAAGAAATGTTGACTGTAACTAATAAACACATGATTCAGGTATCTAATAAGTATAAAGAGATGGTTTTATAAATCTTGAAAATAAGTTTCACTTTTAACTTTTTTTGTGAAATAAGAAATCAACACTTCCCACTATGTATGCCAATTTCAAGTGATTTAATCTACTCTTATTGTAGATAATTTATTGAGAAAAAACATAACAGGAAAACTTTGTTCTGTAACAACAATCCACATACTATTATGAGAAAAATCCTGTGGAATGTGATAAATCTCTGTAAATAACATAAGATTGCACCTTATTAAAAGTGATGAGATTGAAAATATTTATCTTATACATATACTATAGCCTTATTTATGTTTGAAGATAGTAGATTAATGAGAAAAAATGAATTTCAATAACTAGAATCAGACTGAAGTGTAACAAAATTGACAAAAGTAAAGGAGCTCTGAATACTTTCTGAATACACTGTATATTGCATAAATATAGAGAGTAGATGAATGGTTAAAAGAGTGTTTTCTTTTCTCCTTTTCTTTCTCTTTTTCTCTCTCTCACTTTCACTTTCTTTTTCTCTTATCTAGGACTTGAACTCATAGTCTCCTTGCCTACTTCACAAACAATTTTACTTGATTTCAGTCATTACTACATCTATTTTTACAGCTGCAAAAATGAATAGATCACAATGTATACTATGAGTGATGGGCCATATTTAATAACTGAGACGTTAATAAAACATCATAGATTGTTTTAAAAAGCATAAAATCAGTAAATTGTTAATTATTAAATAATCAGTGTCAAAAGTAATAGATAAATTATAGTCATTGACAAGAAACAATCTCGCTAGTTATACATTTAAAAAGTTTGCACAAGAAATAGTACTTGCAGACCAAACATCAAATCCAGATTACAAATATAATCACTGGTTCTTAATGTAATTTCAACTCACCTATCCAGATATTTAGATCTTGGGATTATAAATTCTATCAACAGAAAAAAAGCTTCCACAGAACCTTCCTCTGGTTATGTGCCAAAGTAATCGATTTTTTTTTACAGAAGCCAAGTTACAAGGGAATCTAGTGAGCAGCTAAAGTGTGAGGAGAAGGGGCTCTCCCCAAGTGTGCCAATTGTGCTAGAGGAAAAAGGATGAAAGCTTTGTTGCTCCTTGCTCCTATAAAAGTAAACCAGTTAGCCCTTTTCTATCATTGCTTTACTAAAAATCTAGTTCCTGTTAGAAAACATTCTGACCCAAGAATTAACAGGCTATATTTCATTGTTTACATTAAAATAAACAGAGCAGAATTGATTTTGTGAAAGACAAAATGAAATAGAACTTCAAGAAATTCCAGATATTGCTCTAATTCTTTATCTTAAATTGGAAACAATTTCTTATTCTAGTGTTAATATCCAACATTTTTAAAAGTTGCTTTTCAGTCAGAGTACTTTTACAGCTGATGTTTAATTAGCATATATATCTCAGGATTTAAAAATCTCCTGCATTCACATAATCTAGCTCCTAGTTTCCTATTTCTGTTACCTTAGGAACTGCAGAATTCTGGATATGGGGTGACCTGAAATTGGCCTAATATGCCTTGAGTGGCTTTTTTATACATTTTATTAGAAGTCCTACTTAGGCTTTTGGAATTCTGTTTGAAATAAATATCACTCACACACACACACACACACACACACACACACACTCTATTGTGATCTAGCTAACAGCCAACCATGCCAGCACATAATTGCATCTTCTATCAGACTGGAAGAGTACAGTAAATTAAGTGCATTAAACTAAAGGATTCTGTATCTTGCGATATTTTAGAATTATACAGCAAGAGTATTTTAATCTATTATAACATTCTTAACTCTTTAGTATTATAGTCAGGATACATGATTGCCTGTGGATTAATTTTTACAATACTAATCCTTAACAAAAAAGAAAACGTAATTAAAGTAAGAAAATTTCTGTTGTTAAGAATTTCTGAAAATTAAAATAGCTAAGGAAATGAGATTATTTTTCTACACTTGCCTTCATTACTATTTTTGTTTGTGTATCAATTTTGTCCATTGCTATTATATTTATTTCTGCTTGGAATTTTTTTCACATTTTGAAGAAAGCAAATTTGGGAAAAACAATCAATAAATCTTTGCATCATATACAATAAACTTCCACTAGTTATAAAAGCTTTCTAAAGAATATTTTCCGCACACAACCCCTGGCCCAAATGAGGAAAACTATTTGCAGCAGTTGGCTTCTCAATTCCAGAGTATAAAATACGTCATAAATTGGATGACTGTGTCATATCATTAACTCTGCAGTCAATAGTAAATGAACCACTCAGTATTAAAATAGAACCACAATTTTTTTTAACCTTTCTAACCTTAGTTAACCCTACTGTGCCTGGCTTTTCTTTATAATGTATAACATAATGTTGAATAAAGATTGAAAATAGTGATGTTCTGAAATTGGATGGACTGTAAGTTACGTTGTACTTTTACTTTATGGAAATGTGTACAACTTTCAGATGACAGTGCTGTTTTTCTAGAATCTACTGTACCTGAGGCAAGAAATGCTAGTCTGCAGAGCTAAAAATAGTGATAGTGCTTACTGTTCTTAGATGCTAGCTGTTGCTTCTAATTAAAATATTCACATCTGAAGCTCAGTTTTCTACATGAGCATATACATCAGATATTAAAGCTGGCCCATTAAAATGTTTGGAAAGCAATTTATATATTTTAAGACTATATGATGTGTTCAACATATTGTCATGATTTGGACATGGATTTATTTGCAAAATGTGCATGTCTTTGAATCTTTGTTTTTATGCAATCATTGGGAAAATTGAATAGAGGTTTAAATAGAGCAGTTCTGAATAATGTGTAACCCTTCCATTGTTGATAAACTTTAAACCCCAATCAGTCCTAACATAGCTAGTAATGAAGGGTTATTTATATACTACCAAAATTTTCATTCATATTAATATTATAGTTCCTGACTATAAAACAGTTTGTGACATACCGTAATACAAAACAACGTTAAAAAATCCTATGCTAATATTGACTGTCATATAAAGCTCATTATGAGCTATTTTCAAGGCAGATAAATCTCTAATGTTTCCCAGTTTTTCCAATGAAAGTAATTCTTTAGAAACTGTCCTTAGGAAAGTTTTGAGGAATCTGGTAAGAAAATATCTGTGAAAGATGACGCAACTCATCACAGGTTGCCTAAGTATCTACATACTATTAAAACTCTGATTCCTCTGACCTTTAACTGAGTAAAACATGTACCATAGAGCAAAACATTTGAATCAAGTTACCCCAAATGGGCTAATTTATAAAATGAGTCCAAAATGTGGGACACATTACTCTAATGGAATTGAAGTTTGACCTATTTTTTTATGATGAAGCATTTTATGATACAATACAAATGTCATAAAAGATTTCCTATGATGCTTGAGTGTGCCATCATGGGCTACTTTCAAGTGGGATGCATCTCTGAATATCTCCCTGAATTTTGAAGAACTTTTCAACTACATTAAAAGCTCTGCTATTGTTGAAGGCATTGAAGAATTTGGGGAAATCGTGGCTGCTTCAGTGCTGACAGGTTGCTGCTGCTTCAGCTCTGCCAAGATGCTGCTGCTTCAGTTCAGTTCAGCCAAGATGCTGCTGCAATCACATGATGCTCGTTTTGAATGTTCCCTGACAGTTTCCTAGCCACTCTTACAATCCCTTGCTCCCTCCTCCATCCAACAACAGCCTACCTGCTGGAAATCTGTAATAGGATTTCCACAACATATAAATGCTTCTGGATTGGGTGTTTTAATTGTTTCCACAGATCCTAACGATAATTCAGTGGCAAGCCTACCAACAAAAACTGATTGTACTTGCCAGACAGAGGAGAACTAGTATATTTTCCTAAGACTTACTATGGATGATTGTCTGTGCCTGTGTGATATTATCTTGCATTTGATGAGAAGAATAGTGCAGTGGGTATGACTTGAGAGTTTAGTTGCTACTCCAAAAAGGTTACTTATCTGCAAAGTTTCATTATTTTTTCAATAGAAAAGAGTATATGTAGCTCAGGATTGAACTTGATTTTTATTACCTAACTTAAGAATTTGATTTTATTACTTAACTAGGTAACATAATTGCCAGTAAGTTTGCTCCCTGTTTGTATTCAGTAGCTTTCCCTGCCAGTATTAGTAGGAATGTAGCTTTTTTATTAGTAGTTCCTTGATTAAGATACTGTTTTCTGCTTGAGTGTTTGTCTGGTGTTGATCTGTTTATCTGGTTGCTGGTTGCTAAAGAAGATCTGATCTGATCTTTTTGTTTCTTTTGAATGGTGTGTAAATGTAGTTTATCTCTACGTATCTGTTGATGACTGATTTGTCCGAGTGCCAAGCTTCCAGGAATTCCCTCAAATGTTTGGATTTATCTTGGTCTAGGATGTTCATAGTTTCCCAGTTGAAACTATGGTTGAATATATGCATGTGTCATTGAGATTAAGGAGTGTTCATCATTTAATTATTTTATAATCAAATGGATTTCTACTCCTTCCTTTCTCCTTCCCTGTCCACTTCTCTTTTTCCTGTACCTTATTTGTACCCAATTTGTTTCTCCCTTTTTATCTTTCTGTGACAGTGCAGCTAAATTCATCTCTTATTTTTAGTTGTTTCAGCTTGAAAAGGAAGAAAGTGTAGGTGTCAGAATGGTTTTGTGTAAGCAAGAGAACTACCATATTCTATTTGCAAATTGAGATAAAATAATTTTATAAATGTAGCTTCTTATTTTAAGGCAGTTAATTGTAATTAGTAATTTAATTATTATCTACTAATATATATAAATCTATGAAAGTGCGTGCACACACACACGCACACTCATATTGTTTTCGTAGATTTTCACGGGTGTAGGTATGCTGGTCTTGTTGTATTTGGGTCTTTTCCCATGTAAGATTGAGATTGTTTTGGCGAAGTCTCACTCACCATCTTCAGGCTGATGTTTCCAGCTTCGGAACTGCCATCTAAAGAAACGTTGCTAAGACAATCTCAATCTTACATGGGAAAAGACCCAAGTACAACAAGACCAGCATATATGTGTGTGCATGCATGAGTTCATGTGTATGCCAGATGGAAGGGCCAGAACAAATATGTGTGTGTGTGTTCTGGCCCTTCCATCTGGCACACACATGCACTCATGCATACACACATATACACTTTGGTCGGCCAGCCCCAGCTGAAACCAGTGGTGGATTTCACCTACATTTACCGCAATGAATGCATTCATATTCTACGTAGTCATTCTCTGAATCCAAGGGTATCCTTTTGAGCTTTTTGATTTAACTTATCTGAATCTTTAAAAACTTTTCTAGATAATTTAGTTCACATACTGCACTGTTTCAATGTGTTTTTACAATTAAAAATTGCTATATTTATAATTTACAGCATAGAAACCAAAGTTGTATCTGGAAGAAAAAATCCTTTTCAAAAGCTGATAAAGATTAGCCAGTCCATCATGATTATGAATGATGCTAGATAAGATTTGCCAAAATTGATCCACAGCTTCATTGTTATAGTAGTTTTTAATAATAGGGTGTGGCAATCTGCAAAAGTGATCGAAAGAAATAACTGCTAAAATAGTATTTCTCACTTATTTTGAATTAATTTCATTTTGTGTATCAAATAGGCTCTTTGGGGAAAAGTCTGCCATTTTCAATGTGTTCTGCTAGAGACAAATAGGCATAGGAAACAAATAGCAGTAACACTCCCATTACCATAGTTTGTTGGTATAATTTTTGTTGTTGTTTACATCCAGTCTTTCTGTAGGAATGGAAGGTGGTATACATAACATTTCTCCTTTTTTCTCCCTACAGTAACTGTTTAATGAACAATAGTTACTGGGCCAAAGCCACCTACTCAGTTTCCACGACTGAGAGTGGATTTAAATAGAGGTCCCCTAATTCTACTTCAAATCCTAACCATTGTACCACAATATTATTGCCTGAGTATATATCTATCCTTTCTGTAAATTTACTATAATTAGAAGTGTATCTGTATATTTTGATATAGATGATTGACAAAAAGAACATTTTAAATATTGTGTTCTGCCTGATAATATGAGCATATTAAAACATTTGTCTTACGAAGTCTTAATTTTGTTATTCAAATGCATGATGGCTATAAAAAGAGAAAGATATGCATAAAATGAAAGAAGTGTTTTGTCCGTGTAAAAGAAACAACCACAGTAGCTCAGCCAGACTCATCAAGTGAGGATTCTAGGTTCAGCCAAACTGAAACCTAGAATATCCTGGTTGTTTTAGGTTTCAGCTGAAATAAAACTAGAGAGATCTTAATAGGATGGGAGAGTAAGGTTGGTGCATCTCCCCTCTTTTCCCTCCTCTTCTGCCTGGCCCATGTACCCACTTTCCCTCGATCTTCCTTCTCTTTTACCCTTACTTTTCCTCAGCCATGCACTATCATGTCTTCCACCGCCAAGCATTCCCAACTTGCACACTCTTCCCCTGATCTTCTTTTGGCTTCTCTTTCTTTGCTAATCTTAGACTGCTGACCATCTCTTGTTCCAGGTCTATATCTGGACCAAGCACCTATGTTCTAGTTCTGTGTCTAGAACTACCCATTCTGTATATCTAAGGTTTTGGACAGCCCTAGAAAAGAGAAATGTTTTTGAGGTAAATTGACAAATAGGTAATTAAAATGTAAGGGTTTTTTGCCTTTTGAATTTTATTTATTTTTTCTAAATAGGAATCTTCAGAAATTAAGTCTCTTTGGTGATATAAGCATTCTGCAACAACATGGAATTATATCAAATACATACCTCAGCAAAGTAGATCCAGATGGCAAAAAGATTAAGCAGTAAGTTGTCTGCATCATTTTACTACAGTATTGTAAACTGAATGTATTGTTTCATATAAGCAGAATTATAAATACAATGGTTTTACAAAGCCATTATATAGTTACAGATCTAAATTGCTCATGATTTTGCAGTATCTGTATTACATACATGGTTAGTTATTATTACTGGCATTGCACAATTTTTCTCAGAAAGTAGCCATAAAACAGGATTGAATTATAGATATAATTAGTAATATGTGTATGTGTATGCCACATAACAGCTAATCCTTGGCTTACAATCACAATTGAGCCCCAAATTTTTATTGCTAAGTGAAACTTTTGTGAGTTTTGCCCCATTTTACAATATTTCTTACAACAGTTGTTAAGTGAATCACCACCGTTGTTAGTAATATGGTTGTTAAGTGAATCTGGCTTCTCTGTAAACTTTGCTTGTCAAAAGGCCTCAAAAGATGATCACATCACCCCACGCTACTGCAACTGTCATAAATATGAGTCAATTGCCATACATCCAAATTTTGTTCACGTGGCCATGGGGCTTCAACTATTGCAAATATGAAAAACAGTTATAACTAACTTTTTTCAGTGCTACTCTTAACTTTGAACTGTCATTAAATGAACTGTTGTAAGTCAAGGACTATCTGTATTAGCTGTCCATGGCCGCATGGTGCCCATGGACTGTGGATTGGACATGCCTGGGCTATACATTTATCTAATCCAGCCCATTCCTGTTGCTAGACTTTTTCTGAGCAGGCCTGCAAAAATGTTATGCTATCTATAAAAAAAATAGATGCCTTTCAAATAGTCCAGTGAAAGGACAGTTGAGGGCGAAAATTCTTTAGCAGTGACTTTCACAAATTTATCTAAATCTAGCAACTTTATTTACCTAAATTTATCTAAATCTAGCAACATCGACTTCTGTTTCATTGACTATGCTAAAGCCTTTGATTGTGTGGATCACAACAAATTGTGGCAAGTTCTTAAAGAGATGGGAGTACCAGACCATCTTATTTGTCTCTTGGGAAACCTATATGTGGGTCAAGAAGCAACAGTGAGAATAGGACACGGAACCATTGATTGGTTCAAAATTTGGAAAGTAGTATGGCAAGGCTGTATACGGTCACTCTGTCTATTTAACTTATATGTAGAGCACATTATGAGAAAGGCGGGTCTAGATGAATCAAAAGTTGGAATTAAGTTTGCTGGGAGAAATATCAACAGCCTCAGACATGTAGATGATACCGCTCTAATGGCAGAAAGTGCAGAGGAACTAAAGAGCCTCTTGATGTAGGTGAAGAAGGAAAGTGCAAAAGTTGGCTTGAAAGTCAACATTAAGAAAACTAAGATCATGGAATCTAGCCCTCTCAATTCCTGGCAAATAGATTGGGAAGAAATGGAGGTAGTGGCAGATTTTATTTTCCTGGTCTCCAAGATCACCGCAGATGGGGATTGCAGCCAAGAAATTAAAAGACGCTTGCTCCTGGGGAAGAAAACTATGGCAAATCTAGACAGCATACTAAAAAGCAGAGACATCACCCTGCCAACAAAAGTGCATGAGTCCCTTGGACTGCAAGGCGATCAAACCGGTCAGTCCTAGAGGAGATCAACCCTGACTGCTCTTTAGAAGGCCAGATCTTGAAGATGAAACTCAAATACTTTGGCCACCTAATGAGAAGGAAGGACTCACTGGAGAAGAGCCTAATGCTGGGAAAGATTAAGGGCAAAAGAAGAAAGGGACAACAGAGAATGAGATGGCTGGATGGAGTCACTGAAGCAGTAGGCATTAGCCCAATTGGACTCCAGAGGATGGTAGAGGACAGAAGGGCCTGAAGATATGTTGTCCATGGGGTTGCAATGGGTTGGACATGACTCTGCAACTAACAACAACAGGCAACTTTATATCTTATGCAGAATAGTCATCTGGATGCTGAAGAGAAAGATATGAAAAAGTATTGTTTTAAATGGAGTAGTATTGAGCAGATAATTAATTCTAGTTGAAATTTTGAATTGTTTCTGAAAATCAGTGTATTTTATTGCTGCCTGTGACTGAATATTTAAACAATCAGCAAATAATGCCATACATTGTAGCTTTAATCACATTCTTTCTCACAGAATGTCTCATTGCCTATTCTAGCCAATTATTTCAAAAGGATAATTTTGTAAGCTTTGGGTAGTTAACGCCTGGCTACAGATACAATTAGTTTATCCAGGAAAACTTTCTAGAGATCTTGTAATACAGAATTCCTCAACTTTTCCACCTTTGTGGACAGTTGGGAGCCAGGGAGAGAGGGGATGATTTTGTGCAAGTGTCGGGCAAGAGCGCGCCGCTTACGCAAATGGACACTTGCCAGCTGCTTACGCAAGTGGGGCTATGCATGCACACACTCGCCTACTACTCACATAAGTGAGAATGCGTGCACATTCCTTCGCCACTGTTCCCACTAGTCCTCTGCTTCCATGGCCTGGTTCCGAATGACTTACGACCCGGTACTGAGCCATGGGCTGGGGATTGGGGGACCTCTGTTGTAGTACTTCTCACATAGTGCAATAAAGGATGCAAGCATCGCTGGATTCCTATTTTCCATCAAATGATAAAATCTTGGGCCACATAGAATTCTGTTCCAGAATCTTTCACCTTGCAAAAACATATTTGTGTGTGTGCGTTTGCAAGAAACTATGGTATAAATGATGTATACACTATTCAAACTTTATTGGGTTGTGCTTTTATTAGTCTTAAGAGAGAACAACATTTATTATCAAACTGACAGGAAGGAAGTTCAAAAGTAATGCTAGAAAGTATTACTTCACAGAAAGGGTAGTGGAAGCTTGAAACCAACTTCCAGCAGAGATATTGCATCGCTCATCAATAACTGAGTTGTAACATGTTGGACAAAAATTAAAACATACAAATAAATAAAATGCAAAAACAATAAATAAATAAATTAAATATAAAACAAACTCAAAACGTAGACTCAATGGACCACTAGGTCTTTTTCTGCTGTCCATTTTCTATGTTTCTGTGTTTCTATAATAGATTTTTATTTTAAAGGCTTTTCTATTTTCCAGAGAGCTGTAATTTATATGCCTGTTTGAAGCTTTCTAAACAAAACTTTGTATGCAGCCTCAAAACTTTCTGAAATGGACTAATTAGATCAGGGGTCTCAAACTCAATTTACCTGGGGGCCGCTGGAGGCAGAGTCTGGGCAAGGCTGGGCCGCATAAGGGATTCACTCCCCCTGCGGGCTGCACTAATATTATACTTTCATATCACGGTGGGGGCCAAAAGATACCGTCCTGTGGGCCGCAATTGGCCCGTGGGCCACAAGTTTGAGACTCCTGTATTAGATGGTTGGATTTTGATCTTCATTCAACCATACGGCATGTTTGCTTTACTGTCAGCTAATCAGTACTGTTCGGACTAACTTCCTTCACAAAGTAATTAGTATGCAATGTACATAGGAAATCATATACAATGGCTTAATCTTCTTGAGGGAAGAATGTGGTAATTTTTATCAACCATCACGTGGACTACATCTTGATTGTATATTTATGGTTTTTAGTTTCCCTGTGCACCGCTCCGAGTCCCTATGGGGAGAGGAGCGGTCAAGAAATTAAACTATTATTATTATTATTATTATTATTATTATTATTATTATTATAAAGAACAGTTTGTTATTACTATTTTTGTAATGCTTTAATATGCAGACATCTGACAAAATAATTTCACTAATGTTCAGTCATGACTCAAAAGTGAATATTATAAAAAAACTATGACTGCATTTTTATCAGGAAATGTCATATCCACCTATTTATATTCAGATCAATTGGTTCATCGAATAATTTCACTTTGTGATATTATTTAAATGAGAAATGTTGATAACATGGAATAGATAGGTAATGTTATTTACTTAATCAATTTGCATTTTGTAGGCGTTGTAGGCATTTGTAGATAACCTGAGCATATATTGAATAAAAAGAAATGGGAACAGAGCAAGTTAAAATGCAGAATTTCAGAAGGCAAACATTGATTTTATGTTATATTTACTTCAAATAGAGCAATTAACGAACTTAAGTTCTGAAGTGACAAGTGGATTTTCCGCAGAATAGTATAGTAGTACAATTTGTACCTCAGAAATGTAAAGATAGCAATTGTGTAGACAGTGCAACATCGTAGAACAGTATAATTTTCTTGCTTACGTGTTGCCTCTGAATTTATTATGGAAGGTTTAAACGTTTGTTTTTTCTTGCAGAATACAGCAGCTATTTGAAGAAATTTTGGGAAACAGCAGGCAACTGAAATGGTTGTCATGTGGGTTTATGCTACAAATTGTAACACCCACATCTTTGTCATCTCTCTCAAATTCCATTGCCAGCACCATGGAGCACCTGAGCCTACTGGATAACCACATTCCGGGTAATACCACTCTTATCACAGCAATTGAAATGGAGCGCTTTATCAATCTACGCTCGCTTGCCTTGGATTTCTGTGATTTTACAGGAGAAATGGCGAGAGTTTTGGCTGACAATAACCATGTGCCTTTGCATCGACTATCTCTTCTAGTCCACAATATTTCTGTAATGCACAAATCCTTGGAGAACATGCCAGAAGATGAAGATTGGAAAGCCCTGACACGCAACAGCACTAATCTTCGGGTCTATATAATAGCTTTTGATATCAAGAGTGATGACATGTTAAGGATTCTTAAACCTAGTATCCCACTGGAAAGGATTCATTTTGACAGCTACATTACTTGCGTTTCAGGCGCTGTTGTTGATCTCATATCTAGGCAGTATGATAAGTTCCTCACTCACTTCATATTAATGAATGATGTGATAGATATGTCTGGCTTCCCAGATCTCAGTGACAACCGGACCGAAGATCCATTGGTTTTATTGGCGTGGAGGTGCACAAGGCTATCTCTTCTGGCAGTACATGGTATGCAATTCTATAGGTGAAAAGCATTGATCATTAGAAAATCTCTTAGCATTGATCACTAGTATATGTGTACAGATACACAATTGTAATCTCATAGCAACTATTTTTCTTACGAGAAAGAAAACTTTTTGTATAGAGAGCATAAAGAGGAATTAAGCTTCCAATTGGCTTTAGCATACTATCTTATGCAAATAAATTAGGAGTTAAAGTGCAAAAATTGTTATAATTCAAGACTGAGACAAATGCAACACAATCATATTGGAAGAAAGGAACCCTAGCTTAAAATTTGTTTTTGTTTTAGTTATATATTACTGTTTGTTTTTAAACTTGCAGCAAGTCTTAAAATAACTTGCAGCTTAATCTAAAATTCTTGTGTGCTGTGCTAATAGAGCAGCTTGCTTAATGTATATATATAAATGTTATGAGAAATTTATTTACACAAATTACCTAGAAATATTATTTTAATAAAGACTGGTAACAAAACAGTAAAAACCAATTTGTTTAGCATCTTAACCTGAGTGAATTGCATCATTTGATCACCAACTTAGAGGACTGTTTGTTAAATGAGAAAATTATTAGATGGAAAGCTAATAGCAAGGCATTAGTGGTTAGCTGTTAAATCTGTAAAATAGGGAGGGAGGAAGAAAACTGAAATCCAGTAAAATAATGTGTGATTTTGTGTTTCAGGTTATACTGTTTGGGCTCACAACCTGATTGCCATTGCTCGTCTTCGTGGTTCTGATTTGAAAGTGCTTGAAGTCACAGAAGAAAGCATTGATTTTGACAATGGTGAACTGGCTGATCAGGATGTAGATCCAGTGCATAATCTCATTGAGCAGGTATCCCTTGGATTGGGCCGACCCTGGCATGCAGTCATGGACATAGAATTGCTCAGTGTGTTTACTGAGCCAACTCGTCATTTTTACAGAGAAATGCAAAGCTTCAGTGAAGGCATTTAGTTCTCTTTATTTACAGTTCCTGTGGTTACATATGCAAGTAGGGTCCTATTATGTTTTTCAGTAGTGTGAATTAACCCCTCTTGTGCTGTGTTTAATCAGTATTAGCTATATAGAATTATATATGTATATTCTACTTCTTGATCAAAGAACGTAGTCGGGTATTGTTTAGAAGCTGAAAGTGGCAATGTTTAGGGCTTTCACGGTTAATGGACTTGTCTACAAAACAAAACAAAACTCAGATGAGGCTGAAGGTTATCGTGAGATTGCCAGCTAACTTTCTTTTTGTACCGAGTAACTGCAACTTCACTGATTTTACTATTGTCGGAGTTTTTTGTGCTCATAAGCCAAAAATCTTTTTACTATTCATAGCCCGGTGAATGCGGTCATTGTCATGTAAATTGGTAGCATGCTACTTAAGCTTTTTTTTTTTTTTAAATCAAGACGATCAATACCATTTGCTGTAAACCTTGCTTTGATTTCACATACAATATCTGAAGCATGAATTATTGCCATTCTGCAATCTCCTCCTTAAATATGAACAGTAGTTTCTTGCACTGTGTAGCTTATTCAGAGGTTTACCTGACTCTGAAGGCTATAAGCTGTAGTTTCACTGTAAATTAATTATAGCTTCCTTTTCTCGTGGTCTGTCAGCTTCTCTGTCCAAGTTAGCTTCGGGCCCAGGTTTGAAAAGAAATGTTAAGATTATACACTCCAATGGGGTAAAACCCTAACAATTTAGATATAAATTTATAAGTCTACTTTGCTTGCAAACAAACATTAGTCGTGAAATCCCTAGCAACGAAGTCACTGGATTCTCTCTGTCAGCGCCTGTGTCAGCTGCCAAAGAATAGATTAAAATGAAGAAGTGCCCACATGCTGGCAGGGGCAGGCCAATTTTTGGCCAGCCAGGTACTGCTAGATTGTAATATATAAGGTCGAATTTCGACCTGTGGTACACAGCTGTGCTGTGGCTCAGTCAGCAACCTCAGAACTCTTAAACATGCACCTGTTTCACTGTGAATAGTGAATGTAAAGGAAGGAAAAGAAACCGATACAAACCTTGTTCTATCACAGGTATGAGCTGCTATGATGCATGAAGAACATTCCATGAAGTATGTTTTAAAATCTTGTTATATCTGAGAGGCTTTAAAAGCCGATTTAAACTGTTTCAGGGCAACCGCGGTACAGACGTGGTCTCTGTGAGACTTCCACCTGACCCAAGTTTTAAGTGGTACGAATGTTGTGCATTTAACGTTAAGGACAGTCTGCAATAATAAAGTAAGTGGCCAACGTGGGTGCCCAGCAGTGCTGAGACCTGGCTGCCATATTGTAAGCTTTGGAAAACACAATTTATGCAACAGATGTCCAGATATGATTCTATTTATGGAAAAGTTTATATGTGTTTTACAAATGGTTTTACCATCTTATATTAAAATGACCTTTGACAGGTGTGCGCTGTTTTGTCTCCAGTGAGCACATACCATGCGGATTTTATATGTACATCAGTAGAGTGAATCCACTGGCACAGTGTGTGTATATGCCAGATGTGGTGAGATTTTATCTTATAAATGTGATCAGAGAAAGGTAACTCCTGACAGAAAATGTAAGGAAACCAGCTGAGTGTTTGACTTGATGACTGATGTTGTATGGTTTATGTTAAATGTATATTCTTTTAATCAACGAATAAAGCATCAAAATTCATTGTTGTTAGGTACTTTATTATAGCAGCATGATACATTTCCTATTGGCTCTATTGAACTGTTCATTTCTAGTGATTAAGTCAAGAATGCTTCATACATCAGCATGATTACAATGTATGTGCTTGGCAACCTGCACGTATTTTCAATGGTCACAGCATCCCAGAGTTACATGATTGACATTTGCAACTTTCACTGCCAGTGTCTGATAAAGCCAGTGGGGAAATAAGCAGGAAGCTGCAAGTTGTGGTAATATGATGTTGCATTTAACTACCTGCGGGGATTTGCTTAACAAACAAGGGTATATTCCAGATGCTGTCCGTTGAAGATATTCAACTGGCAAGGTCTAGGAGAGCCTTCTCTGCTGTTGCTCCTAAGGAACAGCTTGCCCCCACAGGTGAGGTGCGCCCCTATTCTTCAGGAAGGGCATCAAGGCCTGGCTCTCCCAACTTCATTTGGAGACTTTGAAGCAATTATTCTTCCTTAATCCAAACTATCTAGCAGGGTTGTTGTGATTTTAAAAAATGAAGGAGCAAGAGCTATGTATACGTTATCACTTAGAAATCCTGGAGAATAGTGAGCTGACAATTTTAATGTATAATCTTCTATATAAATAAATAAAAATGTAACTGAGTTTGTTCAAAACCGCTAATTCCGAAGGTACTGCACCGATCACTTCCATATTTTCACACAATGTTCCTTTTGAGTATGGCACCAATGATATATATATATAGATTGTGTAGATGTCACACCTGTGCCAGGTACATGCAACGGAAATGTAAAAAAATGAAAAAAGGTAGGTAGATGGATACAGAGAAAGCAGTGGGCCACAGGTATTATGTCATCCTTTATGACATAAAATAATCTGTCCATAAGATTCAAGGAGAAATACAATAGGTAGGCAGGTAGGTAGAGGGATAGAGAGGGAGAGGGAGAAATACAGTTGGTAGATAGGTTGGGGGTTATACAGTAGTATGTGTTTGTGTGTGCAGGTGTAGATCTACACACAGATTGGTTGGCCATTTAACCAGACTGGGCCACAGCAACGCGTGGCCAGGAACGGCTAGTTAAAAATAGAAGTACACTTAATTTTTATATACTGCAATGCAAAATTATATGGCTCAAATTTCAAATAAGAGTTCATAAGCTGCAAGGCATCAGAAGGAATAAGATGAAACTATCTTTTTGATTTTTAAAAAGACACAGGCATTCTTCCTTGAGTGATGCAATAAACCTCCCAAATTCTTGAAGTAACATGTCTATCCATAAAGCTTTAGTTTACATTAAGAAGAAAAGATGGCAAGACTGCTCTTGTGTAACGTATTATGATATACTTACTATAGCAGTAGAAAGTACAGAAACTCCTCCCAATGAGCCTGCGTCCCAATGAGCCTGCCCATTACAGTTGTATGTTGCAACAACTGTTTTTTGGCAGCAGCCATTTTTGCTACAGTCATTAAGAGGATGTCACAGTTGTTAAACAAATGCAGCAGTTGTTAAGCAAACTCCATTTGCTATGGTTCTGGTTTTGCTGAAAACCCTTCAGTTTTTGGCAAAATCATCATAAAACATAGTCATGTGACCATGGGAAACTGCAAATGGCTGTAAATGTGGCTATGTTGTCAGGTACCCAAAGTACTCCTCCCAGAAGGGGTCAGGAACTACCAGAACCTTGGAACTTGTTCTTAATTTCCTTTTTTCTAGATAAGTCATAACTTTGAATGGTCACTAAGCAAGCAGTCATAACTTGAGAACTAATTATGCAAAACTTTAGAAGGATTGTCATGGAGTTTACTTTCAGAAAAGTATAAAAAAAATAAAATAAAAAAAGATACCAGCTTTTATTAAATAATCCAAATATTACAAATAATTAAAATGTTTTTATTTTTTTAAACCTGCATTTCACCATAATACTCATTTTCACGTGCATTATTTTTTTATGAGACCAGGTGTAGTCAGACAGCTAGAGAATTCTTATTATCGGACTAAATTTTACATCTAGATAAGCAAAATAAAAATATTTAAAAGTTGCTGCTGTACAGTTATAATTTATTCACAGTTGAACCAATATTTACAGATCACTCTCCTGAGAATTACTCTATTCAGCTTCAATTTGAGCAATAATAGAGTTGATTAAGTAACAAGTTACTTCAGTTGAGAAGAAATAATTCAGTCAAGAGAATTGTCAAGAACAAAATGACATTCAACCAGTTTCTTGTTGTGATTCTTGATTATCTGTAGATGATACAGTTGACAGCTGTGTTAACTCAGCAGAAACCTCATTTCTGTTGTCAGATAGTTGTTGTGGTGGTGGTGGTGGTGGAGGAGGAAAAAAGCCAGCCCTTGGAGGAGGTGGATATTGTGAAAAAGGCCTCATAGGAAAGGGAGCTCTCACTGTGCAAAGAGAATTATCAACATCTTTTTTTAGTGTGAATTTAGAGCAAGGCTAGTTAATATTGGACACATAACTCAAAACAACTGGTAACAGACATTAAAAAAAACTCATTAAAAGAAAGATTAAAACAGTGAATGTTTCACTCTCTCAAAGCTGCCTTTGCCAAATTGATATTCTCTCAATATAATGAACTCTTAATTCCCATTAAATCAGGTAATATGAAGAAAGCATCAATCTGAAACTTGCTCTGAATTTGTGATCCTTTTATCAGAAGTGAATTTTAATTAATTTTGCAAGACTTGCCTGTTCTCGTAGCCATCCATCCATCCATCCATTTGCCCACCTACCCACCCATCCATCTCTCTATCTGATTTAAAAGATGTTTCTAAGTGATTTTGTAACAATATAAAGACATAAAATAATGCAAATTAGTACGATTCAATACAATATAATGCAGCTGAAATTCCTAGCAAAAATCTCTCATAATGCACCGTAACACCCGAGAAAAAAATAGATCTTCAAGGCCTTCCCTATCTAGGCCTCCACAGCCTCCACAACAAGGAGGAGAAGGAACCTTGACAGAATTTATTGGCCTTAAACAACTTTGGGGCAGAGCATTGGGACTTGGCACATGGCATCTGAGTCCAACATGGAAGCATCTTCCCCGAAGTATCTTGTGCCTTAGGACTATAAATTGTTGTTAGACAGAGCTAGAGTTTAGCAACAACTTTAAATAATGATGTTCTTAAAAGAGTTTTAAGCTAGGAAAAAAAGTCATGTATCAGAAATACTTAGGTAATTTAACTGGGATTAAATCTCAAAAGTAAGAGATTGTTATTCTATTAAATCTAACAGAAAAAGTTACATCAGATCCAGATACAACTATTTCTTCTTGGACTGTCCCTCAATTTATTATGGTTTGTGAATGTTTTACTAGAAATGTATTTAGTATTTAGAAACTAGTTACTTACTTGGTAATAGAGGGCGTGGCAAACCAGCAAAATCCCTTGGAAAATATTCCTGTGGACCATACACAGAGTTAGGAGGTACAGGTGGAAACGGAGGACCTCTTCTCATGAAAGATCCCCTTGGATCCATTGACATTAGAGGAGGTCTCAAAAAGGGAAGTGGCGGCGGCATAATTCCTGGGCCTAAGGTTTCATTTTCAGGAGGAAGAGATTGATCGTGTATATGGTACATATTCTGTAAATAAAGGAATGTAGGCAAGTTTACTTTGAAAAGCATCTGTCATTTACATTTGCTTTTTGAAAACAGACTAGAGTAGAAATGGAATCCAAACCAGAGGCATCATTTAAAAAAGAATGCATTCAAAAGCTACAACTGAAAAGACATCAATTAAAGTAGGATACAATGGAGTGGATCACAAACAAGAGATTATAGTGAAAGCTTCTGGGTTAAGTGGAGGGTGGGATTTTCATTCAGCCACCTTCTCCTCAGGCCCCCCTAAACCATCCCTGCATCTGTACCCTCAAATCAAGAACAGTTTTCCCTGATTCAAAAGAGAGGGAGAAATAGCAAAAATTGCCTTTTCTCTTCTGAGAGTACAACTATCAAATGAGGATGAAATCTAAGCCCTTTTCTCTATAGGAAATACAGTTCAGTCATCACCAAATAACTATTTTTTTCCTCTTGTTCTTTCTTTTGCTTTTTCAGTTATAAAATCATTCAGTTATAGAAGCACTGCTTGAACTAACATTTATTCAGTGTCAGAATATGGAAACATTCGTATAAATAAAGATAAATGGCAATAAAATTTTTTACAAAATTAGTTCCAGCACTGCAATTTTCAATTTTAATTTTTTTCTAAGTTTTTCTGTGTTTTACTTACCCTGTCATTTGAATGATCTCTTAATTCATCTCCACTCAGGTCCATTCTTGAGTTATTTTCAGATGATGGTCCATCTGGATGTGAAGGAAAAGAATACACATTTTAACCTTAAGCCAACTCAAACATATTCCTTCCAGATGGCTATAGAGACAAGATACAATGTCAAATGCAATGTTTTCACACATTTAAGCACAAATGCGAAATGGGAAACATGAATGCTTCTCTGCATTCAAAAAGATGAACCACCCCATATACTGTAGATACAAAATAAATGTTAACATTCCTGCACAGAACATGTAAGACTTTCCCCTTTCACATTTGCATGACTAGTGTGCAAGAATCAAGAATGCTGCTTAAATATCATGCTGGCTACAGAAAATGAAATCATTTATTATGATTTGCTTTCATGTCTGAATAACTAATGTTTACTAGTGTTGGATTTAATGTCTTAAATATATATTTAGTGTAAAATCGTGTTGAGTGTATTGGGTTGTATTTGTTTTTAAAACAGATTTGGTTTTTCCCTATTTCCTTTCTGAGTAAATTTCCCCCCAGACTCAATCCTATTCATGTTCTTCTACCTAATGTCATTGTCTTCCCCATCTGATGAGAGGTTAAAGTAGATTCACTTGTTTCCTAACTTCCAGCACTGCTGCTTTCTAGGTGAGAAATCGGAAACAGAGCTGTACTACAGAGGGCACAGAACGAAGACCACACCTACAATATTACTAACATTCCTAAATGTCTTACTAACATTCTTAGATTATCTTACTAAGAAGAACTAAAGCCTCAACATGTGCATTTGACTAAATTCCAAAGAATTACTTTTAAATTCAAGTATTTAAAAACTACAATTCCAACCTGTTTTATCAACTGAATGCATGTTATAACTTCTTAGTTCAGCTGGTCCTGAAAGCCTTCCAGAGTTTACAGGATTGGGATAAAATCTTTCTGGTCTTCGAGGAGGAAAAGATTGCTCATTATAAAGGTGACCTATTGTTTAATAAAAAATAAAGCTTTTTCAGAAGAATTCCGGAACAATGCCCAGAGTTTATTTTATTTCGCATTCCTTATATACAACAGTACCAACAAGTTAATGGATAAGAGGCACATGCTCCCAGAAAATAATAATAATAATAATAATAACTTTGCATTTATTAACCGCTCCCTCTCCCCACAGGGACCCGGGGCGGTGCACAGGAGAAACTAAAAACAATATAAACAATCAATACAAAATATACAGTTTAAAACACCATTAAACTATGTTATCCCGTGCTAAAAAATTAAAACCCATTAAAATACATTTAAAAATCTATAGACAGAGAGACTATCCAAGGCCGGCCAGTCGAAAGAAATGGGTCTTTAGTTTCATACGGAAGGAGCGGAGGTCCGTGGTCGTTCTAATATCGGGGGGAAGGTCGTTCCAGAGGGCCGGGCCCGCCACAGAGAGAGCCCTTCCCCTGGGCGTCGCCCGCTGACAAAGTCTAGTGGACGGCACCCGGAGAAGTCCCTCTCTGTGGGAGCGAATCGGTCGTGAGGATGTATGGGGCAGGATCCGATCCCGCAGATAGCTAGGTCCCGAGCCATGGAGCGCCTTAAAGATGATAGTTAGCACCTTGAAGCGCACCCGGAAGACGACAGGCAGCCAGTGCAGCTCGCGCAGGAGAGGTGTAACGTGGGTAAACCTGGTGGTCCCCATAATTGCCCGCGCGGCTGCATTCTGAACTAACTGAAGCCTCTGGGTGCACCTCAAGGGAAGCCCCATGTAGAGAGAGTTACAATAGTCCAGTCGGGATGTCACGAGGGCATGAGTGACTGTGCGAAGGGCGTCCCGATCCAATAGGGGGCGCAATTGGCGAACCAGGCGAACCTGGTAAAACGCCCTCCTGGCCACGGCTGTCACTTGCTCTTCCATAGACAGCCGGGTATCCAGGAGGACACCCAAATTGCGCGCCCCATCCACAGGGGCAAGATGTTCGCCCCCTATGGCCAGCGTTGGAGAAAGCTGGTTGAATCGGGCAGCCGGAAACCACAGCCACTCGGTCTTGGTCGGGTTGAGCCTGAGTCCGTTACTTCCCATCCAGATCCGCACGGCTTCCAGGCACTGGCACATCACCGCTACGGCATCGTTGGGGTGGTTTGGGGTAGATATGTACAGCTGGGTGTCGTCAGCGTACAGGTGGTAATCTACCCCAAAACCACGGATGATCTCACCCAGCGGCTTCATATATGCGTTAAACAGGAGAGGCGAGAGGACCGACCCCTGAGGCACCCCGCATGTGAGGGGTCTCGGGGTCGACCTCTGCTCTCCTGCCCGCACAAATTGCGATCGGCCAGAGAGGTAGGAGGAGAACCACCGTAAAACGGTGCCTCCCACCCCCAACCCCCCCAGCCGATGCAATAGGATACCATGGTCGATGGTATCGAAAGCCGCCGAGAGATCTAATAGGACCAGGATGGAGGAACATCCCCCATCTCTGGCCCTCCAGAGATCATCTACCAACGCGACCAATGCCGTCTCGGTGCTATGCCCGGGCCGAAAGCCGGACTGGCGCGGATCTAGATACTCAATTTCCTCCAGGTGACGGGGAAACTGTTGTTAATGGAAATCCAATATTTATTACTTACTTAATATAGAATGATAAAATCTTAAGATTGAAAGGGAAAGTGGAGGTCCTTTAATCCATACCACTTGCCAAAGCCATTTAGCAAAAATTGCTATCGAGCTATTGTTTGAGATGGTCTTGTAATGGAGCCCCAATGACTTCAGTTAAGTAGGCTATTTAATAACTCTCATGGGTCAAGAAATTCCTCTCCATTTCAATTTTGGATTTCTCTTGGAAACATCTTTTCTGGAGAATTAATCTATAACATATGATGCTAGAAAAATGATTCAACTATACTAGTCTGAGGAATTCCTGGGACATCCTTTTTTTTAAAAAATGGATTAGATGAATATCAATACTGTGAATGTATATTTTCAGAAATATGTAATCTGGTAATGGTTCTAGAGTTCTAGTCATATAGGTTTTGGATTTAATAAACCAAAAATATGTCCCTTAAAATCTTTAAATCAGCTAATTCTGTAAGAAAGGGATGCATTAGGTATGTTCTCCACCTTGAGTTATTTATAAAATTAATAAAGTGGGATGTAAATCAATAAATATTAATTCTGAGGAAAAAACAGTGTATGCCACCTTCAAATGATTTATACATATTCTTCCACTGAACCCAAATCAAAGATCCATTTCAAAGTAGATCTCAGTAATACTTCAATATAGTTTCATTCCTGCATTTAACAAAGAATGGCAGATCATGTTTTGTTACCTGGGTGAGAGAGGATTACTCTGTGATCTCTATCCCATGGAGGTGACAAAGATCCAGTGTCAGAAGGTGGCCTGTGTGGATCAGATAACCTACTAGTGTTCATCTCTCCTCTTTCATTACCAACTTCAGTTATGCCAGGATTCCCCAGTCCTCTGGAACCTAATCAAAAAATTATCATGAATCCAATTAGCTCAATATCTAATAATCTTAATTGAACCTGTAAATACTAAAACAATGTCCATTTCAAAACATGTAAATTGTTTCACGTTTATCATAAAAATTACTCATTTATCAAGTTTAGGTGAAAAGATAAATTTGACCAAAATACACAAGTAAAATCTCACTGAAGTTACAAAAAGGATAACAAAACATAACATAAATGTGTTTGTGATATTTAAGCTGGCTCATAATATGTTTATGTAAAATTTGTATCATGCAGCTTGAATACTGATTCTCCAAGATGTACAGTGGATATAGAAAATTTAGTTAAAATGCCAGGTTTTGGAGAAGTAAAAAAATCAGACCAAGATAAATCACTTCAGAATTTTTTCAACTTTTCATACAACATATAAGCTCTATAATTCAATTGAAAGGCAAACAGAAATCTTTTAGGGGGGAAATAATAAAAAGTGCAATAGCATGGTTGCCTAAGTATACCGTCTTATAAATAGGGATTATATTTAGAACTAGCTGTACACGTGTTGCTATGGCCCAGTCTGGTTAAATGGCCAACCAACCTATGTACACACAACCACCGTATAAACCCCAACCTACCTACCTACTGTATTTCTTACTCTCTCCCTCTATCTACTTACCTACCTACCTACCTACCTACCTACCTACCTACCTACCTACCTACCTACCGTATCTCTCCCTCTCTTTATCCCTCTACTTACCTACCTACCTTCCCCTCCCCTCTCCAGACCCCCCCCCCGTCAACCTCCTCCAGGCCTCCCTCCCTTCCACCCTCCAAGCAACCATCAGGTGCTCCCTCACCTCCCCAATTGCCCAAAAGAAAGGAAGGGGCGGTCGCAACAGAAAAATTTTCAGCTGTGATTGTTCTGGCTTCTAGCCTCCACTGGCAGCAGGTCAGGCTTCTTCGGTGCCAGCAAACGTGGGGAGTAATGGGGGACCGAGAGCGGAGGTCCCGCTCCCGAATCCTGGAAGCGCCCGGGTGATTTGTCTCTTGGGCCGCAAGGATGCCTTCCTCCTCCTCCTCCTCTCCCCCAGTTCAGATAGACTGCCTCTCCACCTGGAGGCTCCGATTGGAGGATGGGCTGGGAGCCCTGCCCCCGAAACTCTGCCCCCTTATCCCGGTAATCTTCGGACAGGGGGCTGAGCGTGCATGCATCCACATGCACGTATATTCCTCACATTGCCAGGGCCGCAGGGCCTTGTGGGAAGGGTTGTTAATTGAGAAAGCGACCATTGGAAATGTGATGTTGGGGGAAGGGCATCAGCACGCACTGCTGCACATGTGCGTGACGCAGCATAAAAAGCAGCTGGGTGAGAGGAGCTAAAGGGAGGGAAATAACTCAGAAGTGCTGCACTTTTACATTTGTGTAGCATGCACATGGCGCAGGTGTGCCATCCACACAATCTGTACGTATCGGTGCTGTATTTGTTAGGAACGTTGTGTGAGAATTTGGTGGCGATCGGTGCAGTACTTTCTGAGATTAGCGGTTTTGAACAAACTACTGTTAAATTTTTATTTATATAAGATTAACCAAGCACATCCAAACTGATGGTAAATAGTAGTCAATACACACCTGCCCTCAATTAAAGTGACTGATCAAACCCATATAAAGTTCAGCTGTTTTGGTAGGATTTTTCTGACATTTACTCAGTTGCCTCTTAAACCAAAAGCCATGGTCTGCAAAGAACTTACAAAGTATCAAAGGGATCTCACTGTTGGAAGGTATCAGTCAGAAGGGTACAAACAATTTTACCATGAAACATAGTGAAGATCACCAACAAGTAGAAAAAAGCAGTGATATACTAAATATATATCCCTCCAAATTTATGAGGGGGAAAAAACAACCACCAAGAAGAAAACTTCTTGGAGACTGCCAAGAGGCCTACAGCAACTTTAAAGAAGCTTCAGGAATTTCTGGCAAGTACTACATGTGACAACAATCTCCCATATTCTTCATATATCTAGGTTCATGATGGTGAACCTGTGGCATGCGGAGCCATTTGTCAGGGCACGCAAGGCGTTGCCCTGTCAGCTGGCCAGTGCACATGCACACCCTGGCCAGATAACTTTGGCCTTCTTTTGAGGCCATTTTTCGCCCTCTGGAGGCTTCCCTGAAGTCTCCAAAGTGCGAAAATCCAGCCCTACGGGCAAACCAGAACTTTAGGAACAGACTTCCGGTTTCCTTGTGGGACCATTTTTTGCCCTCTGGAGCCTTCAGAAGGCTTCCCTGAAGGCTCCGGGGGTTGAAAATCAGCCCTATGGACAAACCGGAAGTCACCATTCCCAAACATCCGGGTTCCCCGTAAGTCCACTGTTTGCCCTCCAGAGGATCAGGGAAGCTCCAGAGGCCTCCGGAGGGTGTCTGGGGAGGCTGTTTTCCCCCTCCCCAGGCTCTTAGAAAGCCTCTTGAGCCCGGGGAAGGCGAATAAACTGCAGGAAAACCGGGTTTTTTTTGCTGATCGCGCACATACGTGCGCGCTGGGGATCTTATACATAGCATTATGAGTGTGGCATGGTGGCGCACAAGCCCCTGTGCTCCCCCTGATTTTGGCACAACAGCCAAAAGAGGTTTGCCATAGACTCTAGGCTGTGATGTATGGCAACAATATGTAAGCCTTTTCTTACAAAGAAAATCACCCAATCCTGCTATATTTCTCAAAAACCTAAACTGAGTCTGATAAAGGCATATGGAAAAAATCTGTTATAGTTTTATGAAACCAAGATTGAACTTTTTGACCATGATTCCAAAAAGTATATTTGACGCAAAAACAACACTGCACATTACCAAAAGTACATCAAACCCACAGTAAAGCTTGGTGGTGACAGCATTATGCTCTGGGACTATTTTCTTCAGCTACGTAGATTTGGGGCTTTAATCAAGGTAGAGAATTATAAACAGTTCCAAATATCAGGCCTCTGCTAAAATGCTGAAGATGAAGAGGAATTTCACATTTCAATACAACCACCCAAAGCATACCTCCAAATCAACAAAACAATGGCTTCACCAGAAGATCAAAGTTTTGGAATGGCCCAGCCAGAACTTAAACCTGAATCCAATTGAAAATCTGTGGGGTGCCTTGAAGAGGGCTGTGCATAGGAGATGCCCTCGCAATTTGCCAGGCACAGTGGGCAAAGATTCCAAAGGCAAAGTGTGCCAATGCCGAAATGCAAAAGACTGAAAATCAGAAGGTGCTTTCAACAAAGTATTAGTTGAAGGGTATGCATACATATGCAACCACGTTATTGTACACTTTTTTTTTTATTCTCCCTAAAAATTTCAGTTTGATTTTCAATTTAATTTTACAATTTATATGTTAAAGGTGGAAAAATTCTGAACTGATTTATCCGAGTCTGATATATTTTTTACATCTCAAAAACCTGGCAATTTAACAGATGTGTAAACTCACAAGGTGCTTCTTTCACTGGCAACTTTGCAAAAAAAGTAAGGGAGCAGGGCATGGATATGATTGGAATGTGTGGGAAGCTGGGAGGGAGAAAAGGAATTTAAGTGAGCCATTTGCAGTTTCAGAAAGTCTTGCAAGTCCAAGGTCAGACACTGAAGACTTTCGAAAGGTACAATTTTTTCCTAAAATAAAATGCTTAACCTGGATTGGTGGACAGTGAACACTGGGTGGCCCAGGTAAGGAAAAGGAAATTTTAATATGCTGGGTTTCGCGTCAACACCTTAGAACTACCTTTGCTGCTTCTGTGCCTATATGGATCTGTACGTAAAGTCTGTCGGTAAAGTTTTACTCTCAGGTGTTTCTTTTGCTGCAAATGCCAATGGGATGGTTGACATTTTCTATATCCACTCAAACACCCACTGGCCCAATAATCTAAAGCAGTAAAACCTCTGAAATTAGAAAATTCACATATGTTATGGGTGTTAAACTTTAAAGAACTCTTCATATATTTAAAAAAAGGGGTATGTGTTTCCACTTCCACCACATTCTGATCAGGATTGGGCCAGGGTACACTAGCCAGAGAAAACGTTAAAAAACCAGAGCTATGTACATTTTATATATTGTGTTACTTTAACTGTAAGGCAATCTGTAAATGGTTGTAACAAACCTTCTTTTAGTATTATTTGGTTTCAATATTACTACGGAAATCTTATCTTCCTGTATCTTTTCTGTTACACAATGTCACTGGAGCTTTAAGAAGTGAAGACTTTTCTAATTTGCCCGTTTTATTCATGGTTATCTTGGATTTTAGAAAAGGACAAATCATTTTACTTTACTTTTTACTTCATATTTTCTTCCTTCTTTTCGTTTACTTTTTCCTCCTCCCTTTCCCTCTGCTACTGTAATGCATCCTCAGGATCTTTCCCTCACCACAGAAAAGTTTCAGACTTTCAACAGAGCTCAAGTAAGACTGCCTTTTTTCTTTCTTTCTTTCATCAATACAATACAATACAATAGCAGAGTTGGAAGGGACGTTGTAGGTCTTCTAGTCCAATAGTGACCAGTTCTTTGAGATTGCCTAAATAAGTTACTTCAGTTTTCTTGGCAAGGTTTTTCAGAAGTGGTTTGCTTTTGCCTCCATAGGGCTAGAGAAAAAATGACTTGCTCAAGGTCACCCAGAGAGCTTTGTGTCTAAATTGGGACTAGAACAGTTTCTAGCGGAAATAATGTCTAGTGGAAATGATGCCTTAACCACTACACCAAGCTGGTTCGCAGATAAAAACTTTTATCTGACCACAAACATGCATTGTTGAAAGTCTGTCTGTTTATATTCCTTAAGACTTTTGTTAACTGCCTAGAACTCTCAAAATACTGTGAATCTTTGAATCTGGCATTGTTCTTAATTGCTGTTAAACACTCGAACTTTTGATCATTAAAGTTCACTGGCATGTTTTTCTCTGCCACTGCTTCTATAATTGCCTATGTCCATATTGTTCTATTGTCTTTAAACTTAAGTATGGACAGGAAATGTATAAGAACTTGTATCAACATGCAGTAGGAAAGTGCAAGTAAGTTAAAGGGAGAAGATGCCTGTGCTTACACTTCTTCCAAATCTCCAATCTAAAATAAAACTATTATTGTGTTTGCCCTGTCTGCAAAAGTTGCAAATTTCTTTGCCATAGGCATGCAATTGTTTAGTCATGTCAGGCTGCTGCTTAGAAAACCACCACCATCACCCTGAAACAAAATCCACATTATATTAAGATTTGTCTTAAAAAGCAAAGGAAGGAAAGAAGTCTTTTCATCAACCTAATCACTATGTATTTTCAAACAAATATTGTTCTCAGAGCCCAGTTCCATCCCAAACCCAACCTCCTCCAAGAAACCCGTCACATCTTTTAAAGAGGTTAAAAGAGTTTTTCTTATTTTAGAAGAATAAATGAGAAATAAGCACTTTGAACAGGTAGGAAAAAGAAACTGAAACGATATTCAACCTTATTCAACCTTTTCGTTTTTAATTAATTGTAGTTCAAAAACAGGTAAACAGTTTGAGTATCTTATTCTGATTCTCAAACCATGGCATAGTGTTGATCTCTTACCTACTTCATTATACTTTTCCATTCCAGACTGTCTTATGCCAGTAGTTTTGGAATAAAGTATAGTAGTTTTAAAGTCAAGTTTAAGCCACAATCAACCATTTAAGATGGAAAAACCCATACAGTATTTTTATTGTAACGTAAGGGTAATATGACCTGCTTTTCCTTTCACCTCACTTATTTTAGTTTTAAAAACTACCATTTGGTCCAGCTTTTATTAATCTAATGAATAAGCAGTATTGGTTTAGGACTTTTTAAAAGTAAATTAATTTCAAAACTAATCTTTATGAAAATGGCTTCATAGGCAAAAGTAGATCAAAGATTTACAAAAAGTTTCAGAGTGTAAAAAAAAGTGCTTTCATGGACAGGAGCCTTCTGTCTGCAGGTTTTCCATGAAAATATGTAATACATAAAGTTGGATATATGGAATTACTGTTCTCAGCTCCATGCTGGAGACCATGTATATAGATAATACAAATTTAGCTGAAAAGGATTTTTTAAAGTTGATTTTATAGAACTATTACCAAGAAAGGAGGGATAGACTAAGAGGAGAGAGAATCCAGAATCATTAAGTTTTCAAATTTAAGAAGTGTACCTCTTCCTCCTCCACCTGGAAGCACAGGTGAAAGTCTTAAGGGACCCTCCAATAAGGTTGGGGGGGAAAGAAAAGCTCTTGTTTCAGATGAAGGTCTGCCCATTGGTGAGGGTCCATATGGGGACTGCTCTGGAACAGTTAAAACAAAATACTAAAATTCACAAAGTTAATGTTAATGGATGTATAGAACAACAATTATTTATCAGCTCAGATTTGGTTTAAATTGGAACATAATAAAGTCAACTGATTGACTTTTCTTATTTGCCCTGCAATTACACAGCTCAGTTTTTTGCTAATAATTTAAGGAATTATGCAGGTTTTATTTAAGAATCACTGGGGGGGGGGGGGGGGAATTAGGTATTGTAATTCAATGAAATGCAAATGCTAATTACACTTGAATTTGTAGTTTGGTACATTTATTCAAAAATTAAGAAATTTAGTTCTTTAAACTGGAATTTAGTTCTTTACACTTGAAATTAAATAAAATGCCATACCTCTGCCAAATGCTGTGGCTGTATCATCATAAGCATAAGGATCTTTTGTCAAAAGATGGTGTTTAAATTCTATTTCTGTCAAACTAAAGAAAAGAACAAAAAGCTATCATCTTCCATATGACTGTTTCAACCATTTAGTTTTTCTACTGCAAAGGAAAACTCAGTTCATCAAATAGATCACAGTCATTGGCTGATTCAATGATTTACACATACATAAGATTTGGATGGCTTCCCAATTTGCAAAATGATTTTGAGCGGCTAATTTAGGACTAAAAACTAAACAAAATAAACATAGAACATACTATAAAACAGCACAAACAGAAGTACTCAACATATCCAAAATCTCAAATCCATTTTCCAGCAGGCTCATTCATTGTACTAACCCAATATTTTTGGGAGGGTGGGAAAAGAAAAGGGAAAATACATTTTTTAAGTATTACAGAAGACCAGAGCTATCCAAATATCATAGAACATGCTGTTCTGAAAGGTAGAAAATCATGACAGAGCAAGTGCTATTAAATAACACTGTTCTATGAAGTGATCTTAAGGATGCCCATGAACTGTACCCAGAAGCCAGGAAACCAATTTAGCTCATGTAGCAGTGGTGTTATGTGATCATGGTCCTGGCTACATAAGATTACATTACTGATTAATTCTAGTTTCTGGATGGTCTACAACAGCAGCCTGATGTAGACCAAAATGCAATAATCCAAGTGTGATGTGATCAAAGCATGAGTGGACTGTGAGCAGGACTTCCTGATCAAGAATCAAGTACAATTGACATACAATATGAATTTGTGCAAAGGCCCACTGCATCTTCGGAGAGAGGGGGCGGTCAATAAATCCAAATAAATAAATAAATAATAAACCTTCTCCCAATAATTCAAGGCAAACTCCAAAATGCACAGCAGTTCTTTCTCAAGGAGTGCAACTCCATACAGAACTAAAGATGGTCAGTTTTCAGAAAGGGAGAGAGTCCTAAATCTCACAATCATTCTGAGTTGCTTGGGTTTAACCAAAACCTGTGCTTTCCCATTCACACCACTTCATCCTCCAGGGATGTGGAACAAACCTTGACAGCTTCACTTGTCAGACCCAAGTACAGATACAAAACTTTGCATTATCAGCATATTGATGATACTTAACTCTCTTCCCATTGATGATCTCATTCAGTGGCTTTATGTAAGTGTTAAATAGTGGTAGAGAGGGAAAAACTCTGAGTACCACTGCACAGCAGGGACCTAGGCCTATAATATCCCCTACCAATGTCAAGTGTAACATCATGGCCTTTTTATCAAATCTGAAACTGTCTGGGAAGATACCATGACTGATTAAGACAGAAGTCTGCAAAGTTGGCTCTTTTAAGAATGGTAGAGTTCAACTCCCAGAATTCCCCAGCCAGCCAGGCTGGCTGGGGAATTCTGGGAGTTGAAGTCCATCAGTCTTAAAAGAGCCAACTTTGCAGACCCCTGCACTAAGAGATCATCCAGGGCCAGGACAGATGCATCACCCTTGCTACAGTATCTACAGTATCTCTCTAAAAATGGAAGGTTGAAGACTGGGTGAAGATTATCCAGAACTGTTAGATCCAAGCATGATTCCTTTAGGATGTGATGGACTATCACAGAATCAGCCTTTGCTCAAAAACACATTCATAACCACCTGGATCTAACCATATACTGACTCTTTAGGTGGTCTTCCTTTTGTTGATCAGGACTGAACAAAAGGCTTTCAGGATTTATTTATAAATAAGAGTTGAGATATGAAGGATAGAATCATTTGTTATTTTAAGAGTTGATAAATTATGAAAATTATTTATACTTGTGATGAAGAAGTAATTTCTTTAAATATTATTTTTTCTTTACTGTACTATTATTTTTTCTTTCTTTGCTATTTTTCTATTTTTTTCTTTCTGCACTTTCTATTCTTTCCTTTTATATTTGTTTGAATTGTTATCCTTTAATTGTAATGTTTAATAAAATTACTGTTATAAAAAGGATAACGCTAAGGAGCAAACAGTAATCCAATAATAACTTATGTTTAGAACTAACGCCAAAACCTCTAAACATGAACATATTTATACTTACTCTTGTCTTCTGTGTAAATTTTCCTTTCTCATGTCATTCAGTTGTCTTTCAACTGCCCGGGCTGTCAACTTCAAATATATAGCAAATATCAGAATATCATGTCTAAATAAATACATGTCCTATAGTTTTTGAAAGTTCAACAAATATTTTGAAAATCAAGTGTATAATAATTTTAGTTAAAATCTAGAATAATTACATTTAAGGTCTATGCATTACTTTAAATAACAATCAGATAAACCATGCAAATCAATGTGTTTAGGTTAGCTGTAAGCCAGAAAAGTCCACATTCTAAAGCTTTATAGGTACCAATGCATTCTAAATGCCTAAATACTTTTAGCATTAGATGTGAATCAAATAGTTTGTTTCATCTTCATTGTTAATTACTTTTAAGAATTTCTCCATTCATCTTCATGGAACTCCTGCATTAAGTAAGGCAACTGGCATGCACAGATATTATCATGGGTACTTATATTTGGATATTATTATTTTTATATGTCTGGATCAGTGCAACAATCTTCATATCATTGTACTCACTCCATTCTGGGCACTACTAAATAACAGGTTAGCACCTAAATATACATTTGGTTTTGGAAAGAATTGCCATTTAGCAAATCCTTAATCTATTACAATAGTAAGGACAAATAGGGACTATTGGTATTTAAAGAAAATAAATTCTGAAAGTCATAATTCAGAATAGAATGTATGTAGCATCCACAAACTGAAAATGATTTTTAAATTGCACTTCTGATTTATCTTTTTTTTTTAAATCCGGGAAGATATGTATTCAACTATATGGGTGACAGTTCTGTACTGAAAACCTTTGAAAGCTTTGGTGACTATCTTTAGAGCTTTCCTTCTGATGTGCTATAGGAAATATGGTTAAGCCTTTTTTTACAAAAGTACAGCCAAACATTAAGAATTTTTTTAACAAACCATTATCTACCTTGGTGAGGTAGATTGGCAGTTTATAAATCTGATTAATAAAATAGGTTTTAACATAAAATGTAAAGAAACAGGGCCATTTTGAAACATCTATAGCCCCAAAGAGCAATCATATGTCTTTGGGAGAAACATCTAAAAGACAAACATGTATGTTCCTTATTGAAAACACCCTACACCAGGGGTCTGCAAAGTTGGCTCTTTTAAGACTGGTGGACTTCAACTCTCAGAATTCGCCAGCCAGCCATGCTGGCTGGGGAATTCTGGGAGTTGAAGTCCACCAGTCTTAAAAGAGCCAACTTTGCAGACCCCTGCCCTACACTAATGCTGTAATTTTTTTTCAAATGGACAGTAAAACAGTGCTTTAACTTACCCAATTATCATGAGCTTTTTTCTCATGTGAGTTAATCTGTTAAAACAAAACTATACATTAATTTAGAAATAAAATCAAACTGAGTGACATTTTATATGTTTTTTTTAACAGAAATCAAATATGAAACACAATATTTTAAGTAATTTATACTATAGAATATAAGCAGTAAAGCTACAATAAGATGTTGCTTCAACAAAGCTCTGCCGCTAAACCAAAAACAATTAAAACCGTATTTCTATGTAAATTTACCAGGCAACAAATTTTACTGAAAGGATTCAATCATAGTCATATCAATTTGCTTTCATGTACATTTGAGATTCAGCTTTAGTTTCTCTGTTGTAGTTACATAATAGCTTTAGCTAAACAAAAAGTTATATTGTGATGTTTTAAATATGATTAAATGGATATAAGCTCCTGAATGACGGGAAGGATATGAATAAAAGAAAATTCCAATTGAAATAATTCAGAACAGCACTGAAAAGTAATTTCAAACTACTTTTCCCCCCACAAAGAGGCCAATAAACTGAAGCCATGTTTTATGAGGTAAAAAAAATAGAAAATTTTCAATTAAGAAAATACATACTTGTTTCTCATAAGAACAAACAGTTCTTTCTAGTTCATCTTCAAGATCTTTTGCTCGATTCCTATAAAATGTTATTACAAGGAGAAATTGTTATTATTGTTGCTAAACTTTATTAAACAATTTAGAGGTAAGAAAATTGATTTTATTTTTTTTAAAAAGAGATGAAGTTGGCAAGACAATTGAAAAAGGAAATCAATCAGATATCTCTATCTACTAAATGTATCAGAACCTCCCTGTTACAATTTCTTTATTTGCAAAACTCACTTGTGCCTAAAAGTGACAGGACACGTTGTAAATGGAATTATTTTAACTGTAGTTACTTTGAGTGACATGTTCCTATTTATGATCAAGAGGAAAGAATGAATTTTAGCAGAATTATCTCCTCTGCTGAAAATAAATAAGTGTGCTAGTATTTGTGTTTTTAAAAAGGGATAATAAATAATTTGTCTAAGTGATTCTTAGTAATCATCAGCTATCTAAATCCTTTGTCCTCTTCCAGAGAGGTTCTGAATTAAATCTAACAAAGGATGAACTCTTATTACCCAACAGGTTTTTTCTGGCTCTCTTCTGATTGTAGTCTCTTGCATCTTTCCCAGCTGTGCTTTAGGATTCCATGGTCCTCCAGACTAGTGGGGAACGTACCGTAAATAACTACAACATGTATAACCTGTGGACAACATACACAACGTGCAGATGGGAATTCTCCTTGCATGAGTAAGCCTCCCTTTCCAGATGCAAGGGCATCTTTGAAAGCAAAAGTATTTAATGTTGTGTCATTGATCTGTGGGCCAATGCTTCTTTCCTCTGACATAAAACACTACTAGAAATATCTCAAGTACAATGCTAGATTGGTACTCTTCCAATTAATCTCTATTTCTTTTTCTAAAATTTGGAATTGTTTAATATAATACTTGGTGAAATTACCGATAAGTAGTCAGTTCTTCAGCAGCATGATTAATTTTCTCATCGGCTTTGGAAAGTTTTTCTTCTTTCTGTAAACGTTCTTTTTCTTCCACAGTTAATTTCCTTTTAAAAAGTAAATATCACATTAATCTTAGCTTTTTTTTATAGTTTTCATATGAAAGCCACTTTCCCAAAAATTATTTTCAAAAACTTGAAAGGTAATTCTATTGTGTTGTGCAATTCTAATAATAGATGACTATTATAAAAACTGCAAATTACTTGCACATATTATAGAATTTACTCCATAGAAATGTGGAATTTCCAAATAAAAAATATAGAATTAAGCAGTAAAAGAACTTGGACAGAGTCTTTGAATGATGCATGATTTTACTCTGAAAAGTTTTAATGAAGACTCTTGTTGCATGTGGTGTGTTTATGTGTATAAACAAAATGATGATGGGGAGTGACTCTGAAACTTTTACTATTTGGTGTCTCTATGTTCTTTAAGTGGTTGGCAGAATCAGACATAAAAAGTATCCAATTTCTATATCTAAACTCTTTATATATATTCAGGCTACACAGTGAAATAACATTCAATAGGCCTTTTAAAAGAATTTAAAAAGCAAAATTCAGTTCTTTGTATGACACTGATTGATCATACTGGTCTCAAAATAAGTATGTGGTATTCCAAAATGATTTCCAATAAACCAACCTAATAAGTAAATAGTGTAAAAATACTTCCTTTAAGGTAACCTGTAGGATTTAGAGTAACTGAAAAACTCTTGTGGATTTAATAATATCATCTATTCAATATTGGCACAAGAAAGTAAACTAGTAAAATAATTTGGCAGATTTAGGTTATATATTGTGCTACAAATTAAAAACATTCAATTACAGAGAAATAACATTCCATAACAAATTAATGAGTGATTTATTAACAAATAAATCCACTGCCAGTAATACCTGTGAAGATTCATTTCATTTTCTTGGTACAGTTCTGTCATGACTTGTAGCTTTTGCTGAAGCTTTTGAATTTCATTTTGAACCTCTATATTTTCTGACTGCAAAATGACATGTTCCTTTTGTAGTCTTTCAATCCGTTCTGTTATAAAGAAATAAGTACAAATAAGCAAATATTGGAACCATAAAACTGCAAATCAGAAATTTAATGTGCTTGTTCTGAAAATAAGTGGTTTAGTTTGATCAGGAATATTTTATTCTGCTTTATTGTTACTCCATAATATTTTTTTTTTAAAAGTATTTTATTGGTTTTCAAATTTTTTACAAGGGAAAAGGTATAGGGTAAAGGTAACATTTTCGTAGCTTCCCTGCCTTTGGTGGTGGCCCTCCCAAAACTTCATAAATTTACAATTTTAAAAGTAAAGGATAAACATATAAAAAGATTACATTGTATAGTCTATATATTCAATCATCTTTTTTTTTTGTCATTTTATCTTGTATCAACAATTACAATAGTATTTCAAATAAAATCATTTTTGCGATCTAAGTCTTTTTGCAATTGACTCCTCTTCCCTGTCCCCGGGGAAAATGTTTTTTCATAAAAGCCTCCGCCTCACTTAGTGTTTTGATTTTTACTCTACCTCCCTCCCAGAAGATCAGCATTCCCTCTGGTAATAACCACTTGAACCATATTCCCTTTTTACATAATTTCTTAGACAAGAAGGAATACTTCCTCCTTATTTCTCTGATTTTTTTCGGAATCTGTTTCAAAATGATTATTTCTTTATCCTGGTATTTTAAAGTTCCATCCCGTTGAGCCCTCAATATCTCATCCCTTGTGGATCTCCTAAGAAATTTAACATGAACTTCTCTTGGTACGTTATTTATCCTGGCATAAGTTGAATTAATTCTATAAACCAGGTCCATATCCCACCAGAGTTGATCTTTCTCTCTTTTAAGATATTCTGCTAATATTGTACTCATAAGATCTTTAAGATCTTCATTTTCTGTCTCTGGTATATTCTGGAACCTGAGAAAAAAAGACATTCTTTCAAATTCAATTTTAGTCATGTTTGCTCCTAATTCTAAACCCTCCCTCCGAATCCCTTTCACCTCTTCCCCTATCTCAGCCGCCCCCCTCTCTAGCTTCTCAATTTTTTGTTTATTTTCCGTTGTGTTTCGTTGCGCTTCCCTAAGCTCTAATGTTAATTCTGACATTTCTTTCCGCATTTCATTCATATTTTCATTCATGCTGTTCATATTTTTCATTATTTCCCGAAACATTTCTACAACCAACGGGTCCTTTGAGCCTTCTCCAGCAGGTTCTGTAAAAATATAGGGATCTTCAACTGTGTAGTCGGGCTGGAGAGAAGCAGAGGATGGGGCAGAAGCTGACTTTCCCGTTGGTGGCTTTCTATAAGCCATTGTGTCAGTTCTAGTTTCTTAATTGACAAAGAAATGGTGCCGGAGAAATGGACGACCGAGACAGTCCGAGGTATCAGAGAGTCCGAGTGAGAGTTCAGTCTTAAGAGTCTTAAAAATTCACTTTAGGAAAAGGAAATCTTACAGTCCAAAACCAGGAGTCCACATATTGGGAGAGACTTGGGAGCCTCTGGGAGGAATGTCTGAAGTAAAAAGATCATAGTCCTTCTTTGATAATTATGGAGGGAAAAGCTTCACCACTGTAGAGGAGTTATAAGCGATTGTTACTCCATAATATGGTACATATTGCTGTAGCTTTTTAAAGAAACTCTCCTGAATATTAGTATTAATATAATAACTTGGTATTAGTATTAATAGATGAAAAATGGCTTGTACTACTACAAAAATAAAAAAATAAAACTTCCACAAATATCTGAGGATTGAGTTTTACTGTTGGGACACATCAGTTTAAAACAGGAAACAGAGCTGTTAATCAGTGACATATTAATGTTTAAATAGTTGAAAGGAGCCAAAATACCTCCAAGCTGATGTGCCGAATTGATCAAACAATCATAGAAAATGTCTGACAGAAGAGCTATTGCTATTAAAGATATACCCCCAATTATTACATCTAAGCCTTCATATTCTTTTTCCAACAAAGACAGTAAATGCGGGTTCAATGTGTTCAATAAAAACACAGCACAGAATGCTCTTTAGAGCAGGGGTCCCCAACCTTTTTTGCACCAGGGACTGGTTTCATTTTAAAGAAAATTCTGCGGACCGGCCGGCATAGAGGAGGAGCGGGTGGGGAGGGGGAACAGGCAGTGCATGCGCACGTGAGGGGGAGGAGTCATCTCACTCGGCCCTCTAGGGCCTCCAATGGCGCAAGCAGCCACGCCTGCACTCTCCCGCACCCGGTGGGCGCTCTGCCCAGGGGGCTGCCCCCTCCTCCCTCCTCCTCTCTGGCCCTGCGGCCCGGTTCCTATCAAGCCACAGACCGGCACGGGCCGCAGCCCGGGGGTTGGGGACCCCTGCTTTAGAGTGTTGTTAGTGAGAAGTGCTTTATCTATTAAGATGATTTAGATGAAAGTTCAGGTCATACTTAGGTCATAGCTCTAAAGCATTCACTGCTAGTCACTGTTCATCAGTCTGTAAAGGCAAACACCGTTAAAATATTTTTCCCCCTCTGGTTGATATTCTATTTGTAAGAAGATTCAACTGTTTATTGATTTTAAGAGGAGAACAAACAGAAAAAACTAATTTTTTCTGACTTAATGTTTTAGTCCGTCTTTTATTAGCTTCAGTGTTTACACATTCACTCTCATAAAAAAATTAAATAACATTCATGATTCTAGTTTTATCAATTCTGACGTTACCATTAAGATTTTGGGGATGACCCTCCCTCCCCCCCCAAAAAAAAGGAAAAAGGAAAGAAGAACCAGACAACAACCTGGAAAAAATTTCACTCACGTTAGAGTAGATGACAACACTTTTTTAAATAATCGGTGTGGGATAGAGTTTTTAAAAATCATTAAAATTTAGATTCTTCTACCTTATGAGAACTGAGAAATTGTTTAAAGTATCTTATGTCAGAGAATAACTTTCATTTAAAAGATACCTAATTATCTAAATAAAACTGCTATTATATAAAGCTAAATCCAACATGTCCAGTCATATAAAGGGACTTATTTTTCATTTGCAATTTACCATATTTTTCAGAGTATAAGATGCACCAAGATTTTGAAGAGGTATAGTTTTTTTAAAAGTTTTTGCCCTTCCCAGCAACCAGGAACATTCTGCATGCCTCCCAAACCCTCTGCACGCCCCGTTTTTTGTGAAAAACGGGGCATGCAGAGAGTTTGAAAGGCCTGCAGAGTACTCATGGGAGCTAGGGAGGGCAAAAACACGTCCATTTTTGTAAAAAATTGGGCCCTTTTGACTTGTTTTTGCCCTCCCCAGCCCTGAGGTGCACTCTACAGCCCTCCTAAACCCTCTGCGCATCCATTTTTGCAAAAAATGAGATGTGCGGGGCGGGGTTTTGGGAGGGCAAAAATGCTGTATTCAGTGTATGATGCACCCAGATTTTCACCCTCTTTTGGGGGGGGGGGGGAAGGTGTGTCTTCTAGTCCGAAAAATATGGTACTCAGTGCATGCATAAGCAGATTTAGGGAAGGAGGAAATAACTAACAATTTATTTATTTTTTCTAAAGTATCACTTTCAAAAACTTTAATTTTAAAAATGGCATATTCAGCTTACTTTCTTCCTGATTTGAAAATCTATGAAAAAAATTGTGATTACTGTACCTGCAAGTTCCTCTTTTGCTTTCTTTTCATCACCTAACTTTGAATATATTTGATTCCTTTCTGTTTCCGCAGATTTTAAATGAGCATTTAGCTATACAATGAAGAAAGATAAACTAGATAAGATCATTACCGCTAAAAAAAGAATACATTTGCACCTCTAGAACAAATATAATATGAATTCCAGCTTATGTTCTGTGTGTACCGTCATTTACAAGTGCAGGGAACATTCTCCAATGAAATGTGATCAATATATAGTTTTGTTTCTAAATATACAGTACTATTTAAAAATTAGCCTGAATCCAGAGTTCTATTCATGTGATGTTCTTGCTGGAGGGCAATGTTGACAATTATAGCTCCACCCAAAGGTTCTTGAAAAGTTGATCTTAGGAGTTGGGAACTTCTACGTTAGGTAGCTTACAGTTGTAGTGCCCTTCCTAATTGTAATGGAAATTCCCAAGTCTTAAGAACATCTTTTCAAGAACCTTGAATAAGGGAAATTTTCTTTCTCTCCTAACTGGAGATGTAACTGGTTGTAAATTCCTTAAAGCAAATAGCTCTGTAATTCTGGAATCAATCCAAAAAGTTGAACTAATTTCTTAAAATTTCTTCAATATTTATTTCATTAACATCCTGATGTATAAAATATTTTCTCATGGTCCGAATAACTTTTTTACATGTCAATCTTTACAAATTTTAAAATAATTAAAATTTCACAGTATTATCAAATTACCTTCGCAGCGTAAATAAGCTTCTTTACCATTTCTTTTTCTGGAACATCTGTATATAAAGAAATTGAGAGAAAAAGTAAAACTCCGAGAAATAATCTTGGATTTATGAAAATAACACTAACACTACACATATTCTTTTTGTCCTTTCCCTTAACAATTTAATGTGCCTTTAAACAGGAATGCAGGATTAGCAAGGATTTATTTATTAAGCTTCTGAGGAGCAACAGAATTTCTCAGTTCTCAAGGAATTGAGGTATAAGTGTGAGAAAACAGGACATCCAAAGACCTGTTTTTATTGTTGCTTTTAATCTTCAAAGAATGATGTTGAGAAAAACTATTCTGATCTTAAAATCATGTAGCTCTGAGAAATCCAAAATATACTAATATAAAGCTTTTGGAGAAAAAAATGTAATAGGCTATTCTCTATAAGCATGCATTATAATTTATTTCTTTTTGAAGACAAAGTTTATAATGTCAGGACTGCCTCTAACGATAATCAAGAAAGAATCCACTCAAATCCATTTTAGAGAATTAAGAGTACTTTTACTGGTTACGTAAAGATAGCAGCAAAGGTAAAGCAAGGTCTGAGATATTTGCGCGCAAAAGCATACATATCAATAAATGTCCAACCCCTTTTCCCCCACAACCCAAAACCCACTGTCCAATGCAAAATCCCTTTAGTTGTCATGTGGGTTGCATCTTCAGGAGCATCATCAGAATGGCATGCAAGACCGTTGACCTTGACCACTGCGCGGTACCAGCTCCTGGAATGCGAAGTAGATAGCGAGACCATTCTCCCGTCTCCAAATCACCTCCTGCACTACTACAGTCCCATTCCCAAATGCCATAGCCCCTCCCTCCCCGTTTCAATGGCAGCCGAAGCAAGCAACAAAGCGGAGGCTGACAGGTTTCCTATCTGAAATCTGAAAATATTTTTACCCAAGTGCTGTTCGTTTTCTGTTTCATTCTTTATATCATTATCCTTGTGGTTGTCACCAATAGAATCATGCTCTCCTGTTGTACAGCTCGAGTCTTTCATCCTTAGCAAGCAATCTGTCAGAGACTAAGTAATATTTTAGAATAAAGAGAGGGAGGGACGGAGAGAGGGAGAGAGAGAATGAATGAATCTTGGACTCTGTATTAAACAAATATCAAGGTAATAAATTTCATGCTCAAAACTACATTTTTATGAGTATTGTGAATCTTCATTTAACAACTTCTTCCAAGAGGGGAAAAAAGTTTTTAGGCACTACTGTGGCAAGTCAGGACCCTGTAAACATTAGCAAAAATGAATTTACACAATGGGAGACAAATTTCAATTTCCATTTAATGAAAATTTTAAAACAGGAGCCAAAGCATGAAAGTATTTTCTCCTTATTAGGCATCACAAATCTCTAACTGGCAGTGGTTTATTTGATTTCTGAAAGAGTCTCTTGCATTTACCTTAAAATCTGGTGAATATGTTTTCTGAGAACAATCTCTATAATTTTCGTTGCTAAATCACTCAATGCTAAAACAAATAGAAATATGTGTACCTTGACTTGACTTTCTTTATTTTTAAGAGCTTCCTCTAGATTTTCTTGAGATGATTCATACATTCTTATCTGCTCATTTAGTTCATTAAATCGTTCGTTCCAACCTTCAGCTTCTTGTAATAACTAAAGAGGGGAGTTTACAAAATCACTATATTATATCAAAGAAATATGATACAAATCAAACAAAAAGCAAACTGAATAGTAAAAGCTGAGTTAGGAGCTTAAAGACATGTTGCCCTTGCCTCCCCCCACTCCGTTTTCTACACATGATCTTCTTTCCACTTTTAACTGGCCCAGTAATCCACCAGAGAGGTTATAAATGGCTTCACAAAGGGCTTTTTTCATCAGTACTGAATAAATTTATCTGCTAAAAAAACAAAGTCTCAAATTTTAATTACTTCTAAAAACAGAAGCTCAGCAAAACCTTCTTTCTTCAGATGAATTTCTTCTTTTTCTTACAATATTTAACAGTTTAAAGAATAAAAGTCTAAGTATGTATAGAGTCAGTGGAAAGTACATACTTGTTTTTCAGTTTCATGAAGATGTCTGTTCTCCTCTATTGCATCTTGCAATGATGTCTTCAATCTCTCTCTGTTAATTTCATATACTTTTAGTGTGGTTTTGGCCTAAATGATATGGAGACCACATTAAGCTGCAGGCATCAATTTATTTATTTTTTAACAGTTTTGTAGCATCTTCCTTAAATCAATAAGGATCTTATTTATATGTAGAATGCAATATACCTTATTGGCAGTCAAGCTCAGCTTTCCCATCTGATCTTTTACATTTTAACCCTTTTAAGTTAAATAGGAAATTAACAAGTTGCTAGATATCAACATCCAGAATCAGCTTTATTTCTAAGGATGCTACTGGCTCCTTAATCAGCCACATCGCTTTTTAGAGAGAGAGAAAGAGCATTGTCAAGTACACTGTTTTAAAGCATGCCCACTTGCCCATACAGACATCAAGTTAAATACTGGCTTACCTCAGCTACTTGAAACTGGATAGATTTTGCTTCATTTTCTAAAGATGCCTTTCTTTTGTGTAGTTCAGCCATCTGCAAAAACATTAAACATTATTTTACATAAAACTTTCTTCAATGTGATTAATACTGCCAACTCAAAATGCCTGTGCCGTGAGATATCCACTTTTTTTAAAAAAGAAAGAACAAAGTATTAGTTATAAGATATAGACAAATCATATCGTAATATTTTTTGCCTCAGTTTGCTTTGTTTAGAAGACTTACCAAATCATCCTGTTCTGACTGTTTAGATTTCTCTTTTTTCAATTCTTTTTCTAAGTGTTCTATTTCACTCTTCAGTGCCGAGTTTGAATCGTTCAGTTTTTCATATTCTATCTAAAATACCAAGTTTTAAAACATGCTGACATTCAGAAGTATATGTGATCTAAAACACAATAGCTTTAAAAACATTTAGCTGTAATTAATCATCACAAATTAGAAGCAGCCCCATAAATAAAATATAACCTAATATAATAATAATAATAATAATAATTTATTATTTCTATACCGCCCCCTCTCCCCACGGGGACTCGGGGCGGTGCACAGGTAGCATAAAAACAATAAATAACAACAACAATAAATAAACAACAAAATTTAAAAACCAATTAAATAAACCCTGTGCTAAAATCCCGATTAAACTAAAACCTATTCTATAAAATCCCAAGGCAAGGAGGCTATCCCAGGCCGGCCAGACGGAAAAAGTAAGTTTTCAATTTAAGACGGAAGGAGCGGAGGTCCGTAGTTGTCCTAATGTCGGGGGGAAGGTCGTTCCAGAGGGCCGGGCCCGCCACAGAGAGCGCCCTTCCCCTGGGTGTCGCCCGCTGACACAGTCTAGTGGACGGCACCCGGAGAAGCCCCTCTCTGTGGGAGCGAATCGGCCGTGAGGACGTATGAGGCAGGATCCGATCCTGCAGATAGCTAGGTCCCGAGCCATGGAGCGCTTTGAAGATGATAACTAGCACCTTGAAGCGCACCCGGAAGACGACAGGCAGCCAGTGCAGCTCGCGCAGGAGCGGTGTTACATGGGTAGACCTTGCGGTCCCCATAATTGCCCGCGCGGCTGCATTCTGGACTAGCTGAAGCCTCCGGGTGCACCTCAGGGGCAGCCCCATGTAGAGAGAGTTGCAATAGTCCAGTCGGGATGTCACGAGAGCATGAGTGACTGTGCGAAGGGCGTCCCGATCCAATAGGGGGCGCAATTGGCGAACCAGGCGAACCTGGTAAAACGCCCTCCTGGCCACGGCTGTCACCTGATCTTCCATGGACAGCCGGGCATCCAGGAGGACACCCAAATTGCGCGCCCCATCCACAGGGGCAAGATGTTCGCCCCCTATGGCCAGCGATGGAATAAGCTGGTTGAATCGGGCAGCCGGAAACCACAGCCACTCGGTCTTGGTCGGGTTGAGCCTGAGTCCGTTACTTCCCATCCAGATCCGTACAGCTTCCAGGCACTGGCACATCACCGCTACGGCATCGTTGGGGTGGTTTGGGGTAGAAATGTACAGCTGGGTGTCATCAGCGTACAGATGGTATTCTACCCCAAAACCACGGATGATCTCACCCAGCGGCTTCATGTATGTGTTGAACAGGAGGGGCGAGAGGACCGACCCCTGAGGCACCCCACATGTGAGGGGTCTCGCGGTCGACCTCTGCCCCCCTGTCAACACAAATTGCGATCGGCCAGAGAGGTAGGAGGAGAACCACCGTAAAACGGTGCCTCCCACCCCCAACCCCCCCAGCCGATGCAATAGGATACCATGGTCGATGGTATCGAAAGCCGCCGAGAGGTCTAATAGGACCAGGATGGAGGAACAACCCCCATCTCTGGCCCTCCAGAGATCATCAACCAACGCGACCAATGCCGTCTCGGTGCTATAATACAAATTATTATGAGCCAGCAGTGTGCAGCAGCTGCCAAAAAAGCCAACACAGTTCTAGGCTGCATAAACAGAGGGATAGAATTTAGATCACGTGAAGTATTAATACCACTTTATAATGCCTTGGTAAGGCCACACTTGGAATACTGCATACAGTTTTGGTCGCCACGATGTAAAGACGTGGAGACTCTGGAAAGAGTGCAGAGAAGAGCAACCAAGATGATTAGGGGACTGGAGGCTAAAACATATGAAGAACGGTTGCGGGAACTGGGTATGTCTAGTTTAATGAAAAGAAGGACCAGGGGAGACATGATAGCAGTGTTCCGATATCTCAGAGGGTGCCACAAAGAAGAGGGAGTCAAACTATTCTCCAAGGCACCTAGGGGCAGGACAAGCAATGGGTGGAAACTAATCAAGGAGAGAAGCAACTTAGAACTAAGGAGAAATTTCCTGACAGTTAGAACAATTAACCTCTGGAACAGCTTGCCTCCAGAGGTTGTGAATGCCCCAACCCTGGAAGTCTTTAAGAAGATGTTGGATAGCCATTTGTCTGAAATGGTATAAGGTTCCTGCCTACGCAGGAAGTTGGACTAGAAGACCCACAAGGTCCCTTCCAATCTGCTATTGTATTATTGTATTATTGTATAAATTTATCAAGCTGTATACATACTGTAGGTCATAAAAGTGACAAAGCTTAATTCAAGAGTATCTAGTCAAATTTTCTAAGTTGGCTCATGAGTTTGCTTAATTTATAGTCTAATTCTATTTCAGGAACCTATAGTAAATTAGACCTTTAATATTAGAGAATATTAATAATCCATTTCCTGAACACCTTACGTTATGGCTTAAGTTCCCTTATTTATTTCAAAATGGCTCAAATCTTATTTGCTAGAAATGCTATAATTTTCAAAATTCTAGATTTTACCTTTAAACAAGAAAAACTTAACTTGATTATGATGCTCAAGCAAGAGGTGTTTAATAATGAGCATAGTATTTAGCAAATATATGTATTATAAACTATAATTAACTGTACTATGTGGGATTGGAATTCCACCCACAACTTCTTAGTTGTAAGCACAAATAAATACTAAGGGACCTTTGAATAAACCTACATAGTTACATTTGAACCAGAAACCAGAATACCCCACTAGTAATTCTCTCTCTCTTCCAATTTTACCTTAATATTTGATGCAATGGTTGACTCCTGTAGAAAGCTGCCATCTTTCAGAGTGTTTTCTAACTCTGCATACTAGAACAAGAATATCATGTTAAATTTGAAACAAAGAAGAAATTAACAGCAGCACTTCTCATTTTGTTCCAATGGTTCAAAATAATGTAATTCTTTTTAATGACACAGAATGATCCAAAAGCAATCTGAGATTGCATAAATAAAAAATTATTTAGCACAAAAACTATCAGTTTCTAATAAATTCTCAGAAAACTGGTCTAAATTGTTTATCATTTCAAGTTTAATTATTTTCAAGCCACTAAAAAGACATTGTACATATTGAATAACTTCATTAAAATTATAAGCTATGGCTTTCTTTCAAGAATAGCATGTTAGGGAAATATTGTACTGTGAAAACCAAATTTCAAATAAAAGATTTCACTATTTTTAGATTCTTCAGGGAAACTGCTCCTCCCACATCATTCCTGAAGGCAAATTTGGTTTTACGTGCCTTTCTGATGTAAAATGTACAGGTAAGTATTTGATTTAATGAGTCAGAAATGCATCAGATATCAATGTTTAAAATGGATACTATTACAGACAAGATACAATTAGAAATTTTGATGATAAAATCTGAGTGAATGTCCCTCTTAAATTCCTTATATTCCTTACCCTGTCAAATGCAGTACGAAATAATAAAAGAAACTTAACATTTTCTATTCATTAGGACCTTGGTTCTAAAAGTCAGCAAAACCTGATTAATGTTAATTAATTCATTCCTTTTGGCAGAGTAATCACTCATGTGCTGTGAGAGAATTAAATACTCTTACACATTTTATATTTGGCTACAAGCTTATTGTTCTCCATTGCAGCATTTTTGTTACTGAAGAATACATCTACTAAAGAGCATTCTTACTGCTGTCCTGGCTATCCTGACTAATGAGGTTATGTAAAAGAGAAAAAGGGAGGAAGCATTAATTACTAGGAAAAGGAAAAGAAATAAAATACTTCATTTTCTTAAATCAAAAGTTAATCTCTATGGATATTTAGCACCTTTGTCATAGCTTAGAATTGGTTTGCTAATACAATGGAACATAGAACTGACCTAAATTAAACAAGTCAAATCATACTGTTTCCCCAAAAAGTTATTCAGTACTGAGAATAGAATAAAAATATAGTAATTTAATCTAAAAACACAATAATTGGGATAAGTGTGACAACCATGAATTGAGAAGGTTGAAATTCTTGTTCTTTGCTAAAAGAATCTGCGGGATCGGATCCTGCCTCATACATCCTTACGGCTGATTCGCTCCCACAGAGAGGGGCTTCTCCGGGTGCCGTCCACCAGGCTATGCCAGCGGGCGACGCCCAGGGGAAGGGCCTTCTCTGTGGCGGGCCCAGCCCTCTGGAACAACCTCCCCCCCGAAATTAGAACAACTACGGACCTCCGCTCCTTCCGTCAAAAACTTAAAACACACTTTTTCTGCTTGGCCGGCCTAGGTCAGTCTTCCGTCTAATAGGGTTTTAGGGGTTTTTAGTCAATTTATAATTGCGGATTTTAGCGCAGGGATAATTTTAGTTTAATTTGTTTTTACTTCTCTATTTATGTATTTTCTATTGCTATTTTAAATTTCCCTGTGCACCGCTCCGAGTCCCTTTGGGGAGAGGACGCGGTATACAAATAAAATTATTATTATTATTATTATTATTATTATTATTATTATTATTATTATTATTATTATTATTATTATTATTATTATTATTATTATTATTATTATTATTAAAATGTACAGCTAAACGTTTCTTTAGAGGAAGTTAAGACTTTTGCCAGGGATCATTCCCTATTTCAAAATTTCTTAAGGTATGACTTCCTGTGTTTAAAAAATCTTAACTCCCAATAAATACACATTGGAGCTTAAACATACTAACAAGAAAGAAGCCTCACTGAAATAATTTGAAATAAGCCTCACTGAAAAAAAAATGTATGGGAATATATGGATAACTTGTTATCCCATTCACAGAGATAGCAACTTCTCTAACTAAGTCGGATGTAAAAAATTACTGCTCTGACTACAGCAGACCTTATAGTGATGTTACCAAAAAGAGTGACAGATTCTTTAGGACTCTTTTTAAACTCTTCTCTGGGCTTGAGGAAATTTAAAAGAATGGGAACAAGCAAGCTATTCCAATTCTGATCGTTAAATCTCTCGACCACCAAGTGGCCCAGGCCAAAATCATTCTGTTGTTTTCATCTCAATCCTTATTTTAGGAAAAAAAGGCATAATTTACATCATCATATTTGCCCATTTTGCTAACAACTTCTGATAGTGAAGCCCATAGATTGCCTATCCTTCCATATCTATTTGCTCACGCTTGAACTATGAAGTAACTGAAATTACCTCTTTTTTGTGGAGACTTAGTTTATCCATTAATTTACATCGTTCTTCAATTAGTTCAGCAATCTGATTGGCAAGATGCTTCTCTTTTTCTAAAAAAAAAAAGAGTTGAGTATTATAAACTTTAACAGAAAATAGCTCCAACACAATCTACAAGGCTTAACCTATGGAAAATAAATTAACTTACTTAAATAACGTCTACTGTTAACCTGCAAAAAAATATAAGAGCAAATATTAGTTTGTTCACAATATCAGACGAGATTAAAACTCAATTTTCAATTTAAATTTTAGGATTAGTGTAATCTAATAAAAAATAGATTGTTGGTCTTGTAGCAAGCATAACATAAACCTTATACTAATCAGATAAGACATCTAAAATGGGTGGAATAATATGTTTTTCCTAGAATGTGTTTTCTTCAATCATAAGACATTGGGTGAAATAAAACAAGATTAAAGCTAACCATATTCATCCAATTAGCTAAGGTTTTTAACCTTAGTCTTAAGCAAATTGAATAGTACTGAAAGTAAATTCCTTAAGTGAAGTTAGATGGACTTATCAGAGAAGAAAACATATAATTTTTCTCTTTTGCTCCCAAGTAGAATAGGAGAGTGGCCATTGTCTTGTCTTGGACTGTGCCTGAGCAGCCTCTGTTTCAGAGGCGGATTGCTCCCGGTTTAGCCCAGAGCGGGCGAACCAGTAGGAGTGGCAGTGGGAGGCACCGGACACCCGCCCAGATGCTTCTCATGTGCAGAAGCGTCGCGAGCGTGTACAGGAGCGCGCTCAAACCAGTATAAGAAAATTTGGCAACCCACCACTGCTCTGTTCCCACAATTCCACCATTCCTCATAGTATATGGAGGAGGTGAGGAAACTAAAGTGGGATAAAAAATGCCTAGAGTGCTGCTGGGTGTATAGGGTGTAGCCACTATTAGAACCTATCTCGTGTGATAAAGGTAGGAAACATGATTATTTCTTTGTCTCTATTGCATCTGCAGATAGTAGCCAGGGGCTCTATTTTGGATGACAAGATCCTTCCCTGAAAGAACAATACTGGGACTTACTTGCAGGGTTGCTGTGAGGAATATGCTGTGTACTTAGCGGATAAAGTTGCTTGCATTCATTCTATGTTGAACTTTAAGGCAGTGCAAGTAGAGGCTATAAGAATGAAGTCTTGCAAGAGTATTTGAGGTGAGTTTGGTCCTGCTGCATTTGAGGAAGTGGACACGGCTCTTGTGGCTGCTAGTTCGGCCACCTCTGTATTAGATCAGTGTCCCTCCTGGTTGATTAAGATGGCCTGGGAGGGGACAGGTGATTGGGTCTGGGTCTTGACTAATAACTCTTTGAAGGAGGGAATGGTTCCTTTGGCTCGTAAGGAGGCCGTAGTGTGTCTTCTCCTGAAAAGGCCATCACTTGATCCAAACAATTTAGATAGCTTTTGTCTAGTGTCCAATCTCCACTTTTGTGGGGAGGTGGTGGTTTTCATTATTTTTTTGCCAAGCCATGAAGACTTGATTATGTGCCCAGGCCTGATACTATATATATTTATTTTGTATTGCCTAATTCAGAGTTCCCCAATCTTTCTGGCTTTGCACTGACAGGGAGGGGGAAGAGAAGGGATGGATCCGCATGAACGGTGAATGTGTGCACAGATCCATTTGCACAAGCAGCAGGCACACACGCACATACATGCGCTCACGTGCTGCTTGCGCAAGTGGGGATGCACGCACACGCTTACCCGCCACTTCCACAACCTGGTTCCAATCAACTCAAGAAATGGTAGTGGGCTACAGCCCGGGGATTCCTGGCCTAATTATCTTAATTTTTAAAACTGCTTTTATGTTTTATGATATTTTCTTGTCGAGGTGGGCAGTTATAGAAATCAAATAAATAAATCAAACCAAGTTGGCTTAAAATTACAAGCATTTCCCAAAGGAAGGTAATTCTGAAATGTTGCAAGGTTTGTCCATAGTTGTATTATTTTATAAAATGTATAAGCAAAGAGTAAAGTAAATTTTGTATAATGCTTTAGGTTACAATGGGATGTTTACCAAAATATTTAAATAGGACAAGGAAGGAAAGCTTGTATAATCATCATTTCACAAGACAGAGATTTTACAAAAAGCTAGTTTAAGGAAGAAGGGGAAAAGTTTATATACTTTATTATAATTTACATTTACATACTTATATACATTAATTATAAATCACAAAATTAGATTTGAAAATGTCAAATTATGCTGTGTTAAATATTCCAAAGAAAGTTTAGTCAAAGAAAATAAAATTTGCTAATAATTCTCAAAACTTATTGAGCTTAATTTTATTTTTTTAAATATTTCCAATACATATTCCGATTGAAGAAAGGATCATCCTCCTGATTCTATGTAGCAATTTAGGGTTACAGTCTTAAACCTAACTATCCATAAATTGACTTACTGGCAAATAAGCATGCATAGGAACATGGTATAAAAATCTGTTCTAGCTAGATGCTTAGCAGAATGATTTTATAGAATTCCAATTTAATGCCACACTGCATACTTACTGACTTATACATCCTACATAAGAACAGTAAAACAGTAAATATGGCAACCATAACAATTTCCCATGAAAAACCAAAGAGATCTGGACCAGGTCTCATATTTTCAGGGAGTGATGAGACAACCTTTAAAGAAGAAAAAGAAAGTTAAAGACTGACAGAACAATTGTTAACACAATTTCTATATTTTGATCATATTAATTCATAATTACTGCATTTAATAAAATGTTCCCCAGTTAAAATGAATAATAAACATAAATGGGGAAAGGGAATAGTTACATAACATTAATCAGGGCAATTGCACAAATAAATACCAAGTAGTACTATTTATCAATTGAATTGTAGTGTTTACTTTTCTTTATTTTCTGGAAGTGACTATAGTATTATCAGAAACTCTATATTTCAAATTTGTTGAATATATGCTGGCAAATAAATACTAATGACTTGAGAAATGATATCTCAAATAACAATCATATAGTAAAGTAAGTGAAATTTGACATGATCTAATATTTCTTTACTCCAATATAAATCTATAAGGAGCTTACAGATAAGGTGCAAAAAACTCTATGGCAATAAACTGCAATTCTAAACAACTTTAGCATGTAAAGCAAACTAACCCAATTAAATATGCAACAGATTATGTTATGTTAGTTCACTTTCACCTTTTGTCACAAATGATGCCCAGAAAATTTTATAGACAACATGAGAAATACATTTTGCTAAAGAAAAAGTTAGCATTATAAATTTGCCTATTTTCAGTGCTTTAGTCAGTGCTAAGGGCAAAACTGCTCCATAATGAAAGATGCTGAGGAGAATTCTGCTAGGAGATTTCTGCTAGAAATCTTTGGTTCTGAAACCAAAGATTTGGTTGATAACTGTAATCAATATGTGGATTCAGCCTCTAATCAGAATATATTACATTGGGGGTCTAATTGCTTGTAGGGCTGTCAAATAACATTATTGTATCACTGTAATAGCAACTCACAATTAACTTCAGTACAGTAGTTGATGTTGGGCAAAGGCTGTTCTGGCAGCATCTACCTGCAGATCTAGCAGGTATTATAAGATCATAAAAACTTCCAAAGTGTACACCTGCATCTTCACATGTTCAGTCCATATTAGTTATATGGATATAACTAATCTGGAGCCAGAGGACTTCTATACAAACAGAAAATCCATCTTGCTAAGATTCAACTTTAGCCTGAGTGTCTCCTCCAGTTACCCACAATTTCTAAGCACCTGATCAGTACTTCCATCCATCTCCTGCTTGGCCCTGGATGATGGTAAACTGATAACACCTTAACCCAAACTGACAGATGATTGCCCCCAGCAGATTTTTAAAAAGATTTTTTTTAAAAAAAGAAGGGAAGTGGCCTCAACTCTTTCTTCTTCTTCTGTCCCAATTTGAAATGCCTGCTCAGAAGGAGTAGAGCCATTGCAAAATATTTTCGATGATTGTAAGCAGTCCAGAAGATACCACAATTAATGGTACTGAACCCCACTAACAAATCCAGTAGGAGCAGCCGAACCACTATGTCTCCATTCAGATCCTGCCACAGGTCATCAGCAAAAGTGACAGGTGTGGTTTCCTTGTTTTATATACATACCCAGTAATCAGAGCACACATGTGCAAATCCTGATTGTTAAAGGTACAGCTAATTAATGCTTTATTAATTACACAATAATTCCTGCAGTAGACTTTATGCCAAACAAATTATAATCCTCACCTCATGTAACCTCAATACTACAGTACACTGAAAGACAAATCTTTATTCAATTTGGAGACTTGGAAACTGACCAACTCCCAAAAGATTCTGGGTGGTTTACAATAAAAAAACATTTAATCTGGAAGAATGCAACAGCTAAACGTACTCGAGAGCAGCTAAAACTAGCAAAAGTTTGGTATCCATGCTAGCCCAAGCCAGAGAGCACAGCCACAGTTTTAACAGCCTCCAGAAAGCTATAGGGTGGGAGCCATGGAGCAGGAGGATGCCATCCCAGAGGGCATCTACTGCAACAGAGAAAACACACTGCCTAAATGATATTGTTTTCATTAAAGGGATCTGAAGCATCACCACCACTCTGCTCAATTGCTCTGGCTGGTTAGAAAACCGGTATCTCAAATAACAAGGTCTTGAACCTGGAGCTCCTTATCTACTCTCAACACAGCTCAAACATCCAAGTTTCATCACCAACATTTGTGCAAAGGTCTGATTTATAATACCCCTTTCAAGTCATGCCCAGCATTGCCTAACCTGTTGTCCTCCAGATATACTGGACTTTTGTTCCCATCATTTTATTTTCCAAAGGCACCAGTCTCGGAAAGTTACTGGGCCTTGGGAGCTCAACCAATGTCATTGTACATATGTTGTCCACTGACAATAAATAAATAATAACAATAACAATAACAATAACAACAACTATTATTATTATTATTATTATTATTATTATTAAAATGTACAGCTAAACAAAAGCCAGGAACAATTCTACAGTCCTGCAGAGAGACTGAACGTTTCTGTTTTTCTAGCAAGAATAACGTGCCTTTACCTACAATTCGTAATGCCAAGCTTTAGTGATAATGGAAGTTTCATCCGAATGACTGCCTCATGCAACTACTGAAAGAACAGGAGTTAACACGGCGGGGACATTCTTCCCTAGCTTTGGAGGCTTCGTTTGAATCTGGTCTTTTATCACAGAAACCAGGAACAACAGCAGAATATGGGGAAATTTCCTTATCCTTGCAGAACAACGGCCACCGTCCTCTATGAGGAACTGGGACCGCGCGATGTTGAAAGCTGCAACACACAGCCACGTATCTTTGCTCTTAGAAGCTGAGCGTCTGATAGAAGTTGCGCCAAACCCCGGGGAACTCGGCAGGTTAGCTTCGGCCAAGGGCCGATCGACCCTCGTTCCACACTGTTTCCCAACCGGCCCCCTTTGTTCCCCCACACTCACGCTCCGAGCACTTCTCAAGGCCAACCCATAGTAGTGCTGAACGCAGTCCCTCCAACCCAGCCCGAAAATCCCGGCGACAGCGCCCTCCGGACTGCCCCCAGCAACGGCGACATTAAAAGACGCTGCCATCTTACTGCATCAGCTGCGATTCTACCAAAGAAGCCCCGATAGCGCCGCCAGCGCCGCCTCTTCCTGTCTCGGACGGCTATTAGGATGTACCACTGGCAGCGCCGGGGAGGGGAAGAGGAAGAAACCATGTTGTAGAATGTATAGCCTTCTTTATTGGCCAAGTGTGATTGGGGGCACAAGGAATTTGTCTTTGGTGCATATGTTCTCAGTGTGCATAAAAAGACAAGATGCATTCATCACGAATCATAAGGTACAACACTTAATGATAGTCATAGGGTACGAATAAGCAGTCAGGAAACAATATCAATATAAATCGTAAGGATACAAGCAACAAAGTTACAGTCATGCAGTCGTAAGTGGGAGGAGATGGGTGATAGGAACGATGAGGAGTAATAGTAATGTAGCCTTAGTAAATGGTTTGACAGTGGTGAGGGAATTATTTGTTTAGCAGAGTGATGGTGTTCCGGAAAAAACTGTTCTTGCCTCTAATTGTCTTGTTGTGCAGTGCTCTATGTCTGCCCAAAGGGGAGGAGACCAGCAGATAGAACGCAATCCCCAACTTGTCAACAAATAATTACCCCCAAAGAAGTAGGAGGACTTCTTACTTCTCCAAAGGATGAACCTGTATTATCTGACGTAGATTAATATTGAAAAGTATCTCACTTGTTCAGAAGATAGCACAAGATCGCATTCCCTTACTTCTGATCAAAAAATTTAATTAATTTTTAATTAATGTTTTAATTAATTCTAAGCTTTTGTTTGAGTGGAAGCTCTGTTATCCGTGTCTTGACATGGATGCATGTTGATTCTTCTATCTACACGCATGACACCATGAAGACAATGCAGTACTTGGCATTGCAACTAGCCACTCTCACATGCTCTACCTGCTAAAGCAGTGTTTTTCAACCTTGATAAACTTTAAGAACTGACAGTGGTGGGATTCAAAAATGTTTACTACTGGTTCTGTGGGGGTGGTTTTGGTGGGGGTGGTGCGGCGTGGCGGGCATGGCAGGGGAAGGATACTGCAAAATCCCCATTTTCTCCCTGGGACTCGGGAGGCAGAGAATAGATGAAGGTGTGGCCAGTCAGATGTGGTATTTACTGGTTCTCCAAACTACTCAAAATTTCCGCAACCGATTCTCGAGAACTGGTCAGAACCTGCTGAATACCACCACTGACTGTGGACCTCAAAACTCAGAATATCTCTAGTCAGCATGTTGACTGGAGAATTCTGGGAGTTGAAGTTCAAACTTCTTAAAGTTGCCAAGGTTGAGAAATTCTGTCCTAAGGCAGACTTCGAACATTCCTTGACACATTCTTGCAAGGTAATGATATATTAGTCACTCAGAAGACAAAACACTTTATTCAGGAAGCTCAGACTGCCCAAGGAACTGCTAATACAGTTCTGCAGAGGAATTATTGAGTCTATCATCTGCACCTCTATAAATGTCTGGCTTGGCACTGCAAACCAATCCAGACAACACAGACTTCAACCAATAATTACAACTGCCTGAAAAAACAATTACTACCAATCTGCATTGAGGACCTATATACTGAACAAACCAGAAAGAGGTCTGTGAAAATATCTAGAGATCACTCACATCCTAGACATAAACTGTTTCAATTACTACCCTCAAAACAATGCTATAGGGCACTGCACATCAGAACAACTAGACACAAGGACAGTTTTCCCCCCATGCCATCACTCTGTTAAACTAATTTCCACAATACTGCCAAACTATCTGAAAAGGCAGTATTACCATCATTATTCTCATCTGCCCTACTACCTATTACCTTATCTTCTTATGACTCTAACTTTGTTGCTTGTATCCTATGATTTAAATTGTTTAATTAGAATCCTAGTATGATTTATGTTGATTGCTTATTTAGTATCCATGACTATCATTAAGTGTTGTATCTAATGGTTTATGATGAATGTATTTTTATAATGACTATGATAATGATCAGGGGTGGGTTGCTGCTGGTTTTACTACTGGTTTGCAACCTGCACGCAACACATGCTGTGCACGTATGTACTTTCAATGTAAATTGTTCTTCGTGCATGCACAAATCAATTTACAGTGAACTGTGCATATGCAGTCACTAAAACCAAAATGGTGGCGGCCCAGCAACAGCAAGGGAACCAGTTCAGGAGTGTGGCAGGCCCGGGTTACTGAATTCCATTACTGGTTCAGCTGAACCAACCTCTGATAATGATCTATCACTACTGTTGTATGTACACTGAGAGCTTATGCACCAGAGACAAATTCCTGTGTGTCTATAATCACACTTGGCCAATAAATAATTCTATTTCTATTCTAAACAAAAACAAAAACAGTTTATTCTGCTGTCTGAAATCACTTTACCATGTTAATAGATTGGGTTCTTTCTGGAAATATTACTTTGGAAATATAATTTGTAGTTATAACACCATAACATAGCATAACATCATGACATAATGTTATAAGTGTGTGTGTGTGTGTGTGTGTTAGTATTATGAGCTGATCAATAAATAAATCAGAGAGACTAGGATAGATCTATTTCAAGCTTTTTAGCTCTCATTAGCTAGTCATACTCTTACTGGGATCCCAGTAAGAGTATGACTAGCTGATGAGAGCTAAAAAGCTCGAAATAGATCTATCCTAGTCTCTCTGACTTATTTATTGATCAGCTCATAATACTAACACACATATTAAAAAATTAACACAACGGGACTCATGGCTTTCTGTCTAGATGATCTCTGGTGATGAGCCAAAAGGCAGAAAAGGAAACAGTATGTCTCCTCCCTTAATTGGGGCTCTAACAGGGTGTTGTGAAACAATTATATATATATGATTGTTAAAATAAATGTTAATTGAAACATCTCTGAAGTTTAATTAAAATATAAGAATGTTTATGCATACAGTGAAAATCTTTTGACTAGTTATTAGAGAAAATGTCAACATGTCTTTAGATCAGATGTTCCTTATTTAAATATGAAGAGTTGGAAGCCATAAGCTCTTCATATGAGGTAAGATGACATATTTAAATGTACTATTGTCTTTAATATTCTGTTTACACAATTATGCCGTTTTGGCATAAAATCTGGACTGAAGGAGTAAACTTTTAATAGAAAGGGCCAGAGAACAAATATTTAAAGCCACCAACAATAAGGTGGATTCAGGTGTGAAACAGTATGTCCAGACTCCAGTAAGTAAACATTCTGGCTTTGAAATGTAGGCTGAGGATATTTGTTTTTTCAAGATACAATATACCACTGTTTTATATATAGCTCTATAACTTGTCACTTTATACACAACATCCACTGCTGGGATATGCTTTGCTTGCATGGAAAGGAATGTTTTACATTTGGCAAAAAATAATTTTATACTACCTACTTAATTTTTATAAGATCTGTATCAGCTGTTTTAAATACGCATCTCTGCTTTTCACCCTTATGATTAATTACTAATCAGTGGTATTTAAATATAAATGAAGCAAGAAACCAAGCAAAATAACAGGTTCAGATAGAACATGAAACTTGTATAACAAGTTCCTGCCTCAATGTCATTCATTCCACTAAGAAAATTATGTCTCAGATATGGCATTTTATTTCTAAATGCAAACCTCTTCTATTCTAAACAGACCTAGGTACTAAGTTTATGTCATTTTTGCCCAGCAGCATAAGTAGAACAGCAAAAATTTCATATTGTGTTGTGTACTGTATGTGTACTGTATGTTTTTAGATTTGGTATATCACCCTTCAGAACAGATTACACAGATCTGCTCTATTATCCTCCAGAACAGAGTCTTACATGCTGTAAAATATCATTTAAAATTTAAAATGAATTAATATGCAATATGTAAATTCAAAAGTAGATAGTAGGTATGCAAAACTAAATTGTTAAAGCATACAATTAACTTCTAATAAAAAAGCCTGACAGAATGAAAGGCTTTTTGTCTGATGCAAGAGATATGGTAAAGGAACACCACTCAATAAAAATATCCTTTCTAAAGTTGCCCAGAAGAAAATTAAAGACAACTATGTTTTCAATGATATGACACCTATAAAGCAAACTATCTATAAGGTTCACATTTCTGGTCTTGCTCATTGAATAAAGGAGAAGAAGAAAGAGCAAGAGATGTTAAAAGGTAAGAAATTATCAGTGAATTTATGCTAAAGGGGAACTGAGATGCATAGCATGAATACAACACATTAGCCATGGATTTATGTATCATATTTTTCGGACTATCAGATGCTCTGGACTATAAGACACACCTAGCTTTTGGGGGGGGAAACAAGGGGGAAAATCTATCTCTGCCTCCCAGCATCCATCCGGCATTCATCTGGCCTGTTTGCCGCCACCCATTCGTCACTGCCATGGCTCATTCACCACCGCCGCAGCCCATTTACCACCACTGCAGCCCATTCTAGAACAGCTGGTTGGCACCGCACCAACCCCCTCCAATCTATCACCACAATATTCAGAGTATAAGACGCACAGACATTTCCACCCACTTGGGGGGGGGGGGGAGAGTGTGTCTTACAGTCCCAAAAATACGAGTATGTGTGTTTGTCTATGCATAGATTTGTTTTTGCACTCACAATAGAAACCAACATTTCATACTCTTAACATTATATGATAGAAATAATAGAAAAATTAACTGAAGCAACCTCCCCCAACTCACAAATTGTAAAATAAAAGAGCATCTAGTACTTGGAAAGTATGTACTAGGAAAGCATCTAATACAATGACTATGTGGCAGAACAGATTGGTATCTTTTAGATAAAAACATTCAAAGTCTCATTTTCCATTACAAAGTTTAACTATATCATATACCTCTTTCCCCATTTGTGGAATGGGAAGTCAATAAGATACTATAAAAGGATTACATTATTTCTAGTTTTTTAGAAGCTCTTAATCCAGACTGAGGGTGTCTGCCTTCAGGGTAGTATGGGCTAGAGCAGGGGTCCCCAACCTTTGCAACTTTAAGTCTGAAGGACTTCAGCTCCCAGAATCCTCCAGCCAGAATTCTTTTTTGCTGGCTGGAGAATTCTGGGAGCTGAAGTCCTTCAGACTTAAAGTTGCAAAGGTTGGGGACCCCTGGGCTAGAGCCTTAACAGCAGTTGTAGGTCCATTTCTTGTGGAATTAATAGAGCAATAAAGGATTCTATGGAAGCCTGCCTCTGCTTCGCTGACCTTGGTTGTAATACTTGCTTTCTGATACCAAACACTAAAAGCTGTCCAACATAAATGATTTACATTTAATTTAGTTAAAGTGAAATATGTTAATTATAATTTGAATTGTAGTTCAGGTCCATAAAACAAACTATATCTACATTTAACTGTCTTAAAAAAATATAAGCTTAAAAAGCATTACATGCAACATTTTAAATGTTAAACAAATATTTTTTAAAACTGCCATCATGAACTGCAAAAATCTTGAAAAACATCAGAGAACAATAGAAAGCCAGAACATTATGTGTCTCTTTGCTGATCTCTATTTGTCCAGATTTTTGGCTACCTGGACATGGCAGCCATGTCCAGGTAGCCATACTACTTTTTTTTTATGTTTAGCATCAGAAAGTAGACTCATATTAAAGAAACTTACCATTTTACCTCTAGGTATCATAGATGAAAAAATAGAAGCTATAATGGCACAGAATGTATTGATATCTGGGATTATCTGAAGTAGCCATCCATTTTCTGTTTCATGCACAAGAGAAAAAAACAACAGTTCTTACCAATTATCTTTACAGATGAAAATTTTAAAAAAATCTGGTCTTTTAATATTTAGATTGCGTTTGCTTACCATTACTAATGATACAACTTTGATTCATTAGATTGTTCTCTTGTACTTCTTCTTTGACGTCCTGTTGATCTAGATATTTTTTTCCTGAAGCATTTGGCTTTTTCTTACAATTTGTGGGAGGTGTTTTTTTTTCAGAATACTGATCATTCTTAGCTTCCTTATTTGAATTCAAAGGATTTTTTTCTTTGAGACCATTGCCAGGTAATTTCCCATTATCTGCAAAGAATTACATATTATATATTTAATTTATATGACATTTTAGCTGGTTGTATTCTGCACCATTATCTTTTATCTTGAAAAAATATGGGCTTTTCCACAGTTTTTTGACTGAAAGTTAACAAGAAAATAATTTAGAAAAAAATGAATTTCATTATTAGAATGTATGCTAAATTGCTAAAATTTGCCACCTTGAGTCATCTCAAAGTGAGATGGGTGACAAATAAGTCTGAAAAATATAAAAAATAAAATTATATATGAAAGTAGCGGTCCTCTATCCATTTACTTGGGTACTGAGGAATTTCTGATTGAATATTTATTGAATGTGCTGTAAAGTATCAGATAACCATTTAAACTTCATCAGCTAAGTAAATTGTAACCATATATACATTTACAGGTATCTTTGAACCTGGAAGGGGGTGGGGTGGAATTAACAAACATGGGATAGATTAGGTAGTCCTTTCCAATTTTTACTTGATCCTCCATTTAACTATTTTTTCATTTCCGTTTTAGTGATAAAAATATTTTTGGTTAATTAAGATTACCATGAATCTGGATTCACAAATCACGCCATGACACGGTTTAACTATAATACTGTATATAACCATAGTTGGGCTTGCTCGATATGTTAAGACTCAAAAATCATCATTTACAAGCAAAATAGCTGGATCCACACATTATGTTCAACCCAGCATAAGCAAATCACATTTGGGTTATTTTGTTTTTATTTAACAATATTTAGAGCACCATGTTTGGAACCAGATAACACCTAGATTTTTCCTCAGTAATGAACAGCAAGCACATACAATAATGACATCATTCCCAAGAAACCCTCAGAATCAGAACTGATGTTTGAGTGAAAGTTAAATCCATATAAGCAAAACATTCCTAATAATTGTTGAAGTCCAAGCCATTATCACTATCAAGACATTTGGGAGGTCCCAAAAATCAGGATAATTTTTTGAGTATAATGATACGGTAACTATTATTTATCAGACATAAATATGATATATGCCTTATAAAAAAAAGGGGGGGGGGAAGAAAATTAAAAAAAGAGAATTTTCAGAATTGTGGGAATGATTCTAGAGCACTCCACTTGAATTGTTCACATTAGGAAGTCTTTATCTTCTGTTTACTATGATGATAGAAAATATATTAAAGTCCTGATTTCCAGATGATGCAGAAGAATTAAATGTAGTGTTTTTTCTAATATATATAATTAAAATCCAAATGATTAAGAATTACAATACATTTAATAGTCCAAGTCATGTATAAATAAAACATCTGCTAAAATTATCCTTATATTGTGGAAATATTGCACTTTTTCTAATGATTGAAAACATCCATTTGGTTTTTTAAAAATATATTTTAAATCAGGTTGCTTCATCCAAAATAATAATACTACACTTAAAAGTAGGGCAGGGGTGTCAAACTCAATTTCATTGAGGGCCACATCAGGGTTGTGTTTGACCTCGGGGGGGGTTGGCTGGGTGTGGCCGGGGCAGGTATGGCTGTGGTGGCCAAGTGCTGTCACTTGAGTCGGGAGCAACTGTGGTGGCCAAGTGCTAATGCAGGACTTCACTCAGACCCTCCTTCACTCTCATTATAATCTCTTCCTTCCTTCCTTCCTTCCTTCCTTCCTTCCTTCCTTCCTTCGTTTTTCCTTCCGACTTCCTTCTCCTTTCTTCCTTCTCTTCCCTTCCTTGCTCTCTTCTTATCTTTCCTTCTTTTTCTTTGCCTTTCCTCTTTCCCTTTCTCCTTTTTTGTCCTCTCTTGCATGATCAAATGCAAAAATGGAAACATTTTAGTTTCTTTTGCTAGCCCTCTGCCAGAGAAAACTGGGCCACATGGCCCTCCCAGGCTTCATTTTTGCTGGCAGAGACACCACAGGCTGATCCTTTGCTCTTTCCAGGGTGGCCCTGAGGGCCAGATGTACGTACCCCATGGGCCGGATTCAGCCCATGGGCCTTGAGTTTGACACCCCTGGAGTAGGATATTATCTTGAAGTTCTGCCAGTGTAAAAGAGTCATCAATTTTTTGTTGCATTCTACCTAAAAAAAAAAAAAGAGGCTCTTTGCTTTGTTTAAAAGCAAACATTTTCAGGAATTTTTGATTTATCTACTTTTATTACCAAAACAGTGGCCTAGTACCTGATTCTGTCTTTTGCCTTCCACAGTTGTTTCTGATATCCCACATAAGACCTTGGACTTCTTGCAGTAAATGCATTTTGGTCTTCATATATTTCTCGTGTCCAATATTTAATTTATGTTGATGTTCCACCAAAGTTGTTGCTTGTTTTATTTTATTGTAAGTATCTTCACACGGAGAAATGGAGATGTTGTACTGAAGCTTTTCAAATCCTTGCTCTAGTTGCTGCAATTCATCTACACAAATACTTGCTTGAAGAATCTTTCTTGATTCTTCAACTAGCTTTAAATTGAATTCCTGGACTCTTAAAGAGGAACTGGCATCTTTCCAATCTAAGCCTATATTTGTTATCAATTTACCATTTTGAATTGCATTCTGGAAAACAGACTCTCTTTCCAGAATTTGGAGTCTGTCAGTGTTTCTGTTATCATTTTCTGAGTTTGCAATAACAGATTTTTTGTTATTAAAATAACAAAAAGCATTCACATCCTCACATTCATATTTTGTTTGTTTGTAGGCATGTTTAGCCTTATGTCTCTCTGCTTTAATATTTTCATTAATTTTATGTTTTGTGAAATCCTTAGTTTTTTTATACATCTTTCCAAAATAACATGAAGTTTTATCAAAATTTTTGCTTTTAACACTTTGCCCTATTTTAAAATTTCTCCCATTTTTGTTGCTGTGCACTATGTTTTTCTCACTTTTCTTATCTGCCTGGCCCATTTCTGGCTTAACTTCTTCATGCCCATAAATAAACAGTTTATCTACATAGTTTAAGTTTTTAAAACAAACTGTTTTGTCTTGTGTAAATATTTCATTATCAGGATCAACAATTAAATGGTGTGTGTTTAAACAACTTTTTTTGTACCTAGGGGTGAGATCCATAATATGATTTATAGACTTAAGATGATGGGAGATTTCATTTAAGGAAAATTTGCTAGGATTAATACTAAGATCTGGTTTGGAATCTTCCCTCCGAATGTCTAAATGTTGTACTAGATCTTCACTGACAAAAGTGTCTACTAGACCATGCTTTTTAAGAAGTAAATTATTATAGTCAACGATTAAACTGTGTTTACTTTTCTTCTGAGATCCTGCTAATAGTGGTACTATTTCTTGTTGAAATTCAGTTTCAGTATCACAAGTATTTAAAATGCCATCTTTTTTCTTACGTTGAGTTAAAATTTTAAACTCCCCATTTTCTAAATTAGGTGTTAAATATGTTTGTGTGGTGTATTCTACCTGATTTATATGCTTTCTATCAGGCCTTGTACCTATTATAATGCTTTTCTCCCTATCTGATTGATCAACATGAGAAGGTAAAATCTTTTGTTCGCTTTTTAATTCTTTTTTACCTTCTTTTGTATATATATGACTTTTATATGTGTGTAGTAAATCCATATTTTTCTTAGAAAAAGTATGAGAATCAGGATGTGAGATAGTTTGTTTTTGGGGAGCATAATTTTCAATAGTTTTTGGTAATGAAGAAACATCACAACTTTGAGCACTATCATAATATTCTTCTATTATTTCTGAACTGTTTCTTTCACCTATCTGAATTTGTGGATCCTGAAAGTATTTCTTTTCTACACTGTGAGTGACAACATTCAAATTATGTTTGACAAGTCCATAAAATTCTTTTTCACATTGACGTAGTTCTTGACCTGCAATGAATGGCGATAGCCCTTGCTGCTTTAAGTGATTTGGATACTTTTCAGTTGTTTGCATCTTTTTGCTATCTTGTTGACTGTTAACAGTCAATTGCATAATTTGTTTTGATACATGAATTTGTACTTTTGCTCTTTTTTGAGAAAACTGATTCATACTTTCTTTAGTTAAACTTTTGTTCCGCAAATAGTCTTCATTATAACTTGCAGAAAAAAAATTCATGGGACCAGGTGACATGCTTACTACATTCTTCACCTCAACAAATTTATTTTCTTTATTAGAATCTATAACATCTTCCTGTATATCATATTTTTCTGAATACAAACCAACCAATGGTTCTGAAATCTCAGTTTTCTTCATGATATCAGTGTAACATACGACAGGTGTACTTTCATCCAAATCTTTTAGATTTAAATATTTAATTTTGTTTGTGTATTGTTTTCTAGATAAGAAAACTCTCTTCACAGATTTATATTCTTTTGTTGATCTCTGCAGATCAAGTTGCAATTCTGAGCTTTTGGGTGGTTTGTCAAAGTTTTTATCGTGTGTTTTTTGATCCTGTAATAAAGGTTCTATTATACATTCTGAAAAATGTTTTTCAGATGAAGGAAAAATTGTTTCTGATAATAACTTAGCATCTTTTGCTACATTTGTACTGAGTGTATTGTTTCGCATTGTTGATGAAAATAAAAACATATCTTTGTTGAAAATATCTTCCTTCAGATTTGCTGTTTTCTGATTTAACATATTTTTATTTTCTATTTCTTTGTTTTTCTGTGGTGATTTAACACTATTTTTAGTTTGGCTATATTTAATCTTGGTTCTTTTAATTTCTTGCAAAGAATTTACGGTTTTGTCTGGAAAGTTCTGAAAACTAAAGAGATCTTTATAGTGGCTAAAAGAAGAAATGCACTGGAGCTCTTCAGCTTCACTGTACTGTACTTCAGAATGTATGACTGAATCTGGAGAAAAACAAATAGAAAATGAAGACTGATTCCTTGCATCCTAAGTAACCTTGTTTTTCTTTTTCATTATGAACGTAGCTTGCTTTAATATCTGCAGCATCATTGGAATAGTTTTCATTAAAATCTTCATTACAATACTCTTCATTAGTATTTTTGGCTTTTTGATCTCTATTTCCTGTCTTTTATTCTTCTCTTCTCTATTATAAGTCTTCTTTCTAATAAAGTTTCTTTTCTTCCCTATTTCTTCCCTATTATAGCTAATTTTCCACTGTCTAAAACAGCACTAGATATTTCATTGTCATCTAAATATTCTTGCACTGTGGAAAATTTCTTAAGGGTTCATTCATCTAGGTGTTTGAAAAACATTTTTTTCATGCATTTCCAAACTAATTTTAATTTTTTCTTGCATACTTTTAGACATTCTTTCTACAGATTTCTGACACCTGCAAAAGTGAATTTCCCATTTGTTATATATTATCTGGTCCAGCTATTTTCCCAGCATTCTTTTTTTCATAGCTTGTTGTTCTAGTAGTGAATTAACAACATTTTCTACCTCTACATGAGACTGTTTCTTGAATTCTGGACTGTGAATAATCATATTTTCTGGATTAAAGTGTTTCAATATTTCCAGACTGTTCCTTTTCTATCCTGACTCTTTTTTATAATTAGTTATTTGTATAGATTGGTAGGAAAGATAATATTTTCACTTAGAATTTGCCAGCAGCAAGTGTGGTTTATTAACTTCTACTAATTCACCATTTTCAAAGGTTTCTATTTTTTTCCACTAGCTTTTGCTGCTAAAGAAGAGAAAATATTCCTGAGAAGTATCAGTATTCTGATTTTCTAATTTTTGATAATAGTCTGATTTAGTGGGAATTGCTTTTTTTTACCTGTGGAAAATGCTGCTTCTGTATTTTTATGTTGTCAGTTGTACTCATTAGATTTTAGATCTATCGTCAAAGTGTTTGCATTTTCTTTACCTCTATCATACTAAAAATCTAGTGCGTTTCTAGAATAGCTAACAGAGTAGAAAAACTGGAGCTTTCTAGAGCCTTTTTCATTTTCTTCTCCTGCAGTTTGGGTATTTAATGGGAAAAAAATTATCTATACTGTGAGAAGGTGGAAGCTGCTCTACAACTGAGCTCTGAATAGCTGGAGACTCTTGTCCTAGCCGATTAACAGATATGGGCCTTATTGACTTCAATTATATTATAATATATGCTTTCATACAAACCTGACTGGCTTTTTATTCTTTCTGACTCCGGAGTTTTTTCAGTAATTTGGCTCCCTGCTACTGAATCTTGTTCTGTACTGAAAGATTTTAGTTTTTCAGCAAGTTCAGTGAAAAAAGAAGCAGCTCCTGTATTCATGAAATCAGAATGTTCATTTCCTAGAGGAACTTCAGTATCTGTAATATCTGGGTTGGTAATTTCTTCATGATATTTTTCTTTCTCTTCATCTACTACTGATTCAGGTGGTTGCTCTATGTTCTTTTTAACATATTTGCTTTGTTCTTCATAGAGCATTTGCTCTACTGCTGCTTCTCTCAAACCATCCTCCACTGGTACCGGTTTTATATTAAGAGGCTGTGAGTCTTCATTTTGATCTACTTCTCCATTTGCAAGCTGTCGTTTTTCTTTTTGAGCGTACCCAAAAATATAATTGAACCAGTTTGATTCAGACAGTTCATTATCAGTAAGTTTCTCTATTCTTGCTTTGGAAGCTGCAGTTCTGCCAAGGTGGCCACTATTAGAAGCAGTGTTGGAACTGCTATGGAGATTTGGATCACCATCTTTGTACAGCAGATCATGTCCTGATTTTTCATTTCCAAAATGAAGGAAATCTGTCAAACTTCTCTGAAACCAGCTATGTGGCTCCATTTTACTCTCTTTGGGTTGTTTTTTAGTATCAGCATTGTCAACTATTGCTATTTTTCTACGCCTAAATATAATTTGTTCTGAAATCTGTGAGGATTTCCCAAAAGCTTCCTTATTTTCTTCCCTTCCCAAACCAAGCCAACCTGCGATACCAGAAATAGTCCACGCTGACTGAGTTGGGACCGGATTCAGATCCTGACTGATTGGATCCTCTTGGTGGCTAGACTCCTCTTGATCAGTCTTACTGTGACTACTGTATTCTTTTGGGATAGAAGTATCTGGGAGCTTCATGATTTCGTCCCCGGGCATGTTAAAGTCTGAGTCTTTACTATCAGTGTAAAGAGATACATCATGCTCATTTTCTTCAGAACGGCGATTAAATATGCTGTCTTCATTTTCAAAAACATATTCTTCACCATCAAGACAAAGGAAATCAGTTTCCTAAAAATTAAAATACACGTAAAATAAATACATTATTTTTTGACTTATTTAAAGCTTTCCTCAAAAAAAGCATTTGAGGAACCTTTGAGAAAGGCCTCTTTGTACCTTATGCTCTCTATGCGTATATATAATATAAATATTAATATATATAGATAGCAATAGTTAAGTATTTCCAGAAATATTCTCCTAGCTATGTATCATTATTAATAAAGCATAAAAAAGTGATGTGGAAAGGAGCTCTGTCACTGCAATGAGTCACTTCAGCCTGAGTTCTTAAATGCTTTCCAGTCTTTTTGAAATTGTTTAATGTTGTTATAGAATAATGTTGTTTTCCAGAATAGTGCTATTCTGGAACAACACAAAACCTTGCTATTAGCTGATGAGCTCCCTTTGATCACACTCATTCCAAACCTCTCTGCAAAACCTAAGCAAGTTTTGACAGTTAAACTTAATCGTCTAATCATCTGTTATCTGCTATCCCTTATTAAGGCAGCTGGTGATGTTTGGTGGAAGGGGAAACAAAGCTAGCACTATCCACAATCATTTTCCTGAACTTATCCTGCATGCATTTTGTGAGAACAGCTTGAGAGCTATTAAATATTGAATCAGCTGGGTTTTTTAGAGTTGTGGGTGATCCATCACTGGAGGTTTCAATTAAAGGTGAACAACCTTTTATTTGGGATAATCTGAGGATTGCAGCCCTGGGCAGTGGGCCCCTTCCAACTCTATGAGTCTATAAAATCAATTGTCCATTTGAATGAGCTAAAGCAACCTATCATAACAGTGGAAGAGTAAATTTCTTGTTGCCAGTCTTCAGTTCCATGCCACCTCTAGCATGGAACTCAGGCCAACAGGCAGAGCCAGGACTTTGGGCTCCTATGGAAGGATAAGGGGACGGGGCCATATCTTACCCTGGAAGGTAGGATGTTCCAAAGGGCAGGCACTGTGGCAGAGAAGGCTCTTCTGGATCCCAATAGTTAGAGTTCTTTGATTGATGGGATCCACAGTAGGCTCTCTCTGCTGGCATGAGTAGGATAGGCTTGTCCTAGTGGTATGAGACTGTTCAGGTACCTATGCTACTAAAGGCATTAAAGGTGATAAGCAATGCTTTGAGCTGCACACAGACTGGACCAGTAGCCAGTGCAGTTCACAGAGCAGAGATGTAATATGGGCCATTCTAGGGGCCCAAAGACCGCTCTCACTGCTGCACTTTGTATCAGCTGAAATTTCTGAATGAATGTTCTGACTTAGGCTTCCCCAAAAAGCACGAGGCAGAATCCTGGTCCCAACAAAACCCCTTTTATTAAACAAATGTGAATTCCTCTCATTCACATTCAGCAAGGCCTGGCAAACAGTCTTTCAAAGGAATATTTATGACTACAGACCTTATCTATCTTGGAAAGCTGTCATGTAAATATTTTCCAAATGAGGTGCTACACAAGGAAATACTGGGCACAGAGTCTCTGAGATTCAAGGACAGAACTTCACATTCCTGAAACAGATCTAACGACCGACCCACTGAATTGTTTCCTGCAAAAGCCCACTCCCCTTTCGCTCTTCTTTTATTTCCTATGGGAGGGGACAATCACCTTCCACCTGTGACTTTACTCCCAAGTCTACCCTGATTTTTGAATTGTTCTTTTCTTCTGGCAGCTCTGCACATGCACACACTGGGAACAGACTTTAACTGTTCCTCTGCCTCACCGCTATCTAGCTCTGATTACTGCCAGATGGCCTCGGCCCCATCTCTGACTGGCCCATGCTCCTCCCCAACCTCGTCACTGTCTGACTCTGCTGCCATCTCCACTGACCACTGGCAGGCTACAACACTGGATTTCAAGGGTAACCCCATGTAGACTGCATTGCAGTAGTCCAAGTGAGAGATGAATAGAGCTTGAATAACTAAGACTCATGATCCAGGAAAGGCCACAATTGCTGCATCAAGCAGACCAGTGCAAAAGCTCTCCTAGTCACACCCATCACCTGCTCTTTGAGCAGGAAACATGAATCCAGGATAAGCAAAATTAATCTGAACAGGTTAGTATCACCCTATCCAGAAATAAGGATGACAAAAACTTGAATCCTGAGGCTCCATGCACCCAAAGTTACTCAGTCTTGCCAGGGTTCAGCCTAAATCTGTTGTCCTCTATCCAGGTCCTTACAACCTCCAGGCATCATGAGAAAACAGAGACAGCATTAGTCAGATCACCAGATATAGATCTGGTGTACGTATCTTCCAACATATTGATATCTCAACCCATGGTGACAGATGATCCCACCCAATGACTCTTGTAGACATTAAAGAGAAGATCAGAAAGTATTGAGCCCTGCAGGACATTGTAAGTGAGCAGTTGGGACCTGGATCTCTCACTCACTAACACTGATTGGGACCAACCTTGAAGAAAGGAGTTGAAAGGAGTTGGGACTAACCTTGAAGAGAGGAGTTAAACTATGTTGCCCAGTCCCAACTCACACAGCCGACCCCAAAAGATACCATGGTTGATCGTATTGAAGAATGCTTAGAGATGAAGGAGAGCAAGAATGGTTGCAACTATCCCTATCCCACTCTCGCCAGAGATCATCCATAAGTGTGGCCAAAGTGTCTCTGTCCGATAGCCAAGCCTGAATCCTGCCTGAAAGAGGGGCAGGAAATCCATTTCATATAGGTCTCCCCTGGAACTGTCAAACAATCACTTTTTCTAGCATTTTCTCTAAAAAGGGAAGAGACTGGATGCAAGTTGTCCAGGCATGTTGGGTCAACTGATGGCTTTTCCTCTTCAGTCAAGGCAAAAGGTTGGTTCCAGGCAAGGCAAAAGGTTGGACACCTGTGATTTCTATGAACAAATCAATACACCAAACTACCTCCTGAGTTTCCTTTGAAATAATACCTCTAGAGAATTTGAAATGTTCAGGAAGCATTTTAATTTACCTTTGTGGGCACTTCTATTTCTTCTGTAATAAATACTTCTTCTGTTTGGACAGCATCCATTGGGAAGTAACCAAATTCTTTGCCTTTCTATAGTAAAAGGGAAAAATAGCATTTATGAAGACACTGCGATTTCTACTTAAAATATTAATAAAACAAAAATTATAATAACCTCTAGAATTTTTTTCTCTTATGTTTGGGGAATAAAGTTGTTTTTTCCCTTGAGAAAATTTGCTTCTTCCTGTTTTGTTTTTTTTAATAATAAAGAAATGTTTGTTTTTAGTTTACATGCCATAGGATATTTTTAATAGTGGTCTTACTATTGTATTATCAGTACTTTTTCTTCAAATTATGTCAATAAGTCTCCCTTTTAGTTTAGAAGGAAATAGTTTTATCATACTATCAAACTGATAACAATTCTGTTTAAATTAAGGAGAAATAGGGATGTGAACAATGGGCTAAAAAAGGAAGCGGAATTGTACAGGTCAGTGGTTCTCAACTGTGATTTGCAGACTCCTGAGGGTGTGTGATGTTGTCATAGGTGTAGATGGGTGGGTCTATGAAGGCTTGAACAAATGTTATGATTTAAATTTTGAGCTAAGTCTTGGGGATCCCCATCTTCAAAAGGTACTTAAAGGAGGTCCATAGTGAGGAAAAGGTTGAAAACCACTGGTAGAGGTTAATAGTGAGGATCTACTTTAAACTCTCTAACATAATTATCAGAAACAATAGCAATAATAATTGAAAGCATTCAAAAAGATACCAATCACCATATTGACATCCAAAAGTATCACTATTAATACTGTTAAATCACATATTGTAATCTGTGCAGTACAATAGCACTTTGATCCACCAGATCAAGAGACAAAATGATAGAATGCTAAGCCTGTTGATTTCATACTTAGCAATTAGATTCTTTACATCTGTTTGTTGAACCATTATGTTGCTTTTAATTATAATTAAAAGATGGAAGTAATTTCCCAGTACATTAGGATGATATAGTAGTTTAGCATGGTATGTTAGTCCACATTAATTAACCTCTGTGGTTAAGAGGCCACTGGTAAGCAACAGCAGAAGCATCCTCAGAGAAGGAACAATTTATGAAACCATAGACTCCTCATTTATACATGCACAATAATGTTACATAAACATACAAAAGGGACAGAGTTTGTGTGGTGATAATGCAATGTTGCTTTTCTTATTTTGACAAAAATATCAGATGTTGTAAACTCTGAATAACAGCTAATCAAACACTTTGTTGCTTTCAATAAGCCAAAGGGTGACCAGCTTCAGTTGTGCGCATAGGCAAAAGGAATGTTCAATGATCTTAAAATTCCAAATGCATCCTTCTTCAGAAAATATTGGACATCCCTGACAGAGAGATACTTCTACGCTGCTTCTATAAGTCAATTAGAATCTTAGGTACTGTACATACATAACAGTAGAATAATTATGGCTCTGACTGCATGGAAAAATCTCAGAAGTCTAACTTTTCAGCAAAACAATTTTACTTAGAAGTAATCCACTGTAGCCAGTAGGATTGACTGATCGCTAAATTTGGAAGCTAATTAGGTTTAGTTAGTACTTGGATGGAAACCACCGAGCAATATAAAAGTACAAAATATTTTGGAAGAAGGTGTAGGAAGTTAACACCCACCCCTCCACTAGAAAATGGAATATTTTAGGAAATATTAAAAGGACAGATTATTTCCTCTAAATGGGAGACAGAAACTCAGCCCCCTGCCCACTTTGTCAATAGCCATTAAGGCCTGAACCAGTCTATTCTACATAACACAGATCCCCCTTCAGATCCAGGCATGATAGTACCCATCTCACCACATGGCACCTGGGAAGAATCAATGCTAAACCAAACTTGGACTCAGAACACAGCCTACAGATTTGCCCCTGCATGGCCCCATGGGAGTTTGACAACCAATCAGAATACAAGCTCAAGTTCAAAGCCTAGAGAGGGCATAAAACCAGGGACTTTTCGCATCTCTCCCTTTTTTCTTCTTCACCCAACATCTTGAAGCATGTGACCACTTTTTCCCCAGGACCTCAACCATGTGGTCCTGTCCACCATTAAACCATCTTTCCAAGCAGCCTCCATGTTTCCAGTTTCTTTTCCCCCACTTGGAATTGAACCCAAAAGGACATTTCTTCCAACAAAGGCAATTGCAAACTATTTTGTCAAGACAACTGCATGATTATACTCAGGTATTTACTAGGAACAAAGATCAAAAGGGGTCTGTGCCCCCCTTTTTTAGCATACTGAGTGTCACTCCTCCCAAATCAAGGACATAGTCCTTCTCCAACTACTAGGTAATGAAAAAATAAATTAAAAAACAAGATTTTTCATGGTAGGCAATTGAGTACGAAGTGAGTCAGGTAGAACTTTCATGAACTGAGTCAGGTAGAACTTTCATTCTGCCTGCAGACAGAGCCTCCTCTGTTTTGAACTGAGCTCAAAATGCTATGATTTAAAAAAACCAACAACTTTCAAGAGCCACAATTACTTTTTAAGCAGTAGGTTGTTTATGTAGTTTATAGAGTTTTGTGTGCTAGCTGCAAATAACTCTTTGTAGCAATATTTTTAAAGCGTTACAACAATGTCTAGGACAAAATATCCTGGATTTTTTTCTGTTAGTGAATCTAAAATAAGAATTATGCTGGAAAGAAATAGGGACTTTATTTTATGTGTTTTCTCCAACTTTTAAAATCTTTGTGATATTTCTGTGTCCTACAACAGTCTGGTTCTTTCTTCATTGTTTTTGGTGACTGAGGTCAATGGCCCAAGAAATAGAAATATTAAACAAAACCAAAAATATATTGATTAGTTTATAATTTTAAATGAAAAGTATTGCTCCATCTAGTCATTTAAAACATTCATTCAATTTTGAAAATCCTCTCTCGTGTTTGCAAGATAAGGCAATTCTTCGCCCTAACTTTCTTAAAACCCTTAAGGTTGTAGTCATATTATAAATAAAACTAGCCATTCTCAGGCAAATTGCTGACTAATACTTACACTTCCTGCCCACAAATCTTCCCTTTCCTTGGAAAGTTTGAAGTATACCATTATTTCTTCCCCACTTTTGAAACTCAGGTAGCGGCAGTCAGGCCCAGTGTAGTCTTTAATGGCTAACACGCTGCTCATCGTTGCTGGGTAAAAATTAAAAACAGAGGCAATATTTTAAAGACCTTTCTCATATTATTTAACAAACACAGTAGCAAGCATTTATCCATACAATGCATCAATCAATACATTAACCCTTTAAATCAGATGTATTTCTTCTCAGGATTGCGAAAAGCATTAATGTGATCTTGGGAAAAGATGCAGCTGCTTTAAGGTGCTGTTATTCGCATGGGCGCTGAAACACAAACGCATTATACTTATGTCAGGGATGTCCAAACTTGGGAACTTTAAGACTTGTGGACTTCAACTCCCAGAATTCCCCAGCCAGCTATGCTGGCTGGGGAATTCTGGGAGTTGAAGTCCACAAGTCTTAAAGTTCCCAAGTTTGGACATCCCTGACTTATGTAATATGTGACAGATGATCCTGGTTTAACATTTAATCTTCAATTATCCACACTTGTTCTGTTACCAGAAGCAAACAATTGTAGGAAGTTAAAACTCTCCTAGAAGAATGAAACATCCTAGGAAATATTGAAAAGGCAGAATATTATATTTCCCTGGATGTGAAAAGGGAGAAACATGTTTTAAAGACGAAGTAGCTCCCTGCAGCTTCCTGCCCATTCCCCTTTGTCAATGGGCCATTAAGAGGCCCAAGCCAGTCTATTCTACATAATAAAGACTTTCCCCCTTCAGTTCCAGGGTGATGGGATTAAGGCATGATAGTATTAGCCCTTTACCCCACTCACCACATCTAGAAACTCAAACTTGGATTCAAAGCAAAGCCTAGAGAGTTGCCCCTGCATGGCCCCATGGGAGTCTGACAACCAATCAGAATACACTTCTTACACAGGAATAGGAAACAGAGAGGCGGGGCCAAACAGAGAATATAAAGCCAGGAACTTTCAGCCCTTCTCCCTCTTTATTCTTCTTCACCCAACATGGAAGTATGTGATCACCTTTTCTGTTCAGGACTCAAGCCATGTGGTGCTGTCCACCATTAAACCATCTTTCCAAGCAGCCTCCATGTCTCCAGTGTCTTTTCCCCCCACTTGGAGCCGAACCCAGAAGGACATTTCTTCCAACACAATCATAAGAGTCATTGGGAATGAGTTTGGCAGCCATATAGATTTTCTTAATAAATAAATTGGAGGGTTTTTTTACTTAGTAATTACTCTATTTTGCTATTAAGACTGTAGATATTATTTGACAAGATACTTTACCCTCCCAAAATTATTTTATCACTTACTACTAAGGTGACCAGATTTTAATATTGGTAAAGTGGGACACCATTGCTGGGGAGGGGGGGCAGCGGCCTTTCATGACAGCAGAAGGCCACTATTCCCATAGCGGCTGGGGCAAGGCCAGGGGGCGGCGGAGCGGGACCAGGGGGCTGCAGGCGCTCTGCATGTTCTCAGAGGTGGCCTGCGGCCAGGGCAGTGGCATGGGGCGCGGGCAGGAAGCGGCGGCCAGAGCAGGCTGGCGGGCAGTCGGAAGGGGAGGGCCGGCGAGGGAGCAGCCAGCGAGCAGCCAGGCAGGCAGCAGGAGGAGGAGGAGGAAGAGGAGAGCTGTTCGCGGCGGGGCTGCAGCCGGAGCCCGCGTGGCCCTGAACTTGGCGCCACTACTGCCGTGGCCGTGATGCACTGAGAGCAGCTGGCCAGGAGCCCCACCGCTGCCCGCCTGCACGTCCCGCCATGGGTGCTAGGCGGGGAGGTGGCGGCGGGGGCTTGTCCCGGGTGCCCATGGTGGGACGTGCAGGCGGGCAGCGGTGGGGCTCCCGGCCAGCTGCTCTTAGTGCATTGCGGTGGCAGCAGCGGCGGCGCAAAGTTCAGGGCTGCGCGGGCTCCAGCTACAGCCCTGCCACGAACAGCTCTCCTCCTCCTCCGCTGCCTGCTGCCTGCCTGGTTGCTCGCTCGCTCCTCCCTCGCCGGCCCTCCCCTTCCGCCTTCCCATCAGCCCGCTCGGGCCACCGCTTCCTGCCCATGGCCCGCACTGCTGCCCTGACCGCCGGCCGCCTCTGAGCGCGTGCAGAGTGCCCGTGTCCCCCGCTGCTGCTCTAGGCAAATATTGGGACTTTTTAAAAACGCCGCGGGACATGGGACAATTTGTTCAAAAGCGGGACTGTCCCGTCAAAAGCGGGACGTCTGGTCACCTTATACTATACAGAAGTGAATATAAAAAGTCTACACCCCTATTAAAATGCAGGATTTTTTAATTGTAATATATATATCAAACCAAGATAAATCATGTCAGAATTTTTTCCATCTTTAATATAATATATAACGTGTACAATTCAACTGAAAAGCAAACTGAAATCTTTTAGAGGAACAACAACAAAAAATTTACAATAATGTGATTGTATAAATGTGCACACCCTTAAATTAATTCTTTGTTGAAATACCTTTTGATTTTATGACAGCATTGTACAGCTTATATTCATTAATAGGGCTGTGTATGTAGACATTTCACATACCCTAGTATACACGGTTGATTTAATAGGGTTTACTTCTTGCAAACTAAGTAACTTGCATAAAAATGTTGGAGGACTTTTTAGTAATGTATTTACTCTTAACAGTTTTGACTGAAATACTAAAAAAGAAAGCCAGCCAAATATATTCTCCTTATATGCTCTATAATTTTACCAATAATTAATATTCATAAAACATAATTAAACCTTACATTATTAACTTCTTATTTAGTTTATAGAAGGGTAAAAATAATGTTGTTGTGTTCTGAAGTTCTATTTATAAGGCCTTTTAACACGTTTGCTATTGAAGTTTATACATTCAAATCTGTTAACAGTAATTTTCCAGGCTATGGAACTTGTTAAAAAAATTACAGAGCTCCATATCACGAAGCTAAGCTCTTGTGATAAAAAATTGGCTGAGCTTGATTTCTAATCTAATTATTGTTTTTGCCTTTAGTCTTTCCTGGAACGCCATCAAGTTCTCGTAGAACTATGAGGGTGTGCTACTGTTTGAAAAGAGTTATATTTATAATCCCAGCAAATGACTCCTTTTTTTTAAAAAAAAGAACATCCTCATGTTAGAAAATGATTGATTAATCTTTCATAAAGTGGACACATCGATAGCACTTTCCTTATAATTTCAAATTAGTGGTTAAACTTTTTAAATTAACTTCCCAAAGTTTTTCAATTAAACATATTGGTAGAGTTTTGCAGTGTTACTACACTGCTAAATAGACTAAGTTAAAACAAAGATCTTTGTACTTACTTTCACATTCTGAATCTGCACACTTTTTCTGTGTTGAAAGCACCTTAGTACTCTTTGTGTTTGTCGACAATGAAAGAATTAATAGTGTAAGACTGATGTCTAAAATCTTCAACATTTTTAAAAATGTTATTCCTGAAAGAATTTTTAAAAATTAGAGTCTCATGAGTAGAATAGTTTTTCAATTCCTTTAGTTAATAAGCTTTTAAAGATAAAAATAACTCGTCAATTCATTTTCTTCTGTTCTTTAGACTCTGCTCCCACAAATGCTCTTTCAACAGTGTTTTGAGTCAGCTGTCCTGCTTTAATAATTAACCATGTTCAATACATGGATTACTGTTTTAAAATAAATAAGTTATTCCCAAAAGTTATTTTAATTAGAAAATCCTGCTTTACCAGTGCAAATTGATGGTGTGACTTGTGCATTATAGGAAGAAATGTTTCTAGTAAGATTAATATATGATTCCCCCCACTCCCCGCCATTATTGTTTATATTCTGTAGTTGTTTGAATCCCTGTTTTCAAGCCCTGTGACTGAATTTACGTTTTTGTTTCAGAGCATGACCCTGGACCTGGGCAAATGCACTTAGACATTATTCCATCTTTGGTAGTTATTTCTGTCAATTAAGCATGAATAATAGGTCTGTAGTTTCATTTTAGTATAGGAGTAGCTGGAGCAGCTGGAGTGTCACAGGCGATAAGTACGCATGTGCGTGCTGCACGTATGCTGCACGTATGCATGTGGTGTATGCCTGGCCCTGTTGCACCGTACCGGTTGCAACAGGATCTGGAACCCATCACTGGCATGCATATATACACAAACCTACACACACACCAGTGGTGGGTTTCTGCAGGCTCGCACCTACTCACGAGAGCCGGTTGGTGAAATTTAGAGAACCGGTGAGAGGAGGTTCCACCGGCGTACCTGGAAGTAAATCTGGCCCGCCGCTGCCAGTGACCCAACGGGAAGGAAAGGAAAGAAAGGAAGGAAGGAAGAAAGAAAGAAAGAAAGAAAGAAAGAAAGAAAGAAAGAAAGAAAGAAAGAAAGAATTTATCATCACAATTGAGTCCAAAATTTTGGTTGCTAAGCAAGAGCGTTGTTAAATGAGTTTCACCACATTTTAAAAGGTGGCCACTCCCACCCTGTCACATGACTGCCAAGCCACGCCCACAAAATAGGCCACACCTACAGAGTAGGTTCTAAAAAAATTGAAACCCACCACTGACACCCACACAACACACACACACACACACTAACTGATAGAGAACAGCCATACTTCTGATGGACTGGATCATGACACACATTTGAAAATAAGTCAGGAAGACTGCAATTGGGAGGGTGTCTGTCTGACAAGAATAAAGAATGCTTATCAACAAGAAATATGAATGTGTAAAGCTTGTAGCAATTATGGGTAGCTAGAAAGTTGATAAAAGGCAACATTAGACAATTTGCAGACCTCAGCTAAAAGTTAGGAATAGAGATGTCCGGCAACAAATGAAATGTCTATTAGATAACTCCTGGGGCATTCATTAGTTAAGACCTAGGAATGGGACAGCTATAGACCAATAGAACAAATTGTAGAATTAGTGCTAAAATGTTTATTAGAGGATATTTCTTACTGTTTCACCTTGTCCCGCCTTCTCCTTTAGTGAAAATGTATAAAGCTTTCTTAATCCTTTGTTCTTGGTTCTTGGCCTTTTGACCAGGAACCCTTTTCCTTGGAGTACTCTAATAAAAAGCAATCAGAAAACCTGCACCTCGTGTCTGGCGTTCATCATTGGCTTCGGCACCAGGCTCAGACCCGAATTGGGGACAACACTTCCCAATTGAAATAAACTATAAAGTCAGGCCACCTATTTAAAAATATGTGTCTTCAACTTATTGCGAACTAGATTTCAATTGCAACCAATGGAGCAGTTTGCCTTCAGAAGTTGTGGGAGTTTCATCTCTGGAAGCTTTCAAGAAGAGACTGGACTGTCATCTGTCAAAAATAGTATAGGGCAGTGTTGGCTAATCTTTTTTGGCTCGTGTGCCAAAAGCGGGGGGAGCGCAGGGGGGTTGTGTGTGTGTGTGCCACACCCATAATCCTATGTGCGCAACCCCCTGCTTTTGGCAAACTTTTTTCACCCTCCCCAGCCTCCAGAGGCTTTCTAGGAGCCTGGGGAAAGTGAAAACAGCCTCCCCTTCACCTCCAGAGGCTTCACGAGCTTCCCTGAAGCCTCCAGACTCCAGAGGGTGAAAAACGGCCACAAAAGAAGGTCTAAATCAGCTGGCCAGCGCACACATGCACATTGGAACTGACAGGGCAATGCCTTGCGTGCCCTAAGAAATGGTTCCGCGTGCCACCTGTGGCACCCGTGCTATAGGTTCGCCATCACAGGTATAGGGTCTCCTTGGGTGAGGTGGGTTTGGACTAGATGACCTATAAAGTCCCAATTCTGTTAATCTGTATCTGTAACAATATATTGGAGGTTTTAAAGAAGAGATTGGACAACCATTTGTCTGAAATGGTATAGAGTTCAGTTTTCTACTTGAACAGAGTATTGGACTAGAAGACCTCCAAGGTCCTTTCCCACTCTGTTATTCTGTTACTAAACATTTTAAAGCAGTTGTTCTTTTTTCAATTGTTTACCTACACCCAACTTATCCAGCCAATAGCCAAACACTGCCAAGTGTTTAGACATAATATCTCTATTGAGCCCAAGGAATTCTTATTTTATTTTAAATTTCTAGACTGTTCAATTCCAAAATGATTCATGCGATTAGTAAGCACAACCCCCCCCTCAACATTATAGAAAAAGAAAAAAAAGTCACCCAAGAGAACAGCTTTAAAAAGCCCTCTTTCTCATCACTCCTAACCTAACAGTACAAGCTGTGCACTTTTTATTATATTTAACATATGAGTTTGTCAATATCTGAAAAAAACAAGAAAAAAATGGCACAGTAGAATGAACCCCACAGATGAAAATATGTCTCTGCAACTGTTACAGAGAAGCTTTATTTCTTCATGCATGCTAATTCACAGAGAGTTCATTGATTAAATAATTGAAGAAAATCCTCTCTACTTTAGACAGAAATGATGCCACTGTTTTCCATTTCAATGCTTTATTCCCATCTTGGTTATCTCCAATTGCAAATCTTTTCCCCAGAACATGTTGAGATTAGATTAGGTGTTTGTTCCATAAAAGTATAGTAAAATTTTGAAAGAAGGCTTTTCGATGCATCTAGAATATTCACCAGTGATTCAAAAATTCAAATAGAACTTGAGATTGGTTTGCTTGGTTTTTATTTTTTGATTAAAGAATTTACTGCAAATAAAAGAGCAAGGAACAATCTAAGGAAGCTAATCACTCAATTACAAAGTTTCACATAATTCTTACCTGTTTTTCCACTCTTATCTGCTTCCTGTCTATTCTTCAACTGTCTTTCAATAGTACTCAACTGCCTTTTTCCAAGGTTCCATTGTTTTCCTATTTAAATCTACCTTTTCATTAGTCAATACAGAAGTTCCAAGTGAGATTGGCAGGGCATTATACTAACCCCGTGATGGCGAACTTATGGCACAGGTGCCACAGGTGGCACGCGGAACCATATCTTAGGGCATGCGAGGCGTTGCCCTGTCAGCACTAGCGCGCATGTGTGCACTGGCCAGCTGATTTAGGCCTTCTTTTGAGGCTGTTTTTCGCCCTCTGGAGGCTTCAGGGAAGCTCCTGAAGCCTTTGGAGGTGTGGGGGAGGCTATTTTCACCCTTCCCAGGCTCCTAGAAAGCCTCTGGAGCCTGAGGAGGATGAAAAAAGCGCAGCAAAAGCAGAGGGTCACACACATAGCATTATGGGTGTGGCACGCCCACGCACAATACCCCTCTGCTCCTCCCGCTTTTGGCATGCAAGCCAAAAAAGGTTAGCCATCACGAAGATATGGACAGGTTACGTGGGCGACTGCGAGCTACCACATGTTTATTGGACCCATGTCCCTCCTGGCTTGTACTGGCATCCTGGGAGGTTACACGAGGCTGGCTCCAGGAGGTGGTCAACGCTTCCCTGAGTGAGGGGTTCTTGCCGGGCTCCCTTAAAGAGGCGATGGTGAGACCCCTCCTCAAGAAGCCCTCTCTGGACCCAGCATTATTGGTAAATTACCGTCCGGTCTCCAAACTTCACTTTTTGGCGAAGGTTGTAGAGAGTGTGGTGGCACAACAGTTCCCCCGTCATCTGGAGGAAATTTATTATCTGGACCCGCGCCAGTCCGGCTTCCGGCCCGGGCACAGCACCGAGATGGCATTGGTCGTGTTGGTGGATGATCTCTGGAGGGCCAGAGATGGGGGTTGTTCCTCCATCCTGGTCCTATTAGACCTCTCAGCGGCTTTTGATACCATCGACCATGGTATCCTATTGCATCGGCTGGAGGGGTTGGGGGTGAGGGGCACCGTGTTACGGTGGTTCTCCTCCTACCTCTCCGGTTGATCGCAATTTGTGTTGGCAGGAGGGCAGAGGTCGACCTCAAGACCCCTCACTTGTGGGGTGCCTCAGGGGTCGGTCCTCTCGCCACTCCTGTTCAACACATATATGAAGCCGCTGGGTGAGATCATTCGTGGTTTTGGGGTAGAGTACCACCTCTACGCTGATGATACAGAGCTGTATATATCTACCCCAAACCACCCCAACGATGCCGTAGAGGTGATGTGCCAGTGCCTGGAAGCCGTGCGGGCCTGGATGGGAAGGAACAGACTCAGACTCAACCCATCCAAGACTGAGTGGCTGTGGTTTCCGGCATCCTGGTACAACCAGTTGACTCCATCACTGGCCATAGGAGATGAACATCTAACCCCTGTGGATGGGGCACGCAACTTGGGCGTCCTCCTTGATACACGGCTGTCCATGGAAGATCAAGTGACAGCCGTGGCCAGGAGGGCATTTTACCAGGTCCGCCTGGTCCGCCAGTTGCGTCCCCTATTGGATCGGGGTGCCCTCTGCACAGTTACTCATGCCCTCGTGACATCCCGATTGGACTACTGCAATGCTCTCTTCATGGGGCTCCCCTTGAGGTGCACCCGAAGGCTTCAGCTTGTCCAGAATGCAGCTGCGCGGGCAGTTATGGGAACCTCAAGGTTTTCCCATGTAACACCGCTCCTGCGTGAGCTGCATTGGCTGCCTGTCGTCTTTCGGGTGCGCTTCAAGGTGTTGGTTATCATCTTCAAAGCGCTCCATGGCACGGGACCTAGCTATCTACGGGATCGCATCCTGGCCCATACATCGCTGCGGCCGATTTGCTCCCACAGAGAGGGACTTCTCCGGGTGCCGTCCACTAGGCTATGCCAGCAGGCGACGCCCAAGGGAAGGGCCTTCTCTGTGGCGGGCCCGACCCTCTGGAACGACCTTCCCCCTGAAATTAGAACAACCACGGACCCCCGCTCCTTCCGGCAAAAATTAAAAACACACTTCTTCTGCTTGGCTGGCCTAGGGTAATTAAACTGTTTTTAGGGGTTTTTAGGATTTAGTTTTAGTTTTATATGGGCTTTTAGCACAGGGTTAGTTTAATTCGTTTTAACATTGTACTTTGTTTGTGGTTTTTAATTGTATTTTAATTCCCTGTGCCCCGCCTCGAGTCCCTTCGGGGAGAGAGAGCGGGTTATAAAATTAAAAATTATTATTATTATTATTATTACTGTACTAACCAATTCCCCAAACAATGAAAGAAACAAAAAGCTTCGAAAATTACATTGCAGTTTCAGGTTCAAATAATTCTTAACAGACTAATTTTCATTTTCTTCTTTGATAAACTTAATAGCTGCATAGATCATTTTGTGCATCATGTATCTGGGCCTCAGCAGAATTTTACATCGTTCAGGATATTCATCTTGAAATGGTATTTTTGTTCATATTTATTACACTTTTATTTTTATAGATATCTGAAGGTGGCAAATATACCTTATACTCCTGCCTTCTTCTGTTTTCCCCACAAAAATTCTGTGAGGTGAGTTGGGCTGAGAGAGAGTGAATGACCCAAGGTCAGCAGCTGATGTTCATGCCTAAAGTAGGTTTAGAACTCACAATCTCCTGATTTCTGGCCTGGTGTCTTAATCACTAAACTATATGAAACTTTTAGAAGAACTTCCAGTTGGTGGGATGATTGCACTCCAAAAGTGCTAGTATCAGGGTTCCAAGTAATGCATCCCATTCAATAAAAACTCAGAGGCAGGCAATTTCCTCAAAAAACATTTTATTGGGACATATCAAATTGGCATGTTTCTTGTGAAAAAACAGCTCTAAGTTCCCACCAGTTTTTCACCCAGTTAAAACCTTGTCCTCCCCCCACTCTAGTCACATGGTCCAATCAGCACACAGTCCCAGTTGCTAGGTGACCTCAGTCTCCACCTTTCAAACACCTGCACCAACATCCTTGATTCCCAGGGGAAAGATTTTATTTAGGCTACAATAGCCCAGCTGTCTCTTCACCTCTGTCCCTGGCCTTGCTCCAGGCTGTGTCAGCCTTGAAGCAATGAGAAGAGAAACCTTCCTAGAGAAAACTACAAAAAGGATTGGGGGGATATGATAGCAATCTTCAGTGCTTGAGGGGTTGTCACCGGTTCAAATCCCAGTAGAAGGAGTATGGCCAGCTGAAGAAGGCTAATAAGCCTGAAATGGATCCATCCTGGTCTCTTTATTTTCAGCCCTTAAAAATCTAACACATATCTAAAAATTTTCACACAGCAGTAACTAATTGGTTCTGTCTGGATGATCTCTAGGTTGAGTCGAAGGGCAGAGAGGGATGACGTTAAGTCTCCTCCCCTTAAAGGGACCCTTGAACAGGAGCTGTGAAAATATTCTCTCATTAATAGATAGATAGATAGATAGATAGATAGATAGATAGATAGATAGATAGGGAGGGAGGGAGGGAGGGGGGGAGGTTTAGGTATATTCACTCATGCGAGTTGAGCAGCATGCCAACCAGTTGAGAGTACGCCACAGCCTGGGGACCCCTGATTTTGACTTTAAAAGTTAGTTATAACAAATGCAGCCATATTGTGGATCTTTTTACACATAATTTACTCTATGCAATTGTACGGCAGGAGCAATTGCCTTCATTTTACAATACAATATAATACAATACAATAGCAGAGTTGGAAGGGACCTTGTAGGTCTTCTAGTCCAACCCCCTGCATGGGCAGGAACCTTATACCATTTCAGACAAATGGCTGTCTAACATCTTTTTAAAGACTTCCAGGGTTGGGGCATTCACAACTGCTGGAGGCAAGCTATTCCAGAGGTTAATTGTTCTGACTGTCAGGAAATTTCTCCTTAGTTCTAAGTTGCTTCTCTCCTTGATTAGTTTCCACCCATTGCTCCTTGTCCTGCCCCCAGGTGCCTTGGAGAAAAGTTTGACTCCCTCTTCTTTGTGGCACCCTCTGAGATATCGGAACACTGCTATCATGTCTCCCCTGGTCCTTCTCTTCATCAAACTAGACATACCCAGCTCCTGCAGCCGTTCTTCATATGTCTTAGTCTCCAGTCCTCTAATCATCTTGGTTGCTCTTCTCTGCACTCTTTCCAGAGTCTCCACGTCTTTTCTACATCGTGGCGACCAAAACTGTATGCAGTATTCCAAGTGTGGCCTTACCAAGGCACTATACAGTGGCATTAACACTTCACGCGATCTAGATTCTATCCCTCTGTTGATGCAGCCTAGAACTGTGTTGGCTTTTTTGGCAGCTGCTGCACACTGCTGGCTCATATTTAGATGGTTGTCCACTAGGATTCCGAGATCCCTCTCACAGTTGCTACTATCGAGCAAGGTACCACCTATACTGTACTTGTGCATTTGGTTTTTGCCTATATGTAGGACCTTACTTTTTTCACAATTGAATTTCATTTTATTAGACAATGCCCAATGTTCAAGTTTGTCTAGATCAGGGATGGGCAAACTTTGCAACTTTAAGTCTGAAGGACTTCAGCATAGCTGGCTGGAGAATTCTGGGAGCTGAAGTCCTTCAAACTTAAAGTTGCAAAGTTTGCCCATCCCTGGTCTAGATCCTTCTGTATCTTAAGCCTATCTTCTGGAGTGTTGGCTATTCCTGCCAGCTTGGTGTCGTCTGCGAATTTGATGAGTTCCGCATTTATCCCCTCATCCAAATTGTTGATGAAACTATTTTATAGTTGTCTAAATCAGGGGTCCCCAACCTTTTTTGCACCAGGGACCGGTTTCATTTTAAAGAAAACTCTGCGGACCGGCTGAGTGGCTCAGCAGTCATGTGACTGGGTGGGCGTGGCCAATTTGGAAAATGTGAAACTCACTTAACTATTGTCTTGGTTAGCAACCAAACTTTTGGGCTCAATTGTGGTCATAAGTTCTCTCTCTCTCTCTCTTTTTCTTTCTTTCCTTCTGTCTTTCTTTCTTTTTCTCTCTCTTTCTTTCTCTGTCTCTTTCTTTCCTTTCCTCTTTCTTTCTCTTTCTCTCCCTCTTTCTCTTTCTTTCTCTTTTTTCCTTTCCCTCTTTCTCTCTTTATTTCTTTCTTTCCCTCTTTCTCTCTCCCTCTTTCTTTCTCTTTCTGACTCTTTTTCTTTCTTTCCTTTGTTTCTTTCTTTCTTTTTCTCTGTGTCTTTCTCTCTCTCTATACTTTCTCTCCCACTTTCTTTTTCTTTCTTTCTTTCTCTTTTTCTTTCTCTCTCTCCTTCGTCTGCCCATCTGTCACTCTGTGTGTGTGTGTGTGTCTGTCTGTCTCGCATTCAGGCAATCACTCATTCTGTGCCTCTGTCTATCTTTCTCTCCCTCCCTCCCTCTGTGTATGTGTGTGTGTCACACTCTCTGATTCCCTCCCTCCCTGTCTCTCTCTGTGTCTATGCCTCTCTCTGTCGGTCTGTCGTCGTCCCGTCCCATCCCCCCCCACCGCGGAGTCTCCTCAGCCCGGCTCAATTCGCTCACTAGCCTTAGCCTGCCCCGCCTGGGCGGCTGCTGCCACACTTGGTCACTCGTGCGCTCGGTCAGGCTCCTTCCAGGAGCTGAGAAGGCTCCGTGGGGTAGGGGTGGGGGGGAGGAACCTCCGCAGCCCCTGGAAGAAGATGAGTGGGTGGCATACCGGTTGGGGAAGCTCTGGTGGGGCAGGGAGGAAGGGAATCCACGGGTGGTAGGGAGGGCTATTGCTGCGGCGCGCAGGAGTCCCACCGTCGACAAAGGTGAAGGAAGAGGCGCACCCCAACCGCGCAAAAAGCCCCGCCTGCGCTCTCCCGCGCGCTCTACCCAGGGGGCTGCCCCCTCCTCCCTCCTCCTCCTCTGCGGCCCGGCTCCTACCCAGCCACGGACTGGCACCAGTCCGCGACCCGGGGGTTGGGGACCCCTGGTCTAAATGACAATTTAATTTCTTGTGATGAGAGTGTGTGAATTTCTTCTGGTCAAAGCCAAGAAATACCATAGTAGAAATTACTTGCCAAAACCATAAATGCTGGAAATACACCATAACCTATCAGGTCAATCTGACAATTTCAGGGTTATGCCAAGGCTTGGAAAAGTTTATCTAAAGTGTAAATGTTATTATATTTGGCTATTTGCCTTGTGGAGGCTTATATTTTAATATCCCAAGATCCTTCATAATTGTTGTAGAAGAGCAGGCTGAGCCTTGGTGTGGGGGTGGAGGAGACGGTGTGAAGCAAGGACTCAGCCTAGAATTGCTACCTATCCACAAATGCTCCAAGTCCACCTCCCTCCTCCTGAATTCCATTAACTCTTATCTAGCACCAATTTAATGTCTACCATTAGTTGACCATTCTTGTGTATAGGCTTGAGCAATAAATCTTCTGAATTGGAACATATGTGTGATTCTGAATCTTGGCAACCAACAGGGGAATTGTTAAATATGGCATAAACTGTCAGGTGGAAAAAAAGACTAGGGCTACACTTGAAGGTTCAATTTAATGGATTATTGCTAAAACGTATATAGGAACTTCTCAATTAATGAGAACTTGGTTAGAGTTAGATAAGGGTGAATGGCAACCAGAGAGGGTTGAACTTAGTTCATTTGTAGCTATGTAGTGATTCTAGGGTGTTTCCTCTTTTCATCCCTTCTCCTGTGTTTGCCAGTCCTTCTACAGAAACACCACTTGTATTTGGGCAATTGATGTCTTTTGAAAATAGATTGAGGCATTGGAATGTTCTTGCATAATACCAAAATCAAATTCTGTATGATTTAGTCACCAATCAGTATTCAGATTACAGTGGTACAAATGAGTAACTGAAGGTTGTGGCTTTGACACTCAAGTGAACCTGTTATTGAAATCAAGGATACCAATAGCAAGAAGACTTACATACTGCTTCATAGTGCTTTACAGCCCTCTCTCTAAGTGGTTTACAGAGTCAGCATATTGTCTCCAACAATATGGATGGAAGGCTGAGTCAACCTTGAGCCTGGTGAGATTTGAACTGCCAAATTGCAGGCAGCCGCAGTCAGCAGTAGTAGTCTGCAGTACTGCACTCTAACTATTGTGCCACCATGGCTCACAGAAAGACTGAGTAACATGTAGAAAGAAAAAAGTAGTTGCAAACTTTAGTCCTCAACTTACAGCCATTATATATAAGTAGATAGAAGTAGAACTGCTGGTAATCAGCAGAATTAGCCTGCAATACTGCATTCCAACCACTGTGTCACTACATAAGGATATGTAATTTAGCTTAAATAGAGTGGTTACAATTATTCCAACAAGAGTTTGGAGTTAACCAAAGCTTATAATTAGTACAGTAAAAAACAACAACACAGAGATAAGTAAACGTAAGTGATAATAAAGTAGAATTAAATAATTAATGGAGTATGATGGGTTCTATGGCTTTTTTCTCCCAGCTTTCACCAAAAACTTCCTGCCACATAAACCTAATGCTGACATAAATATCTCCTCCCCGAAGCAGTTAAAATGTAAAAACAAAGTGTGTTTCTTGCTCTTTTAATGGAGTTTAAAGGTTTTAGTAGTTTTATGTTACCAGAATTTTCATATTGACAGATAACTGATAAAGAATGTTTTTATTAAATAATAAAAAATACAAGCAATGTAGATAAAGCTAACTTTATTTGGACTATTACAGAACAGGCTAACAAAGACACTAATTGTATAAAAAGCTTAAAAACAGAACAATACCATTCCATACCAACTATACTGTTATTTGCTTTATTACAAAAAAGTCCAAGTTCAGTTTCCTCATTCAACAGGCATTTTTAAGCACAACATTAGCTCCAAACAAACTATGCAATTCATTTATACTGCTATTTGATAGGGTTTGGATGGTCAATAATAATCTAGCTTTACAAGATACACATGGCATTCTTCTATCATACAGCAAAACTCAGAAAAGCAAGTGTTTTCTTTAAAAAAAACCTGCACTAAGTATCATCCTAGAGAAAGGCAAGGTTTATGTAACTAGAGGAATCACAAAACAGGATGTTATGTGTTCAAGAAAATTATAATTAGCCTGATGTACTTATTTTGCTTTCATACATGGGTAGTTATCTTAAGAAACAATAGCTTGAATCAAATTTAAATGAAAGCAGACACTTGCTTCTTCATGGGATTTGGGAATTCACTTTCTTCTTTACAATTAAATAGGAAAGACAAATGTACAGAATTTTAAACTCCCTGAAAGGAGTTTGCCAATAAAAGGAGAAAGTTTTCTATGCAAGATGAAGCAGCAACAGGCTCTCACAAACCTCTGTAAAAGACATTTATTTCTACAAAAAGAGACTTATGATACAATTGAATCGCACAAATTTAACTATGTACCTTTTAAAATATACAAGAAACTTTGAAGTAGAGGATACTTAAAAAATGGAAGGGTTTCAATATTTTATTTTACACATCTGCATCTTCACATAATTTGATAAGTAACCTTTTACAAAATCATGTAAAAAGCACAATTGCCTGTTAAAGAGTCTTCAAAAGATTTTACACAGCATGCAATTAAAGCAGCCTTTTTTTCCTTAAATGGACTCTTTTCACTCAAGTAATCTTCTGCTGCAAAAATTAGGGTAGCAGCCTGGTCTCTTCTGTTAACGCCTTTTGTCTTTCCTGTCTGATTTACGGTCTCTTTCATTCCGTGAAGTCCTTTTGCCTGACCAACTACTTTCTGATATAGACCTTTTTCTGTCCGACCTTGAACTTTTATCCTTTGATCCTTTTGCATCTCTTCTGCTACCTTTTGAAGACTTGTGACTTCTATCTACTCCTGAATTGTCCCTTCGCTTCCGTTCCAAACTCCTCCTATGCTTTCTGTCTCTATTATGTCCTCGCCCCCTGCTTCGACTTCTACTCTCACTGCTACTAGAACTACTAGAACTTTCTCGACTACTAGTACCACTGCTACTGCTGCTGCTGGAACTGCTCCTACTACTGCTTGTCCCACTGCTAGAACTGCTCCCACTGCTACTACTTGTAGAACTAGTACTACTAGTGCTACTACTAGTACTTCGACTTCGACTCTTACTGGTTTTGTTTCTTGCCCTACCTCTGCTCCTGCTCCTAATTTTGTTCTTAATTTCTACACTTACTGCCTGGACTTGATCTGCCTGCATTTCAGGCAGCTTTTCAGACACTAGAGATTCTTTGTCTAATTGTGGCGCTTGGTCTTGAGTGGATTCCAAAAGTGGCAAAGACTGTGGCCAAATCACAGCCTCTGACTGAGGCTGCACCTCAGCCTCTGATACTGGAATGGATTCAGGCTCCTTCTCTTCTGACTCCTCTGGCTCGGCATCAACTTCTGGCTTGCTGGGCTCCTCTTTTTCCAGGGCAACAGTAGGCCCTTCCTGTTCTGGCTGTGCATTACATTCCATTTCTGGTTCAACCTCTGTGCTAATTTCATTTTCTAATGGCTCTGTACAATCTGTCTCATTAATTTCCATTACATCCTGCTCACCGTCTATTGGCTGAATACCTTCACTTTCTCCTTTCACTAGCTCAACTTCCTCAGTTTGGTTATCTGGCTGCCTGTCATTCTCTTTAATTTCTGCTTCCTCTTCTACTTTAACTTCAATTTCCTCTTTTTGTTCTTCCTCTTCCTGTTCTATCTCCCCATCACTATGACTAGCACCTACCTCCTTTTCTTCCCTTACCTCTTCCATTTCTATATCATTGCTCTTATTACCTGTCTCCATCTCCTCCACCTGCTGTACCACCTTACCCTCTTCCTGCTCCTTGTTCTGGTCTTCCTTCTTTTCTTCTTTCTGTACCTCCTGGTGTTCTTTTTCCTTCATAGACTGTCGTCTGGGCCTGGCTTCCATTTTATTAATTTGCTCAGCAAATTCAGTGCGTCTATTTTCAAACAGTGCTGAAGAATAAGGAATGTGTAATAAACAGCAATTAGATTCATAGTTTGAATAACTCCCTTTACGTATCAGAGAAATTATAATCCATGTAAGAAAGTTATGAACTCCATCTCTAATTCATCATATGAGCAGCACATTTGCTATTTTGCCACATCTACTTGCGTACAGAAGTACACGTTTTAAGCTAAGATATGCAAAAGCCAGGTTTGTAAGACATTGCCAATCTATGAAATAAAAATTCCATATGTAAGTAGATGCACCCAACAATCTACACATTATTTCATTTAGTCTAACCTACTAAATGGACCAGGAATTCTCATGGTTCCATGAAAAATCAGAGCCTCAGAACTTACATCACAAACTAAACACACCATGTTTATAGCTGGTTATAATTTCCCAATATGGAAGGAATGATTTTGTTTTTGTGTGACATGCACAATATTATCAAAATTACTTTTTACTCTGGCAATAGAGAAATAAAAAGATAACATACCATTTAACTTTTTTTGGGAATCATCAAACATCTTCTGGGTAGCAGGGCACATTCTGCCAGGTATATAGAACAGATGAGGTTTTGTCTTCGTTCTTATATATTTAATTATTTTGGCATTATGTTCGTTCCATTCTTCTTGCTGAAAAAAATATGTTTATGTTTCTGGTGCGATCCAGAAGGCAAATATGCAATAGCTACCATGTTTCCCCAAAAATACGACCTACCTCAAAAGTAAGTCCTAGCTTGATTTTTACATGTGACCCCAATATAAGCGCTAATTAAGTCCTCATCCACTCTAGGTACATGGGTAAAAATTAAGATGGGGTGGAGTTGGAGAGGTGGAGCTGCCCTACTACTTACATTCGGACAGTTGCAGCCAAGCCTTGCATGCCCTGACAGTTGCCCTCCTCTCTGTTATCAGCTGCAGGGAAGGCCTTCAGGGAAGCCTTGTCGGCCTCAGAAGAAATTCTTGAAGGCCTCTAACAGCAAAAAGGAGGCTGGGGGTGACACGCACAAGTGCGGGTTTTTTTGGTGGCAAAAATTATAAGACAGGGTCTTTCCGAGAAAACACGGACACTAAATTTCCACTTACCAACTGAGCAAGTTCAACTTTTTGTTCCAATAACCGTAGTTCTGTTTGTTTAGCACGTCTTTCCTCAAAGAGTTCTCGTCTTTCGTTTTCCACCTGCTTTCTTTCTTCTTCTGCCTGAACTTCAAGTTTTTGCTCAATTTCTTGTCTTCTTTTTTGCTAAGTCAGAATGGCTTAAAGTTAATTCAATAGCAGCATTTTTATTTATGTAAGTCATCATAATGTACAAATGGAACCAATCCAATTCTTAGAAGTCAAACAAAAGTATTATTTCCCAACATAATATACTGCAGATGAGGATCTGGTCTACGATTAATACTGAAACAAAAATTGTCCCCAATGTTCTGTAAGCAGAATACCACAATCAAAAGTGGTATAGAACTGCAAAAAATATAACATCAAATGTATTTCAGATGTTTCTTCTAATGATATTATGATCGAGTTTGCAAAATTTATTTTCCTGCTGTCTTTCCTTTGCCAGCCCTCAGAGTGAACTCACAGGAAATTATAGAGAAATTCCCCTGAAGCAGGTGAACCATGGCCTTGAGATCAAATATGCTCAATAATCAGTTGGAGGTGAATTCTGTTACTGGAAGCTTGTTCTTTTGGTGGAATGACACTACTGGTTACAAGTTATAGGACTTGTTATCTGTCACTTCTAATGATTTGCAGGAGTTTGCTGTCTCACTTCCTGCTTCACTGAAATAAAACCGTTCAGATCTGTTATATCATGGCGAATGCACTAATGATTTCCCTACTGCTGAAATTAGATTTTGATTATTTCAAATCCTTATTTGTAATATGAGAAAACATACCAAACACTTTCTTTCTGCGTTAATTAATTAAAATGTCCTCCTAAAAGTTGTTTCAAAATAAAACACACACATGGCTGGAATTGATACAATCATCATATTGTGTATTTTTCTTATTATATAGAAGTATTATTTTTCCTGCACAATTTACTAAATGTAAAATTAATACCCTCTCAGTAGCAACTGTCGATTCTTGTTTAAATTTCTGAAGAGTTCCCATCAACAGGCCAAATATACGCCGATTCCTGGCAGAATACAAAAAGAAAATATATTATACCACAAATATAGGTATTTTATTATGCAAGCATATTTTTTGCAAAAATTTCTAAGGCCGCACTAGCAGCTATAAATGCTTGTTGTAAAATATCAGGGCTCTGTGACTGCATTGGTAGTTATAAATGTGATTATTTATATAAATTTATATAAAAATAATTAACCAAATAAAAAAATTTTTTTAACAAACCAGCAACTATTAGACTTAGTTTATACAATATCAAATGATAACCGGATAACTGGAAACTAGGAATTCTGAGAGCAGTGGTTAAGTGCAGTATTGCAGGCAAACTCTGCCCACAGCTTGGAGTACAATCCTGATGGCACTCAAGGTTGAATCAGTCTTCTATCCTTCCGAGGTTGGATGTTATATTCCACAGTATATGTTTAGTACAGTTACTCCCGACTTTTCAACAGTTCATTTAATGACTGTATTGAAAAAAGTGACTTATCACCATTTTTCACACTTATGACAGTTGCATTCCCCTGGTCACATGGTTTACATTTGGTTACTTGACAACTGACTCACATTTATGATGGTTGCAGTGTCCTGGAGTCATGTGATCTCCTTTTGCAACTTTCTGACAAGCAAAGACAACCGGGAAACCAGATTCACTTAACTGTATTACTAATTTAAGAACTGCAGCAATTCACTTAACAATGGAATGAGAAAAGTTGTAAAATGGGAACAAAACTCACTGAACAAATTTCTCGCTTAGTAACATAAATTTTGAGCTCAGTTGTGGTCATGTGGAGGACTATGTGTACATTTTAATTAAGTACTGCCATTATTTTTCACTCAGAAACTCAACTGGATCATTGTTATACAGGCATTTTGTAAAATATCCATTGTCAGTTCAGATCAAGCTGAAATGAAACAAATAGCAAAAATGCCCATTCCTAGTATTAAATATCTTTGATATTTGGAAGGTTGGGGATACCAAATGTTATTTTGGCTTATGTATGACCAGGTATTCTGTGGCTCTGCATGTTGGAAAGATGATCTAGTAAAGAGCAGTTTTAGCTGATTTGCTTAGCATAATTCACAGCACAGAATACTGTCACCATTTCTTACCGGCTTATACTACCATTCTTCAAAGTGATAGAACTGCTTTTGTTTCTTGCTACTGGAATTGGAAAAAATTAAAATCACATGAAAGAGCAAGCAATACCTTTGTTTCCCTTTTTCATCCATAGTTTGATCTTGAATAAGGTCTCGGCGTGTTCGCTCTTTGGAGGTAGCAACAACAGAGGACTGCAACGCTGGCTGCAGAAAAAGATCACAGTTAGGTTAATAGAAACCTATTCATTTATTAAACCTATGCTGTCCATCTTCCCAAAGGCAACTCTTGCATGTTATATTTTTCTATTCTTAAGCTCCCAATAACATTTCAAATATACTTTACTTTTTTAACATCATCATCCTCTGCGTCGCTTTCATGGCGTGATTCTCTCCTTGTCCGACGTTCACCAGCCAATCTAAATGTAGTACAAAATGTCAAAAGCAATCAATATAATTGAGATAATAAAACTTGTGCACTTATGCAGAATTCCAGATCTTCACATTAATTGATAAGAGTTTCTTTTATTAAATTGCATTGTGTAAGGAATATTTTTAAAACAAGTATTTGCATTCTCAATTCCAATAGATGTCTAGTAATGACATCTACAGATGCTCTACAGATAGTCCTCATCTCACAAATGTTCGTTTAAGAACTGTCTGGAATTAGATTAGTACTTTACAGCCCACAAAGCACTTTCAACCATCACAAAATGTTGCAAACGCCACACACATACCTGTGATCATGTTTGTGATTTTGTCATCTGGCAACTGACTCAGAACTGATTCAGATTTATCATTGATTGCAGTATCTGCAGTTACATGATCACAATTTGTGGCCTTTTTGCTGGTTTCTAGCAAAAATTGTCCATTATGGAGAATGAATTTCTTTAACCATTGTGATTTGCTTAATAATCGCCATAAAATGATTGAAAAATTGGTCATATAGTGGTTGTAAATCAAGGATTATCTCTAATATCAAGACCTGATACACCCAAATAATCTCTGCTTCATGAGCTTCATTGGTTACATTTAGTTTCAGGTCTGATTCAAAATGCTGGTCATTATTTATAAAGCCATACCTGGTGTAAGGCTTGTGTAATACCTGAGGGATCACCCGTCTCCCATAGTATCAGCTCAGTTGAACTCATCTGGCAGAATTGGGGTGCTCCAGCTTCCTTCAATTAGACAATGCTATCTGCTGGGACTCAGGAAGCATACCCCCTCTACAGCAGTGCCTGACCTCTGGAATTAGGTTTTCTCCAAGATTCAAACAGCCCTCCACCGTTCCTAGTGTTTCAAAGAGCTCTAAAACCTGGCTCTTTGTCCAGGCATAAAGCAAATGTAACAAAAAACCCTTTCTTCTTTTCAGCCCCACTTTCTTTTCCCTTTATCTGAAAGGTTTGTAGTCTTTTAGAAAAATTGAATATATTTTCAAACTGCCCAGAATTGCTAGCAGTCAGGCAGGATATACATTTGGTAAGTGATATCTGGCTAGCTTAATGTGATGTGCAAACCTGCCAAATGAAGCTACACGTTGTGTGTAATCCCTGGGGCATATTCTACAGCAGGGGTCCCCAACCTTTTTTTGCACCAGGGACCGGTTTCATTTTAAAGAAAACTCTGCGGACCGGCTGAGTGGCTCAGCAGTCATGTGACTGGGTGGGCGTGGCTAATTTGGAAAATGTGAAACTCACTTAACAAAATGGTCTTGGTTAGCAACCAAACTTTTGGGCTCAATTGCGGTCATAAGTTCTCTCTCTCTCCCTCTCTCTTTCTTTTTCTTTCTTTCCTTCTGTCTTTCTTTCTTTCTCTTTCTTTCCTTCTGTCTTTCTCTCTCTTTATTTCTTTCTTTCCCTCTTTCTCTCCCTCTTTCTTTCTCTCTCTTTCTCTTTCTTTCCCTCTTTCTCTTTCTTTCTTTCCTTTGTCTCTTTCTATCTCTTTTTCTCTGTCTTTCTTTCTCTCTCTCTCCCACTTTCTTTTTCTTTCTTTCTCTTTCTCTCTTTTTCTTTCTGTCTCTCTCTCCTCCGTCCGCCCATCTCTGTCACTCTGTGTGTGTGTGTGTCTGTCTGTCTCGCATTCAGGCACTTAATCACTCATTCTGTGCCTCTGTCTATCTTTTTCTCCCTCCCTCTGTGTGTGTGTGTGTGTGTGTGTGTGTGTGTGTCACTCTCTCTGATTCCCTCCCACCCTGTCTCTCTCTGTGTCTATGCCTCTCTCTGTCGGCCTGGTCTGTCGTCCCCCCCCCCCCCACCGCGGAGTCTCCTCAGCCCGGCTCGCTCACTTGCCTTAGCCTGCCCCGCCCGGGCGGCCGCTGCCGCGCTTGGTCGCTCGTGCACTGGTCAGGCTCCTTCCAGGAGCTGAGAAGGCTCCGTGGGGTGGGGGTGGGGGAGGAACCTCCGCAGCCCCTGGAAGAAGACGAGTGGGTGGCATGCCGGTTGGGGAAGCTCTGGTGGGGCAGGGAGGAAGGGAATCCGTGGGCGGTAGGGAGGGCTGTTGCTGCGGCGCGCAGGACTCCCACCGTCGACAAAGGTGGAGGAAGAGGCGCACTCCAACCGTGCGAACAGCCCCGCCTGCGCTCTCCCGCGCGCTCTGCCCAGGGGGCTGCCTTCTCCTCCCCGGCCCTGCGGCCCGGCTCCTACCCAGCCACGGACCGGCACCGGTCCGCGGCCCGGGGGTTGGGGACCCCTGTTCTACAGTATATAGTCTATGCATCTTGGCAGTAAATTATCCAAAATGTAGCAAACAGATATACTGAATATGGTAAGATATAAAAATAAGTTCATTCTTCAATCTAGGCATAAGTATTCTCCGCTCACCTATTCGTCGACCCTTCTAGATCCCTCTGTTTGGCTGGGGGTCCTCCTCCGCTATCCGAGAATCCACGCCTAACATAAAACAGCAAATTAGCTTACTCCAAACAAATGCATACACTCAAAAACATATAATGCTCTATGAAGTTGTATACAGTATTTAGTATTTTATTTTATTTTATTTATCCCATTTCTATACTGCTCCTATCTCCCCAATGGGACTCAGGGCGGTATTGTTAAGCAAGACAATCCAAGAAACATTTTTCCATGTAAAATGAAAAAAGGTTTTATAATTGATTCAGTAGTAACCACACACACACATATTTACCAAAGTTCAGGGTTCTAAAGCTTCTGACACTATCCCTATTGTGGCATCATGGCAGTAGAGTACAGCAGCATGAAATGTTTGCATTTCACAGATTTTCAAAGAAAATTTATACAGCCTCCAATTCGCTCACAGCAACTCTAGGCATTTTATAAGCAATGGTCACCTTGGATGTTTGCTTGTCTATTCCAGAATTATAATAGAAACCTGCAGATCAGCTGGTTTTTCTGCAGAGCCTTGTATAATTCCAATATGCTTATCCAAAGTTGATTATAGCTTTTCCTCCCTAACTTACCTTAAGTAAGCCTTTTTAGAGAGAAGGTGAACTATTCCCATACAATATTCTCAGGGCAGCAGTAGTAGTCCAAACAAAGGATAAGCATCGAACACAGCGGTGACTTTATAGTGGGCTACTGGCCACCTAGTTATGACTATCATAAACACATACTTGGAGCTTGTTTAAAACTGCTAGCGAGGCTTAAGTTTGACTAGCCTTAAATAGATATCGATGCTTTCATTTGGCATCAGCTAGTTAAAACGGAAGCTGAATTTCCACACCGCGAAAGGATGTACACACCGCGGTACTAAAACAGTTCGTTGCTCTCGCAGGTCCTCCGACACTCACCTCAGTAATAGGCTTCCGCGCCCCCTACCTCCACCAGGGCCTGCGATGGCCAAAAGTCTCCCTTGAGCGGGCCTGGAAGGGAGGAGACACACAATGAAATGCTGCTAATCGCCGGAAGGACGAAGGAAGCACAAAAATACCCGCCTCTCAGGAGCAACGCTAAGAGGCCTCGTGCTTGCAGAGCGCTGCAGCGTTTCCCAGTTCATGCCGGCACTCTTGGCTGAAGCATTACCAGGCCGCCCCCTTAAGCAAAACTTCCCCCGCTCCTCCTTTTATAGCCCTCTGGGCATTCCCATTCGGGCGCGGGAAAAGGAAAAACCGCCGAGCACCCTCACCGCGGGCCTCGTCTGTTGGAAGGCGCCCAAGCTGCTTAGATCCGCAACGGGGGCATCTGCGAGGCCACCGGATTAGTTTTCGAAGGGAAAGGCGCGAAGAAGGCCTCGCGGTGAGAAGTCAACCGCAAAAGCAGCCCTTCAAGTAAGCCGCTTCCACGCCCCAACCCCTTCCCCTCTCCCCCGCTAGGGTCTCACCGCACATCGTTGGGGTCCCGTCCCGTGAGTTTGCGGATATTCTCATCGACTTGCTTGAGGCTTTCCTTGGCCTTCTCCAGCTGCTCCTGTAGAGCTCGCACAGCTACCGCCATGCCTGCCACCACAACCGCGGCCTACCCAGCCGGGACCCAACGGAAAGCACGATGAGGTTAAGGGGGCAAGGAGATAGCCCAGTTTCGCGTCATGACGTGGCTCCGAGAAACGCACCAATGAGAACTCGACTTTTGGAGTGATAGCTTTTTTACCCAAGAGCTGTTCGTAACCTCTAGCGAATGGCCAACCTATGAAGCGTGAGTGGCAGGGCATTGCTCCAATCGACGAGCAAGTTTTTTAACCAATGAAGAACTGATATTAAGGACGTAACGTTATTCACAACCACTTAATCGCTCGTCTTCTGTAATCCTGCCAATAGCTAAAATGCCCGAGTAGAATGGCATTTTCCCAACCAATCAAGTGATAATCACCTCTCAACACAACCAATCCGTGATTGGCGGAAGGGTTAGTGCTCCCTTTTCCACGCTAGGACAATCCCTACTAAAATTCGCGCGCTTCTCTGGCTTTCGGTAAAGCTTGAGGCGCTGTGATTCCCACGTTCCTGATTTGAACTTCAATCCACATCACCGCAATTAAAACGAGCGTTTTTACGGATGTATAGACGGAATTAAATGTCAATGACTTCATGTTTCCACCTTTTAATTGTATTTATAGTGTTCGGCATTACGTTTGTGTGAGTGAAACATTTTCTATGCGTTTTGATTCTGTCAGCACAGAGGTGTAAAAATACTTTGTTTTGGCTGCTTTCAAATCAAGCCTCGACTCCAGGCGACTGCCCGACAAGCTTCCTATAGTTTTCTGGGAAAGATTTTGGAAATGGTTTTCCCTTGGCGCCCCCCCCCCCCCGAACTGAGATTGACTGGCACAAGGGCATGCAACCGCCTTTGTGCCTAAAGAGGAACTAGAACTCTTGGTTGCTAGCCATCATCTCTAGCCAATACCAATAGTACTTGATACTTATGTACCGCTTCATAGTGTGTTTACAGGTCTCTCTAAATCAGGGGTCCCCAACCTTTGCAACTTTAAGTCTGAAGGACTTCAGCTCCCAGAATTCTCCAGCCAGTTTTGCTGGCTGGGGAATTCTGGGAGTTGAAGTCCTCCAGGCTTTAAGTTGCCACGGTTGGAGACCCCTGCTGTAAACCATTTAGCTTTGCTGGCTGGGGAATTCTGGGAGTTGAAGTCCTCCAGGCTTTAAGTTGCCACGGTTGGAGACCCCTGCTGTAAACCATTTAGCTTTGCTGGCTGGGGAATTCTGGGAGTTGAAGTCCGCCAGGCTTTAAGTTGCCACGGTTGGAGACCCCTGCTGTAAACCATTTAGCTTTGCTGGCTGGGGAATTCTGGGAGTTGAAGTCCTCCAGGCTTTAAGTTGCCACGGTTGGAGACCCCTGCTGTAAACCATTTAGCTTTGCTGGCTGGGGAATTCTGGGAGTTGAAGTCCGCCAGGCTTTAAGTTGCCACGGTTGGAGACCCCTGCTGTAAACCATTTAGCTTTGCTGGCTGGGGAATTCTGGGAGTTGAAGTCCTCCAGGCTTTAAGTTGCCACGGTTGGAGACCCCTGCTGTAAACCATTTAGCTTTGCTGGCTGGGGAATTCTGGGAGTTGAAGTCCGCCAGGCTTTAGGTTGCCACGGTTGGAGACCCCTGCTGTAAACCATTTAGCTTTGCTGGCTGGGGAATTCTGGGAGTTGAAGTCCTCCAGGCTTTAAGTTGCCACGGTTGGAGACCCCTGCTGTAAACCATTTAGCTTTGCTGGCTGGGGAATTCTGGGAGTTGAAGTCCGCCAGGCTTTAAGTTGCCACGGTTGGAGACCCCTGCTGTAAACCATTTAGCTTTGCTGGCTGGGGAATTCTGGGAGTTGAAGTCCTCCAGGCTTTAAGTTGCCACGGTTGGAGACCCCTGCTGTAAACCATTTAGCTTTGCTGGCTGGGGAATTCTGGGAGTTGAAGTCCGCCAGGCTTTAAGTTGCCACGGTTGGAGACCCCTGCTGTAAACCATTTAGAGCAGGAGTCCCCAACCTTTGCAACTTTAAGTCTGAAGGACTTCAGCTCCCAGAATTCTCCAGCCAGCAAAGCTAAATGGTTTACAGCAGGGGTCTCCAACCCTGGCAACTTAAAGCCTGGAGGACTTCAACTCCCAGAATTCCCCAGCCAGCAAAGCTAAATGGTTTACAGCAGGGGTCTCCAACCGTGGCAACTTAAAGCCTGGAGGACTTCAACTCCCAGAATTCCCCAGCCAGCAAAGCTGGCTGGGGAATTCTGGGAGCTGAAGTCCTCCAGGCTTTAAGTTGCCACGGTTGGAGACCCCTGGTTTACAGAGTCAGCATTTTGCCCCAAACAATCTGGGTCCTCATCCACCTCGGAATGACGGAAGGCTGAGTCAACCTTGAGCCAGTAACCATAACTAACAGTTGACCTACCACACCATAATAAATATTTTAACAGATTAACAGAGTTGGAAGAGACCTTATAGGTCACCTAGTCCAACCTCTCACTCAAGCAGGAGACATTACACCGTTTCTGACAAATGCCAGTCCAATCTCTTCTTGAAAACCTCCAGTGATGAAGCTCCCACAACTTCCGAAAGCAAGCTGCTCCATGGGTTGATTGTTCTCACTCTCAAAAAGTTCCTCCTTATTCCTAAATTGAATCTCTCCTTGGTCAGTTTCCATCCATTACTCCTTGTCTGGCCTTCAAGGTGCCTTAGAAAATAGCTTGACCCCTTCCTCTCTGTGGCATACCCTCAAATATTGGAAGCGTGCTATCATCACTCCCCTGGTCCTTCTTTTCATTAAACTAGTCATACCCAGTTCCTGCAGCCGTTCTTGATAAGTTTTAGTCTCCAGTCCCCTAATCATCTTGGTTGCTCTTCTCTGCACTCTTTCTGGAGTCTCCACATCTTTTTCTATATTCCTCTTACTCTATTTTTCCCTTTTCCGCCATTATTCCGAAACGAAGGAACCCAGCATGTGTTCCGAAAGCGTTTTAATATCGCCCCTTGCCTATTATCGCTTGCCTATTTGCTAGAAGAGCGGCCTTTCTCCAATATCCGCAGGGATGAGGCCGGAACGTCCCGAAGCTCCGCCCCGGCACGCTGACGCTGGTTGGCTCGTTTTACTGCTGCCTCGGCTCTCAACGGAGCTCGGTTGACATTGCTTGCCTCGGGGTGGGCAGGGGCCGCGGGTCTCTCCCCTAGGCGGGAGGAGAGGTCGGCATGAATAAGTCGGAGATGGCGGACGAAGCTCTCTTCCTCTTGTTGCACAACGAAATGGTGTCCGGGCTGTACCGCGCCGCCGAGCAAGGCGATGGGGTGAGTGTGAGGTTTCTTCTCCCGTGTAGGAAAAAGAAGGGAGCCCTCCGCGATTCCGGTTTGAGAGCAGCTGCTCCAACTCCTCCTCCTCCTCCTCCTGAAGAGCCCAGGGCGGCTTCCAACTTCCAAACAGCTCCTTAGCGGGCCGCCTCTTTGGGGATCGTACGGCTGGGTCCCTGGCCGGAGTTTTTGCCAGGTTTCAGGGACTGAATAGATAACCTAAGCGGCGAAGCCGGCGATCTTTGGGGGATAAATCCGAACAGGCGGGTGGATAGCGCTGGATTCATACTTTCCCTTCCCGTCGTCGGCTGTGGAGGCTGTGGGTAACCCGGAATACTTAGGGATGATTTGAAGAGAACAGAACATGGTTTGTTGTCATATTCTTATTTTAGTCTAAGAAACGATCAGGTTCAATTTTTTTAAAATTAATGCCCAACCTTACTTTTCTAATGGTAAATAAATGTATGGCTTTGTTTTTTACAGGTAAGTCCTTGACTTGTGACCGCAAGTGAGCCCAAAATTTATGTTGCTAGCCGAGACAGTTAAGTGGGTTTTGTCTCATTTTACGCCTTTTCTTGCCACCCTTGTTAAGTGAACCACTTCAGCAGTTAAGGTAGTAGCACAGTTTAGGGAATCTGGTTTCCCCATGGAGTTTGCTTGTCAGAAGGTCACAAAAGTTGATCACATGACACCTCCCCCCAGGACACTACAACCATCATAACTACGAGTCAGTTGCCACGCAACTGCATTTTGATAATGTGTTCATAGGGATGCTGCAATAGTCATAAGGGTGAGAACCAGTTCAAAAATTACTTTTTTCAGTACTGTCGTAACTTCAAAAGGTCACTAAATGAACTCTTATAAGTTGAGGACTGCCTGTACTTATTTCTGAAGTTCCCTTCCTATAATGCACAATACCTGATCTTTTTTGGATGATAAAGTAGATTCTGTCACTTGAATGAATGACAAAAACTGCCCATTCGGAGGAGTTCTAAATCCCTATTTCTGCCACATCCTATCGGATGACTACAGGAGAGGCAAAGCCCAACAGATTTGACTTTTCATGAAAGCATGAAACAGTCATGTTTCCTTTCTTAGTGGAATTTACCTTGATATTCAGTGAAGTGGTTTGGGTACCTCCTGCCTCCCAAATTTATTGGCAGTAGCAGCCTTTCTGATGCCACGTGACTGTGTTTTTCGTATAAACACTAACAATTGTCCCTGATTAGCACAATACGTAGAAGGATAACACGTGCAATGTTTATTGCAGATGTATTGCTCTTACATGACAAATGTCATAATTGCTTTCATTTTGACTCTATCTTAAAATAGTTAATAGAATAAGCAGAACAGTTTCAAACCATTTTAAAATAGATTATTTGCAACTGGAAGGTTCTCTTTTTGTAATTATAGGAAAATGGACGTTGTATTACAAAATTGGAAAACATGGGGTTTAGAGTAGGACAAGGATTAATAGAAAGGTGAGTGCAATGTTTATTTTGTCTTTTGATTATTTTCTTTCTTTTTTTTACAATGGGGTTGTGTAATCTGTGGTACCAGGCTCAAATGCTATTTCTCCAACCCCTTTTTTTAGTCCTTGGACCACCTTGGCTAAAAATGTAACTGTTTTTATCTGTTTGGAATTAGAAATAGCTGAAACTGTAGTGAAATGCCTAAAATAGGTGTATTACACTAAGAATAAAATGTTGGGACTCTTGCTGACATTATTCAGTTTATAGTCCTGTGAGCTTCTAAAATTATTAAGGGTGGCTGTTGGCCATGGCCTTCTTATTTTAAAGGACCAGAATTGGTAAAATACTAAAGCTAGATCTTGTATTGTCAGTAAGGAAGAAAATGATTGGGATTGGTGTTTTTATAATTGCAGAATACATAAGTTGTTATATTTTATAATTAATGTCAAGGAAACAAAACGAAATGAAAAATAGCTCCCATTGCTATTTTATATTCTGCATGCAGAATATATATTCAGTCATTTTTTTCATCCATCTCCTGTTATAAAATCTGTTGGTGTATTTAAGATTTGATTGGATTGCACATATTTTTTTTTAACTGATTGTAAACAGTTAAGAGTTCGTATTATTCTATATGAAGATGACTAAGTGCTACTGCTATTTGTGTTGCTTTCTCTTAGGTTCACAAAAGATACTGCCCGATTCAAAGATGAATTAGATATAATGAAGTTTATTTGCAAAGATTTTTGGACTACTGTATTCAAAAAACAAATTGATAATCTCAGGACCAATCATCAGGTATTGTGAGAATGAATAATGACTTGTAGAACAAGAGTCAAACTATATTCCATTGCTGCGCTATTCTGTTCCTTTTCAGACATTTCAATTCAGTGCATAGATAAATGGATGTTATAAATAAGAGCAATATGTACATAGGAGTCAAGTTTATTTTTATAGCAATACAGTAATTTTCCTCCTTGATGAATGTCCCCAGTGTTTATAGTCTTGAATAATATTTGTCTACGGTTTCATTGTAATCTTAAAAACATTACTAAAAATTTATAGTGAAAATTGTTGAATATAAAAATTAGTCTGGTAATATGAAGTTTACTACGGTCAAGTTAATCATTATAAGTTGATGATACATTACAGCAGGGGTGTCCAAACTTGGGAACTTTAAGACTTGTGGACTTCAACTCCCAGAATTCCCCAGCCAGCTATGCTTTAAGTCTTAAAGTTCCTAAGTTTGGACACCCTTGCATTACAGCATAATCCACTGACTTCTGCTGTCCACATTTCCTCTGTACTCAAAGGAAACGTCCGCATTTCTGTGAATCTAGGATGTATTCCAATTCTGCTAAATACATATAGATGCATAGTAAATTACTTGATAACATGATACTAAAGTCAGCTAACAATCCCCTTCCCATAAAAAATTGATTTGAAGATTTTAAGTAATAATGGGGACTCTCTTTGTCTTTCTAGTCATGCTAATAAAGTCATAAATGCAAATTACTGCTTCATTTGTCATATCTAGATCTCAGTTTGCTTGTATACACTAGTACAATGTACTGTATATATTCTGCTTTTCAAATACCGTATTTATTCGAGTATAACGCGCACACGTGTATAACGCGCACCCCTAATTTTCGATTAAAAATCGGTATAAAAAAACCTTTTTTTTTTCTTCGCCCTCGCGTACAGTGAGCGGCTGCAGCCCGGAAAAGGCGCAGTGCGAACTGACAATTTGCCTGCGCCCTCAATGGACCGGCCCTCGTTTATAACGCGCACCCAAACTTTGATTTCTTTTTTTGGTAGAAAATTTTGTGCGTTATACTCGAATAAATACGGTACATCATTTATTACCTATCAAATTTCTTAGGTCATATTTGATTACTAGTTGTCTTTCTACCCCTTTGTTACATTTTATTAAATCCCTACTTCTCAAATTGAGCTATTAAATAATCTTTAGCTATCTGAAGACTTTTAAAAGTTTTTTAAAAATGTTTGTCTTTTTCTTTAATCACTGACTTGATTCTCCCACATTCTTTGAAACATGAGTCCAGTTGGACTCAAAAATTCTGAGAACTACCGTATTTATCGGCGTATAACACGCACCGGCGTATAACACGCACCTTCATTTTAAGAGGGAAATTTCAGGAAAAAAAATTAAATTTCAAATAAAGAACTTTGAAGCAAAATAAGGGTAGCTCAGAACTTTTTTTTATTAATATTATTACCACTTATAAGGTAAATAATGTAAAAGGAAAATGTGGTGAAACTCACTTAACGATGGCCTTGGTTAGCAACCAAACATTTAGGCTCAATTGTGGTCATAAGTTCTTTCTTTCTCTCTTTCTCTTTCCTCCTTCCCCCCTCTCTCCATTTCTCTTTCTTTCTCTCTTTTTCTCTTTCTTTCTCTCTCTTTCTCTTTCTTTCCCTTCGTCTCTCTCTTTCTATCTGTCTCTCTCTCCTTCCTCTGCCCATCTCTCTCATTCTGTGTTTGTCTGTCTGTCTGTCTCTCACTCACTTAATCAGTCTCTATCTATCTGTCTCTCCCTCCCTCTCTCTGTGTGTGTCACTCACTCTGATTCTCTCCCTCCCTCTCTCTGTCTCTGTATGCCTGTCTCTTCCTCTTTCCCCCTGTCTGTCTCCGATTCATTCTCTATCTGTGTCTCTCTCCGTCTCTCTCCCTCCCTCTCTTTCTCTCTGTCTCTGTCTTTCCCTCCCTTCCCCTCTGTCTCTCTCTGTGTATGTCAGTCACTCCCTCTCTTCCCTCTCCCCCCGCCCCAACCGGGGAAGCAGCAGAAGGGCCGGCATGCCAGAGGTTACGGACGCCTCCTCCCACAGCGGGCCAGGTGGCCCGGCAGGGGCGTCAGGCAGAGAAGCCGGGAGAAGCCGCGCGTATCTCCGCCGGCTTCCTCCGACAGGGAGGAGAAACGTGTGCTGTGGTGGCTGTCAGAGGGAGCCGGGGGAGATGCGCGGGGCTTCCCTGCCCGATGCCCCTGCCGGGCGCAAGGCTCTGGGAAGGGCAGAGAAGCCGCGCGAAAGGCAGAGAAGCCGCGCGAAAGGCAGAGAAGCCGCGCGTATCTCCGCCGGCTTCCTCCGACAGGGAGGAGAAACGTGTGCTGTGGTGGCTGTCAGAGAGAGCCGGGGGAGATGCGCGCGGCTTCCCTGCCCGATGCCCCTGCCGCGCGCAAGGCTCTGGGAAGGGCAGAGAAGCCGCACGAAAGGCAGAGAAGCCGCGCGTATCTCCGCCGGCTTCCTCCGACAGGGAGGAGAAACGTGTGCTGTGGTGGCTGTCAGAGGGAGCCGGGGGAGATGCGCGCGGCTTCCCTGCCCGATGCCCCCTCTTTGGCCCTTCCCCCCGCCCGTTCGCTCGCTCCAGGGGGCTGTGGCTCCGGCGCAGCCACAGCCCCGGGCATTCCGCCCGCCCGTTCGCTCGCTCGAGGGGGCTGTGGAGCCGCGCGTACCCGGACGGGTCCGGCGCAGCTCCCCGACATGCCGGGCCCTCTGCTGCCGACCACTGTAAAAACATGGCTTCGGCGTATAACACGCATACATCTTTTGCCCCCTATTTTCAGGGGGAAAAAGTGCGTGTTATACGCCGATAAATACGGTAGTCACTGACGGATTAATTTTTAAAGGTTGAAATTATTCTAAGTTGATTGAGGATAAAAGGTCTATAATTATAATAGCAAAATTGCTAATGTATCCCTAAAGAAATATGTACAAACACTAATTTGGCTACATATGGGTAATATTAACTAATTATATTGATATGTGGATCAGCTTTCTAAGAAATGTTTGAATGTAATGTTAAAATAAATAACAGGATATAAATGTATTAAATAAAATTTAAAGTGGAAAATGTTCATTTCTGCAGGGTATCTACGTACTTCAGGATAACAAATTTCGCCTTTTGACTCAAATGTCTGCAGGAAAGCAATATTTGGAACATGCCCCTAAGGTATATGTATTGTATTATAGTCAAAATAACTTTAAAATATCAGTTCTTTAATGGATTGTTATTAAGCCCTCTGTGTCTACATGTGCGAAGGAAGATAAAATTGTGGTTTCCTGCTCCCTCCCTTTCTATTGTGCACAGGTTGCATGTTATGTATATTAGGCATAATATACATAATATAAACCTGTGTTTTAGGCCTTAAATGCGTACTGTGCTGGTTTGTCTGAATATATGAGGAGCTAAAGCCTGGTAAAGTGAGGAACTGTGTAGTGCCTGCCAGTCTTTTCACATCCAGTTGAGGAAAAGTTCTGTTTTGATTCAATGGAATGTGAGTAGTAATCTCTCCAGACTTTGCTATAGAATATTGCAAAATCTAAAAGCGAGGCATAGGGCCAAATGTGGGAAGGGCATAGGATATTGTGCTAGCATGTGCAGTCCAATAATTCTACTTAGGTTAAAATGATATTTGTTTTTAATTTGTGAGATGTGTGAAATTTGGAAGATAAATATTGGATGGGAAACATGTATCTATAAAAAATTAAGCACAGTCTAGCAATTAGATATGCATCTTTGTTACCAATATTATAAGACAAAAGAGATGCAAATAAATACAATAGCAGAGTTGGAAGGGACCTTGGAGGTCATCTAGTCCAACTCCCTGCCTAGGCAGGAAGCCCTATACCATTTTAGACAAATGGCTATCCAACATCTTCTTAAAGACATGCAGTGTTGGGGCATTCACAACTTCTGGAGGCAAGCTGTTCCACTGATTGATTCTTCTAACTGTCAGGAAATTTCTCCTCAGTTCTAAGTTGCTTCTCTCCTTGATTAGATTTTTGGTTCTCTTTATAGGCTCTTTATCATCACTCCTTTTTATTTGGCACTGCATTCGATTTATTTTGAAAGGGTCTTAAGTATAACATGAACAATTAAAAGATCTTATTTTATTATTGGAAAAAGTCGAATGGCCTTTTGCCATTTAACATGGGTATGCTGATTCTAATCTCCCACATACCCTGGCTATTGTTTTCCCTATTCTGATAACCTTTAAGGTGGACAATAGTACTGTGTTTCCCTGAAAATAAGACCTAACCAGAAAATAAGCCCTAGCTTTTTATGTATTTAAAAATTATATATTTAAATGAAGTCTGAAACAGAAGCAAATATAATTGAAAGTGCCTCTCTCCAACTTTTACCTCATGATTCAATGAGGTAAAAGTTGGAGAGAGGCCCTTTCAATAATTCAAAAAATTAATGATTCAATTAGTTTTTTGAAATTTGGTGCAAGCTTCTTCCTTTCCAGGCTAGAAAAATAAGTTTGTATTTTCTCAGTATAAGTTTTATAAATTACAGTACTGTATTTTAAGATTAGAGTTTTACCATGAATATTCTGCCTTGATATATCTTGCAGTATTTGGCATTTACATGTGGACTAATTAGAGGTGCTTTATCAAATTTGGGAATAAAGAGTATTGTGACAGCTGAAGTTTCAACAATGCCTGCATGTAAGTACGTGTTGTATTAGCAGAATAAATCTGCTCTCTTCTGTGTAATTGTAAGATAAAATAAGTGAAATTAGAAAACAGTTGCTTTGGAAATACTGATACTAGAACCGAAAAGTATACTGAACCTTAATGTAAAATTAGTGAGATGCTCAAGAAATAAGGTAACAATAATTACTGGCAGTAATGTCCAGCTAAAATTGTCAAGTTGAACAGGACACCTGCTCAATTCACAAATCTTTTCTGAATGCCTGGAGAGAGTTTTTCTCTACATGTGGTACAAAGCCGCATACAGTATATTTATAGCACCAGGAATCAGAGCTATTTAGCTATTAGTTCTCTACTAGCTTCTACAATTATGGTAGTTTCTCTGTTTGACAACTGTATGAAAATACAGAGTACTGAATTATGTACAAATTTAAGGTAGGAAAAAATAGGATTTTCAGAATGTGAAAATAATTCATTGAAGAGGAAACAGATTGTAGTCTCATACTTTACTTAATTCCAGATTAGTTCTACTCAACAAGGCAGGGAACTGATTGCATTGTAAAATATAAATTGAAATGCTTGAACCTGAATATTAATAGAATTTATAGAAATACATAAGATTGTTTCTGATAAAACAAATATTCCTTAACATTTTTTTTTGTTTGCAGGTAAATTTCAGGTGATGATACAGAAGATGTAAATATTAAATTCATTCTGTTGCTTTGTAAAATGGCAAAATAATCTGTATTTTATTTATAAAGCACATGAAGCTACCTTATTGTATTGTTTGTCAAATACATTTTTTCTAGAAGTGATTAAGTGCAATTTTTCATAATTTGCTGGTAGATTTTTAATTATCTACAATTTGTGGCCATGAATATGAATTTTCATGTTTGTAAAAATGAATAAATTATCCTAAATAAATGCTAAGCTGTAGTATAACCAAATCCTATACAATTTCAATTTTGCAGTGTTGAAATGAGTAAGGGCCATAGAGCTGAGAATGGTACTCCTGCTTTTCAGTTCCAGAAAGATAATTTGGGTATATTCCATAGACAATATAATTGCTTCAAATGATCTTGCATAGTTTTAAAATAATGCACTTGCTTGAACTGGGTAGTTATTGTTCCAAATCATATTTAATGGGTAGATATATAGGGTGTTGTCTGCTAGCTATTCAGGTAATAAAGATAAGTCTCATGCATTGCTAGATTTTACATTTTAATTTACTGGATTTTTTTTATAAGGTTGAGACTTCAAATAAGAATGTCAAATTAATGGTTTTGACATATTGGAATTAAAAACAGTGAAGTGGCAGCAGGATAACATCCAAGCTGCCAATGGGCAAGCCCGAGTTCTATTTAGAAATCTTGCTCATCAAACTGAAATTGATAGTACCTAGAGACTAATTAAGTATTGGAAGATAGAGTGATCAAAGATCTTATATTCAAGAAGTAAACTTTTGCTGATAACCAAATAAATCTCTTAGAAAGAATTGCATAGACATTGATATGGATTGGCTAAGAATTTGATATAATGGTCAGAATCTAGCATTAATGTTAGCAAGAGGCATATTGTTCATTCTGTTTCTAATCATATGAAAAAGGTAATTGCAATAGTTGGTGTACGATTTGCTGATTCCTGCTCAAAGAATAGGTGGCAGGCATGGTTGGAGATCCTAGGTAGAGATTATTCTGGAGTGTCAATTGCATCCTTTCCTGGACTGGAAGGAAATTTGCTCAATTACTCAAGCCTTGGTTACCAGCTGTTTGGATTACTGCAGTATGCTCTACATGGGACTGCCCTTGAAGACTTGGAAGATACAACTGGTTCAGAATGTGATGGGGCATGTGGTGATGGGGGCTCATATAACATATATTGTATGATTTGCATTGGCTACCAGTTTACTTCTGGGTGCAGTTCAAGGTGTTATTACCTTTAAAGTCTTACAGCACAAGGCTAGGTGATCTGTGGGCCTTCCTCTTCTGAAGGACATCTACTGAGCCTACCAGAACAGAAAGGGTAGGACACTCCTATTCCCTTAAACACTGCAGTCTTCTGGCATCTAGCATGCATTTTCTGTGGAACCCCTTGAAGTTTGTCCAAAATGTGTTTTTTTCAAAAGGCAACTGGGCTGTTTTTCCTTGAAGACATTTCGCTCATCCAACAAGCTGCTTCTGTTCTGAAGAATTGAGGAAACAAACTGAAGAAGCTTCTTGGCTGAGTAGTAAAACATCTTCAAGTAAAAACAAAGTCCAGTTGCCTTTTGAAAGAGCACCTGGATGATTGAGAATCTCGACACCTTTAAGTCTGATAGACCTCTACCCTTCTAGACTTCTGTAAAGTATCCAAGAACTGGCTTTCCCAAGTGGGATAGGATGAGGTGGATTAGATGATTTAGCATGGATGTTGGGACCTTGAGCTTGTTTCCAGGTTTTTAATATTTAGAGTTTAATGTATTATGCTGTTGTATTGTTTTAATTGATTGGGAGCAGCCCAGAGTTCTATAAAAGATCAGTGGCTGTATATAGTAAATGTTTTAAATAAATACATAGATCAGGGTTGAATTATCGAGTCCTTGTGCTATCTGATGTTACTTAGCTGGGTAATTAAACATCTGCAGGCAAACCACCAAGAACAGAATATCAAGGACTTGACTTGGATCAGGCTTTGCCACAATTCCACATACAGAATTAGTATTAGATTTTATCAACCTATTATTCAAAGGAAATTCATTCTTTAAAAAAAAGATCTACAGTATAGGTCAGCTTGGTATCATATGACTGGATTTATGGAAGAATTAATGCAGATGGGAACACCTGAATGCATTTTGCTGTTCTTAGAAGTTAAGGTTTGTACCCTTGTTCAGACTTGAAGGGGAAACCAGTAAGAAACCCCAGAGCTTTAGGGTAGACTGGACAATCAAGAAACATTCTGAAGGAAGGCAATGGCAAACTATTTCCATAGCGTTTCCAAGAGAATAATGGATGCATTGTCTGAATTAAGACCATATTTTAAAGCTTCCATGTTCACACTAATGTTTTTAAAATGCTATTGTTCAACATAGCTTTTTTGATTAATTTGCTTCACTTCTGCTGGGTTTTGATAAAATAGACCATTATTCATTGTTTAGTACCTCAAATAAAGACACACACTAATGTATGTAGATCAAACAAGCTGAATTATGGACAATAATTTGTAAGAAAATATTTTATTAACATCTCCACTTGCTAAACTCAGTCTGTTTTCTTTTAAAAAAAGCAAGTATACAAGTATCCACCAACACCACGTTGGAATATGTGGTGCATCCATTCTTCATACTTCAGTCATGAAAGTACTGCCTGATAAAGATTAACAATTTGTGCATGTATAGTTTCCAGATGTTTATCAAGATGTTTCGTCAGCCAGGTCATATTGGTCAAAATACCTGTTATGTGGGAGGGGAAAAAAATCCATGAATATTATAAATATTAGTAAAATCTTCAGACAAATCTTGAACAAATGTATCAAAGGCAGGCAGAATTTCACTGTATAGCTTGTCTAGATTTCCATTTAGTTGAATAGTGGTATGAGAATTTGACTATTTTAACTACTCTTAGGTGTCTTTCAACGCAGGACACCCTGAATTGATCTTTGCATGGAATCAGAGCATGTGATTCAAGGCCTAGCATTTGAAGCTAAGAGAGCATGGAGATCTTATAAAAGATAGTGCAATCATTATTGAATTTGATTATGCAATTTTAAGCTCTCCTCTCTTTCTAATACACAATACTGAATGAGGAAACATGAGAAAGGCACAGGTGAAATCAGAGAAATAGAACTTTGTGGCTATATATTAGTTGTCAATGAATGTTGTAATATTATATAACATAATCAACAATTTACTTTTTAAGTTTATGGAAAGAAACAAAATATAGAATTGTGTAAAAATTACAAATTATTGCAAAACAAGGCTCATATAAGTAATGGTGCAGACTCTTGAGGATAATGGTGGAGAGATTGATTTCCTTTAATAGCCAACTTAGTACACTAATTAAAATAATTTGCCGTACCTTCCAACCAAACAAATCAACAAGTTTAGAGCAGACACTTTTTCGTCATTCTTGTTCTCCTGCGTTAGAGGGAAGAAAAGCATGTAAGTAGTTTGTTTCAGCAAATTTCAAGAAATTGTTTTATGTCAACAACTATTAAGAATTTCCAACAAATTACAATGGATTTTGGCAACGGTCTGTGATTGATAGCTCTACTAAATATATTTGTAGAAAACACAACTTTCTTTTAGATATTAATTAAATTAATCAAATGTAAACAACGCCACATTTTGAACATTTAGTATAACTGGTATTGCCTTTTTCTCAAGTTTTGACTATCATTCTGAAATATCAACATAGGTTAAAAATGTACATATTTCAGGGAAATGATGACTTCAAACTATTAGCATGATCAGGATCTTCTAGTATTCCCCTTCAATGATCAACTAGTTCAGCTTACCTCCAATAGTCTCACCTCAGAGCATTGCCGAGCCAGTTGTCGAATTAGAGAGTGAGCCTCTGGTAATAATGGTTTCTCCAGACAAGCTAACAAAGCATAAAGCCATCTGCCCTAGAGAAATTTTGAGAAATTGCAATACGAATTTAAAGATAAAACTATCTTTGCATTGTTCCTTTGTATCTCCATGAACACATCCGTGTCAGTTTCTTGGCAGCAATGCAAATAATTTCCCTTGTCACCTGGGTTTTTTTGGGGAGGGAGGGGGGAGTTATTGTCTAGTTTTCTACTTTTTAGTACAGATTTGGGATTTCTTAATGGTTCCTGCTTCAAGCAATAATTAGGTTCAGTCTGGTTATTAAAGTTTTTTAAAATGATATTTTAAGAAACAACTAAACTTTACTTGGAAGGAAAATAGATTCATTGTTTGTTTTTGAAGGCATGGTGATAAGACCACAGGTAAATAGATACAAATTTTGTATTTCTTAGATCAAAATCAATTAATGCAGATATTTAATAGAGCTTATAGAACAAGGAAGACCAGTCCTTTCAGAATCGGGGAATGACTGCACAAGGCCTGTACACATTTAAAAAAAACTTTATACAGTAATGGCTTATGAAGCTTTGTGTGAAAATGGCAAATCAAAGATTTCACATGAGAACTATAATATTTTGTATTTGATTGTTCAAAATATTTAATAAGAAGGACTGAGAAACCAATTCAGGATGCAGTAGGTGCTGACTTGCTATTCCTTTTATACAGTCTTGTGTACTGCATGAACTTTAGGAACTAAAATATGCTTTAGTGATGTAACAAACTTTTAAAAGTTGGTTTTAGAAGTGTAATTTAAAATTTTGAGTTTTTTATACAACTAGGGCATACATTAAATCTATATGAAAGAAATATAGGTGCTAAGAGCTGAAGGCAATTCAAAATTCTAAAAGAGGCAATTCAAATCACTCACCCTAGGGGTACATATCCTTTTTATAGTTTTACTAGAAGCCCGGAAAGTACTCATGTTGACAATTCCACATTAAAAGAAATTATAAATAAATGAGTTTTCTTCCATTTTAATTTCAATGGGGATAATGCCTCTTATAACATAAAACTGCAAGTTACCAGTTCTGGAGTAAATTCCTTTTTCACCAGCCAGTTTGTCAAGTATTCCAAGACACTGGTCACCGTTGCCTTTTGGGATAGAGAAAAAGCTATTAAAATTTTGCATGGTGGTTCCTTTCCTAGTGCACTGGGCAGATTTATAATTAGGTATTCTATACAAATGCTAGAAGAATTCAACATAGGAGTAACTACTACAAAAAGGTAATATTTTACAATCTTATGAAATATTTGCTGATACAGCTTGTCCTAAAAAGAATTTTTAAAAATATGCAAGTTAGTATAATGAAAATACATAATATAATTTTGATATATTAAAACAAACTAACCATCCACTAGGATTACAGACAAAATCAAAACTGCTTTTACCCCTTCTATTAATATACTGTTTTGTTTAAATCTTTTTATAATATTGTCTCTTCTAGTGAATGTTACTGGATTCTTTGGGTTATAGGCTCTTCTAAACATTTTTTTAATGTTCACAGCAAAATAGAAAATTGTTTTGTTGCAAGTGAAAGGGGCTCATGTAAACATATAAAAATGGAAATAACTATATGTATGCCACCAACTGATTCCTATTAGGATACTTTCTATTATAATTATTAGTAGGAGATCTGAGGCGAGAAAACAGTACTTCTCCATCATAGAACCTATATTATAGAACAGCCTCTCTTCAGCAGTTAGAGTTGCCCCTCAGTGGGAATTTTCCAGACGCTTTTCAAGGCACAACTCATCTGAAGAATCTCTAAGAAATGGTTATTTGCCACCTGTATGTTATTTATGAGCTTTTGTACTATAGGCTTGTTCTTATAGTGTACTGCTTTCTATTATTCTTAATTGTGTAAAATTTTAATTTGTTGTCAGAGGTCATAAGTGTAGAAAATTCAAACATAAATTAAAACAATCAGTCTATATCTGAATAAATGATAGAAGAGCTATAAAAAATTGGCCATAAACAAGGCAAATATACTTTACTGAACTCTCTGAAATTCCTCATGCTTTGTTAGCTGCAGCTTAGCAGGTCAAAAAGAGACACTCCATCTGGAGAGATGCTTCTCCATCTTTTATGGGCCTTTAAAAATCTTTCTTACTACAAAACAATTTAGATCTAGCATATTTAAAATGTACTTATAATTATTTTAAGGTTAAGAATCTTTAGGGTTCCTCAGATCTTGAGCAATACTTTTCTATTTGGGATTACAGGTAGTTCTTGATTTACAACCATTGCCATTTGAGGTTACAATGACATAGAAAAAGTGATTTACAACATTTTTTCATGCTTATGACCATTGCAGCATATCCATAGTCACATCATCAAAATTCAGGTGCTTGGCATTTGGTTCATATTTATGATGGTTGCAATGTCCTTTTGCGACCCTCTGACAAGCAAAGTCAGTGAAAAATCAGAGTCACTTAACAATTGTAGCAAGAAAGGTCATAAAATGAGGCAAAACTAACTTAACTATCTCACTTAGCAACAGAAATTTGGGGCCAATTATGATAGTAAGTCGAGGACTATCTGTATCCAAGTTCAGGTGTTTCAAGCAAGATATGGATGGAGGTAGGTAAAAAAGGTAAAGCTGGATTCACCACCCCAAGACTGAAAATGAAACCGACAACAAAAGTAAAGTACCTGATTCATTCTGCTAACAATGCTCAACAATGGAGGAAAGCCAATCTGAATGAAAAGAAATCAAAATATATTAGATTTTAAAAAATGGTTGGAAATCTAAAAAGTTAATTTTAAATCTGAACATTAGTGCACCATTTTCTTCAGGAGAGATTGTATAGATATTTCAAACATTTAGAGCTTTGTTAAACTATATTTCATTTATTGAAAACATTTACATAGCTGCCCATTTTATATCAAATTCTGTGTGGCTTCCATAATGTAGTTAAACTCTAGAAATATATGCAATAATTACCATTTGCTTCTCTTGAAACTTAGATTTCCAAAACCAATTCTTGATATCTATTTATCTAAACATTAAAGCCTGCTTTTCTAATGTATATTCATAGCCATGTTCCCCACAAGTAAAACCAGTACATAATTAAACTCATTTGAAAGAGAAATACAAAAAATACAATCTCCAATACAGTAATATTCTTCTTCTTAGTAATAGTTTAAGAATTCCCAGGGTAGTGTGGCCATTGGGAAGACCTGTTTAACTCTACCAAATGTTCCTCTAATATCACTGGGATTTTGAATATTTTTCTATTTAATATATAAAAACAATATTCCAGGTATATACAACAACAGGACAGACCCATTTTGTTGGACAAGGGATTATATTGTAAATATTTTAAGGCTGATCATATGTACAAATTTCATACATATTTCACAATATGCATGCAAACTCTAGATCAAAATATAGCCATTTAAAGTGATATAATTATTTGGGACAGATTTAACACTCACCTGTACATAATCAATACCTGGACTTTCATCACTTGAGATTTGATCTGTTAACTCTAAATATAACTTTTCACCTAAGCAGAATTTTTTCCAACCTTCTTCATCATCTGTTGTGGGCTGAAAAAAAAAAGTCGTTATTTTTCCTATTTAATGCATTGATTTGGGTGTCCCCCCCAATGTATTTTCCTTTATTCAAAGTTCTGCAGTCTTTATTTTTTATTTAAAGCAGTTAATGCATGGTTGATGCAAGAGATCCAGGGCTGGGCTGGCTGGATATCAGCAGCAGCAGGAGCCACCCACAATGATAGGGGCATGGGAAGGAGGCTACCTAAGTTTCATGATTTTTAGCTGAAGAACGCTGTCAATGCATATATAAAGGCCTACATATGAAACAAATATAACTTCTGAACTCTGAGTCTGAATGTGTAGGGTTGCAAGGCATCAGGGTAGGAACCAGGAACTGAGTTCTTAATACTGTCTTAAGCACAAAGACAATTGGAAACCTTAGGCTAGTCACTCTCAGTCCTAGGAAGGAGGCAGTGGCAAAACACTTCTGAAAAACTTTGCCAAAAACCTTTATGGACTTCTCCGAAAATCGGATACAATTGAACAGAAGGGAAAAAAAACCTTATATGTAAATTAACAGTATCCTGAAAACATTATGTTTACTTGCCATTGTTACATTGCTGTCCAAATTCTGTGCTTTCCAGTGATCCCTGTGCTTGTTCACACTCTGAAAGATAAACTTTTGATCAATTAAAAGATCCTAATTAACAAACATTTTATCACTTTAGCATATACTTGCAGGTGGTAGACACTATACATAGAAACAGTATTCTTCTCACATACAACAAAAATACTTCTTCTGAGCTGAACTATTCGTTTGGATTGATAAACATTCCTTTCTACTTTAGAGTGGCTATTCTTAGCCCTATGGAGATTTAACTAATTTCTTAATTTATACAATCAATTAAATTAAAATTTGATTATTAAATTAAAATCCTATTATTAAATAGGATTTACAGGGAGTGCATGTGCCAAATAAGCATTCGCATAAGAAACATTCAAAATCACTGAATTTATATACTTGTATATATGTATGTATACCTGGCGTATGGTTGAAAAATGAGACACTTGTTGCTGTTGCCATTTCAGAGTTGGAGAGTATCCTTCAGGAGCAGGTTGACACCCTGAAAGCTAAAAAAAAACCACAGGCAACACAATGAGAATATTAAGAATGTCATGTTATTTGTATATATACAAAGATTTTTTAAAAAAAAGCAGGATTACTTACAATGAAGGGTTGCACTGTAAAGATAAAAGAATTTGCATAAATGGCAAAATTGATCTGTTTGATCATGGAAAAAACAATACGTACTTTTCTAAAGTATTGGAAATGCTTTATTAAGTTTTTGATTGAAAATGGATAAAAATGCCTTGATGATTTTTGAATTAGCTGATTGAAAAGAATCAAATATGGGAAGAAATGAATTATGTGATGTAACTTGATAGGGAGAGGTGTGATATTAAGTATGTTGGTAACTGCTGTAAGAAAGATCAAAAGTTGCTTCTTTAAATATTTTTCTTTTTCTTAATTCTTTTTACTGCATTTTAAATGTTTCTTAAACAGAAAAAAATATAGAAAATAGAACCGTCTTCTATCTGTTTAAAAATTCTAATAGCAATAATAAAAGAATGTCACATTCCATTTTAAAACAGCCACTTCCATTTTGTAGGACTAGCCACCATGCAGATGGATTATGTAGAGTGCTTAATTACAAAATTGGCAATCTCTTAAAAGGATTGTACTGTTAACATCCAATCATCATGAGCAGTATACTTGTATTTTATAATGCTTATAATAATGATTTTTTAAAAAACCTACTGAAATATTTACAGTCTGCTTCTTTTTCAGTTTCTTGGGATCAATCTGGGCCACAACAACATCAGGACATTTTGCAGCTTCAATCCTACAAAATTAAAATGTTTGAAATTTTAAGTACCTTTTGATTTCTAATTAAACCTAATTTAGGAATTAAAGAATTAAACTTGGAAAATCCTTAAAAATCATTCCAGTTTTGTCTGGGTTTTTCAAAATGAGACAAAGTGGGTGGGATTGTTACGTATCAAATGTAAAAAATCCATTGTAATGGATTGCAGTTTGAACAAAACTAGGCTACATGATGTATTCTTTGAAATGCTGCCATAATGAATTTGGTTTTAAAATTAATTTGGATTCATGGCACAATGCAGAAATGTTTCAGGTGTTTTCCATTCCATTTAATCCAGCACTGCAGATCATTAAATTATACGGGGTCTGCATGTCTTATTTATCATTTGGATAGGAGGTGAGAACAAATATTAATAGAGTTAAAAAAAACCAAATTGGCAAAACCCAAATAAATCACTATGAAAAGGACAATATGAATGGATTCAAAGCCGCATTTCAGTATTATCCTTCTTTATAGCTAAAAGTCTGTAGAAATTCTCAGTCATCCAAGGTCATAGTTGTCCCAGGGATGCTTTTTCAGGAGGCAACTGGACTGTCTTGTTTTTTCTTTTGAAGGCATTTCGCTTCTCATCCAAGAAGCTTTTGCAACTCTGACAGGATAGTGGAGAATAGAAGGATTTATATTCCTTGCAGACAGCTGGTAATCTGCAACATTTTACAGCAGGGATCCCCAACCCCCGGGCCGCGGACCGGTGCCGGTCCGTGGCTAGGTGGGAGCCGGGCCGCAGGGCTGGAGAGGAGGAGGAGGGAGCAGCCCCCTGAGCAGAGCGCGCGGGAGAACGCAGGCTGTTTGTGCCGTTGGAGTGTGGTTCTTCCTCCACCCTCGTCGACTGAGGGACTCCTGGGCGCCGCCGGACCGGCCACCGATTCCCTCCCCTGCTGGCATGCCGGCCACTCGTTTTCTTCCAGGGGCTGCGGAGGCTCCGCGGGCGGGGAAGGGAACTGGCGGCCGTAGGGAGGGTTGCTCCGTCGACGAGGGTGGAGGAAGAGCCCCCACCATCCTCCTGCGTTCTCCCGCGCGCTCTGCCCAATGGGCTGCCCCCTCCTCCCTCCTCTCCAGCCCGGCTCCTACCCAGCCACGGAGCCTGAACGAGCGAACGAACGACCAAGCGCGGCAGGCGGGCTGAGGAGGCGGGGGACGACGACAGACACACATAGAGAGACAGAGAGAGGGAGAGAAAGATAGACAGAGACACAGAATGAATGAGTGAATGAAAGACAGACAGACACACGCACACACACACAGAGTGACAGAGATGGGCGGATGAAGGAGAGAGACAGAAAGAAAGAGAAAGAAAGAAAAAAAGTGGGAGAGAGAAAAAGACAGACAGAGAGAAAGAGACAGAAAGGAAAGAAAGAGACAGAAAAAGATACAGAAAGAGAGAAAGAGAGAAAGAGGGAAAGAGAAAAAGAAAGAAAGAGAAAGAAAGAAAGAGAAAGGGAAAGAGAGAGAAAGAGAGAAAGAAAGAAATAGCGAGAGAAAGAGAGACAGAGACAAAGAAAGAGAAAGAAAGAGAGAAAGAAAAAGAGAAAGAAAGAAAGAAAAAGAAAGAAAAAGAAAGAAAAAAAGAAAGAAAGAAAGAAAGAAAGAACTTATGACCACAGTTGAGGCCAAAAGTTTGGTTGCTAACCAAGATCATTGTTAAGTGAGTTTCACATTTTCCAAGCTGGCCATGCCCACCCAGTCACATGACTGATGAGCCACTCAGCCGGTCCGCAGAATTTTCTTTAAAATGAAACTGGTCCCTGGTGAAAAAAAGGTTGGGGACCCCTGTTTTACAGGGTTGTTGAAGCACCTGGAGATTTATCTGTGTCCTCAGGGTCACCTGAATAGTGATCCTGGTTCCCGTAGTCTGCAATTTTTTCCTCTGGAAATCCATTCCTACTACCACACCATTCAAAGGGTGTTCATCCCAAATAGTACAGTTAAAAGTCTGTAGAGATTCTCAGTCATCCAGGTCATGGTTGCCCAATGGTGCTTTTTCAGGAGGCAATTGGACTTTGTTTTTTTCTTTTGAAGACGTTTCGCTTCTCATTCAAGAAGCTTGTGCAGTTCTGACAGGATGGTGGAGAATGGAAGGATTTATATTCCCGTAGTCTGCAATTTTTCTCTGGAAATCTATTCCTACTCCCACACCACTCTAGGGGCGGAACCAGGATCACTACTCAGGTGACCCCGAGGACACAGATAAACCTCCAAGTGCTTCAACGACCCTCTAAAACAGGGGTCCCCAACCTTTGCAACTTTAAGTCTGAAGGACTTCAGCTCCCAGAATTCTCCAGCCAGCTTTGCTGGCTGGAGAATTCTGGGAGCTGAAGTCCTTCAGACTTAAAGTTGCAAAGGTTGGGGACCCCTGCTCTAAAAGGATGCAGATAACCAGCTGTCTGCAAGGAAACCTTCTATTCCACACTATCCTGTCAGAGCTGAAGAAGCTTCTGGGATAAGAAGCGAAATGTCTTCAAAAGAAAAAAACCCAAGAAAGTCCAGTTGCCTCCTGAAAAAGCCCCTTTGGGACATCCTTCCTTTTTCATGCAGGAAATCCCACCACCATAAAAGCAAACCGCCATATTGCATTACCCGTAGCAAGCCTATATACCCAGGCGAGTGTCTGAAGTACTTTGTCACGTCCTACCAGAACCGTTCATCATTATAGAACAAACGCTTTTACTTCCATGCAATCCGCATAGGAGTAAGTATAAATTATAGCGCCCATTTCATATATAAATATTAGCGCCGGGTCGACCCCATCCAACTTCGCCCACTCAACCAAGCGCAGTCCCATTCCCCAACCCGCCTCCCCCTCTCACGGCGGGAGCCACTCTCCACCAGTTCACTTACTGGACCCGCTTTAAGTACTCCTGGGGAGTTCGGGGGGGCACCGTGGGGTCGAAGTCTTCCGCGAGGTCCCAGTCCTCTACGGGTAAGAGGCGGGGCATCAACTCCTCCACCACAGACTCCATCGAACCGCTCGAAGCGCGCTGCGGCCTCGCCCAGCACTGGCAACACTCACGCGCAGAGACGCCCGACGCTCCCGACGGCGCCACGGTTGAGCCTGGCAGGTCGAAATCAAGCGAGTGCGCACGCGCACGTTTTCTTTTTGTCTCATCCGAGGGGGAGGGATCAGAGCGGCGAGTGGTTCGTTTGCTCTTTTTTAAGTTTTTTCTCCCGTTTCGGAACCGAATAATTCGGCGCGGCGTTTTCTTTTCTGTTTGGAAGCCTTTTCTGTTTGCAGTTCCAGCTCTAACGAGTGGAATTTCCTCAAGGGAGGTTGTGTAAATCAATTGCAGGCAGTCCTCAACTTACGACCCACCATTGAGCCCAGCATTTCTCTTGCTATGCGAGACATTTGCTGTAAAGTGGCAAAAGGGGATCACATGCCCCCACAGCACTGCAACGGTCGTAAATATGAGTCAGGTGCCAAACGGCTGAATTTTGAACATGTGACCATGGGGATGCTGCAATGGTCACAAGCATGAAAACTGATGTCACTTTTTTCAGTGCCATTGTAACTTTGAACGGTCACTAAATAAACTGTTATAAGTTGAGCACTGCCTGCCCTGTACATTCACACTTGTTCGTTTGAAGGGTATTTCTATACCGGAACTTTTACAGAAGTTTCCAAGGGAGAAGGGGGCACACCTGGATTGTAAGGCAAAGTCCCATGATGTGACAACGGCAACATCACGATTCCGCTGTTAAGACCAGGATTTGAAGAGACTGCATGGCAGTCCTCACAAATGGCTTTAATCAATCTCATTGTAATTTTATTACAATCTTATTACAATGACAATGATGATGATGATGATATGCACAGCCTAGTTACCTTATAGGCTTATGAAGATGCAGGGAAAATGCTAAATGAAACATTACCTTTTTCAGAAGCAACGCTAAAGTAAAATATTACAAGAGCTTTTATTTATTTATTGAATTTGTTTCCTGTCTTGCCACAAGGCAGTTGTGCTGTTCATTTTAATGCTTCTCCCCCATCTCAAGATGTTTAATTGACAGTTATGCCAAAGGAATCCTGCAAAGCAAACAATGGCCACCAATGTTAGTAAGCCAGATTGTGGTTTAAAGAAAAGCAGAAACTTTTAACTTGCTGTTTTGGGGTGAAACATCACACTGAACTTAGGATCTTCCAACTCCACATCTGACAGCAATGCCTGTTAGCCCCCCTGGAGGACACTTTCCAACCCATATGTAGAATGCTTCTATAAATATCGGTAAGAAAGAAATACATCACTGGAGGTTTTTAAAAAGAGAACTGGATAGCTGTTTGTTTGAAATGGTTTCCTGCTCAAGCAGGGGTTTGGACTAGAACAGGGGTCCCCAACCTTTTTGGCACCAGGGACCGGTTTCATGTTAAAAAAAATTCTGCGGACCAGTGGCCATGGCTCGTCTGGCATAGAGGGGGAGCGGGGAGGAGGGGAAACAGGTGTCGCATGCATGTGCTGGGGGGTGAGTCGGCTCACTTGCCCCTCTCGGGCCCCCAACGGCACGAGCGGCTGCGCCTGCGCCATCCCGCCCCTGGCACGCACTCTGCCCAGGGGGCTGCCCCCTCCTCCCTCCTCCTCCTCTCTGGCCCTTTCTAAAAGTTGCATCGCTCACTGCAGCCCAGTTCCTATCAAGCCACGGACCGGCACCGGTTGGGGACCCCTGGACTAGAAGACCACCAAGGTGTCTTCCAATTCTATGATTCAGTGAGAAAACTTGTTCATACTGAAAGAATGAGAGCTGCATTTGAAAACCAATATAGGAAGGAAGTGTGAATAGGTTGAGAGGAAAGAGAAGGCTGAGAAAATTGTGTTTGGATGATGTTGATGAGAAAATGAAAGGTAAAAAGTTTAGAAAGCAGTGTATGAATACTGTACAAGCAAAGATGGTTGCAATGATATTGGTGTAAGCTAATTTTAGTTTTAATTCCTTTTTGTATCCAATCCCTTTTATTCTTTGTTATTTCTTTTTGTGTTCTGCATCATTGGTTATTCTAAAAAGGAAAGGTGTGATTACCTTCAATATAATAATAATAATAATAATCATCATCATCATCATCTTTATTGTCATTGTAAAAATTACAATGAAATTGGTTGTGCACATGTACACTGGTATGGGTAGTAGCAGGGATAAGAAGCAATTTGATTCAACAGCAGTGACTGTTTTGCTATAGAATGACTAAACTGGATACTAATCTTGAATTATAATTTTTTATATATTAATTACTTTGTTATGTAAAAAACTACTCAAGGCAGGTTTGTAAAGAACTGTTTATTCAGTCTATTTTAGAAACATCACTGCTATTCGTTTTATTTTAAAAAATTATAAAAATACAGCTATATACATATTAGCATTCTCCATATCTGCTTACCTATGGAAAATTTCTACATTAGTAATACTAGTCAGTAGACTGTCATCTGTAGAAAAAGCATTAAGCTATGCACTGCAACAAAGTGCATTAAGTTCACATTAAACTTTTAACATCAAGTATATCTACTATAAATCTAAAAAAAATTTAAGAGATAATATGCGGCAGGGGTTATATTCATCACTACAGATGTTAAATCAAGGTTGATGAAGCTGTGTCTTTTAGCTGGGGATGAATTTTAACTCCCAGCAAAAAAGCATAGCCATTATTAAAGGATGTTAGGAGCTACAATGCAGGTAGTCCTCGACTTACAACAGTTCATTTAATGACTGTTCAAAGTTGCAACGGCACTAAAAAAAGTGACATGACTATTCTTCAAAAGTACGACCGTTGCAGCATCCCCATGGACACGTGATCATAATTCAAACGCTTATGAACTAACTAGTATTTATGAACATCACAGTGTCCTAGAATCATGTGATCACCTTTTGCGATCTTCTGGCAAGCAGTAAATGGGGAAGCCAGATTAATTCAACAACTGTTACTAATTCAACAACTACAGTGATTCATTTAACAACTGTGGCAAGAAAGGTTGTAAAAAGGGGCAAAATTCACTTAGCGAATGTCTCAGCAGCAAAAATTTGGGGCTCAATTATGGCCATAAGTCAAGGGCTACCTGTAGAAGAATAGCTGAAGAGCTGTAACTTTCTCAGAAGTTATAGGAAATCGTACAGAAGATTTTATTAAAATAGCAACGTTATATTGCACAATTCATAATTAGAAACCAATTCAAAAAGCCTATATAATAAATGTATTTAATTATTTTGGCTCCCCCGCCAGTGTTACTGAAAGAGTCTGTGTGAAAACTTAGTTCTACCTATTTAAAAGTTCAAAATTTTCAGAATTTAACCACGTAATTCATTCAAATCTGACAACATTATGTGCATTTGTTTTGTTCTCATAAATAAAGTGAATACTAGTTTCACAAATCCAAATCTCTTCAATATATTTGATTTATTTGATGGGCTACATTAGACCCATTAGCAGTGTTATTACCAGTGCCTTATTCATGAATTAGATAAAAACATTTGTTTATTATAGAACATAAACTATAATCTATAAAATGCATTTCCTACTGATTGAAGGAAACTGTACACTTGATCTGAAGTTACACATTAAAAAATACATATCTACAGCAGACTTCTGGTATCCTAGAAGACTGAACATAAGTGGGAGGTAGATTGCAAATATAAGTAAAAATAGCTTTCCCTACTTAATACCCTCCAGGTGTGTTGGAATTACCACCTCAAAAATGCAGCTATCTTGAAGCTGAAATGCCAAGACATCCTGAAACTACCAGCTTGGAAAGGATGGAATAAAGGTCTGAGACAAATGGTTAAGTAGTAGAACTTTCAATAACAAGTATAGGTAGTCCTCGACTTAGAACCATTTGTTTAGCAACTCTTTGAAATCCCTACAGTCATGTGATTGCAGTCTAGGTGTTTGGCAGCTGGTTTGCATTCGTAACAGCTGCAGTGTCCTGCAGTCAAGTGCTCACCATTTGCAACCTTCCTTGCCAGCTTCTGATAAGTCAATGGTGAAGCCTGCAGGAGACTCCAAGTCACAGCAATGTAATGTTTCCACAACTGATGGGAGATTTTCTTAATGATTTAATGAAAAAGGTAAATTGGATGCAACCATGCGATGCCTCAGTTAACCATTTAATAATGAATTTTCTAGTCCCTATTATGATTCTAAGTTGAGGGCTACTTGTGTGAGAGTAAATAGCAATGGATAATCAGTTTTAAAAAAGAATTTAAAAAAATACTAGAATTTATTCTATAGGACAAGGCAGAAAGGAGTGCAAATCCGCTCAGCCTAAGTAGGCAGATGCACAAGATTAAATTGCTAAAACAAGTTGAGCGGGGTAGGTGGGGAGTTTGATCTACATCTTTAAATCAGTACCTATACCTCATGCATTGCCGTGATTTTTAACTATCTGTAAAACACTGATATCACAGCAAAAACGGTTTTTTTCCCAGTAATCAGTTAGCCTGGATCTTAAAAATCCTACCTGGATTAAAGTATCCTCAGAGTGTACTATGAAAAATGGCATGAAGGCTTCCTAGGGTCACTGATATAGAGTAAAAAATAAATAAATCCAGTTTTCATATCATTTCAGCAACAGTTACTGCATTTGGAATCTCTCTTGAATAATATGTACTGAAAATGTATTTTCCAAAGGAAGCATCCTAAGCTTTTAGAGCATTCTTCTTGATAGCTGAAATTGATGTTCATTATTGCCATCCGGTCTGGGGAAGATTTGCCTGCACTGAAAAAGGTGTTCCAGATGTTCCCGCTGCTGGGGGATATGCACTGAAACCTTCAGATTGAGAGCCATAGTTTTCTAGAGCAGAAGCAGAGTGTATCTTTAAAGAGACAAACAAGAAATTAATAGTATGTCTACAAGCTGGATCCTTGGCCATTCCAAAATCCACATTTGCCAGCAAGGAAGGTAAAATACAACTCTCAGAAAGTTTAATTCAGTGTTCCAGAATATGTAAATTAAAGTTACATTGCTTACATGCACCTGCACAAATTCACACTTAGTTCCTAATGGAAAAATTAATGAAGATATTTTATGATTTATACAGCCAAATAGTAGCAAGGGTATACTGATAGAATACAGTTACAACTATAATTAAAATGAGGCAATGAGACTTCACTTGGATGTTCAGAATCTGTTATCTCATACAGAGTAAAGTGTAACTTCTAGAGTGTTGGAGAGTTCCTAGAATTCCCAGTTAAAGGCCACATTGACAGAATTCCTCCAGCATATATGAAAGATGCTAGCTTGAGAAAAGTTACATTAAAAATTATAACCACAGTGTCAGAAATTTGCAATTTAAAAAATCTAAAATGCCTGATTTCATACAACATTCCACACTTAACGCATCTCTATCAAGGGCAAGTGACTGTTCTGTTATCAAGAGCTTTTATTATGGGTTTCTGGAGGCTGATGATCTGACTATTTGAATCTAAGTACCTACTGAAAATCCTTAAGGGATCTAGAAGGTACCTGGGAGCACTTTCTTAACTGATCCTTTCTGCATAGAGATCGTTAGTTCCAACTACGCTATAGAAATGTAGCAATTTATATACATACATGTGAATCATACATTCCACATAATAGCCTATAAACATATATTTTGTAAAAAATTAGATATTATTTCACCAAAATAATTATCTGCTTCCACCATCCCATCCCTGATGTTTCTTCCTCACATCAAATTTTAAGTAACCAAAATAAAATAAAAACTGTTGGTGTTTTTGTACATATAATACTTTTATTCATGTCAGAACATTGTATTCTTTATTTATCATCTCTCTATTCTTCATGTCTATCTCATCTTTTTTATGTATGTATTGTTTTACCTGCAGTAATGCTGACTGTGCAGCTGCACTGTGCTGAAGTTCCTGGAGGGAAGATTGTGTTGCACTCTGAGCAAGTCCAGGGATGGCAGGTAGAGACAGAAGTCCTGGAAAAACTGTATTTCCAGGGGCCTGGAGTCCAGACGTCAGGCTAAAAATGCAGAAGCAGAACATTTTCAAATTCACACATTCAACACTACATACATACATACAATTGTTACATTCCAACCTATGACCATGCAGCTTATATAGATTCAGTGTATGGAAGCAATCAATATTTGATCAAGAAGTGTTTTCAATGTGACCCTTTATTTATTTGTATTTATTTGTATCCCACTTTATTATTTTGATAAATAACTCAGATTGTGCTGAGAGAGTGACTGGCTCAAAGTCATGATAATTTGGAATTGGTTATTTCAGTGTATGTAGTAGAAATATTCCAATATTTTATTCCTAATTAGAATATCTTTCAAAGATTCCAATCTATTTAAAACAATTATATATCCTCTATTAGATAAATCTTCCCCTGCTAGATTAAGGAAATTAAGAAAAACCATAGACAGGATCGGTCAGCATTAAACAATAAGAGAATTCAGAAAGCAAGCATAATGATTATCAGTATTTTACAATTCACACTTAACGCTTCATATTGCACATTACTGTAAGAAATCTGCCAAAACGACTTTTCGACTTTTCAGAGTAAACGTACCCAGCCTGTGCCACAAGTGCAGAGTTGAAGTTTGAGCTAAAGGCCGAGGCAAACCCTGGCAGCACCGGAGCTGGAGATGGGGCTGTGGCAGCTGCTGGCAGGGGTGCAACTGCTGCTACTGTAGAGGATGCCTGGAGCCCAGGGAAAGAAGGGAGAGCAGGAGTGACAGAGGGTGTGTTAGAGACAGGGAAAGGAGGGAAGGATGAGTTGCATGAGCCCAGGGGTACTTGAGGAACAGAAAACAGGGAAGAGACAGCACTGCACAAGTTAAGGGAGAATGGTGGAGCCGGGGCAGCTGCTGTGGCAATGAGTGGCGGAAGACCGGGGCCCGAGGAGCTGACATGTGAGGCAGAAGTAGATGTCGGTGGAATGGACAACAGAGGCCCCGTCGGAGTAAGTGCTGGATTGCCGGTAAAAGCAAAACTGTTGGTCAAGGAAGTGAAAGGAGGAAGTGCATTATATACCGGAGTGGATGAAGCATGGGAGGGAACAGATGGGGAATTGTTCAGAGGAGAGGTCAAAGCAGGAAGTGCTGGATTGAGGGAACTAGTTAAGCTGCAGGGTAACGAAGTAGCTGAGGAATAGGCATGCCCAAGGGCTGCCAAGCCTGAAGTGCTGTGATTGGAGCCCCCAGAAGGGGTTGGGATTTTGAGGCCAGAAAGAGTCGGGCTTGTGGGTTCAGTTTTAATCAGAACTGGGGCAGCTGGTACGGAGGAAACATGTTCAGGATTGGCAGGGCTTGGACAATGCGGAAGACCCACGGAGGAGCCACAGCTGACCGGCAAATTGGACGCTGACATTGTTAAAGGAGACTGCGATGACAACGCCGGAGAAGTGGCACTACTGCTCCCTCCTGGCTGACAGGCGAGGCCTGAGAAAATGGAGAGCCCTGGAGCAGAAAGATGCTGAAGGGAAGAGGTAACAGTTGGAGTGTAACATTTGCTACTGGATGAAGAGGCGGCTTCGGAGTTCTGACTGAGAAGACTAGATAAAGAAGCAAGCTCAGCAGTCACAGTCGAAGGCAGAGCACTTGAATTAATTAATGAGTTATCGTTCACTGAGAGAAACCCCTTTAAAGCTGATAAAAGTGGGTTAGGTAAATTAACTGGGCAAGGTAAACTAGTGGCGGGAGAATTGACAATGGTCGAGGAAATGGAGCTAGCTACTCCCTGAGGATTGGGGGTCAAGGACAAAGGCAGGCCAGCAAAAGCAGATGACAATGAATTAGGATTATTAGCTGGGGCAGTGACAGACGCTGCAGAAAAAGGAAGGCTGGCGAAGGGTGCAGGGGCAGATGCAAAGGCTTCATTAGGTGCAGGGGTGGCGCACAGTGTGGAGAGCCCTTGGGGTGCTACAGAAGCCAGTCCAGAGAAAGATGCAGGGAGCGGAGCAGTGCTGGCACCGTGAGCAGATGTGGCAGGAACTGCAGGCAGCGAATGAGATTTGACAACAGTAGGAACGGGAGTGGATGGTTGTGGTGGATGGACGGACGAGATAACCTGCCCAGGGAAGACAGGAAAGGCAGGGTTGGACACGCTTATCCCTGGGACAGCTGGAGATGGAAGTGCTGATGAGTGGCTTATTGCCTTAACCGATGATGGGGTTGGGGCTGGAGTAGCAGCAGGATTAGAACCATGAGGTGCAAAGAGATGATTCATTTGTGTGGCAAAAGCTGGAAAGAAACAAAACCAGTAAGAATTCTTGGGAGACAGTAGATATGTTTGTATTCAACATGAATGCATTTAATACAGTTTACATAGCAATGGATCAGCATAGGAGCAAAATAAAAGATGCTACTACAACTACCCAAAAGCAAAATGATATGCAAAATGAGACAAAATCACTGGTTCAATTATTTTGCTGTCTGAACTGTTACCCTACAATTCAATCACAATCAATTTGGCATTAATTTAGTCCCATATCCCCATTCTAGCTTTTGTTGCTTTAGTAATGTGACCATTTAAAAAATGTAAGGTTCTGCATGTTTGTGTTCTAGTATGTTATTATTTAGAGAAGTTAGTCGGAAGAAGCATTTTAGTTGCTACAAAGTAAAGACTATTTATTTTCTTACTATCACTGTTTTAGAGTTTGTTTGTGGTTACAGCAACGTATCTCTTTACTGTCCGGTGAATTACACTATTCCGCATTTATTTCTAAACACTGGTTAAGGCACCAGAGTTGTGACACTGGTTCTGAACCCAGAGTTACTAACAAGCTTCCCCACTGGCTTCCCTTGTGAGAAACTGGTAGGGAGTGTTGGAAATAATAAATACATGGCTGTGGCTAACTGTGGCAGCATACTGCATTGAAGAGACCACAACTTTGCCAAATTTTAATCTCAGAAGAGTAGTTGGGTTCCAGCCTTTCTATGCATTTTTTAAATCAGTCCATTGATTCAAAAACTGTTGTCTTAGAATGCACCATTTTGCTCAACTGAAGGTTACAAACAGATGTACAGGAGAGTTTTAGTAGCCTATAGATTATTTTAGGGCTCTATCTTACTAATTTCCTTTTTTATTTTGTCTGTAGACCCCTGTGAGTCAGTCTGATCTGATGGTATACAAGCATAAATAGATAAATACTACTGAAAGTAGAAGGAACTCAATTATGTTAAATAAGCATGATGAACTCATAATACTTTAGAAACTCTGGAGTTTTTATAGTTTAGAAAGTATAGAGAAAAGCAGCATTACTCCAGAAAATATAATGGGAAGGAGTTGTACAGCAAAACTGGCGAACCATTAATTTGAGATAAAAATAACAGTCATTAAGTAACCGCATTACAGAACATACCTCTGACTAATTCTGGAAAACAGGAGAAAAAAAGGAAACCTTTCTGACTTTAAAGCAATCTTTTTAAGTACAGTAAAAGGATGCATGACTGTTGCCAGTGTTTCCTAATTTTCTTGTGAGACAGTGTTAGGAATTTTCAAATGGCAAGTATATTCAGTACTTTCACTCTGGGAACGGTAAATGAATAAAAGGGGACAAAACTTCAATTATCCATTAAACCCATTATTGTTGGATAGAATTAGAAATTGTATTGCCTCATAGAAAGTCTGTCAAGGGAGATTTTAAAAAGTTAGTGGTGCAGAAGAAACTTTGTTCTATCAAAGGAAAGGACAACCATTCACTTTTCCAGCAAGCAATAGGAAATAATTTCACTCTCATCTGTGACTTGATGCTAGAATAATACAATGCCATACATGTTGTACTGTTCACATTTGAGACATACTGTAGAGCAGGGGTCTCCAACCTTTGCAACTTTAAGGACTTCAGCTCCCTGACTTCTCTGGGAGCTAAAGTCTGGGAGCTGAAGTCTTTCAGACTTAAAGTTGCAAAGGTTGGAGACCCCTGCTGTAGAGAACAGTATGCAAAAGCATGTGAAAGACAGAACGATTTTTATACACATTTTCATTCTCCTGATTTATTCCTGGGTCATCCCAAATTTATTTTAATGGTTTAATCATAAATCATTAAACAAAAGCTTAATTATTGTTCAATTGATACTTTAATTGTTGTTGGATACTTAATAAAAAATAAAGCTTCACGAATTCTCTTTTATACTATATTCATTGTATTGTAAATAGTTAAAGAAAGTATTTTTTTAAAGTACAATCCCTTGCATGTTTACCCAGATATAAGCTCAATGGGGCTTACTTTCAAAGCATAAATATTTTTTAAAGAATTTAAAAGAGGACTTGCATCTTATTATTATTTTAAGTAGAAATTCAGCTATCTATTCATGAGAGCAAATACAGTTTTTACCTACTTGTGCTAAACAAAAGCTTTCAATTAATAAAGTCAAGCCATCTCACTGCAGAAAAAAGACTCAGCACTAACTGTACTTAGCTTTGGAGTCCATCCAAATCATTATCTAATCAAACCTAGGAACAAACATAATGAATTTCTCACAATAATTCTCAATATGATATATATCTAGGGCTGAGTACATATGAGATCGACTATCAGGAAAAAAGTAACCTCTAATCAGTAAATTTGGCACATTTATGCTTTATTTTAAAATTGCTATTTAAAAAAAAATCTGCATTAGATTTATGTATTACAGTAGTTTGTCTTTGTAAATAGATGGCTTACCTTGACTTTGGGAAGATTTTGCTTGATTGGAAAGTTCTTCATTTTCTATATAAAGAGTATAATGAATTAAGGAAGAAGCAAACACTAAACAGATTACTTATCAAATGCAAACAAAAATCTAAGGCTTCCTTTATGCTGCTTTGATTACCAACTGATCTGAAAGAAGAACAAAGACATTTTTGCTGAAGTAGTCTTCGACTTACAATCATAATGGAGCCTAAAATTCCTGTTGCTAAACAAAGCATTTGTTAAGTAAATTCTGCCCCATTTTATGACATTTCTTACCACACTTGTTAAGTGAATCACTGCAGATGTTAAGTTAGTAACACAGTTAAGTGAATCTGACTTTTCCATTAACTTTGCTTGTCAGAAGATTGCAAAAGGTGATCACATGTCCCATGGGACACTGCAATGATCATAAATACAAGCCACTTACCAAGCAGCTGAATTTTGATCATATGTCTGTGGAGATGCAGTGATGGTCATAGTGTGAAAAACAGCCATAAGACATTTTTCAGTGCTATTATGACTTCCAATGATCACTAAATGACTGGTTATAAGTCGAGGACTACCTGTAAGGTATTTTGCCAGTAAAACCTGGGTTCAACAATGTTAGGGAGAATAACAATTTGCTTCTGCTAGAATTTGAGTAATTGGCCCAAATAACTTCTAGGCTCCATCTAGTTAAAAAAAGGCCATCGTCCTGCCTCAAGCTTCCCCTTTACTAAAGCTCTGAGGTGCTAATTCCCCCCACTGTCATTCCCCCCACCCTCTTGATGAAGTGGTAAAAAAAAAACCCTGAGATGCACCTCATTTGATATTTCCCTTTCAGAACAGCTGCAGCCAGGGATGGGTTGAGGGACCCTGGCAGTGGCTTGCTGAAACCAAGATCAGGAAGCTGTCCCAGTCTTTCTTTCTTTCTTTCTTTCTTTCTTTCTTTCTTTCTTTCTTTCTTTCTTTCTTTCTTTTTCTTTCTTTCTTTCTTTCTTCCCTTCCTCTCTCTCATTCCCCCCTCTCTTTATTATTTCTACAAATAACTCAAGGTGGTGAACATGTCCCATATACCTTCCTCTTTTCCCCACAACCCTGTGAGATGGGTTGGGCTGGGAGAATGTGACTGGCCCACGGTCACCCAGCTGGCTTTAGCCTGGTGCCTTGACCACTAGACCAAACTGGCTCTATCTCATGTTCTTTATCATTTACATGTTCTTTCCTACTTCTTGGCTTGGTTGAAACATAAACCAGTCACCTGGGCTTTTCAAGGATACCTGCTTTACCTGTTCCTACAGTACTAGAGGTATATGATGGTGTAGTTGGCAAGCCAGGAGCTATGACGTTAGCCAATGGAACAAGACCTGCATTGTTGTAAGCACCTGGTAAGGAAACAGAAGACATAGAAAATTGGAGAAATAATTAACTAGCGTATATTCCTATTGGGTTGCTCTGTTCATTGTCTCATCTTAAGTAGCACATGTGAAAATCACAGTTCCTCCACAAGGCTTTAAAACATTTTAACATTATTTACTTATGTAAAACTATACAATATTATACATTACTTGTATATTGTCTGCAAAAAAAACAACGTATATTATACTGGGTGTATAATACATACAATACAAATTTGATACAATACAATTTGTATAATGCAAAATTTGGCCTGGAAGAAAAATGAAATGCTCATCTAGTATCCAATACACGGAAAAAGATGCTAGGCAAGAATTATCACATTGTTCGCACTCACTCCTTCCTTCCTTCCATCCATCCATCCATCCATCCATCCATCCATCCATCCATTTATTTATCATTCATTCATTCATTCATTCATTCATTCATTCATTCATTCATTCATTCATTCATTCATTCATTCCGTTCATTCCGTTCATTCATTCATTCATTTTATTTATGGAAGGAACAGAAAATGTGGTAGCTTCAATTCCTAGCATACAACATATATTTTGCTTAATGCCAGGGAGAAGAGATTTTAGCACCACCTATTATTACAGGCTATTAACTTATCAGAAAAGATTAGAGACAAATATAAACGAAATATACAGGAAGCAAGCAACCTCAGCAAAAACAAATGTATTCATATATAAATAATGCACATGAGGCTATCAGCCATCTTTGAAAAGTACCAATTAGGTACACAATTAGAATCATTGTCAAATAACAGGACCAAAGCTTACTTGGTGCAATTGTGGCATGTGGTCGACAAGGAGGAATCGGATAAGGAATAGGCTTGTGTGGATTGTATGTTGCTGGAGCCTAAACAAGAAGGTCAAAGATTATATGCAAAGCTATCATGAAAATAGGCTACCCAAGGTTGTGTGCAACACACACGTGTGCCAAATAACGCATTTGGCTTTGACAAAGATTCTTCTTTCCTGTGCTGCTTTCACTGGTTTTCTTTTGGTGGTAAATCTGTTCATTATTTGATTCATCCTCCTATAGGTTTTCTTTTCTGTCTAGATTCCACCTCTATGATCAACTAATCTAAAGTGTGAAACTTACTTCTGCTTCTCTTTTTTTATTACTGTCCCTTTCTTTGAATCTCAGTAACTTTAGCAACTGCACAGCAAGAGAAAGTAGGGCTGTACCTCTTGCCCAACGCCATTTATGCACTGAGGAAACATGTCATGTAACCTTGGGATAAACCTCTAGTTCACTATGCTGTAACAAAACCTAGCAATATCTACCGGCCTAAGTAGACTTCCCTAATTTACAGTTGTGTTGGATTGCAATTCCACATGCACAATGTTGGGTACAAATTATAAAAATTATAATCCTAAATAACCGAAAGATACCAAGTTGGGAAGTCTGTTCTTAATAATCAAACTTCTGCTTTCTTGCACATTCAAAATGTATTTGAAATACTTTCTTTTCATTCGTTTTATGAAAGTTGTTCTTTCTTAATAGCTAATTTTATAGACACCTGAACAAGGTTTTTTTAAAGAACAAAAACTTAGATTTATATACCAGCTGCTATCTGTAACAAATGGGTTGTATTTGATACATTTGTATTCTTAGTTAATTCTTTTTCCTACTAAATTTATCTAGTTTTCAACAGCAAAGTCAAGGGTACCTTTTGATCATATCATTGTGACTTACTGGTTTTGATGGTCCAAGAATGCGAGCTGCTATTCCCTTTCCTTCACTAGAATAGTCCTCATTTTCCTTCTTAACAGGAGAACCCTATAGAATACAGATTTTCCATTAGCAAATATATAACACTATGTTAGAAGCAAAAAGATAGATCTGGTTCAAGGAGTACTGTACTCCTTAATCATGGCTTATGAAATAAATTACCTGATTAATCATAAAAATAGGTTTACAAACCACAATGTTTAAGTTCACACCACACACTAAACTAAACTAAATGTCTGTCTGTCTGTCTGTCTATCTATCTATCTATCTGAAACTTGAGTGTAATATATTTTCAATTTATCAAATAAAGGAATATATATATATGATGATAGACAGCATGACAAGACAGCTTCCTCTACATTTAATCAGCATGGATACTATTTTATGAGATAATCTAGAAGTTAAATAACATGCCTTCTTTGAGATGACCTGAACAGAATACATCTTCACAGAGAGAGGATACTGTGTTCCACAAAACACAGTTTATATGTTAAAAGACATACAATAGAAAATTCAGACAAATGGAAAGGCCAGTAAGACCATACGTACCGGAAAAATTCCATTGATACGGCTAGGCTTCCCTTTTGGATAAGGGTTCCCAGGAATCATGCCGCAGGAAGATATCATAGCATGAGGTGCTTTGCATCCTGCTTTGGAAGCCTAAAATATATTAAAAAAAGCAAAGCAAAAGCAAAGCAAAAGAAAACAAAACAAAAGCACATACACAGAAGCTCAGAATGAGGATTTCATGACTGTGAAACAACCCAGCACGTTCTATGAAAAAAATGAAAGGGAATATTAATATAATATCCCTATTTCCAGTTTGCAGATAAATTATGCTTACTGCAGCAAGCTCAAGATAAGCATAGCCTCTATGGCAGGGCATATCTTATTTTTACTTGCTCCTCTTTCTTTTTCCAAAGACCTTCAACTTACACAGCAGCAGTGCAAGGAAAAGAGGGCAGCAGTGGGCAAAGGCAGCAATACTTCTCTTTTCTTTTATCCAGCGACTAGGAATACCATTTTAGAACCCTAGGCAAGTTTATATTTTGTATAAAAATCCTCTCTAGGAATGAGATTCCTTATCTGCATCTTAGTTGATATCATCTTTTTTTGCCCTATCTGAAAGCAGTTCTGAAATTTGTGGCAGGGCAGTGTCAATATTAATTAGGCAAGTTCCCAAGAAAGATCTTCCAATAAATAATCATTGTTGAAGAAAAATGAGGAAACTGTGGGGAAGGTATTTCAGTGACTCCTGTCTAATAGAAACCCTATATGTGGAAACTGATTTTTTTAAAAAAAAATATTGTGCTCTTTTCTTTCCAACTTATGAAACAGGCTGCCTGGCCCCCTCATTTGAGTGGAGTGGCGTGGCCTGTTTCTTCTATCCCTTGTTTTGCATAATCAGATTTGCCACCATTAATTTTCATTCACTGTGTGAAAAATAATATTCCCATTTTACAAGCACTACCCAAACTTTCAAACATTTGAAACAATTGCTTCCGTCTCCGAGTGTGTGCTCAGCTGATTCTGAAACTCTCTGGGTGAGCAGTAAGATTTTTCTGAGTTTTCTCTGTCAACTTTACTCGATTTAGTTTTTAAATTATGTTCTATTCTGGAACCTCCCAACTGATTTTTTCTCTCTGACCCTTTAAATAGGATACTTGCTATTTACTGAGTGAAAGATCCTCACACATTTTAGTGTCTTAAGAATTACTGCATTTTTCGGAGTAAAAGACGCACCGGAGTATAAGACGCACCAAGATTTTGAAGAGGCAAATAAAAAAAAAGTTTTTGCACTCTGCAGACCTCCCAAAAACGACCCATTTTTTTTACAAAAAAAAAAAGAAAAAAGTGGGGGGCACGAGTAACCTTTAGGAGACTTATAGAGTGCTCCTGGGAGCTGGGGGAGCAAAAAAACAGCTTCCAAGAGCACTCTGAAAGCCTCCTAAATGGCAATATGCACAGCCATTTTGGTGAAGGGGGTGGGGTTTCAGGAGGCAAAAAATGCTTTATTCAGTATATAAGACGCACCCAAATTTTCAACCTCTTTTTTGAGGGAAAAAGGTGCGTCTCATATTCCGAAAAATACGGTAACTCAAGCCAATTGTATCCCTCAGCAATCTTTAAAAATGCCTCTTCTTAACTTTAATCTCTAGCATGCATGTCCCAATTTCTTTTGGTTATATACTCTTGGCGATTCCCACTTATAAGAATGCAATTCCCAGGATTCATAATTAGCAAGAAGGCTGAAATTTCCTCCTGGCTAGAGGGGTGTGGAAGTTCTATTTACAAACATTTTCCACAGCCACATTGAGGATATAATGGCTAATTTATATTAGTTAAAAATTGTTAACAATTTTGTAAAGCTCAGAAAATTATTTTTCTTTTCTAAGCAATTGGAACATTTCCACAACATTAACATTCTTCCCATGTACATCTGCTAGATTTCTTCTGAGAAGAGCTCATGGAACTTTTTATTTGACTAGTTTTATAAAAACTCTAAATCATACATGTTACTTATCTTAATACCTGCTCAAGAATCCTTCTGCATCTCTTCTTCTCAGACATATTAACTCTGAAGAGGTCTTCAATAAGACGATAATTCTGAGCATCAATTATATTGCTATAAACAAACAAACAGTTTTAAAAACTTTTTATAATCCTCACAGCCACAATCCATTTCATAATTTAATCTTGCTTCACTATATTTTTCAAAAAAGAAATAATAAACAAAAAGCTAATATGAATAGAGAGCAAAGTGCTGTATTTTTATCTAAATATTTATTGTTCATATACAAAAAAGCCAGTTGTACAGAGCAAGATGATACAAAATAGTTACAAGTGCCTTAATCAACCAGGTTTTTATTCAACTAAGTATCAATAAGACTTAAACTAGTAAAGGTATTCCTCGACTTGCAACAGTTCATTTAGTGACCAAAGTTACAACAGCACCAGAAAATGGACTTATGACCGCTTTTCACAGCATCCCTATAGTCATGTGATCAAAATTCAGGCGCTTGGCAAATGGTTCATATTTATGACCGTTGCTATGTCCATGCGATTTCCTTTTGTGATCTTCTGGCAAGCAAAGTCAATGGGGAAGCCGGATTCACTTAACAAACGTGTTACTAACTTATCAATTGCAGTGATTCACTTAACCACTGAGGCAAGAAAGGTCATAAAATGGGGCAAAATTCACTTGACAAATGTCTCATTTAACAACAGAAATTTTGGGCTCAATTGTGGTCATACGTCAAGGACTACCTGTATTAATGAGAGCATGCAACATCAACAGTGAATACTTACGAAGCCAACAATTCTAGTGCAATAAGTTTGTCTTTGCTAAAAGTGAAGCAGTTGAGGATATTAACCACTTTTGCTGCAGAAACAGCTACCATTTTCTAAAAACAGAAGAAAAGCGTCCTCAGTCCATGTTACATTTTCATTTTAGGCTCAAAGTACAAGCATTTTAATATTGTAAACTGCCCAGAGTTACCATGGGGTAAGATAGGTGGTCAATAAATGTAATAAATAAAAATATTTCAGCTTCTGACAAAAGAAATTTGGACCAGAGAACACATTAATGATACATTAAGTATGAAAACATGCTGTCCTCAGAAAAAAGACTAAGCTATAAACTAAATGAATGCAGGAAAGGCAAATTAAAAAAATCTTCAGCAGGATAAAATTTATTATTAAATTAATTGTAAGAAGTCAGATTCTTCAGAAACTTACATGCTGTAATGCCTTCATCGCTTTTAATTGCGGTTCAGCCCAAGAGAAGTACCTCAGAAGCTCAACAATCTGCAACAGAAACCATTCTATCACACACCATGTAATTATGCAAGAGAATTTATTTGGAACTACTTAGTCTTCTGTTGAACTCTCAACTTCAAGGCTTCTAAATGCCTCTTTAATAGGCAATAACAAATTCTGTATGATCTGAGCATTTAATATCTTTATGAAATAAAATTTTTGAGTAATTAGAATGTAAAATTTTCCTCACATTTAATTGATAAGTAAATAATTTATTTCTGTAATTTGAAAATCGAACGTTGGTGTTACAGATACTCTTTGAATTTTGGCTGCACTTTGGGAGTAGGATTGCCGTCATGAAGCAATTAGGTTATAAAGTGTGACATCATGTGACTGCACCTCTTAGTGACAGCAGTCCAGGCATTCCCAGTTGTTGTGGTAACCCGAAGATATGCGGGCTATTAAGTGGGAAGTAGATAGAAGCACAGGTTTGCAAGGGAGGATGGGGTGAAGCCTGGTACAGGCCACATGCAAATTAGGGTGGTATTGCAGAATGGAAAAAGCTGAGGGAGGGGAAGGAGGATGCAGGATTTGTGTGTGCATGTGAGAGGGGGGGTGTTAGGGAAAGAGGGCCAGGAGTGCATCCATGTGTATAATTGCAGAGAAAGAAGATATGGGATATGCATATGAGAATGCTGGTAAATCCAGGGAAGGAGGGTGCTGGTGGGTGCAAGTGAGTAGAGGAGGACACATTGCTTCAAATGAAAAAAGCCTGGTGTGTGTGTGTTTCAGGTGTGTGTTTCAAACAACTTGTGACGTTCCCTGCTAGCTTCCCCACTGACTTTGCTTGTGGGAAGCTGGCAGAGAAGGTCAGCAATGGAGATTTGTGAGTGCAGGATCCTGAAACTGATCTTGTGCAAACTAGTTGCCAAGTGCTTACATTTTGTTCAAGTAACTGCAGGAGCACTGAAAGGGCTTTCCAGTTTTGAGGACCAATCGAAAGTCCCTTTTTCAGTGCCACTGTAATTTCAAACCGTTGCTGAATGAATGTTTGCTTGAGGACTACCTGACATTGATGGTGAGCATTCAGTGTTAACTCTGTATCAATTCCCACATTCAGCACAGCACAAATTAGAATATATAAAGCACAAACATCTTGTATTGTTCTTTCATACAGTACACTTCTTACAATGTTGGATTAATCAAGGTTAATCTCATGAGCTCTTTGCACAATCCATTGTGAAATGCTGAAAGGAAAACAAAATACCTTTAAGTGCCTTTTTCATGCTGCAGTAAACTTCCCTTAGTTGTAATGGCTTATGAAACAGTTCACCTCCCTTACCTGTTCACTAGAAAAGTATCCATGTACATATTCAATTGCTTTTAATTTGTATTCCATCAAAACAGCCTATAAACACAGAAATATAATTTGTTAGTCTTACAGAAATTAAAATGGAAGGTTTCTGACAAGTCTGTTGGGTGGACAAAATATGTATCAGAAATGAAGATTTGATTTGACAGGAGGGCAGAGGTCGACTTCAAGGCCCCTCACTTGTGGGGTGCCGCAGGGGTCGGTTCTCTCGCCACTCCTGTTCAACACGTATATGAAGCCGCTGGGTGAGATCATCCGTGGTTTTGGGGTAGAGTACCATCTGTACGCTGATGATACTCAGCTGTAAATTTCTACCCCAAACCACCCTGACGATGCCGTCGAGGTGATGTCCTGGTGTTTGGAGGCCGTACGGATCTGGATGGGCAGTATTAAACTCAAACTCAACCCGTCCAAGACCGAATTGCTGTGGTTTCCGGCGCCCCGGTTTAGCCAGGTGATTCCATTGCTGGCCATGGGAGGCGAATTATTGGCCCCCGTGGAAAGGGTTCCCGGCTGTCCTTGGAGGACCATGTGACAGCCGTGGCCAGGGGGGCCTTTTACCAGGTCCGCCTGGTCCGCCAATTGCGCCCCTTACTTGACCGGGACGCTCTTCGCACAGTCACTCAAGCACTCGTGACTTCCCGTCTGGACTACTGTAACGCTCTCTACATGGGGCTCCCCTTGAGATGCACTCGAGGGTTACAGTTAGTTCAGAATGCGGCCGCGCGGGTGATCATGGGAGCCTTAAGGCAATCCCATATAACACCTCTCCTGCGCGAGCTGCACTGGCTACCTGTGACCTTTCGGGTGCGTTACAAGGTTTTGATGACCATCTTTAAGGTGCTCCATGGCACGGGGCCTAGTTACCTGCGAGACCGTCTGCTGCCTCATACGTCCCTACGACCGATTCGCTCCCACAGAGAGGGTCTTCTCCGGGTGCCGTCGGCCGGACAATGGCGGTTGGTGACGCCCAGAGGAAGGGCCTTCTCTGTGGTGGGCCCAACTCTCTGGAACGACCTGCCTCCCGAACTCTGTGTCATCTCGGACTTCCGCCTGTTCCGCGAGCGCTTAAAAACGCATTTTTTCCAGCATGAACTTCCCAATACCGAACTGACTATTAGCCGATCAAAGTTTTAATTTGGGGGTTTTAATTGTGTTTTAGCACAGGGTTGGGTTTAATATAGTTTTTAAGAGTTTTTGTATATTTGTATTTGTTTTTAAATTTTCCTGTGCGCCGCCCCGGGTCCCTCTGTGGGAGATGGGTGCGGGATATAAATACGATAAATAAATAAATAAATATACATTTCGTAATTTATTTTCTCTTCATTGTTAGCTATTTCAAGTACAATTATTTGGTAAAAGGGGAGGGTATACAGGCAGTCCTCAACTTACAACAGTTCAGTTACTGAACTTCAAAGTTACAACAGCACTGAAAAAATGATTTAAGACTTTTTTTTTACATTTATGACCATTGCAGTATCCTATGGTCATGTGATCAAAATTCAGCCAGTTTGCAACTGGGTCATATTTATGATGGTTACAATATCTTGGGGTCATGTGATCACCTTTTGCGACCCCGACAAGCAAAGTCAACGGGAAGCCAGATTTACTTAACAACCAACTTAACAGCAGTGATTTAATTAACAACTATGGCAAGAAAGATCATAAAATGGGGCAAAGTCACTTAACAAATGTCTTGCTTAGCAACATAAATTTTGGGGTCAATTTTGGTTTTAAGTTGAGGACTACCTGTAAATTCCTTAAATAATTGGTCTTAAAGTATCAGTATAATCATTCTAATCTGTCTTCTAAATTCAGTGAAGCTATCAACTTCTGTATATCTTTATCGTACAAACATTGATTACCTTTCTAATTTCATCAAGAACTGTCTCAAATGCTTTTTTATCCATCTTGTTTTCTTCAGCCACAGCCTTTTGCCTGTTCCAGTCACCTTTTTACTGCAGGATTGTCTCCTACTGAAGGAACAGAAACGTTGTTGGTGGGATTTTTTTTAAGGAGGATCCATTCATAGGACTGTCAAACAATACAGTTGTCTCTGTTTGAATAACAGAAACTTCTCAGGACAAACACACATTCATTCCCAGCCTGATATAAGCATCTTGTACATTATGGTCTAAAGCAGAGGCAATAACATAAATCTCTTGCAATTGCTTTGTGAACAGTGGCAGATTAAAGCTCACTGGGCCCTAAGCACTGATAAATCTTGGTGCCCTCCTCCTCTGCACATACTGTACAAATCATTCAGGTTTTTTTTCTTTCTCAACTTTGTGGGGTGCCGCAGGGGTCGGTTCTGGGCCTGGGACCCTAAACACGTGCTTACTCTATACACCACTACTTGTGAAAAGATGCCTTAGATTTATAATGAAATTCAATGCATTTTAGATGGGTAGTCTCTTTGAATACAACAGGACTCTGTTGTATATATAACGTGCTCTGCTTGGTCTTTTTTATAGGCCTAACCTTTATTCTTATAAGCCTCGTTTTACCACACTAACACAGAGTCAATCACTTGTTCATTCAGTATACTTACACACAGAAATCGTGGCAAACATGTGAACAACATAGGCATTTTCTTTTTTTACACTACATGAGTGAGGCGCATGTTCCAGACTGAATTCATGTAGCGACATAGGCTCAGCATGCTACTAGATGCATTAACAGAGTTGGAAGGGATCTTTCAGGTCCTCTAGTCCAGTGTTTCTCAACCTTGGCCACTTGAAGATGTCTGGACTTCAACTCCCGGAATTCCCCAGCCAGCATTCGCTGGCTGGGGAATTCTGGGAGTTGAAGTCCAGACATCTTCAAGTGGCCAAGGTTGAGAAACACTGCTCTAGTCCAACCCCCTGCCCAAGCAGGAGAGACGACGTCTGCCTCTACCTAGGATCGAACTCACAGCCTCCTGATTGTGGAAGTTAAGATCCCGAGGCGGAACAGTTTACTCGTAGGTCAAGCCTTCCTTGGGTGGGTTGGGCTTTGAGGAACGGCATCGGGCAGGAAAGCGATCTCCAAGGAATCTCGCACGGCTGGGGAATGCAACCTCGAAACGAGCGAGGCAGGCGAGGCCCCAAACCCTGCCGGCAAAAAAGGGCAAGGAGACTCGAGAGTTCCGTCGACGGTCCTCCAACCCCGCGCTCGGCTCTACTTACCATCAGAGGCGGACCGGGAAGCCGGAGGGAAAAGAGCCGCTGGCCGGCGACTGAACCGCCCGCGCGAGTCCCCGAGTCCCCCCCTCCGCTCGCATTAAACTTCGCTTCTCGGCGCGCGTCGGTGACGTCATCAGACAGGCGCCTCCAATGAGGCTCCTGCTCGCCCGTCCTTCGTTTCACAGGGGATGCCGGGAAAATGGCTCCCGGTGCTTGAACCCCGTGCCGGGCTAAGTGTGGGGGATACACACGGGGGGAAAAAGCGATGCCCACGGGCGGGATTTAGGAGGGATTTACTACTCCCGGTGGTCACTACTAGCGGTTGGAAGCAAGGATAAATTGAGAATTGACTGTATTCAGCGGGCGCGCATTTCCAGCGTGTGCCAGGCTTCCTAGGTTTGCCCTCCTGTAGAAGAGATGGGCTTCAGATCTCACCGTCCCCATCTGCTGCCTAGAAATGGCAGGAATCGAAGCTTGGAGAAGCCTGGTGTGGTTGCCTTCCTGTTCACTTTCTTAAGGATAAAATGCCACTTATTGAGCCAAATTGCAGATAAAGTTGCGCTTTGGCACAGAGTCTTATATTAGCCCACCGTCTTTTTATAGTCAGTGTTGACTCCTGGCAACCAGCTGAGATAGTCTCTGCAGTTTTCTTGGCAAGAATTGAAGGAATAATTGGCCTAGAGACACAGTTGTGTTCATGCCTAAATCAGGACTAAACTTACAGTCTCTTGTTTTCTAGTGCGGCACCTTAACCACTAGACCAAACTGGTTGAGATATTAGCTAATACTATTAAGCCAAGCTGGTCAATCCAGTTTAGCTAATAGTATTTATTGCAGGGTTCACAGAACAGTTAGGTTGTAATTCCTGGTATGACACATCACATTTAAGCTGTACACAATTTCAGACTACATTGGCTGGATTCACACAAAATGCAAATAAAAGAATATTACTTTTTCTGTGCTTTGAGATATTTGAACTTTAAAAAAATGAATGCTGAAGATGTTAAAGTCGATTATTGTTGTTAGTTGCGAAGGTGTGTGCGACCCACCATGCCCTCATTGACAAGCTTCTCCAGGCCTTCCTGTCCTCTACCATCCTCTGAGTCCATTTAATTTCATACCTACTGCTTCAGTGACTCCATCCAGCCACCTTGTTCTCTGGAATCCCTTTCTTTTTTGAAGTTGATTATTTACTCCTTATTGGCAACAGTACATTTTGCACAGGGGTATTTTATCATTCATTAGGTCTTTCTCAGGAATAATAGCTTTAAAATTCATAACAATCTTGTAGCACTACTGAAGTTTTAAGAGCAGTATGTGTAGGTACACTGGAGCTGGAAATATATTGGATTTAACATTTATTGAAGATCAATTATGAATATGCTTCTCTTTCACATTTCTAATAATGTTAGTTGGCCAGATTTATATGGATCAGCATATTGGAATATTGATCCAAATTTTGACATAATGGATTAATAACTTATCCTCAGGCTGCATTAGACAAGTGGAAATCATTCACTGTATGCTGTACACGTTCACTGCCATTAGTGAACGTGTTTATTAGCAACAAAGGACTGTGAAAAAGCACAGTTGGATCAAGCCATGTGTGCATTTAGTGCAGTCCTGACACACTGGACATCTGAATGCATTTAAAAACTGACAAATCTGAACTGGTTTGTCTGCTGGTTGTGTCCCAGCAAGGAGGTTTTCAGCATGGTGCCTCAAGGAAGGTAATGAAAAGCCATCAATATTAGTAGCCATTGATGAACTGATTCTTCACAACCCACTCTTCGTTTCAAACTTGTCCTGATTATTTGCCGTTAGCATCTCTGGGTTACAGATGCCAAAGTTTAACTATGTGATGTATTTATATATACTTAGATATATGTTTTCTTCTGCGAGTCCCGAGTTTGTCTGCACGTAGCTTGGATTCAAACGCCGTGCAAGAGAAAAGCTTCTCCGTAGCTCCAGCCTAAAGCGCCTCTATTCACTCTCCTACTTCCCAGGCGAAGAGCCCAACTGGCGGAGGTCCTTCTTTGGAAGGGAGCCGGGAAACCACCCCCACCCCACCCCGTCCCTTCAGGCATCCGGCGAAAAGATACTGTCTCGGAGTTGCGGCAGCAAAGAATTCAGTCACGTCGAAGCAGCCGGGTAAGCTGCAGAGGCTTCCCGGTATATGCAAATAAGCATCCCCGCATGGCATTGTGGGAAGAGCGCGAACCGGAGTTCGGCTCCGTTGGCGACACGGCGGAGCCTCCGGGAATCTGATCCGCGCAGGAGCAAGGCTTTGCAAATGTCGGGGTATAAGTCCGGCGGAGCATTGCGGGCCACCGTGAACTGAAGTGAGTGGAGCTATGATGGGAGCCGGTCCCGGCGCGAAGCAAAGCATACTTACCTGGCAGGGGAGACACCTTGATCATGAAGGAGGTTTTCCCAGGGTGAGGCTCATCCATTGCACTTCGGGTGTGCTGACCCCTGCGATTTCCCCAAATGCGGGAAACTCGACTGCATAATTTGTGGTAGTGGGGGACTGCGTTCGCGCTTTCCCCTGATCATTTGGTTCAAAAAATAGAATTTGGATTTGGATTTTTTCTAAGTAGTAAATTTACGAAAGGTTTTGTTTTTGCAGAGTTTGAGGACAGCCCAAAACTCTTCTTGCAGTTAAGAATTGGAAGCTTTTTAATATTATAATTTTCTAATTATTTAAAAACCACTTGGTTAAAAAAAGAAAACCATGTAAAAAAACCTTGGTAATTCTGCACATGTGACTGAGTCGTTTTCTACTTTTAGCGAGTCTTCGGGCCAGGTCTCCACATCCTCTGGTTTTGCACTATGTTTTACAGTTTTTCACTTCTTTGTCTCCCAATTTCCTGCTAATGCTAGTAAACGTAATTGCTTTCTCCAGCGAGAAAAGGTGATGGACAGAACTCAGCACAACTGTTGACAAAAATTTTTATTTATTTTTTATTTTAATCACATTTATATTCCGCCCTTCTCCACAAAGGACCCAGGGCGGCGCACAGGAATTTAAAAACATACAAAACAATAAATACAGAATTTAAAAATATATTAAATTATAATCCTATGCTAAAATCAAATTAAAAACCCCAATTTAAAACTATCTAAATAGTTTACTGCCAACAACTGCCAACATCGGATAAGGCACAAGATTGATCAGGCTTGACTCAAAATGGTCTCAGATTCTTGCGTGGACACTTCCACTTCACATCAAAATACAAAAATAAAGGGAACACTTAAACAACACAATGTAACTCCAAGTCAATCACACTTCTGTGAAATCAAACTGTCCACTTAGGTAGCAACACTGATTGACAATCAATTCCACATGCTGTTGCGCAAATGGAATAGACAACAGGTGGAAAGCATAGGCAGTTAGCAAGACATCCCCAATAAAGGAGTGGTTCTGCAGGTGGTGACCACAGACCACTTCTCAGTTCCTATACTTTCTGGCTGATGGTTTGGTCACTTGAATGCTGGTGGTGCTTTCACTGTAGTGGTAGCATTATTTATTTATTTATTTATTTATTTAATTTGTATACCGCCCTCTCTCCCGTAGGGACTCAGGGCGGTGCACAGGGATAATAAAAGGTATATCTAAATACAATAAATAAATTTAAATTTAAAATTAAATTAAGTAAACTTAAACTTGAGTCTACAACCCACACAAGTGGCTCAGGTAGTGCAGCTCATCCAGGATGGCACATCAATGCCAGCTGTGGCAAGAAGGTTTGCTGTGTCTGTCAGTGTAGTGTCCAGAGCATGGAGGCGCTACCAGGAGACAGGCCAGTACATCAGGAGACGTGGAGGAGGCTGTAGGAGGGCAACAACCCAGCAGCAGGACCACTACCTCCGCCTTTGTGCAAGGAGGGACAGGAGGAGCCCTGCCAGAGCTCTGCAAAATGACCCCCAGCAGGCCACAAATGTGCATGTGGTTGCTCAAATGGTCAGAAACAGACTCCATGAGGGTGGAATGAGGGCCCGACGTCCACAGGTGGGGGTTGTGCTTAACTTAACAAATGTCTCATTTAACAATAGAAATTTTGGGCTCAATTGTGGTCATACGTCAAGGACTACCTGTATTAATGAGAGCATGCAACATCAACAGTGAATACTTACGAAGCCAACAATTCTAGTGCAATAAGTTTGTCTTTGCTAAAAGTGAAGCAGTTGAGGATATTAACCACTTTTGCTGCAGAAACAGCTACCATTTTCTAGAAACAGAAGAAAAGCATCCTCAGTCCATGTTACATTTTCATTTTAGGCTCAAAGTACAAGCATTTTAATATTGTAAACTGCCCAGAGTTACCATGGGGTAAGATAGGTGGTCAATAAATGTAATAAATAAAAATATTTCAGCTTCTGACAAAAGAAATTTGGACCAGAGAACACATTAATGATACATTAAGTATGAAAACATGCTGTCCTCAGAAAAAAGACTAAGCTATAAACTAAATGAATGCAGGAAAGGCAAATTAAAAAAATCTTCAGCAGGATAAAATTTATTATTAAATTAATTGTAAGAAGTCAGATTCTTCAGAAACTTACATGCTGTAATGCCTTCATCGCTTTTAATTGCGGTTCAGCCCAAGAGAAGTACCTCAGAAGCTCAACAATCTGCAACAGAAACCATTCTATCACACACCATGTAATTATGCAAGAGAATTTATTTGGAACTACTGTCTTCTGTTGAACTCTCAACTTCAAGGCTTCTAAATGCCTCTTTAATAGGCAATAACAAATTCTGTATGATCTGAGCATTTAATATCTTTATAAAATAAAATTTTTGAGTAATTAGAATGTAAAATTTCCCTCACATTTAATTGATAAGTAAATGATTTATTTCTGTAATTTGAAAATTGAATTTTGGCTACACCTTGGGAGTGGGATTGCCGTCATGAAGCAATTAGGTTATAAAGTGTGACATCATGTGACTGCACCTCTTAGTGACAGCAGTCCAGGCATTCCCAGTTGTTGTGGTAACCCGAAGATATGCGGGCTATTAAGTGGGAAGTAGATAGAAGCACAGGTTTGCAAGGGAGGATGGGGTGAAGCCTGGTACAGGCCATATGCAAATTAGGGTGGTATTGCAGGATGGGAAAAGCTGAGGGAGGGGAAGGAAGATGCAGGATTTGTGTGTGCATGTGAGAGGGGGGGGGTTGTTAGGGAAAGAGGGCCTGGAGTGCATCCATGTGTATAATTGCAGAGAAAGAAGATATGGGATATGCATATGAGAATGCTGGTAAACCCAGGGAAGGAGGGTGCTGGTGGGTGCAAGTGAGTAGAGGAGGACACATTGCTTCAAATGAAGAAAGCCTGGTGTGTGTGTGTTTCAGGTGAGGAAGACACATTCAAACAACTTGTGATGTTCCCTGCTAGCTTCCCCACTGACTTTGCTTGTGGGAAGCTGGCAGAGAAGGTCAGCAATGAAGATTGTGATCTCCAGGATCCTGAAACTGATCTTGTGCAAACTAGTTGCCAAGCGCTTACATTTTGTTCAAGTAACTGCAGGAGCACTGAAAGGGCTTTCCAGTTTTGAGGACCAATCGAAAGTCCCTTTTTCAGTGCCACTGTAATTTCAAACCGTTGCTGAATGAATGTTTGCTTGAGGACTACCTGACATTGATGGTGAGCATTCAGTGTTAACTCTGTATCAATTCCCACATTCAGCACAGCACAAATCAGAATATATAAAGCACAAACATCTTGTATTGTTCTTTCATACAGTACACTTCTTACAATGTTGGATTAATCAAGGTTAATCTCATGAGCTCTTTGCACAATCCATTGTGAAATGCTGAAAGGAAAACAAAATACCTTTAAGTGCCTTTTTCATGCTGCAGTAAACTTCCCTTAGTTGTAATGGCTTATGAAACAGTTCACCTCCCTTACCTGTTCACTAGAAAAGTATCCATGTACATATTCAATTGCTTTTAATTTGTATTCCATCAAAACAGCCTATAAACACAGAAATATAATTTGTTAGTCTTACAGGAATTAAAATGGAAGGTTTCTGGCAAGTCTGTTGGGTGGACAGAATATGTATCAGAAATGAAGATTCTATACATTTCGTAATTTATTTTCTCTTCATTGTTAGCTATTTCAAGTACAATTATTTGGTAAAAGGGGAGGGTATACAGGCAGTCCTCAACTTACAATAGTTCAGTTACTGAACTTCAAAGTTACAACAGCACTGAAAAAATGATTTAAGACTGTTTTTTACATTTATGACCATTGCAGTATCCTATGGTCATGTGATCAAAATTCAGCCAGTTTGCAACTGGGTCATATTTATGATGGTTACAATATCTTGGGGTCATGTGATCACCTTTTGCGACCCCCTGACAAGCAAAGTCAACGGGAAGCCAGATTTACTTAACAACCAACTTAACAGCAGTGATTTAATTAACAACTATGGCAAGAAAGATCATAAAATGGGGCAAAGTCACTTAACAAATGTCTTGCTTAGCAACATAAATTTTGGGGTCAATTTTGGTTTCAAGTTGAGGACTACCTGTAAATTCCTTAAATAATTGGTCTTAAAAGTATCAGTATAATCATTCTAATACAATACAATACAATACAATACAATACAATAGCAGAGTTGGAAGGGACCTTGTAGGTCTTCTAGTCCAACCCCCTGCGTGGGCAGGAACCTTATACCATTTCAGACAAATGGCTATCTAACATCTTTTTAAAGGCTTCCAGGGTTGGGGCATTCACAACTTCTGGAGGCAAGCTGTTCCAGAGGTTAATTGTTCTAACTGTCAGGAAATTTCTCCTTAATTCTAAGTTGCTTCTCTCCTTGATTAGTTTCCACCCATTGCTTCTTGTCCTACCCCCAGGTGCCTTGGAGAATAGTTTGGCTCCCTCTTCTTTGTGGCACCCTCTGAGATATCGGAACACTGCTATCATGTCTCCCCTGGTCCTTCTCTTCATCAAACTAGACATACCCAGCTCCTGCAGCCGTTCTTCATATGTTTTAGTCTCCATTTCCCTAATCATCTTGGTTGCTCTTCTCTGCACTCTTTCCAGAGTCTCCATGTCTTTTCTACATCATGGCGACCAAAACTGTATGCAGTATTCCAAGTGTGGCCTTACCAAGGCACTATACAGTGGCATTAACACTTCACGTGATCTAGATTCTATCCCTCTGTTTATGCAGCCTAGAACTGTGTTGGCTTTTTTGGCAGCTGCTGCACACTGCTGGCTCATATTTAAATGGTTGTCCACTAAGATTCCTAGATCCCTCTCACAGTTGCTACTATTGAGCAAGGTACCACCTATACTGTACTTATGCATTTTGTTTTTCTTGCCTAAATGTAGAACCTTACTTTTTTCACAATTGAATTTCATTTTATTAGATAGTGCCCAATGTTCAAGTTTGTCTAGATCCTTCTGTATCTTAAGCCTATCTTCTGGAGTGTTGGCTATTCCTACCAGCTTGGTGTCGTCTGCAAATTTGATGAGTTCCCCATTTATCCCCTCATCCAAATCGTTGATGAAGATGTTAAAGAGTACTGGGCCTAAAACAGAGCCTTGGGGGACTCCACTGCATACTTCCTTCCATGTAGATGCAGTTCCATTGAGGACTACACGTTGAGTGCAGTTGGTCAGCCAGTTGCGAATCCATTTGGTGGTGGTACTGTCTAACCCACAATTTTCTACTTTATCTAATAGTAGGTTATGGTCTACTTTATCAAATGCCTTACTGAAGTCCAAGTTAATTATATCGACAGCATTCCAGCATAATACAATGCTTGTCTGTCTTCTAAATTCAGTGAAGCTATCAACTTCTGTATATCTTTATCGTACAAACATTGATTACCTTTCTAATTTCATCAAGAACTGTCTCAAATGCTTTTTTATCCATCTTGTTTTCTGCAGCCACAGCCTTTTGCCTGTTCCAGTCACCTTTTACTGCAGGATTGTCTCCTACTGAAGGAACAGAAACGTTGTTGGTGGGATTTTTTTTAAGGAGGATCCATTCATAGGACTGTCAAACAATACAGTTGTCTCTGTTTGAATAACAGAAACTTCTCAGGACAAACACACATTCATTCCCAGCCTGATACAAGCATCTTGTACATTATGGTCTAAAGCAGAGGCAATAACATAAATCTCTTGCAATTGCTTTGTGAACAGTGGCAGATTAAAGCTCACTGGGCCCTAAGCACTGATAAATCTTGGTGCCCTCCTCCTTTGTACATACTGTACAAATCATTCAGGTTTTTTTTCTTTCTCAACTTTGTGGTGTCCCCTTGGGCCTGGGACCCTAAACACATGCTTACTCTATACACCACTACTTGTGAAAAGATGCCTTAGATTTATAATGCAATTCAATGCATTTTAGATGGGTAGTCTCTTTGAATACAACAGGACTCTGTTGTATATATAACGTGCTCTGCTTGGTCTTTTTTATAGGCCTAACCTTTATTCTTATAAGCCTCGTTTTACCACACTAACACAGAGTCAATCACTTGTTCATTCAGTATACTTACACACAGAAATCGTGGCAAACATAAAATGTGAACAACATAGGCATTTTCTTTTTTTACACTACATGAGTGAGGCGCATGTTCCAGACTGAATAGGCTCAGCATGCTACTAGATGCATTAACAGAGTTGGAAGGGATCTTTCAGGACCTCTAGTCCAGTGGCTGGGGAATTCTGGGAGTTGAAGTCCAGACATCTTCAAGTGACCAAGGTTGAGAAACACTGGACTAGTCCAACCCCCTGCCCAAGCAGGAGAGACGACGTCTGCCTCTACCTAGGATCGAACTCACAGCCTCCTGATTGTGGAAGTTAAGATCCCGAGGCGGAACAGTTTACAGACTACATTGGCTGGATTCACACAAAATGCAAATAAAAGAATATTACTTTTTCTGTGCTTTGAGATATTTGAACTTTAAAAAAATGAATGCTGAAGATGTTAAAGTCGATTATTGTTGTTAGTTGCGAAGGTGTGTGCGACCCACCATGACCTTATTGACAACGCTTCTCCAGGCCTTCCTGTCCTCTACCATCCTCTGAGTCCATTTAATTTCATACCTACTGCTTCAGTGACTCCATCCAGCCACCTTGTTCTCTGGAATCCCTTTCTTTTTTGAAGTTGATTATTTACTCCTTATTGGCAACAGTACATTTTGCACAGGGGTATTTTATCATTCATTAGGTCTTTCTCAGGAATAATAGCTTTAAAATTCATAACAATCTTGTGGCACTACTGAAGCAGTATGTGTAGGTACACTGGAGCTGGAAATATATTGGATTTAACATTTATTGAAGATCAATTATGAATATGCTTCTCTTTCACATTTCTAATAATGTTAGTTGGCCAGATTTATATGGATCAGCATATTGGAATATTGATCCAAATTTTTGCATAATGGATTAATAACTTATCCTCAGGCTGCATTAGACCAGTGTTTTTCAACCTTTTTGTTCAAAGGCACACTTTTTTCATGAAAAAAATCACGAGGCACACCACCACCATTAGAAAATGTTTAAAAAATGTAACTCTGTGCCTATATTGACTATATATAAAGTAATTCTCTTGAATATGAATCAAATAAACACAAATAAATTATTGTATAATTTTATAATTGTTCATATTTCTGTTTACTTACTCAGTGCGAAATCTGGCCCTGTTTGGCTGAACACAAAGCTGATATTCTGGCAGGAATTTTTCCCACGGCACACCAGACAATATCTCACGGCACACTAGTGTGCCACGGCACAGTGGTTGAAAAACACTGCATTAGACAAGTGGAAATCATTCACTGTATGCTGTACACGTTCACTGCCATTAGTGAACGTGTTTATTAGCAACAAAGGACTGTGAAAAAGCACAGTTGGATCAAGCCATGTGTGCATTTAGTGCAGTCCTGACACACTGGACATCTGAATGCATTTAAAAACTGACAAATCTGAACTGGTTTGTCTGCTGGTTGTGTCCCAGCAAGGAGGTTTTCAGCATGGTGCCTCAAGGAAGGTAATGAAAAGCCATCAATATTAGTAGCCATTGATGAACTGATTCTTCACAACCCACTCTTCGTTTCAAACTTGTCCTGATTATTTGCCGTTAGCATCTCTGGGTTACAGATGCCAAAGTTTAACTATGTGATGTATTTATATATACTTAGATATATGTTTTCTTCTGCAGTCCCGAGTTTGTCTGCACGTAGCTTGGATACAAACGCCGTGCAAGAGAAAAGCTTCTCCGTAGCTCCAGCCTAAAGCGCCTCTATTCACTCTCCTACTTCCCAGGCGAAGAGCCCAACTGGCGGAGGTCCTTCTTTGGAAGGGAGCCGGGAAACCACCCCCACTCCCACCCCCACCCCACGCCGTCCCTTCAGGCATCCGCCGAAAAGATACTGTCTCGGAGTTGCGGCAGCAAAGAATTCAGTCACGTCGAAGCAGCCGGGTAAGCTGCAGAGGCTTCCCGGTATATGCAAATAAGCATCCCCGCATGGCATTGTGGGAAGAGCGCGAACCGGAGTTCGGCTCCGTTGGCGACACGGCGGAGCCTCCGGGAATCTGATCCGCGCAGGAGCAAGGCTTTGCAAATGTCGGGGTATAAGTCCGGCGGAACATTGCGGGCCACCGTGAACTGAAGTGAGTGGAGCTATGATGGGAGCCGGTCCCGGCGCGAAGCAAAGCATACTTACCTGGCAGGGGAGACACCTTGATCATGAAGGAGGTTTTCCCAGGGTGAGGCTCATCCATTGCACTTCGGGTGTGCTGACCCCTGCGATTTCCCCAAATGCGGGAAACTCGACTGCATAATTTGTGGTAGTGGGGGACTGCGTTCGCGCTTTCCCCTGATCATTTGGTTCAAAAAATAGAATGAAATACAGTGCTGAAACGAATAAAGTGAGCACAATAAGTCACCCTATACCTGAATGAATGAATTATTCCTATTAAAAACGGAGTACGCGTTGTGGCCCAGTCTGGTTTAATGGCCAACCAATCTGTGTAGATCCACACCTACACACAACCACCATATAACCCCCAACCTATGTATTTCTCCCTCTCTCTCTCTATCCCTCTACCTACCTACCTACCGTGTTTCTCCCTATCTTATCACCCTACCTACCTACCATATTTCTCCCTATCTATCCCTGCACCTACCTACCTACTGTATTTGTCCCCTCTCTATCCCTCTACCTACCTACTGTATTTCCCCCTCTCTCTGTATCCACCTACCTACCTACCTACCTACCTACCTACCTACCTACCTACCTACCTACCTACCTACCTACCTACTGTATTCTTCCCTCTCTCACTACCTACCTATCTACATATTGTATTTCTCTCTCTATACCTGTACCTATCTACCTACCTGCTGTATTCATCCCTCTCGTCTATCCCTCTACTTACTTACCTATCTACTGTATTTCTTCCTCTCTCTCTATTCCTTTACCTAACTACATATCCCTCCCCCCCCAGTCAACCTCCTCCAGGCCCCCCTCCCTCCCTTGTGCCTAACACAGTGGTGGGCAAAGTCATTAGTCTCTTTGTGTCTCTCTCCCTCCCTCCCTCTCTGTCTTTCTCTGTCATTCTCTGTCTGTCTGTCTGTCTGTCTGTCTGTCTGTCTGTCTGTCTGTCTGTCTGTCTGTCTGTCTGTCTCTCCTTCCTCCCCCATCTCTGTCACTCTGTTTGTGTATGTTTGCCTGTCTATCTTTCTCTCACTCACTCTCTGTGTCTGTCTCCCCTCCCTTTCTCTCTGTCACTGTGTATGTGCCTGTTGATCTCTCATTCATTATCTCTCTTGTTTGTAACTCCCTCCCCCTCTGTCTCTCTCTCTGTCTCCCCCTCTGTCTCTCTCTCGGGAGGCTGTCCCGAGCCCTGCGACACATAGCTCCTGCCATCCGAGGTCGCCCAGCAGGCGCATCGGGCAGGACAGCTGGGCACGTCTCCACCAGCTCCCTCCAACAGCCACCGAGGCGTACTTTCCAGAGCCGTCGGAGGGAGTTGGTGGAGAGGCGCCCGGCTGTCCTGCCCAATGCGCCTGCTGGGCGACCTCGGACGGTGGGAGCTGCGTGTCGCAGGGCTCGGGACAGCCGCCTGCAGAGGCCACCGAGGCGCCCTTTCCAGAGCTGCCCGCCACACGGGGCTGGGACGCTTCTGATCCTGTGTGTGTGTGTGTGTGTGTGTGTGTGTGTGTGTGTGTGTAAGAGAGCAGCTGCAGGCAGACAGGAAGGCGCATGCATTGCTTTCCATGTTGCCCCTGGCAACGTTCCTTCACAAGGCCATTTTTTGCCGTTACGTGTCCATGACGTATCAGCCGGGTGGGAGGAGCTATAGGAAGGTAAAAACATTTTCAGTAGGTACATTTTACATGTGTGTACCTTGCACACGATACACGTGTGCTAGGCACAAAATTAGTAGGTATTCTATTATCGGAAGTCCTTGGCAACATTGTGTCAAAATTTGAGGCAGATTGGTGCAGTAGTTTTTGAGATTAGCAGCTTCGTACAAACTATTTTACATTTTTATTTATATAGACTAGTTATACCCGGCCACGCGTTGCTGTGGCCCAGTCTGGTTAAATGGCCAACCAATCTGTGTGTAGATCTACACCTACACACATACATACAACCACCGTATAACTCCCTACCTACCTACCTACTGTATTTCTCCCTCTCTATCTATCCTATCTACCTACCTACCTACATACTGTATTTCTCCCTCTCTATCTATCCCTCTACCTACCTGCCTGCCTACCTACCTACCTACCTACTGTATTTCTCCCTCTGTCTCTATTTCCCTATTTACCTACCTACTGTAATACAATAATACAATAGCAGAGTTGGAAGGGACCTTGGAGGTCATCTAGTCCAACTCCCTGCCTAGGCAGGAAGCCCTATACCATTTCAGACAAATGGCTATCCAACATCTTCTTGAAGACTTGCAGTGTTGGGGCATTCACAACTTCTGGAGGCAAGCTGTTCCACTGGTTAATTGTTCTAACTGTCAGGAAATTTCTCCTCAGTTCTAAGTTGTTTCTCTCCTTGATTAGTTTCCACCCATTGCTTCTTGTTCTCCCCTCAGGTGCCCTGGAGAATAGCTTGACTCCTTCTTCTTTGTGGCAACCCTGACATATTGGAAGGCTGCTATCATGTCTCCACTAATTCCTCTTTTATTAAACTGTATTTCTCCCTTTCTCTCTCCATGGGCCACCTGGGAGTTTGCTATCCTCTGTGTTTTGGCACTTTTAGGCTTCCATACGTTGCTGAGGAAATGACAGTTGAAAAGCAGCCTGATGGGAGGAGCTATAGGGAGGTGAAAACCTGATCAGTGGGTACATTTTACATTTGTGTACCTTGCACATGACACGTGTGCTAGCCACAAAATGAGTACGTATTCTATTATCGGAAGTCCTTGGGAACATTGTGTCAAAATGTGGTGTAAATTGGTGCAGTAGTTTTTGAGATTAGCTGCTTCGTACAAACTATTTTACATTTTTATTTATATAGATTACTAAATACTTTGTTCATTGTTACATAGTTGGATGTGCTGCCAACAAAATCACACAAAAATTATCAATGGAAATCAAATTGAACAACCCATGGAGGTCTTCTGGATTTGGAGTTACACTCAAAATTAAAATGGAAAAAAACTACAGGCTGATCCAACTTTGATGTAATGTCCTTAAAACAAGTCAAAATGAGGCTCAGTAGTGTGTGTGGCCTCCACGTGCCTGTATGACCTCCCTATAACGCCTGGGCATGCTCCTGATTAAGTGGTGGATGGTCTCTTGAGGGATCTCCTCCCACACCTGGACTAAAGCATCCCCCAACTTCTGGACAGTCTGTGGTGCAACGTGGCGTTGGTGGATGGAGTGAGACATGATGTCCCAGATGTGCTCAATTGGATTCAGGTCTGGGGAAGGGCGGGCCAGTCCACAGCATCAATGCCTTCATCTTGCAGGAACTGCTGACACACTCCATCCATATGAGGTCTAGCATTGGCTTGCATTAGGATGAACCCAGGGCCAACCGCACCAGCATATGGTCTCACAAGGGGTCTGAGGATCTCATCTCGGTACCTAATGGCAGTCAGGCTACCTCTGACAAGCACATGGAGGGCAGTGCAACCCCCTAAAGAAATGCCACCCCACACCATTACTGACCCACTGTCAAACCGGTCATGCTGGAGGATGTTGCAGGCAGCAGAGCGTTCTTTCTGCAGCAAAAGTGGTTAATATCCTCAACTGCTTCACTTTTAGCAAAGACAAACTTATTGCACTAGAATTGTTGGCTTCGTAAGTATTCACTGTTGATGTTGCATGCTCTCATTAATACAGGTAGTCCTTGACGTATGACCACAATTGAGCCCAAAATTTCTATTGTTAAATGAGACATTTGTTAAGTTAAGCACAACCCCCACCTGTGGACGTCGGGCCCTCATTCCACCCTCATGGAGTCTGTTTCTGACCATTTGAGCAACCACATGCACATTTGTGGCCTGCTGGGGGTCATTTTGCAGAGCTCTGGCAGGGCTCCTCCTGTCCCTCCTTGCACAAAGGCGGAGGTAGTGGTCCTGCTGCTGGGTTGTTGCCCTCCTACAGCCTCCTCCACGTCTCCTGATGTACTGGCCTGTCTCCTGGTAGCGCCTCCATGCTCTGGACACTACACTGACAGACACAGCAAACCTTCTTGCCACAGCTGGCATTGATGTGCCATCCTGGATGAGCTGCACTACCTGAGCCACTTGTGTGGGTTGTAGACTCAAGTTTAAGTTTACTTAATTTAATTTTAAATTTAAATTTATTTATTGTATTTAGATATACCTTTTATTATCCCTGTGCACCGCCCTGAGTCCCTACGGGAGAGAGGGCGGTATACAAATTAAATAAATAAATAAATAAATAATGCTGCCACTACAGTGAAAGCACCACCAGCATTCAAAAGTGACCAAACCATCAGCCAGAAAGTATAGGAACTGAGAAGTGGTCTGTGGTCACCACCTGCAGAACCACTCCTTTATTGGGGATGTCTTGCTAACTGCCTATGCTTTCCACCTGTTGTCTATTCCATTTGCGCAACAGCATGTGGAATTGATTGTCAATCAGTGTTGCTACCTAAGTGGACAGTTTGATTTCACAGAAGTGTGATTGACTTGGAGTTACATTGTGTTGTTTAAGTGTTCCCTTTATTTTTGTATTTTGATGTGAAGTGGAAGTGTCCACGCAAGAATCTGAGACCATTTTGAGTCAAGCCTGATCAATTTTGTGCCTTATCCGATGTTGGCAGTAAACTATTTAGATAGTTTTAAATTGGGGTTTTTAATTTGATTTTAGCATAGGATTATAATTTAATATATTTTTAAATTCTGTATTTATTGTTTTGTATGTTTTTAAATTCCTGTGCGCCGCCCTGGGTCCTTTGTGGAGAAGGGCGGAATATAAATGTGATTAAAATAAAAAATAAATAAAAAAATTTGTCAACAGTTGTGCTGAGTTCTGTCCATCACCTTTTCTCGCTGGAGAAAGCAATTACGTTTACTAGCATTAGCAGGAAATTGGGAGACAAAGAAGTGAAAAACTGTAAAAACATAGTGCAAAACCAGAGGATGTGGAGACCTGGCCCGAAGACTCGCTAAGAGTAGAAAACGACTCAGTCACATCTGCAGAATTACCAAGGTTTTTTTACATGGTTTTCTTTTTTTAACCAAGTGGTTTTTAAATAATTAGAAAATTATAATATTAAAAAGCTTCCAATTCTTAACTGCAAGAAGAGTTTTGGGCTGTCCTCAAACTCTGCAAAAACAAAACCTTTCGTAAATTTACTACTTAAAAAAAATCCAAATCCAAATTCTATTTTTTGAACCAAATGATCAGGGGAAAGCGCGAACGCAGTCCCCCACTACCACAAATTATGCAGTCGAGTTTCCCGCATTTGGGGAAATCGCAGGGGTCAGCACACCCGAAGTGCAATGGATGAGCCTCACCCTGGGAAAACCTCCTTCATGATCAAGGTATCTCCCCTGCCAGGTAAGTATGCTTTGCTTCGCGCCGGGACCGGCTCCCATCATAGCTCCACTCACTTCAGTTCACGGTGGCCCGCAATGCTCCGCCGGACTTATACCCCGACATTTGCAAAGCCTTGCTCCTGCGCGGACCAGATTCCCGGAGGCTCCGCCGTGTCGCCAACGGAGCCGAACTCCGGTTCGCGCTCTTCCCACAATGCCATGCGGGGATGCTTATTTGCATATACCGGGAAGCCTCTGCAGCTTACCCGGCTGCTTCGACGTGATTGAATTCTTTGCTGCCGCAACTCCGAGACAGTATCTTTTCGGCGGATGCCTGAAGAGACGGGGTGGGGGTGGGGGTGGGGGTGGTTTCTCGGCTCCCTTCCAAAGAAGGACCTCCGCCAGTTGGGCTCTTCGCCTGGGAAGTAGGAGAGTGAATAGAGGCGCTTTAGGCTGGAACTACGGAGCAGCTTTTCTCTTGCACGGCGTTTGTATCCAAGCTACGTGCAGACAAACTCGGGACTCGCAGAAGGAAATATTCTGTTCCTCTGACCTCTTGGGTGGAGATTTTACAGTTCGCTTTTCCTCCCCTAAAGAGTCAAGTTTCATATAATTTACAGAAGAATAGAGTGGAATGGAATAGGAAGTGTAATTAGACACATTTCGATGAGTCCATTTCGATGGAGAAGGGCGGTTCTATAAATCTAAATAAATTAAATTAAATTAACACAAGGAATTTGTTTCTGGTGCAGAGGTCTCAATGTACATAGTAAAGCAACAGAGTCATCATCATCATCATGATCATGATCATCATCGCAATAAGAGGTAGTAAAAAAGATAAGAATAATGCTACAACCATAATAACATGGGTAAATTATGTAGATGTGGCAATGTGAGAATTAGGTGTTCTGTAGACTGATGACAAGGCGTTGTCCCTGTCTAGATCTTTTGACTGCCTTGCTTAGGCAACAAAAATTCTGGTCCCAGTTGTGATCTTAAGTTGAGGACTTCCCGCAGAAGCTACAGAGTTACAGGTGGTTACAGCAGGTAGCGATATACCAGCACTGAATCTGACAATTCCACATCACAAGGGTACTGAATGTGGATCCATCTGATCATCACAGCAGCTTACTGGACTCCGTGTTTTTCAAACTTGACGACTTAATGTGTCGTTTCACACACGCTGGTTGGAATTCTGGGAGTTGAAGTCCAGACATCATAAAGTCGGCAAGTTTGAAAAACAGTACTCTAAATGCAATTTTACATTGTCTTAATTCTGTGGTCAGAATTTCAACAGTTTATATCAGAAGTGAGGAACGATGGCCCCTTTGACTTATGGACTTCAATTCCCAGAATTCTCGAGTCAGCATGGCTGGCTCAGGAATTCTGGGAATTGAAGTCCACGAGTCATAAATGGGCCATAATTCCCCGCCCCTGGTTAATATGAACGCCCAGTTAGGCGATGCAGTATTGGGTGTCCCCTCAGTGGGGGTGAGGGGGTGCGGCGTTTAAACCGAGGGTAGGAAGAAGGCTTCCCGGCGTCATACGTCTGCAAGGGTCTGGCGCTGAAGGAGGCGGAGCCCCCAAACAGCAAGCGAAAACATCCTCCCGTTCAAGTTTACGTAATGACAAGAGCCTTGCGTGTATCTTCGCAACTAGCCACGCCCCTCCGCTGGCTTCCCTCTGCTCGCCGCCGCCTCCCCCCCTCCCCCGCCGCTCAGGGCCGGACTAATCGGCTCCAGACCCGCCCCTCGCTCACCGCCCCGCCCCTCTCTCGCGCTCTCTGCCCTTTGACGTGGCACCGGTTTCTCTTCCCCCCCCTTCCTCAGCCATGATTGTTGCGTCGGTGGTGCTCAGCCTGCTGGGTTCAGTGTGCGCGAGAGCGAAGTGAGCGTGGCGGTTGGAGGCTCGCGGAGCCCAGGTGAGTCGCGCGAACGGAAGGACGGATGGCGGGGACACCTAGGAGGCTCGATTCCTCGCCGTCTGGGCCGGGGCACCTTCGGAGATACATCCACCGGTCCGGAATAGGGAGCGGGAAAGGAGAGGAGTCTCTTTCGACTTCTTCCGAGCCCGTCGACTCTTGGCGTTTACGGGGAGGATGCCCTTGCCCAGTATCCTAAGATGTCCCCGGGGTTTAAAGCCGGAGGGGCTTCCCTTCCTTTGAAATCGTTTAGCCTGGTGTTGGTGGAGGTTTCGCCTTCAGTATCCTCTATCCTGCCCGTCCTTATCCGTTCTTCTCCCTTCCTCTTCTTCCATTCACTCCCCCCCACCCCTCTCATAGCTTTAAATTCCAAACTGGGTTTCCCACATTCGGAGAGAGGGTTTCCCAACTTGGGAAGGGAGGCATTGTGGGTGTGAATTGGGTAGATCAGTGAGTGTGCTGCTTCCCAGTGGAAGTGGGTGTGTTTGATCGTTAGAGCTTCATGGAACAGTCATGTGGAGCAGGACTCTGGTTTTCTCTCTCTTTCTCTCTCTCTGTCTTTGACCAACCCATCTTTTCTGGAAGGGGGTCTGAAGTCTAATCCTCCTAGTTGCATTGAGTTGTATCTCTGCAATCTAACCTCTGACACCATCCCAAAATGACATTGCGTACAGGTAGTCCTCAACATACAACCACAATGGAGCCCAAAATTTATGTTGCTATGTGAGAAATTCGTTAAGTGAGTTTTGCCCTATTTTATGACTTTGCTCACCACTTTTGTTAAGTGAATCACTGCAGTTCTTAAATAAGTAACATGGTTGACTGGTTGTTAAGTGAATCTGGCTTCCCCATTGACTATGCTTGTCAGAAGGTTGAAGGACTCTGAGACACTGCAACTGTCAAAAATGTGAGTTTGTTGTCAAGCATCCAAATGTAAGTCACATGATTATGGAGCTGCAATAGTCATAAGTGTGAAAAATGGTCATAAGTAAAAAAAAATTAGTGCTGTTGTAACTTCAAACTTCTGTAATTTGAGGACTATCTGTATATTAAGCCTATTTCTAAAGCAGAAAAGAGAGAGAGAGAGAGAGAGCAGTGTCCTTTTTTTAAATGGAAGTAGGCTGTGGAAAAAGTGCCAGTAAAAAAGGGAGTAGAATAATGTACAGAGGTTCTTAAAATCAAAACATTAAGTGAGAAAGAGAAGAAAGGACAAGAGTAGATTAGGTTTTTTGGATGAGGGAGAAGCTTAGTAGATTTTTGTAAACTTGAATATTTACTTTTTATAAATTCAGGTGTGTCTGTTCACTGGTAAATACTGCCAGTTGTACAAAATAATTCATGTATGGTATGTTCCTAAAAACAATATAGTTCTGAATCCGAGAGTAGCAAATATATTATGGCTTGAGCTTTTGTGAGCCAAGATGCATGAAGGGGAACTTCATACAATCATAGGATTTGAAGGGGCCTTGGAGATCTCACAGTCCAATCTTCTGCCAAGATAGGAGTCATTGTATTATATTGGACAAATGGTTATCCTAGCCTTCCTTGAAAACCTTCAGCGATGGAGCACCCACAACTTCACCAGGCAGGTTGTTCTATTGATTATAGTTCTCACTGTCAAGAAATTCCTCCTTATTTCCAGGTTGCTTCTTATCCTTACTTCAGGTGTTATGGAGAATAAATTGCCATCTGTTCGTCTTCAAGTATTGTTATCTTTGCCTTCTGTCTAAACATACCTAGTTTTTTCAGCTATTTTAAAGAAGCCATAGAAAGAATTAAGCTTCCATGTCTCTTATAATCTTTGTTTCCTTTTCTCTTTCTACGGCCTCAGTATCTTTTTTGTGTGGGGGGTCAGAACTGAACACAGTATTCCAAATGTGGCCTTACCAGTGCAATGTAGAGCATATCCCTTGATCTTGATACTATCCTTCAGTTGATACAGCCCAGGACTATGTTGGCTGTTTTGACAGTTGCAGCACACTGCTAATTCATACTTCAGCAGTGGTCCGCCAGGATATCTAGATCCCCTTGTAGGTACTACTGTTGAGCCAAGTACTGCTTGTCCTGTATCTGTGCATCTAGTTTTTCCTGCCTAAGTGCAGGATATTCCTTTTCTTGCCATTGAACTTCATCTTGTTGGATAGGCTCCAATGCTCAAGCCTGTCAACGTTCAAGATCTTAATCATGACTCTATCTTCTGAAGTGTTAGCAGTTCCCACCAGCTTTGTGATAGCAATACATTTGATAAATGCTCCTTCAATCCCCTCATCTAGGTCATTTATGAAGATGTTGAAGAGCAATGGTCCCTTGAGGAAGCTCATTGCATACTTCCCTTCATATAGATGTAGGTCCATTAAAGACCACAAGTGGAGTGTGTTTGGTAGTGGTACTGTCTGTCTTACATTGTTCTAATTTACTGAGAAATAGGCTGTGATCAATTTTACAAAATACCTTACTGAAATCTACATATGCTGTATCCACAGTATTTCCTTGGTTCATTAATTTAGTCACTTTATCAAAGAAGGCAGTAAAAATCATTTGGCGTGATCTGTTCTTAACAAACCCATGCTGGCTTCTAGTAATCATCATTTCTAGGTACTCACAAACTAGCTGCTTGGTTATCTTTTCCAGGATTTCTCCAGGTATTCATGTCAAGCTGGTGGATCTGGGGTTTCTTGTATACCCCACCCTCCACCAGCTTTTTTCCTGTCCTGGCTGTGGAGCTCTCAGATTTCATTCGGTGATTCTGAGATTACATCTGTCAGCTCCTTCAGTACCCTGTCCAGAGACTTGAACTGTCAACTTTTTGTTATTTTCTCCTTCTAGTGAACCAACCATTTCCTTTAGCTCCTTACATATTGAATTTTGTTGTTATTTTTGGAATTTGTTCCAAGTCTTAGTTCATTCTTGAACCTTAGCTGTCCTGATTCCGTCCGTGCAAAATTGTGCTATTTTCTGGTAATCTGCTCAGGTTACAAGGCCCTCTGTCTTTTCTTTATATTTTTCCTTTTTGTGCCTCAGCTTGTCATACAGTTCTTTGTATAACCATGCTGGTCTCGTCAAGTGTCTCTTGTTTAACGTTCTGTGTGATATTGTTTTTGTTTGGGCCTTTATTATCTCATTGTTTTCAGAGTTTTCTATGCATCCTGATTTTTTTTCCAGCTATGAAATACTTCTTATTCTTTGTCTTAGTTTGTTGAAGTCAGCTTTCTTAAAATCTGGAACACTAGTCCTTCTTCAGTTACCTTTGCATGCAGTATGGTGAATCCTCATATGACATAGTCATTCTCTTCCAAAGTTTCTATAATTTCCACTTCCTCGACCGCTTCATCCCTATTAGTAATTATCCAGTATAGTTGACCCTTTAATACCCCTTCCATCTTTTGGGTGATAAACTCCACTATGCATGTTAGGGACCTGTAATTAAAGTTCCTCTTTACTACAGTATGTGTTTCCTGGATACTTCAACTAACTGATTTATAAAAAAAAGTTCATCTATTTCCTCTGCTTGGCTATGCGGCTTGTAATATATACCTATACAATGTCATTTCTTTTTCCCTTCATGTACCTTAAATTTACATTTTTAAAGAGTTAAAACAGGCAACAAGCAAATTATGCAATATCTGGTTTTTAAAAAAATAAAAGACAGTACTGTATCAGATTTAAAAATTTTACAAATTAAGATCTTATGTATTTTAATTAAGGGATTGAAAGACATTAATATTAACTGTGTGTAACATATTCCATGGGGATTTGCAGAAAAAACAAGTTATACCCCAAAGGACTAATTTGTAGTCATCTGTTTTCCAGCTTGACTAGGCATATTGAAATAGAATTAAATATATTTTTTCAAAGGGATAGCTGAATATGTGCAGAAGGTTGTTTCCTGGACTTTGAATTTATTACAGTAGTTGTTTGACTACAGTAATAAATAGACATACAGCTGATAAATATGTTTAGAAAGAATTAAGTCCATGAAAGAGACCTAGGTTGATAAAGTGGTTTATTTTTTTATTTATTAAACTTCTATGCCGTCCAGCTCTCCTACAAGCGACTCTAGATGATTTACAAATTATAGAAAAAAAATTAAAAGATTAAAATAAACTGACATTAAAATTAGTAAAAAGTGCACTAAAACCACACTTACAACAGCCTAGAGATGGAGGGGATGAGAATAAAATCTTATCCCTTCAGCCACCTCCAGCAATGAGTGCCATCTTCTGGGCCCAATTAGCAAAGACAAGCTTTGATACCCTTCCAGAAGGCCAAAAGGGAGGAGGCAGTTATCGCCACCAGTGGGAGAATATTGGGGGCCCAGCAGAAAAAGGTTCTTCTTGATCCACCTGCAGACTTGATTCCTTGATTCCTTAGCAGATGGGATCCATAGCAAGCCTCTGCCACTGGCACAAGTGGGGGAGGGACAGCATCTCAGATACCCTAAACCAGGGGGGTCTGAAACGTGGCCCATGAGCTGGATCCAGCCTGTGATAGGCCACAGAGTTGGCCCATGAGCCATCCTGGACCCGACAAGGGACTGGCCCCTGCTACCCTAGTCCCAGCCATGCCTACCCAGTCAGCCGTGATAACCAGGCCCTGCCCATTCTTTCCCCCAAGGGCAAACAAAATGTGGCCCATGATGGGATCAAGTTTTATACCACTGCCCTAGACCCATGCCATGTAGGGCTTAAAGGTAATGATCAACAGCTTGAATTCGATCCAGAAGCAAACTGGCAATCAATGCACCTTGTGCAGTAATGGTATTATATGTGCAGCCCTAGAAGCATCCAGGAGTGTGCATGCTACTGGATTCTGCACCAGGTGCAGCTTCTGAATACTATTAAAAGGTAACCCAGTATAGAGCGCATTACAGTAATTCAGCCGAGATATGGAAATCTCATTTGGAAACTTCCAAATTTACATTTCGTTAAGAAGTGAAATAGTTACTAAAGGGAACAGAGATTCCTAATTGTTATTCATTTTCTTTTTATAATTTTATAGATAGACAGGAATTTTCATGGTTTGCAGATGACTGGTAATGAAAGTACATTAATTCCCTAAGCATAGAGGTCACCAACATTTGTGGCTTTGCGGCTTGACTGGGGGGGGGGAGAAGAGGGGAATTGGGCTATGGGAGTGGTGGGCCAGTGTGTACGCAGCCCTTGTGGTGGGCCGCCAAGCATGCACATGCTGCCTTGCATGAGTGGCAGGCCTCCTTATGCAAGTTAAGCTATGAGTGCATGCATTCTGGCCAGCAGTTCATATAGCCCAATTCTAAATAGGCCATGGCCCAGTAGTGGCCCTTGGCCCAGACGTTGAGGATCCATGCCCTAAAAGCATTGCATCGCTTTTAATCTATCCTCAAGAACTTGCATGGTTAAATTCAATATATGTTTTTGCTACAGGTACAAGAGCTTCATAATGACAACCTTCTTGGAGTTCATTCAGCAAAATGAAGATAGAGATGGTGTTAGATTCAGCTGGAATGTGTGGCCTTCCAGTCGTCTTGAAGCCACAAGAATGGTGGTTCCAGTTGCTTCTCTGTTCACACCACTAAAAGAGCGTCCTGATTTGCCTCCCATTCAGTATGAGCCAGTTCTCTGCAGTCGCACTACCTGCCGTGCTGTTCTAAATCCGTTATGGTAATTCCAATAAATATTGCGTTTTTTGCTGACATGTTATTAGTCTTGTGATTAAAAGATTGCCTTGCCCCAATTTTACCAATTATGAGCAGTCAGTCTTTGTACAGCATTATAGCTGTTTCCTAGAAACCCAAGTGCTATGCACTGTTGTGCAATGTGAATAACAGCTTATAGAAAAAAATGGGGTTGGGGCAAATCATTCAAGAATGACAACACATTCTCAATCCAAATATTACTAAACAGAATAATCCTATTAAAGTACTTATGTAGTTGAAAAACATATTAAATTCTTAAGTAATGCAAATTTAGACTCATTTTGGAAATAAGTGAAAATAGCTTGAGAGATAAAACAAGTTGAGGCTGAAGAGTTACGAAGACAATGGAAGAAAAGGCTGACGATGATGAGTAGCAGAAGAACAGATGCAGGATTTAGATGAATATGGTCACATAGCTGCTTATATGACTTTAAATAAGATTAAAGTGCATGGACTGCTATTCTCCTTTCTGCACTGTCTTCTAACCACTGCAAATTCTTCCCAAATGCAATTAGAACTGAAGCAGAATGCCTTTTTTTTGCTGGCTTGCGGGACAGTGACTTTACTTGACCCTCATCAATGTTGTTACAGATCTTTGATTGAAAATTACTTTGCATGAGATTGAAACAGCTCCTCAAAGACCTCTTCCTCCACTTTGTCAAACCCAACCTGCTGAGTGAGAGCAATACAATTTGCTTTTATTTGGAAAACTTTTATGTGGTCAACCCCTTTCAAACCTTACATAAAACCAGAAGGGCCACCAAGCAGTATGACCATAGCCTGTTTTAACCTCATTTTGAGTTTACAGAATAATATAAATTGCATTCTTTATGTTGAATTGCTGCAAAAATTGAGGAATTGTGCATTTTTATCCTCAGTAGCTGTGATAGCCATTTTATATAACAATGTATAAAGTTAACAAAGCTGTGGAGATCTTGCTGCTCTCCTTGGTAGCTCCTTGATTGGAGTATTATTTTATGCTTGACTTCACTTCCACTACCACTGGCAGAGCAAACTATAGTAGATGCATAGGCGGCAACCTCTCCCTTCACGAGCACTGATTACGTTACATAGTTGGGTAATGAAACATACTGCAAGAAACAACCAAACGCAGACCCCCAAGGACTCCATAATTTATCCCTGAACAATATATTCTATTCTATTGATACCAATAATTCTCTGATTGAGAGGTTGGAAGAGTACTGTTGTATTAGGAAATAAAAATAGCAGTTTACTTTTTGGTGAGAGCTCAGTAATGGCCAATGGATGATTTGGTATACAGGTAGTCCTTGACTTACAACCAGAGGTGGGTTGCTCCCGGTTTTACTATCGGTTTACTTTGTGTGTGTGTGCGCAGTTCAGTGTAAATTGAACTACTAAACACATTTGGTTGTTTACTAAAGTAGTGCTAAACATGTTTAGCATTACTAAACAATAAGCATGTTGTTTAGTAGTGCGCGCTCTACTAAACAACATGCCAGCAACGGCAGCAGCAACCGGGGAACTGGTTTGGGGGCGTGGCTAGCCTGGGTTGCTGCCGGTTCTGCGACCCAGGCCAAAATACCACTATCGGTTTGGCCGAACCAGGCTGAACCAGTAGCAACCCATCTCTGTTTACAACTATATGCTTAGTGACTGAAGTTACAAAGGCACTGAAAAAAGTGAGTTGACCATTTTTCACACTTAGGACCATTGCAGCATCCCCATGGTCAAGTGATCACAATTCAGACACTTGGCAACTAGTTCACATTTATGATGGTTGCAGTGTCCTAGGGGTCACGTGATCACTTTTTATGGCCTTCTGACAAGCAGGGTCAATGGAGAAGCCAGAGTTACTTTACAATTGTGTTACTAACTTAACAACTGCAGCGATTCACTTAACAACTGAGGCAAGAAAAGTTGTAAATGGGTCAAAATTCATTTAACTGTGTTGCTTAATAACAAAGTTTCAGCTCAATTGTCTTAAGTTGAGGACTACCTGTATTGTCCAAAACAATTAGATTAATAAAATCCACATTTTTGCTCTTACAAACACTTTGATTTTGCTTTCTTCAACTTAAATATCCTCAGATGTGTTGAGTAGAAATTTAACTAAGGTCTGCTCTATCTTTTACCCCAGATCCATTTTGAGGCTTGGTAATTGATTGCATGATAAAAAGTATTAGGCTTCAGTTTCAGGTTGCTGGTTTAAGCATTATAGTCAATCTATCCTTAACACCTTTGAATCCTGGAGCTTATGCTTCCTTCCCTGAGATATCGGTTTGTGATGGCGTGTTTTCCAATGAAAACCAGTTGCATCAAAACAATATCTGAATGTATAGTCTTTGCATTAAATTATTTTTTATTATTGCAGAAAATACCTTCAGCAAAAAACTTCCTGTTACCCTCTCAGCATTTCTTCTGATTGTTTCTAATATTGCTAGTAGCACACACAATGTCACATACATCATTTATTTCAAAACAGTTTGAACATTTGAAAGTTCTGTGATGCTAAAGCTTTTCTGTTTCTTTCTCTGTCTGAAATTTTATCATCGGCGTATTTCTTTGGTATATTTTTTTGAACTAATATACTCATTTGGAGGAGGATGGAGTACTGCTGAGCTGTAATAATACTCCAAAACTGAGAAGAGAGCTGCCACAGACACTAATAAAGTGCCATATATGTGGTAACTGATTTGAACAGACAGTGAATAAAGCAGCTAACTATTGTGTTCAAGTGATTATAGCTTGTTATGTTCATTTGCCATTTCTGATTGATGCCATATTGAAACTCAGGAAAATTATGTGTAAATCATGCTATGCTATGCAAACATTGTTCTCTTCATCAATTGTATATGAGTGAATTAGTATTGTATAAACATGCTACAGTATATGAGAACTGATTCTACAGTGAACTTAGATAGCTCAGCAAAGACTAATTACAGATGAGCTAAAACAGAGCATCCAAAGATTAACACTTAATAAGTTTTATTAAATAAAACCTAGAGATGAAAAAGTATGTAATCTATATTCAGATTTGAGCTTGAAACTGCATTATCTCATAATTTATTGAAACATTTAATATTATGTTTGTAGCCAGGTTGATTATCGAGCAAAACTATGGGCTTGCAATTTTTGTTATCAGAGAAATCAGGTAAGTCAACATTTATATATGTGTCCCAGCTATTCTAACTTTTTAAAATTTTTATTAAACATACAGATATTATAGTGATAGCATGGTGAAAATAAAAAGATGCAAAAATCATTTTGATGTTATGTAGAAATGAATCAATGTTAAATCTGAAAGAATAGCTAACAGAGCAAATGTTGGGTAAGTAAAGAAAAAGGAACTGTAAATCCTGGAAAAGAAGTGTCATTTTCTTATCTTTGTTGAAAAATGATTACATTTTTTGACAAGCAAAATTATATTAGTAATTTTTTATATGTCAAATGTAGATTAATCTTTCTGATAATGTATATGGGTAATCTTTACATAATGACCATAATTGGACTAGAATTGCCATCATTAAGCAAAATGGTAACTAGACAAAGCACCATGCAGCCACTCTTTAGTGATGGCAGTTCCTATAGTCCCAACCATGGTGGTTAGGCCAGGACCATGCCATCATTTGGCAAGGATCTCCTGCCTACCATGCTTGCTTCTGCTTCAACCCCCCCCCCCCCCCCCCCATATCTCCATCACTGTCATTTTGGCTACCCTCCATTTTCTGGTCTTATTCCTATTCTCCAGTTTATCTTCATTATCTTGTTCCTTTTGCTGTTGTTTGGGATCCAGGAACTAGGCAAGGGTAAAGCCCTGCAATAGAGCTTTGCCTGCTGAAGGGAGCTGGCTGAGCCTGTCTGATGGGACACCAAGGCATGGCATGCTCCATTACCAGGAAAGGCAGGAAAAGCTACAGTGAAGGTGGAGGAGGTGCTGTTCAAGATGACAGCAGAATTGGAGTAAGCTGAAGGCTAGGCACTTCCTGGAGGTGGAGTGTGGAGAAACACTGGAGAACCAGCCTGCCAGGCTTCAGCAAGGAGTGGAGGCAAGAACCTAGTGTCAACAGAATCTAGGCGCAGTCCCTCTGATCTCTCTTGACTCAGCCTTTCTTCTGCAAAACCTTGCAAAGGACTAGCAGCTTTCAGTGCACCGAAGCCCATAGACCTGTTCTCCCAGGGCACTTTTGACATGTGCTCTGCAGCTCTCGTCCTTCCACTTCCTCCAGTTCTGCTGCCACCCTGAACAGCACTTCCTGCACAGTCTTCACCTTCATCTGGGGAGCCACTGCCTCTCCTGTGTAGCCTAACAATGGAGAGTTCCTCCCTTTGCTATCCTGCTCCCTCTTCCCCTGTAGGGCCTGGCAAGCTCCCTTTAGCTGACAAAGCTCTGCCCATCCTGCTGCACTTGCTGTGTATATCTCAGGGCTGCACTATTGCCCAGCTCCTGCATCCTGGCCCTGCAGGAGGAGGAAGAAGACTGAAGGGTTAAGGGCAGTGGTGGTGCTGGTGGTGTAGCAGGAGTATGTGGCAAAGAGCAGGTGATGAAAAATGTAGAAGCCAAATATTGATTATGTGTCTGTGGGTGCTGCATTGGCCAGAACTCCAAGGCGGATTGGTTTGTTCAATAATACTGTAACTTTGAATGGTCACTGAACAAACCAAAGAACACAAATAGCAATTTGTTGTTGTCAACCATTCAGTTGTGTCCAATCCTTGGCATCTCTAATTAATATTAATAAGTCCAAAAATAAATTGAGGACTTTCCTTATTGTGATGTGCATCCTAGGCTAAAACGATGAATGGTAAGTCTGGAAGAATGATATAGTATGAATGTTAAGATGCACACATAGCAATAAGGATAGTAATAACATTCCGAATGTGATGTATTAGGTTTATATGAACATTTCTGTCATTTTTCTTTCAGTTTCCTCCTACATATGCTGGCATATCTGAGATGAACCAGCCTGCAGAACTTTTACCGCAATTTTCTAGTATTGAATATGTTGTACAGGTAAATATTATGATTAAAAATTTAGATGTGAGTGTTGAGCTAGTTAACAATAGTAGAGGGAGAGGTTGTGATGACCAGTATGGCAGCATATTATAATAATATGCATTAGCATTTGTTAATATAATGAAATAAATCAAAATTATGCTTTTGACCTTTTGACATAATTTGATGTGGTATATCATAGAACTGTGTGATTTGTTTTGTAAGAACAACATAGATATTTCTCATATGATAGCATATAGATGCTTACTCAGCAGTATAGATGTTACCTATCACATTTGTTCTTAACACATTGAACAGTATAACAACATAAACACAGAAATGTTTATTAACACAGGAACAGGTAGTTCCTCAACTTACAATAGTTCATTTAGTGACCGATCAAAGTTACAATAGCAGTGATTTATGACCAATTTTCATAGTTACAACCTTTGCAGCATATCTATGGTCATGTGACAAAAATCCAGATGTTTGGTAACTGGTTCACATCCCGACTGGACTATTGCAACTCTCTCTACATGGGGCTCCCCTTGAGGTGCACCCGGAGGCTTCAGCTAGTCCAGAATGCAGCCGCGCGAGCAATTATGGGGACCACTAGGTCGACCCACATAACACCGCTCTTGCGCGAGCTGCACTGGCTACCTGTCGTCTTCCGGGTGCGCTTCAAGGTGTTAGTTATCATCTTCAAAGTGCTCCATGGCTCGGGACCTAGCTATCTGCGGGATCGGATCCTGCCCCATACATCCTCACGGCCGATCCGCTCCCACAGAGAGGGACTTCTCCGGGTGCCGTCCACTAGACTCTGTCAGCGGGCGACTCCCAGGGGAAGGGCTCTCTCTGTGGCGGGCCCGGCCCTCTGGAACGACCTTCCCCCCGATATCAGGATGACCACTGACCTCCGCTCCTTCCGTCTCAAGCTAAAAACACACTTCTTCTGTCTGGCCGGCCTAGGATAGTCTCTCTGTCTTTGGGTTTTTTTAATGGGGTAGCACATTTTTAGCGAATTTTTAGCACAGGGTTGGTTTAATTGTTTTTTATGAAATGTATGTATTTTTTGACTGTTTTTATTCTGCCTGTGCACCGCCCCGGGTCCCTGTGGGGAGAGGGTGCGGTTTAAAAATAAAATTATTATTATTATTATTATTATTATTATTATTATTATTATTATTATTATTATTATTATTATTATGACATTTGCTATGAATCATGTGATCGCCTTTTGCAATCTTCTGACAAGTAAAGTCAGTGGAAAAGCCAGTTTCACTTAAAAACTAGGATACTAATTTAACAACAGTGATTCACTTAACAACTGTAGCTTGAAAGGTCGTAAGATGGAGCAAAATGCACTTAACAAATGTTTCACTTAACAGAAATTTTGGGCTCAATTGTGGTTGTAAGTTGAGGACTACCTGTAGTGCCGTATCAAACATTTAAATGTTTTGATTAGTGAAAGGGATAACAAGCACAAACCATTTGGCATTATTAGTCTGATAACACTATTGACAATTATCTGTATTACATGCTAATTCGTCATGATTCTTTTGTGAATTAATAATATTAATATTACAATGTTTTTCATTTTACTTAAAGCGAGGACCTCAGATGCCTTTGATATTTCTTTATGTTGTTGACACTTGTATGGAAGATGAAGATTTGCAAGCTTTGAAAGAATCCATGCAAATGTCCTTAAGTCTCCTACCTCCTACTGCTTTGGTAGGGCTTATTACTTTTGGGAGAATGGTGCAAGTTCACGAGCTAGGCTGTGAAGGAATTTCCAAAAGTTATGTGTTCAGAGGGACAAAGGATCTATCTGCAAAACAACTTCAGGTAGATATCTGATATTTAATTTGATTACTTAGTCTGTGATTGTTGTCTCTTGGTAAATAGAAGAAGAAAATGTCTACTGTACTGAATAAAGTATTGTAGTTCAGGAGTTAAACCTGCATGTTTTGATTTTCACCTACTTTTGATTTGAAAAATGTTTAAATGGCATCCTTAAATCTTAGTTTGAATTACCTGCCCAGTACTGTCAGTGTATCATGTGCAACTTTAAAGTTGCCATTGATACTCATAATTTTCCACTTTAAGATTATTTACAAAATGTAATGACTTCAATAACTTTATACACACATACATGCAGTCTAATACTGAAGTAGGAGGGTGTATTATCTGGACCCAGAGTCTCCATCTAGTCGGGCTTTTCTCCACTCAGGAATCCTTTTCCTTTTTCTTCTTGAGACTTGAAAGCTCAGTAATGAGTGAATTGTATAAGTAGATGGGAAGAGAAGCCTTGGACAGGTATGTCAGAAACTCATGCTCAAACTTGATTCTTAATTATAAAGGGACATAATAGGATTCAGAAAAGGAAGCCAGATAACTGCTTGAAAATGAAAACAAAAAGATAATCTTACTAAGTATAATATACTTCAAGGTAGCAAAATAGAGGTATTAGCAGAGCAATGAACTGCTTAGGCAGAGAGTTAAGTATCATCCTTAAACAAGACTAGGCTATAGATTAGTGGGCAGCTAGGGATAATACACTTTTCTTTTTTAATTCAAGATATTCCAAATTGGGTTATGGATGGCAGCTCTTTTAGTCAATAATGCTTGTATGTTTTTGTTTTAAATAAGCATTTGATATAATGAACAATAACCTCAAGGAACAAGAAGAATTGCAACCAATGGTCAGATAAAAGAAATTTGAATCTGGGGCAGAAATATAATTTCAAAAAGCACCTCCGATATTATCCTCTCTAATTCACATGAGAAAAAAAAGGAGGAAGGGGGGAAAGCACATTCAGACTTGCAAGATTCTGTTACTATAACTCTGATCTAAAACCCTAGTACTATATTGGCTTGCATGTCTTTGATCCCTAAATTTGCTCTGTCTTTGAGACCTTCATGAGAATTAGCGAAAATCATGCCCCAAATTCAGATTTCTTTTATCTGACCCATGTCTTGATTATGGCTCTTCCTCTCCTCAAGGTTATTCTTTCTGCCAATTTCATATGGATAGTTGTTATTTTGAGTGATTTGCCAAATATATAACTGTCCTGTTATACACTGTTCACAGGAAATGCTAGGACTTACAAAAATCAATGTATCACAAGTGGGTCGTGGTCCTCAGGTACAACAGCCACCACCATCTAACAGGTATCAATTTTTATTTTTAAAAAAGGGTATTCTAAATTGCTTTACACTAAGTTCTGCTTTGTTATATATTTCCATAATTACTCTATTTTATCAGTGCTGAACCCTTATGAACCAGCATTAATCCTATTTTTATTTGTTTATTTATTTTGGTCTGGTCTTTGTTGATCTCTTGAATAATTTGGGTTATATCCATTGTTTTTTTTTTACACTTTCTTTTTTTATTGAAAGAGTTTTCCACCAACAAATTTTTCTCCCCCTTTCCCCCCCCCTTCCCCCAACATAAAAAAACATAGATCAGGTACAAATATTATATCCCTTTACCCCCCTCCCCCAACGTAAACTACATAAATCAGGACCAGATATTATACCCTTCCCCCCCCTCTTTCAACCTGGAATACATAAAACAAGTATCAGTATAATTCCCTCCCATATCCTCCCTAACCCAATGGTGGATGTGCATGATGGGTGTGGATGATCTTACTGCATACCAACTTGGTGTTGAGTAACAGGAGACAGAGCCCAGGACCTCAACTATCCCATGATATGGACTCAGGGTTGACTGCTAATACCTGGAAGGCAAGACACCTCTTAGTCACTGACTTCACCATTCTTACAAGCAGCTGATCCTTAGTTTCTCTCCATATCTTTCTTTTTTAAAGTGTGTGTGTGTGTGTATGTGTGTGTGTATGCTAGTAAGATTGTAAGTCTGTTTGAGTAAACCTTGGCTGTGTTGTTTCAATAGACTGAACAGCTTTCAGTAGGTATCTTCTTCCAAATGATTAGCATATTAAATAAAAACAAAATAAATACAAATTGAAAATTTCATCCAGTCATGAATCTTGTTTAGCTGTGCAGTAGATTACAGCTTTACAAGCTTGATAACTGCAGAATGAATGATAAATCATGTTTGAGAAATTGAGATTGTAGAACAGTATAGTACATATTTTCCAAAATGAAATCCAAAATATTTTTCTTTTTGCTAGAAGTGCTCTTGTTGGCATTATTCTTTTCCTTTCCTTTCACCTTCTTTCTCACTGTCAAAAACATTCTTTAAAACAGATTTTGGGTGGGAGGCAGTGTAGGTAAATGCAAAAAACGAATAGGGTGGGTTTCTCCTTGTGTGGAGCTGGATTTCACCTCCCAGTTGAATTTTTTAAATAGTTTTCCTGAGAGCAAAACTGTTTTTATTCTTTCTAGATTCTTACAACCAGTACAGAAAATTGACATGAATCTCACAGATCTCTTAGGTGAACTGCAACGAGATCCTTGGCCTGTTCCTCAGGGGAAAAGACCTTTGCGATCTTCTGGAGCGGCTCTTTCCATAGCTGTAGGACTGCTAGAGGTAAAGTTATCTCTGATATAGGAAAATAATTAAGTTAATGTAAGTTTGATTTAAATTAGAAAGATAATTCTTTTTAAAGATGGTAAATGATTTTCTGAAACATTTTCTTATAAATATTAAATATACTAAAATTTGAGCAATAATTACTTTCTCAGCTTTACATATCTAATTTGGACAGTGAGATGGACAGCAAATTTAATGCATAAATAAATAAATAAATAATTGATAATGCAATTTATTTTAGAACACAAATAAACAGTTCTAAATATCAATGGAATGGCTTCAGGAAGCTCATTTGTTCCTTGTATTTATTATCCTGCAGTGTACTTTCCCTAATACTGGTGCTCGCATAATGATGTTTATTGGTGGACCAGCTACCCAGGGGCCTGGGATGGTTGTGGGAGATGAACTTAAGCTCCCTATAAGATCTTGGCATGACATTGAAAAAGATAATGCCAAATATGTTAAAAAAGGTACTAAGGTAAGAGATTCAATAAATGCTGGTTTTCATTTATGTTAGCTAAGAAGTGTGTTTGAAACATTCCAAAATGGTCCTTAGATTACATATATTTTCTAGAATTAAAAAGTCTTTAAAACATTTACAGTCTTCCTAAAAATATTCTTTGAAGCATTGTGACAGTTATAGGCTTCATATGGTATACTAAAAAAATTGAATTAATAGTGATGCATAAGTTTATTAATTTATAATCAAAATACATTTCATGTGTTGTGTTTGTATAATATGCTTTTTAGATATAATTTTGAACATTTTGTTGACATTTTTGTTTATCTTATGTAATCATGGAAAAAAATACAGCAAGTCAATACTATCAAAATATACTGAGCAGGATTAAAAGGGTGTAAAGCATTACACCCTTTTATTCTGTCAAAGAGCTGAATACCTTGTGTTAATGAATGGCTATAGAAACTCAAGTAACTGGGAAAAATTATATTTTTTGTATAGCATTTTGAAGCTCTTGCAAATCGTGCTGCTACAACAGGTCATGTTATTGATATCTATGCCTGCGCATTAGATCAGACTGGTCTTTTGGAGATGAAATGTTGTCCTAATTACACAGGGTATGTAATATTTGAAAGTATATAATTTACTGAAGATATTATTTCAATAAACTGTTAAAGAAAAACATTCATGTATGTGCCAACTGGACTTGCATATCTGAGCATACGTAGTTAGTATGCAAGCCAAAACTTTTGATGTTTATGAGTAGACCTCATAAATATGATTTTTTTTTACTCAAAAGTTAAGTTGTAGCAATTAATTCTGTAGCCCTATTAGGTTGTGCTCAATGTGCTCAAATTGCTAAATAGGATCCATGGGTATTGCTTGGCTCATTTGGGACCATACACTTATCTCTTTCCCTAAATCTATGTATCAGACAAACATTGAATTTTGATCACATGACCACAGAGTTGCTGCAACAACAGTAACTTCAGGCATGATTTGTAGATCCATTTGCTCAGCTTCTTCATAGCTTTGAATGGTCACTTAATTAATGGTTGTAAATTCAGTGTTATCTGCAGCTGCTCTTCAAATGAATTTTATTCCTTTGCCTGGTGAATTTTATTTCTTCACTAGACAACCCATGATCCCTTGGGCCATTGTTTCAGAGATGTTTCCTTATTAGATTCCTCAATGCCTTTAACAACAATAGAACTTCTAATATTTCTTTAAAATCCAGGGAGGTACAGTATTCAGAGATATATTTGTCTTGAAAGACCATGTTGAACCATATAGCAACATCAGGAGTTGACCACAATAAATATTTTTATGACATTTTGTATTATATCAGTATGGTTTATGATAATTCTATATAATGGACAGTTTTATGAAATTTGTCAAATTTCAATTTCATGAAAGTCATGGGTATGGATATTGAATGCATTTTGTAATTTAGCTATCTGTAATTTGAGACACTGTGCTAAAAATTAATTATACTATGATGCACCGTTTCACCCAATTAAAGATTATGGGAATCAGAGTTTTTATAGCATATAGATTATGTATGCTCTTGAATGAATTATATATTAAACAGTCAGTATATATAAAGTAAAATGACAGATGCCACATTTATTTACTTCTGATGACCACTTTTAAACATTACATTCACAAATATGAAAAATTATAAATAAATATAAAAAGGCAGAGGTTTTTCCAGATGCAGATATGTGCAGTTGTAGTTGGAGACCAGGTTCTGAAAGCAATAAATGACAATATATCCATTCTTTAGGACTGTCGATATCTGTCTTATTTATTTATTTATTTTGGTCTTTGTGTAGAGGTTACATGGTAATGGGAGATTCTTTCAATACATCTTTGTTCAAACAAACATTTCAGCGGGTGTTTACAAAAGATGGACAAGGGCAATTCAAGATGGGATTTGAAGGTACCTTAGAAATCAAGGTAAGAAATGACAATTTACTATAAAAAAAATAAGGTTCTCATGTTCTTATCCCATAAAATCTTACTGTGTATTCAGAGCTAAACAGACTTTTGTGGAAAGAGAGTATTGCTAACAGTAACATTCAGCTTAAATTTTTAAAGCTTGGATTAAAGTACTTTATTTCACTGTGAAAATAAGCTCTTTAAATTGAACAGCTTCTTTTCACAATGAAATAAAACACTGACTGATGTCCTTGGGTTACAGACGCAGTTAAAGTAAACTTTTAACTATGCAGCTGTGATTCTGCACTTACTGTTTGGCTAAACTATATTAATTTCATTTCTTACAAGCCCACAAAATAAATTGGTGAATGCATTTTATATTCCTGTACATTACAGCAAACTCTTTAGTGCATGGGAGTATAATCATAAGTAGGATATTTAGATTCTATTCACATGATGTACTGAATATGTAATAGAAACCTTTGTCAATGTGAGCATTTTTCCCTGTCTGCCATTTCAACAGTTGAGCAGCAGCATATGAAAACAAGGCAATATATATTTTATCTTGAATAATGAAATGCTGCTCGAGAAATAAAATAATACTGAAAAGAGGCAAAAGCTTTAATAGTAAATGTAGATTTTTCATGTTGAGGGCTCAGTCTAAGTTCTAGATTTTCAGTTTAAAAGCATCTCATCCTGGCGGGCCAGTACCTGTGAGAATTCTATAATAATGGCCTCTATACATCCATAGTATGATTTGATATAATGCTGAATTGGGAAATTGTAAAGTTTGAAAGGACAATAGAAATGTTCTAATTCAGACTCCTGCTCCTAGAGATCATCCAACATCTGTAACCAATTACTCCTCTAAAGGAAAATAAATATTTTAAATTTAAACAAAACCAAGTAATTTTGGTCTAATGATATGAGAAAGTAGTGCAAAAACACTAGAAAAATTTTTAATGCAAGATATATAGTTTTGAGGAAGAAACATAACCATTTGTTTAGCAAAATCATAGACACTATTTTTGAAAGATTGACTAGTTCTGCACAACTACGGTACTTAGTTTCACTTTTATAGGCTACAGTAAAATTACTAAGGTGAATTTTAACCCACCTTCTGTATATTATTCTCTCTTACTTTGAAATCTATGTAGACTTCAAGAGAAATAAAAGTATCTGGAGCAATTGGACCCTGTATATCTCTCAATTCGAAGAGCCCTTGTGTATCAGAAAATGTAAGTTATATAAAATGAAAATCAGGTACCAAAGTTTCAAATGTCAATGTTCTTTCTATGCTGCTTCTTTAAAGTCCAGCTTTTGCTTTTATAGTGTCACAGAATATGGCATCTGCATATCTTTTTTTCATTGCTACTTTACTGTGCTGGTCTGTGACATATTTCTTGATTGTTGATTATTTACTGTTGCTAATTGATCTTAAAAGATAGAAGGTATTCAGCATTTCAGTATCTACACTGTCAATTCTAAGGCTGGTTGCTGTATCTTTTGTCATTAATTTGGTCTTTAATTTTACTTCCATGTTTTCACTGTATGTTCATTACTAGTGCTTGCAGATCATTTGCATTTTCAGAGTAGTGTTAGAATAGTACAGGCTACTGATTTTTCTCCTTTAATTTTAAAAACACATGCTGTATATCTTCTTCCAAATAAGCTTCCCCCAATATGCATTCCACGTGTAGGAAGAATATGACAGTTTAGGGAAGTAGTTAAGGTGCTGGCCTAGAAACCAGGAAACATTGAGTTTTAGGCCTCCCTTAGTCCTGAAAGGCAGGTAGGTGTCTTTTAGACCAATCCTTCTCTCAGCCCAATTCACCTCACAGGTTTCAGGAAAATAGTAAGCAGGAGTATTAGATATGATCATTGTCATATATAGTATATATTAACATTGAAGGATAAAGACATAACAATAACAACAATAATAATAAAGTGTACAGTCTTGTTTCACCCTTTTGCCATCTTTTTCACCAAGTTATGCCTTCATAACCTGTAGATATAATTTTTGCATGAGGGCAATTAGATGTTCTGGAATAGCCTCTTAATTGTCTGTATAAAATACTACTGATTTTCCTTTTGCTTCCCTTTTTCTTGTGAGAGATTCTGTATCCTCAAAATATGCTCAGAAATCATGTAAAGTTCAATCTTCTGGAGCAAATTCCGAGCTACCCAGGGAATTATGGGTAAGAAGAAAGCAAATGGTCTGCCCATGAGACTATGGATTCCATCTATTATTACTTCCATCTACTATCATCTATGTACCTTTAAAACAAAATTGTGACTACAGTAGTCTTAAAATTTAGGCCACAATGACTCTTAATTTCAAAAATAGATGCATTTGGCTTTCTCTTACTTAGCATTCAGAGTTCAGTGGAAGTAAGGTGGTGTATACACCATCATCAATCACTAAAAATTTTTTCTTATAGATTAGCCTAAGTGGCATTCAAAGGTCGATTCAAATTTTCTCTTCTGCTGGTCTCCCTGTGTCCTCCAAATCCACCATAGAGGATTTTGGAATCCTCTGGAACAGATTTGGTGGACAAACGGGGAAACATTGTTGAAATATTGGATTTATTCTTTGATTAAGGATTCATGTACACTGCATCATGAAATATAACTGCAGGAACTAGTCCAGGCAGTTCCCAGGAGTCAAAACCGAGTCCAAGGTGCAGACACAGACTTTACAACATCATACAATTACATTAGCAACATTCTTTTGAAGCTGTTAGAGATAAGGTAAATAAGAAAATTTGAGCTCATTTATTTTACCCCTTGTGCTGTCTTTCTGGTTTCTACCACTGAAATAGCTGTTGTTTAACTGTTCAAGGCATTTGTAACTTCATTATTACAGAATTTCCTATTTTTTATTTTTTTTGGATCTACGCAGTGAACACCTTGCTAAGTATCAGCATAGATACTCTGTTGTTTTCTTTTTGGCCATAAGATGGCATTTTGTTGCTTCCATTGTCAGATACTCCGTCATGTATCTGAAGTAGGCTTTAGTCTCTCAAAATGTTTTTTTAAATATAAAACAAGTTAAGCCCTTTGAAAACGTTCATTCTTTTTGGAGAGGGCATTATTAGAGTTCTGGAATAATGCTTATGTGGACTTGACTTCAAAGGAAACATACCACTAGAATCTGTAGGGAAGAAATGCCAAAAAATAGTCTGTATTTGCTTTTTACTTTCTTCCTTCTAAGTTATTAGTAGGTATTGCTGATTTGTGTTATCTCAGGTATCATGAAAAAGTCTCATACGATTTCTGCATCTAAATAAACAAAAAAAAGGTGTTCTAATGTAATACATTTAAAGCCAGTACGTTTTACTAGTATGTAGCAGACTGTATTATTACTACAAATTCATTTGCAATCTCCTTATAGGAAATAGGAACAGGAGGTACTTGTCAATGGAAGATTTGTGGACTTAATCCCACTACAACTTTAGCTTTGTATTTTGAGGTGGTGAATCAGGTAAGATAAAAATAGCTGAACATCCTTTATTGAGAATAACAGGGTTGAAAAAAGGGAGTTACTGTAATTTCACAATTAAGTGTTCCTGCAAAGATACTCTATTTTTATAAAAATAGAATAATAGCTTGCCTTAATTGGCTTTGGGTAATATTATTTAAATATGGATATTAATAGAATTGAAATCTAGCAAAATTTTAGAGAAGAAGGTATGTAATCTAAAAGCTGAGTTTTCTATAGCACATCTTTCAGTGTTTTTTTAAAAAAATCCTACTTTATTGATAAATTGTTTTTCAAAGAAGAATCAACACATCGATAGAAAACTGAGTAATTATGCTGTCTGGTTTATGACTAACTAAACTTAGTTCCCTAATATTTGTGTATTCAAATAAGGCTGGTCAAACTAGCAATTACTATATAACTGTTTCCAGAGAAGAGCAGCAATTACTTTTCTGCCTTCATCCTTCTCTGCTGCTTCCATCTATTATAGTTTCCTGTTTGTAAAATATGTTTTAGAAATAATAGATTAAAGTTATTTTAATCAGAGCAGAATCACAACATAAAATTAGTGTGGAAAAAACATGGATGAAATTGTTTTGTTCGACCATCAAAGATAAAGAAAAGCAAATTCCATGCTCTTCATTTGAATTGTGTCAATTTGAGGAGATATAAGCAGTGTAAACAGTCCTCTTTGATAAAGAATAGGAAACAGGAAGGCCCCTCTTTATCTTATCTGTGCCATAAACTCAATAGATGTGTGCAGACAAATTAACATCAATAGTCATGATGAAAATAGTGTTATTTATCTTAATCTGTTATATCACAATGCTACATATAGCACTTGGAAATTTTTCTGTATTAAGAATTATCGACATGTCCAATTTAATATAGAGCAGGATGTATTATCAATATTAAGAACCATTTTTGTTTTGAGAAATCTATATACTTCAAAAGTCCAGTTTTAGATATATCTAGATATAGCTAAAGATGAGGAACAAATTTTCGGATTTGGTAATTTATCTCATTTTTGGCAAGTAATTTTTAAAATAGATTGGGTAATAGTTATCTCCTTAAATTCCTTTCTCAATGTCTTTGTGATTCTATCTACCTTTTCCCTTGTCAAAACAGCACAATGCTCCAATTCCTCAAGGTGGACGGGGTGCAATTCAGTTTGTGACTCAATATCAGCATTCAAGTGGACAAAAACGTATTAGAGTAACCACTATTGCCAGAAAGTAAGTATTAATTTTTGATGTAGCATTCCAGACACCTGAATGATATGTACATTAGTTAATAGTATTCAATAGGAAAGTGATGCTTTGATAGACAAATTGAAACCTTGCATCTTCGGTTGCAATATTAAACCAGATTTATATGCTTGAGAAGATGTAGAACAGAGTTTGTTGGGGGTGGTGGGGAAAAGAGAGAGCAAACACATTATAAAACAATTGTTCGGAATTAATTTTGAATCTGAGATGCCTACACAATTCTATTGAAGTACAAATTGGTTGGCAAAAGACAAATTTACAATATTGGGGCATACAACCTCTCTGTATAGTTATACAAATTAGAATGTACATGTGTCAGCCTTCGCTTTGCCTTCGCTTCGCCGCTGCTTGGCTGCCATGGAAACGGGGAGGGTGGGGTTATGGGGTTAACTATGAGTGCTGGTGGAAGATGGTATGGGCCAGTGTTATCTCAAACCTAACAGTATCACATTCCATTCTGATGATGGCGTTGGACGTAAGGCCCACCTGATGTCCTGGAGGAATATGCATTGGACACTGTTGGGGGGGGGCATGGGTTATTGGGGTGGGCTTAAGCTTTGATATATACGCTTCGCGCCTAAACTAGTCACTTCCTGCTTGACCCTGGTTCGCTGTTCTTCTGTATTCAGTAAAAGTAACCTTATTCATTCTAAACTATGATTAAGTGTGGTCTTTCTTGAGTATTCGAAGAAGCGGACGCTGACAACATGTGATTGTAGCATTAAACTATTTGTGGATTGTTTTTAATTATAAAAGTTGCATCCAAATTTCATAAAACAAATATAACTATTTCTGCTCAAATTGTAAAGCTTGATAACATTTTGTTTAAACTGGCAACATTATGCTTGCAGTGCAGATCTAATATGCATTTGGAATCCTGCAAAACTTCCCATGTGAATTAGGAAGGGGCTTGTAAAATCCTACATTGGATTTTATTTTGTCTTATGTTGGAAAGTAATACTGAGAACTAATAATATTGGTCACATAAAAGACATATATAATAAATATTTGGTATTATGTAGAAAGTGAAGAGTGCTTTGCGATAGTGTTAAAAAGGAATATAAAGATTTGTTCAAGTGACAAAATTATAAATTGCTGGTTTTGCTGCTTTTTGGCTTAATTTGTGATAAAATAGTTGCCTTTTTCATTTTGCAGCTGGGCAGATGCTCAGACACAGATTCAAAATATTGCGGCTTCTTTTGACCAGGAAGCAGCTGCCATTCTTATGGCAAGATTAGCAGTCTATAGAGCTGAAACTGAAGAAGGACCTGATGTGCTTAGGTGGTTGGACAGACAGCTTATCAGATTGGTAAGGCATTCAAAATGTTTTAGAAACTGCTTCCTTTCAAGGGTGAGACCTCTTCAGAGATGTTTATCCAGAGGTTACACTTCAGAAGAGTTATTGTTCCATGTTTCTTCCTCAGCTGTTTGTTTCCATTATTGTAGACAGAAAAGAACAGTTAAGATCCTATGTTTAAATATAGGCACCATGGGAGTGATCTCGTATTATTAATTATTGCTAATTACTTCAAAAAGGTTTGTAGAAATCAGAAATTTGATAGAGCTTTTTTTCAGCAGAGTAACAATTTGGAAAGCGTATTTGAATATTTATGAATAATAAAAGTGTTTAGCCCACTTTTAGTTGATTAAACAAATCTTGTAATAGGCGTTTTCAGAGGTAAATCTTGAGCTGGATCCAGATCTCCTTTAAGCAGAGACTGGCTGCAGACAGAGCATTCCTGCTCCTGAATAATTGGATAGTTTAGGAGGTAGTTTTTATTATTCCTTTTATACCCATAATATATTTTAGGGCATAGAGCCTCTTTAGAACACTATAGCTCACTAATGGAGAATTAGCAAAAATCACCTCCCTCCTTTTTTCTAATAGTTGAATCAGAGATTTTTGCCTAGAGCTTTTCTTGTTATGAACAGAATGGTTAATTTGAATCCAGTCTATTGAGATTAGGCTAGTGTACATGGTAATAATGCTAATAATATTTAATGATGTGTAAAGAATAGTATTTTGTTATTGTTAATCATTTCCTTGTTTGTATCTAAGCATGAAATAGTTCTTAAGTAGTAAAATACCTTGTCAAGAACAAGTAGGTTCTGCACATACTAACTATCCAACTTAATATGGCATTTATACATTAGCAGTTGTATTGATGACTTCAAATAGCTGTTGTAAATCCAGTGGATTATGATCCTAGTAAAGATGTAGGTATTTTACATCTAGTTCATGCCAAACTGAGGCATTCATTTTTCTTATTTGCCAGCAGGAAAGTTCCCACACATCTCAGTGTATGTTTTCTTCCACTATGAAGTAGGTTCTGAATTGGATCTTCTGTTAGCTTCTATTGCTTATTTATAAGGAATATCCTGCCACCTGTGATACTCTTTCCTAAACCTGAGCTTTTTATTTATTTTTTATAACTGAACATGTCCCTCTGCTAGGTCTGCTGCAAATCCAATGCTTTAAAAATACTAAAACCATAGTTGGGAACAATAAACACCTGAAAAACCTGCTCACCATGTGATGAAAAATATTAGGAAAATTAACAATTGGTTTTAATCTGACATACATTTTATATAATAAACTGTTAATGTAAGAAATAAAATATTTATTTGAAGGTGATTACTGCTTGTATATTAACAGAGTTTCTCTCCACATATGTTTTTCTCAGTTGCTGTATCATTCAAGTAACAATTTATTGTCTGGAAATCATAGTTGTGAACGTAATTGAGAGCAAAAAAGTAGCATCAAAAGAGAGAAACTATTATGTAGAGATGTTCCTGACTATTAAAGTTGATGTAATATTTATGGATACGGAATGACTCGAGCCTTAATACTTTTCTGAAATCTCGTTTGCAGACTTTTAGAGGAAGATATAGTACATATTATTTTACAATAAAGTAACATTAAAAATATCATGCTAAACACATTGACTTTGTTTTTAAATCTCACAGTGCCAGAAATTTGGAGAATATAATAAGGATGACCCAACTTCCTTCAGATTTTCAGAAACTTTCTCCCTTTACCCACAGGTGAGTAAGAATAAAGCATGATTACTATCTGACAAAAGCAAGTTGTCAATGCAGAGTAGTTCATCTTACAAAAAATTAGAAGTGAAACACAGTGGAAAATTATTGTTACCTGCAGCGTGGAGATTTTGAGGCAAGCAACTTGGTTAATGGAAGTGGAAGTGCCAGTCTCCAGTCCTCTGTAAAAATGTTAGAGATGAGGATTTAGAAAAAATTGATAGAGGCAACCATGAACAGTTCTAGAAAAGGCTGCCTAAAAAGCTGTTTTTTCCCACTCCTAAAGGATATTACTTGCTCCTTTTCAAGATTAAATTGATTGTGTGTTATTTGTGAATACTGCTTGATTTCATCATGAACTAAAAGATTCATTATATTTAAATGTTTGATTATAAGATACATATACTGAGACAGCATTATATGTATTAATCTATACTGTAGCTGTTTCAAGTGGGGAATCCAAAAACATTTCTCATTCAGATAATGTTAGTGCAGGGATCTGAATTTAATGTACAATGAGCTTAAACATTTGCTACAATAGACTTACGTTGGACTTGTTTTCTTTTGCAGTTTATGTTCCATTTAAGAAGATCTCCTTTCTTGCAAGTTTTCAATAATAGTCCTGATGAAAGTTCTTATTATCGCCATCACTTCATGCGTCAAGATCTGACTCAATCACTTATAATGATTCAACCAATTCTTTATGCCTACTCTTTTAATGGGCCTCCAGAGGTATAGCACATAGGGAAAAAAATCCAAGAGAACAGATTTTGCTTCATCCTATTTTTTTAATGCATATGCTATTTTGTTACAAAAGCTCAGATTGAAATATATATTAAGCAGATCAAATATGTTTAGCATGAAAAACATGAAATAAATCAGTTGAATATGTCTTAATTTGTCACAAAATGGTAGACTCAACATTGATTGACAGCAATTGAAAGAGGGATCTTTTTTGTTTGGAATAGGGATTTCTAATTACTATCTTCCTCTTCCAAAATTTAATTTTGTGCAACGCAAAAGTGTAAAAATTCTTTATTGAAGATTGATTTTTAATCATGTGCTAAATGCCATCAGTTGGCTATTCAATACTTGCTCTGGCCTGGAATTGCTTTTGGATGCTGCTCCCAAAAGTGCATAGAGGAACATAGTGCTCTGTGTTTTCTAAAGGGAAGATCAGGGATTGCCCCCAGGTACTAGTGGTTGGTAAAAACCTGGTTGGAGTTTTTTTGGAGTGGGATGGCATTTAAATGTAATAAAATAAATAAATAAACTACAGGATGAGAGTGCACTACTTTTTCCATACACTTTTAAAATCACATTTAAAAAAAAAAAGTTTTACATGTATATTTATATACATGAGAGGTATGGAAACCTGCATAATTATTTAATGCTAAACAGAATGTAAGTGAGGGTTAATGTTACTGTAAAACGTATTGCCTACTGAATCAAGGTATCAAAGTATCCCAAAACATGGAATCATACACTTCGTTGTTGTTGTTATTATTGAAACATGTTTATAAGATTCATGCTTAAGCTAAAATTAAACAAATTAAGAATACCTTATAAATTTTACTTTATTTGCTAAATAATTGGCACAAAACTGTCTTTAAACTTTTTGATAGTTTCGAGTATACTTAATGAAACGTGTTTCCTCTTTATATTAGCCTGTTCTTTTAGATAGCAGCAGTATTCTGCCTGATCGCATACTTCTCATGGACACTTTTTTCCAAATTCTTATTTATCATGGAGAGGTAAGAGGAAATAATTTTTGTTTTCTTTAGAAAAGTCTGAGTAGCAACTACAGCCAATATAAATTTTGCTATTTTTGAAATGGTACTCAAATCTCTGAGAAAATTTACTATTTAATCTGAGGGGTTCAGAGCCAGAAGTAGGCATGAACTCCTTTCTCATCATCCTCATTTTTTTATTTTCCCTGCTATATCTGTATTCACCTCAGTTATCTTTTTCTTTGCCGAGTGTGGAAGGGACAGGTTGATACATTTACTGTACAATATGATATTGTTACATGTCCTGTAAATCAGGGGTCCCCAACCTTTGCAACTTTAAGTCTGAAGGACTTCAGCTCCCAGAATTCTCCAGCCAGCAAAGCTGGCTGGAGAATTCTCGGAGCTGAAGTCCTTCAGACTTAAAGTTGCAAAGGTTAGGGACCCCTGCTGTAAATGATTACATATGAGATTCTTTTTTTCATTACTTTTTCCTTTTATCTTGCTTTTTGTCTGATTTTTTTTACTTTTAATATTAATTTTTATTCATTTTTAAATTTAATAAAAATATTAAAAAGAGACAACTGATGTATTATCTAGTATAGTCAATAAAAATGTGCTACTACCAGTAAATTATATATATATTTAAATGTTCGGATCAATTTGAATTATCACATGGCATTCGTGGAACTAAGTAGGCAATTTATGATATAAGTATATTTTAAGTACATGAATATTAAATACTCACAGCCACATTTGTTGAAAATATGAATGTATTTTTAAGGATTTAATGAAATGCCATAATTGTTGAGTTTCTCTTAATAAAAAATGATTGCAGTACTAAAATTAATCAATAGATAGTCTATTGTGGTATTATCCTCCAGGTACTCTGCATTTGGTGTGTAGTTGTTATTTATTTGTTTTAATCCTATTTAATCCAAGTCCCTTTAGAGTTTCCTGGTAATTGAGGTGGTATATGAATAATTGAGTAATAATGGCAAAAATAATAATATTAATTGATTTACCTTGATCTAGCAGTCTTACTATTAAAACTGATTTATATTAAATTTTCACTAAACAGTGAATGTTGACTTGCTGTCTAGACTATAGCTCAGTGGCGCAAATCAGGCTATCAGGATATGCCAGAATATGAAAACTTTCGTCATTTGCTCCAAGCCCCAACGGATGATGCACAGGAAATTCTTCATTCAAGATTTCCAATGCCACGATATATTGATACTGAACATGGAGGCAGTCAAGTAAGTTACTTTGATTTCTACCTGGGGGATTGTCTGTTAAATAAAAAGCAGATAGTTTTGGTAGAGTTCTTTGGTAAGCTTTATTTCATATAATTAAAGGGAGCATGTATGTATTATCCTGCATGTTGAACTTGGGAGAGACAGTCTTTCATATAATCAAAACATACAAACTGTGGCTTTATTCCCTGTTGAGAACCACTTGTAGAATACCCTGTAAATACTTTAATTTCTGTCATGCTTTCTCCAGTGCAGTATTGGACTGATGTGAAACCTCTTAATGTATTGAATTAGCACATTGTTGCTCAAAGATGTGGTCTTTAGTTGTTAAAGAAGAATATCAATATTTGGGGGGGTGCTTCTTTTGATGTATATTAGTACTTAAGAGTAGTATATTTATATACACAAAAAAAGAGAAAACTGTTAATACTAGTATGCATTGATCTTGTACTTCGATGCATAAGGAAATATGTAGGTGAGGGCACAATTTATCATAAAGACTCACAGAATGTCACAAAGTCTCATACAAATGCAAATACTGTGAGACTTGATCTTGTTAATAGGAATGGTGTACATGCTGTGATTGAAACCATTTTAACTCTTATTTAATAACATAATCTTTATGTTTGTTTCTTTCAAGGCCCGTTTTCTACTTTCTAAAGTAAATCCATCTCAAACACATAATAATATGTATGCTTGGGGACAGGTAAGCTTTAGCATGATTAATCAACCTGCATAGAGTAATTAAAATATTATTTTCTGTGTTAACATTTCTGAGCATCTTCAAATTAAGGACTAAAAGTAGATGGAGTGGTAAATTAACTACTAATTAAATTAAGAAAATATTATATTTGTTTTTTTCCAGAATTAGGCATACATTTTTAATAGAAAGTCTTTTTTGAGTCTTTTTAAGTAAGGCAAATCTTCAAAGTTTGTACAAGTGTAAATTTTTAAAAACCTGCTTTTGTTTCCATCATTTTAAGTATTTGATAAAACTATATTGGATATATTTATACTGTGTATATCTACTGAAAAATAGATTAATGGTTTGATTGTATTATAGATAACTATTCTAGTAGATGCAGTCAAAAATCATTCACTTTTTTAGAAGACAGATTAATGAAATGAAAGAACAATGTGCTCATGAACTAAACTGCAAAGCAAATGTGAGGCCTGAATTAAAGATATTCAGCACCTGTTTTTAAATAGTTTTCTATTCTTACACACGTTTTGCAAAAGGCAAACTTATTTAAGTTTTGAGACAGTTATTTTTATGGGGAAACTAAATATAAGGTGTAAAGCATAAGACCAGAAATTCCAACAACAGATTTCTGTACCACAGAGCATGAAAGATTCCATTCATTGATGGAATCAGTGGGCACATTCTTAGAAATAGGGATGTTGCTATAAATCAGTGTTTGTTTTGCACTATGCTTACCTCACAATATTTTTAAATCTATAAAAAAATGACCAGGAGGGTCATTCCTGAGAGTGCCACATGTCTAAAGGAAGAGTAGTTGCACATAGGCAGACCAACTGGGGCCTCCCATTTTTCACAGCTTCTTTTGCTTCCTTGTAATAAATTTATGTGACCCAAAGTCTTTATTACTTATTAAAAAATGTATATAGCTGCCCATCTATCAAAAGGAAAACTGAGTGGTGAACAAAATAACACATTATATTAAAAACCACAGTTTAAAACAATGAACTGGTTAAGGGCCCAGTAAAACTTACATCCATCCACCCCATGCCAATTCTGTCAACATCTTAGCTTCACTGCCTAGGGAAAAGCCAGATATGCACTGCTTTTCTGAAGGCCAACAAAGCCAGGACTGTCTGTATCTCCGGGCAGAGGCTGTATCATAAGGCCTCACCCTAACAGAGAAGGCTGCTAACATATTCCATTCTGTAATAGGAATCTGGATCACCAATTCTTACGGATGATGTCAGTCTGCAGGTCTTCATGGATCATTTGAAGAAACTAGCTGTATCAAGTGCTGCTTGAAAAAATGTGGAATTTTCGACATGCTGACAAGTTGAAACATTTTCACTTTATTATTTTTTGTATGTAATTGTAAAACGGAATGCCCAAGCTGCCTAACTATATCTTATAACAATGTAATTTTCAAGAGAGAGTGTTTATTATCAAAGGCCTAAGAACAAACATAATTTTGAAAAGTAAATGAAATAGGAATATTGAGAGAAGTCTTTTAGGTTGCCTTAGTCCATTCATAAGTAGCTTTTTAAAAAATATTCTAATGGTGAAAAGTACCATTCTGGTTTGCACTGCAAAAATATGGCATAATCATGCTTATTCCTTTTCACTAGCAGAAGAAATTGATAAAATACTACAAATCCAACTTGGTGATATCTGAAAATATTTATTTTCTCTGTTTAGCTATACATGGATGTTTTAATAGTTTTGTTTTTCATTGTTTGGTAGATAAATTGTTTCTATATGAAGAAACCAAGCACACACAGATTGAAAAAGAATTGTTATCCAGTTGTTATCCAAAGCTTATATTTTGATAGTCTTCTATTGTCAATCTTGCTACAATTATTCAAACTCTATAAAATTGAATGAGTTCAAGAAAGGCAAATTAATATCCTATGCCTGTCACAAATATCTTTGCAAGAGAATTCAAAAATTGTACTATAAATAAAAAAAACACTGTTGTCTGTTTCCCAAATACACTTTTTTGTTATAATTATATAACAGTATAAAATTGTGTGTTCTTTTGCTGTATTCTCTTTCTGTTTTCTATTAAATTATATACTGTAGGTAACAATTATTTTCCAAACAGTATTATACACTACACCCCATAATGATTACAAATCTGATAATATTTAGCTTTGTTTTTTGAGAAAATCTATATTTACACACATGTACATATCTTTAATAAAGTTTTTTTTCCGTTTGAATACAGATTGGCTTGTTGAAGCTATTTCTATACTCAATATTTGCTAAAGGTACAAAAGTGTTCTTAAATATAGATATCAAGACATATCTTGTGGCCTTGCATTATATATATTACAATGTGTGAGCTCTTTTGCCCCACAATGAATATAAATTGAGCCTAAGGAGGAGATTGACAATACATTTCAAGAAACAATATCCTTTGCAACCTTGACTTTAGCATCCTTCATTTTGACTCTAGCAGAAAGGCAGAAGGCATTTGTAGCTTGACTGGGAAAAAATAACTGCTTGATGGTTCCTCATTTTAGCTCATCCTTGTTAGAGCTGTTATTTGAAATAAATACCTATGAGGTCCCCCGTCCCCCTCCGAATGTAAAGGTGCAAGTCCAAGCTATGCTTTTTATCCTGTTGAAAAGCAGGTTAAAATATTTCAAATGGATGAAGCAGGCTGTACTTCATTTTTATAAGTGAAGTTAATAAGTGAATATCAATACCCAAATTAATGTATTGTCAGGTCTTCAATGAGGGTGGAAATAATCTTAGTAAATCAGCCAAAAAGTCTTCCTTTTTCCTAAAGCGCCATCTATGTGAAGCCCATAAAAACTTGAGCAGGAATGCATGGATCTTAGTAACAACTTCTGTGATTCCATAACACAAAAAGGAGACACATTTTTACTGATTTATCTGCCATGATTTCTTGATCATTTTATGCCAGTCTAGGATGGCACATTTTAACTATGGTTTGTGTCTGAATCCAGAATGTTCTTCTATTTTTGGTTTTCTATCCCCATCACAGCACTTGCTAATCGACAGACATGTATGGTAAACATTTCATGCACAAAACAGGCAAAAATTAATTAGATGAACAGAAAATACTTTGAACATGCATGCAAATTTGTGTTTCGTAGGTTAGGATCTTTGAGATGCCATCAGTGGTAACAGCAATTGATAAGCTTGCTAAACCACAGTCATTTTGCTGATATAGAAGGATAATTCTAGCTTGTTGAATAACACATATTTAAAAATAACTTTTGGTGCCAAAGTTTGCATATATATCCAATGTATTATTTTAATTTTGTTTCCTTTTTAGTGTATCTGCTATTTTAGTGCTCACTTCTCATGTTACACTCTTTTCCAGTACTTTACTATCCCTTTCAATTTTAGCCACTCTAAATAATTTGGAGCCATCAAACTAGCAAAATTGCTGTTAATTGATAGGGTGAATCTTCACAGCTGGATGGGGAGTGTTGCCAGAAGGGGCTGTGGTGTGCTGACCTTGGGTGGTAGCAAGTTGAATTCCTGTGCAAGACCTGCAGCTGACCCACTGCTGGGCAAAGTACCTTAGAGCCCATTATTCTCTTATACTCCCATCTCGGAAAGATTGGGCAGTCTGGGTCTATAAGCAACTGATGTGCAGCTGTATATCTTTGATCCATGATTGATCAAACAATGTTTTGTCCTGGTGCCTGGAGGTTTGTAGAGTTTGGATGGGAAGGAACAGACTTGGACTTGGACTGAGTGTCTGGATTTAATAAGCTTCTGTTTCCAGGGATTTTCTAAAATTAATTACTGAAGGCATTCTACTTTCTCGGGCAGAATTTGTATATAATTTTGGTGTTCTGGACTTTCTGCTCTTGCTTAGTTAGCAAATGGCAGCTGTGCCAAGGGGCCTTTACTCAGTGATGTTTGATGCTCCAATTATGGCTTCTGGATTGGGAAGTCTGTTTATGCCTTAATCATCTTTTGTTTGGACTAATGTATTCTTGATGATCATCTGGGAGCTACAGCTGGTCTAAAATGAAACAGTACCATGAATAATAGGAATGTGTCATTTTGCTACATCTCTATTTTACAAGCTGCTTTGGTTACTAATCAGCTTTCAGATGTTATTCAAGATGTTAACTATCATCTGGTAAGATCCCCCAGGGTCAGCATGTTCCAGGTCCCATGGGCAACGCAGTACCATTTTACGGTCTTCAGAGACATGGTTGCTCCTGTATCCTGAAGTCTGCATGGTTAAAACTCAGTTGCCCTTTAGATCTTCAGTTGCCTTTTATCTAGTCCTGAAGTAGGATTTTGTGATTTAAATTGTGATAAGTGTGTGCTGTATCATTTTTTCTCCCACTTCAGATGTTTATTAGCTCCTTAAAAGTGGATTTTTTGGTGTGGATTTTAATAAGGTTACATTGCTTTATGCTGCCTAGAGTCGTTTCAGTGATTGAGGCAAGCTAATAAATTGTTTAAATAAACAATTTGGTAAACACTTTTCCTTGAGTCCAAACCAATTAAAATGAAGTGTATAGTTGTGGGTTGTTCTATCTAGTGCTTACATCCCTGCTGTTAATTAGGGTTGTGCAAAACTTTTGAAAGAGGTGCTTTTTTTTGTGGCCCTACTAAATGTTTTTGGATAACAGATCTAGAGAGTACTGGGGACTTCTGAAAGCTTCCCAGGATTCCCAAAACATTCACGTGCTTTTATATTTTGAGGAGGAATACTTTCCCCACTAATGTGTTTTTTCAAGGGATTTCTTTTGTGTGTTTTACTCAACCACACTATGCATTTACGGTATTCTGATTCTTTGCTTCTTATTCTAGGACAGTATTTTAGAAGGGGAGTCTTATCCCATTAATTCAGAAATAATTAGCGAGCAACGGTCAAATTTTTTTGTATACCTTATATCATTTGACAACTCAGTTTATTTAACCATGCTTTCTGAATAATCCACAATGATTCACATAGCAATATATACCATTATTTACATACCACATACTTAACCCCAACACATCAATTGTAGCTTAATATAATCTGTGGTTGAAGTTACAATTAGTGCAAGAGCATCTCTAGCCATGGTTATCTGCTCCATAATTAAGACCTGTGAGTCTACAATGACCCCCAAATTGTGTACCATCTCAGGCAGGGGGAATGCCAACCCATCCAGAACCAAAGATGATATATCACGTGGGCTGTGGGGAGATCAAAGATCCAGAACATTCCATTTTGCCAGGTTTGAGCTGGAGCTGAGTTCTCTGATCCTTACCACCTCCAGGTATGGTACTTGGTCAGCACCACAACAACATCACCTGCCCAGCAAGATATACAGATGTATAGCTGGTTATCAGTGTGCTGTGGATATCACATTTGGTGATGTCTCGGGTTGGGCCGCTAGTGACCATCAGAAATTCATGTGATAACAGCAGCTACATCCTGTCTTGTAATGGGTAAATGTACTTCTGATTCTATTAGGCTACTTACATGGATCGAGTAAAAGAGTTTTTTAAAGCAGATGCAAATTATTTTGGGGAATTTAATATTAACTACAATAAGAAAACATGCAGGAAAAAGCTAGGAAGATGTATGGATTGTAGATTTACAAATGATTTTAAAGGACAGTTAAAGAAGAATAAAGAAACCACAGAAATGGAATGTTTCTTTTTGGTCTGCAAAAATATAAAGAGATTCCTATCTCTAAAATTCTCTGTAGACCTCAACTGCCTTAAAGATAACTCAGATGCAGAGTGCAGCAGCCAGATTTGGCAATAGATGATAGATTATCAGTGGCGGATTAAGGCTCACTGATGTCCTATACACTGACAAATCTTGGTGCCCTCCCTCCTTTGTACATACTGTACAAATCTTCATTGGTTTTTTCTTTCTCAGCTTTGTGGTGCCCCCTTGGGCCTGGTGCCCTAAGCTTGTGCTTAGTCTGCTTAAGGGTTAATGCACCACTGTAGATTATAACATTGATCTTGCTACCGATATACTACCGGCAGTTGTCAAGATACTTTCAGGTCAAATTCAAAGTTACATGTGAGACCGTCTCCTGCCCCATACATCCCTTCGACCGATCCGCTCCCATAGAGAGGGCCTTCTCCGGGTGCTGTCGGCCGGGCAATGCCGGTTGGCGACACCCAGGGGAAGGGCCTTCTCTGTGGTGGGCCCAACCCTCTGGAACGACCTGCCCCCTGAACTCCGCACAACCACGGACCTCCGCCTTTTCCGCCAGCATCTCAAAACGCTTTTATTTCAACAAGCTGGCCTAGCATAACCACCCGTTATGGGTTAGGGTTAGGGTTAGGGTTAGGGTTATAAAATAAATAAATAAATAAAGTGCTCATCATTGCCTATAAAGTCTTCTATGGCATGGTGCCAGCCAGGTTAAATTAGAAACTGATTCAAAACAATTCTGTACATTCAGTAAGATCCTCTAGGAAAGGTCTGCTTAAGAATCTTCCTCCTGACGGGAAGATTAGACATTGGACCTTCTCACCAGTTGCCCCATTGCTGTGGAATGGAGTGCCCAATGAACTATGGATTTTTTGCTCCTGACGTTTTGAAAACAGTGAAGGCATCTTTTAAAGTGGGCATTTGACATAGAATCCAGTCGTGATCAGACAATTATTGTAGTTTATGTTTTGCTGCAATCTTTATATTACAATTGGCTGGGTTAATGTTTCTGGGAGATTAAGTGGTAGTAAATAGGAACTGTGTTTAATATTGATATTTTAGATGAAATATTCCCCAGCCATTTGAGTGGACATATAGAGATATCCAAACAAAGAAACGCACAAACAATCAAGAAGGAAATTGATATTTTCAGGAAGGAATTTTGTAGAAATATAAAAGCAGTTGGTAAATGTATTCATAATGAAAAAAAAAATTGGAAACAAAAATAAAAAAATAGAAAATAATAAAAAATAGTGCTCAAATGGTATTCCTTTGAATGGAATTTATTCATTGGTTTATTCATTGCTTATTTTGTAGCAAAATATGCAACATAACTGATTTTTTCATCATTGGTAGCTCATATACCACAAACTTTTAATATTCAGGAGAGATTCAGGAAATATCAAGTTACTTTGCTGTTCTAGGTAAATTGATGGAAAGCTTTATTAAAGAGAAAATTATTAAATTTTATTTAATAAAACAAAATATAAATTTTATTTAATTATTCTGTAGATCACTAATAATGGAGTTGAACTAAAGCTTAACTTTAGTGTTTTATTTCCTTTCTACAAATATATACATACATACATATATACACATACATTCTAGCAATATTAAATAAAAAGAAAACATTTTCTTTGAATTACGTTTCATTCCAGGTGGCCTCTTGGACGCATTCCTGTACCACAAAATGGATATTGTAGATTTTTTTTCTGGACTTTTAATCATCTTGTCTGATTAAGAGTTTTTGGAATCTTGAATACTTTGCAACCAATTTGTAAACAGTTGCTTGCATTAAAAAAACACAATGTTTGAATGTGGATTTCACATTATTTTAATGTTCTCTGTTTCCATAGTGTTCATTTTTAACAATAAATGTTGCATGTTAATTTGCTGTGCTTTTACTTTTTTTATAGCTAACCTTTATGCTAAAATATGCAGTAGGGGAATGAAATTTTGTGAGTGTATACAGTTCCATGTTTGTTCTACTATAATAATGGTAGTAGTTTGAAATAATGATTTAGAATAAACAAAACATATTGCAACGAATGGAAAAAAGTTAAAGCTGATTAAAGTAAAACTAACTTTAATTACATTAAACCTTAATTTACATCTCATTTCCCAGACAGATTATTCACAAAGTATCCACTAATTAGAACTTCACCATGTAATCATACATGCAGATAATAAGGCCACAAATTAAGATACGAAATCACAAGCTGAAGAAAATGAGACCCTCAGCACAACAGCACCATGAAATCAACACAGAAGTCTGCTTAAAGGTAAGGTAATTAGAACCAGACTGGAAGCTTATTTACATCGCCAAAAAAGTTGAACGAAGAATGACTCTGAAATGTAAAAAGTACATGGCATCAGTAAAGTAATTCAAAAAATATGTCTGTCAGCCTCCACTTTTTGCTTGCTTCGGCTGTCATTTTGAAACGGGGAGGGAGGGGCTGCCTAAAAATTAAGTGAGCTGGAGAGAGATGGAGCCAGAGTCTGTTATCACCTAAGCTAACGGTGTTGCATTCCACTGTGATGATGCTCCTGGGCAGGAAGTGCACCTGATGTCGTGGACGACTCTGCATTGGCAATATACTGGGGTCAAGGGGCTAAGGGTTGGGTTATGCTTTGATACGTATGTTACGCGCCTAAATGTTTCATTCCTTGCTTGACTTTCGCTGCAGTCTTATCATATTCAGTAAAAGTAACCTTAAACTTTCCAAATGAGTTTAAGCGTGGTCTTTCCTGATTTATGGTGGAAGCAGGTCTGACAATGTCTTCTGTAATCTTCATAACCTCGTTGCAGTTGCCGTAATCCGGTTCTGTGTCTGTGCGATAATTTAGCTCCATAGCTTAAATTTGGATACGAGCTCTGTTTTTCTGTATTGCCACAAAGTACACGAAAAGCTGGGGACTTCAGAAGCACCTCTGACTACCATAGTAATGTTGATTCCCCCCCACTCTCATTGTTCTCCAAAATATTTTGCTTGATGTCTTCAGAGACTCCTTTTAGGAATTGTTGTAGTTGAGAAAACAACTTTTCTCCTCAGATGGCCAGTCTTTGTGTTGCCCCTATATAAATGAAAGTCACATGAGCAGAATCTGCTAAATAAGGGCTGTCAAACTCCCGGCCCACGGATCGGATGCGTCATGCCCTGACCACGCCCGGTTTAACAAATGGGAAAATAAGTCCCAATATGTCACGTGACACCACTGTGATGATGTGAGTTTGACACCCCTGTGCTAAACTGAGGGCCTTTCATGAACCAGGACTGTTGGAATTCATTATATACCTCTTGAAAGAGGCGGTAGTGTGGCCCCTCCTCAAGAAGCCGTCCCTGGACCCAGCATTATTAGAGAACTATCGTCCGGTCTCCAACCTTCACTTTTTGGTGAAGGTTGTTGAGAGTGTGGTAGCCCAACAGTTCCCGCGACACCTGGGGGAAGTTGATTATCTAGACCCACGCCAGTCCGGCTTCCGACCCGGCCACAGCACCGAGACAGCATTGGTCGCGTTGGTTGATGATCTCTGGAGGACGTGGGATAGAGGTTATTCCTCTATCCTAGTCCTATTAGACCTCTCGGCGGCTTTTGATACCATCGACCATGGTATCCTATTGCACCGACTGGGGGGGTTGGGGCTGGGAGGCATCGTTCTGCGGTGGTTCTCGTCCTACCTCTCTGGTCGGTCGCAATATGTGTTGACGGGAGGGCAGAGGTCGACCTTGAGGCCTCTCTTATGTGGGGTTCCTCAGGGGTCAGTCCTCTCGCCCCTCCTGTTTAACACATATATGAAGTCGCTGGGTGAGATCATCCGTGGTTTTGGGGTGGAGTACCATCTGTACGCTGATGACACTCAGCTGTACATATCCACCCCAAACCACTCCAACGATGCCGCCGAAGTGCTGTCCCGGTGTTTGGAAGCCGTACGGATCTGGATGGGTGGTAACAAACTCAAGCTCAACCCTGCCAAGACTGAGTGACTGTGGTTTCCGGCACCCCGGTTCAGCCAGATTACTCCAACTCTGGCCATTGGGGGTGAAACACTGGCCCCCGTGGAGAGGGCGCGCAATTTGGGTGTCCTCCTGGATTCCCGGCTGTCCATGGAGGACCATGTGGCGGCCGTGGCCAGTGGGGCGTTTCATCAGGTACGCCTGATGAGCCAATTGCGCCCCTTCCTGGACCGGGCTGCCCTTCGCACAGTCACTCAAGCTCTCGTGACGTCCCGACTCGACTACTGTAATGCTCTCTACATGGAGCTTCCCTTGAGGTGCACCCGAAAGCTACAGTTAGTCCAAAACGCAGCTGCGCGGGTGATTATGGGAGCCACTAGATGCTCCCACATAACACCGATCCTGCGCGAGCTGCATTGGCTTCCTGTGGCCTTTCGGGTGCGCTTCAAGGTTTTGACGACCATCTTTAAAGCGCTCCATGGCTCGGGGCCTAGTTATATGCGAGACCGCCTCCTGCCCCATACATCCCTTAGACCGATACGCTCCCACAGAGAGGGCCTTCTCAGGATGCCGTCGGCCGGACAATGCCGACTGGCGACACCCAGGGGAAGAACCTTCTCTGTGGCGGGCCCAGCCCTCTGGAATGACCTACCCCCTGAATTACACACCATCACCGACCTCCGCCTCTTCCGCCAATGTCTAAAGACTTACTTGTTCCAACAAGCCGGCCTAGCCTAACCTCCCATGGGGACTTTTTAGGAAGTTTTAAACTGGGTATTTTAAAATTTGGTTTTAGCATAGGATAGGATTGTTTGATAGTTATTTTAAATTATATATTTATCTTTTGTATTTTGTATGTTTTTAAATTTCCTGTGCGCCGCCCTGGGTCCTCTGTGGAGAAGGGCGGGATATAAATTTAAATTAAAAAAAAAACTTTGGGCATTCCTATAGGAAAGCTGCAGCTTTCTAGAGCAATGGTTGCCAATCTCACTGGCACTATGAGCTCAGTAAGATAGCTTCAATCTTCAAGGCCAAGTGGATTGTTAGATAGTGAGCCTACTCTACAGAGATAAGTGGTGGAACAAATGTTTTTATAAGTGGAAGTTGGAGGGCTACAGACCTAAGCAGTAGAAGGAATAATCAGGGAACACCCAAGTCTACCCTTTCAAAAAAGGCTAAGCAATTATCATTTTTGGTACTCATGCCATTACTAATATCAATATTGATGCCTTTTTGTTCTTCTTTCCTTTAAAAAGCTGCTCCAAAAACATATCTTCATCAGAATACAATGCAGTGAGTCATTCCAATAAGCTTTTTAAATAATATTTATCATAAAACTGTCAACTCTTCCTCAAAGCTTCTCTGGGAATGTCATGAACTATAGTCATAGCCATAGCCTTACACTTTCAAGGGTGCTGATTGCTTTTATTAGGCTTTACCAATGGAACTTTTTTTACATACTGTATGTATTGCAAAGAACCTCATATTTGCTTTGATTTCAAAAAGAACAACTGACTGGGGAATTCTGAAAGTTGAAATCTACAGATCTTAAAGTTGCCAAGTTTGGAAAAACACCCATCTACATTATATCAATTTTGAAACCTATTCGGTCCAGATGTGGCACTGGGAATTCTTAGATACATTTTTCATAATCTATGAAGTAACACAATCTTTATAGAACATAACAGCAATAATAAATGCTTAATATTTCAGATTTGTAATTATTCAAATTTAAAATATACTTTTTTGTGTAATAGCAAGAATCTTACATAGCCTGAAATAGAAGGGAAGGGAAAATGATGGTGAGGTGCTGACAGGATAATCCACTTGTTGTGCTTCATTTTATTCTATTTTATTTATTTCATTCCCATTTTATTTTACTGTCATAGCCTATTTCAACTATCATTACTGCCCTCTGAAGATAATTAAATTGTCATGACATCCTGAGCAGCTTGGAATTTAATGTAAATCTGTAAGAAAAGATGACAGAATTAAGAAAAAAAATCATAACAGAAGAACCCTACTTTTAGACTTTACCTAAACTAACAGAACAGTTTAGTTTAGTTTTATTTGATTTATATACCGCTCCTTCTCCAAAGATGGACTCAGGGCGGTGCACAGGGAATTAAAAAACAGCAATAAATAACAATAAATACAGTAGTAATAACTAAAATACAATTAAACTTAGAACCTGTGCTAAAATATTCCCATTAAAATTCTAAAATCCATTTACTTATAGGCTCAGATTGTGTCGCAGCTGGGCTCTAGCTCTAAGCACAGCCCATCATCAACCAGGCAAGAAATTCATGAGTATAACTAATGACAAAAGAAACCCTATTCCCTTTATTTACACCTTAAACAGATATGACATCCTAAATTGGGATTTGAAAATAGAACTAGAAAAATAACAATTTACAGCTCTCTTCAGGAGGAATTAAGCCATCAGAAGGAATCTCGCCCTTATTAGTTTCTCCCTCTGAAATAGCTGTTATTTCTCCAATAAATTTATCCCCAGTGCCAGATGAACAAGTTATACAAGGAAATAAAGTAAACCCCTTTAAAGCAATTTACAACAGACCTGATGGCCAGAGACTGTTTACTGACTGCACAAACAATATTTTCTATCTTTGAATATTCAACATTTATAAAGAGAAATGTGAAGGCTCTAAAAAAAGCTTTCGGACACTGTGCTAAATAATGCAGACAAATTAGCTCTGTCTTAAGCTCAATACACTGGAACTAGGAATGAACAGTTTATGGCTAGTTAGGAAAATGAACTAGTGGGTGAAACAAATTAAGATAAGTAAGGAGACATTTGGATAATGCATCTCATAAAAGTGACAAAGCTAAATAAGCATAATTGACTACTTCCAATGTTTTTTTAGAAGCCTTATGGATTGCACTGGATGGAATTAAGAGTGGCCTTTGGCTTACCAGATAAGTTATTAATCTTATCATTTAATTCTCTCTCTCCCCCCCCCCCCCCATGTCAGCACCATAACATTGACTTACCATAAATGCTATTAACGGGCTTCTCAATGTAGCAGAATACAAAAGGATTTGCCTTGACTATTCAACAATTCCCCAAGAGCTGCTTAAAATGGAAAGTTTTCAGAGATATCTTCTGTGTGTATTTCATAATGAGAAAAGGAGAGCTTGACTCAATACACTATTCTGAGCTGAGTTTGTCTTGCCTAATGTCAAGGACAGGGTGGCAAATGATTAAAAATGATGGCAGCCTAGAATTACCAGCATCCTTGACAAGGCACTTTGTCAGTAATGATCCTGAGATCACACAAGAAAAGACTGTCACAGATGAAGCACTAGAATTAATTATCTCTTTGAAGCCTTACCAATAGTGAATAAGAAGCAATACCAAAAAGATTCCATTAATGTACACTGCTGATGGGATAGCAGCGAAAACTAATAATTCAAATGCCCCACTAACAGCTGAAACTTTGGAGATTCTAGAAATCTGATATACTTCAGGTAAATCATCAGAAGAGTCAAGATTTTAGAAAGAAGATACAACACCTTAACGTACATCAGCCAAGGCCCACAGTCCTTGAATGTATCAAACAATACATCTTTGATTCCAGTTCGTTGCATAGGTTTTCATCCCTCATAGTTGCTATATCAGTCCCATAATAGGAAAAAGAAGGAATGGATAACATAATGTCATTAGTACTGAGCTATCAAATACTTTAGGAATAAGTTGAACATCTGAGTGAAAATGTTTTTCCATTAACCGCAGTAGAAGAGATGAGTGACAGTAAACCTAATTTTCTCTGTATAGTTGCAGATTTTCTGGTGTCTGCAATGAGTAAAGAAAATGTTGGAATTGCATGTGCAACTCCTATGGCCACAAGGAATGATTGTGCAGTTGGATATTGTTTTCTTAAAACTTTCAGTTAGAATTCCATCAGGTATAAATAATAGGGAAAATGGGATAATAAAAAGTAAAGCCACTTAAATTGAGCTTGACTCTTGGTTTGCAAATAGGTATGTCCAGTGACCACATCGACGTGTCCACCTAAACTTTTATCAATAATACCAGTAATGCTATTTCCTTGTAGATGTTAACAAACTTCCTAGTAAAACTGCAGCTCTGCAATTTACTGTGATTCTCCTGTTCAAATGCAATTAAATCCAATCTTGTGGGATCAGACAACTGGTGTTGTTACCCACTTTGGAGGTGAAGAAGGAAGAGAAGAATAGAGCTGCATCTGTGTGTATGAAGAAACAAAGCACATCTGGCTGCTTGCTTGAATGTTAATGATCCATCTTGATGGCCACTTAGTTTATCAGGCAATCAAATCTATGCAGATGTCCTTTTCCTAAATTCATTTTACAACCTGCAGGTGGCATTATTTCAATGTTTTAAGCTATATGTAACATTTTGATGATTTTCATATAAGTTTGATAATGGCATTTACTTTGCACTGAAGCCAAAGCAATCAGGAAGCAAAGAGATGGCATTTTCAAGCAAATTATATATCCACATAAGCAATCTAAACAGGCTGCAGTTAGAAGCAACTTAGAACTAAGGAGAAATTTCCTGACAGTTAAAACAATTGATCAGTGGAACAGCTTGCCTCCAGAAGTTGTAAATGCTCTAACACTGGAAGTTTTTAAGAAGAGATTGGATAACCATTTGTTTATTGGATAACCATTGGATAACCATTTGCCATAAACAGAAACTTAGGAGTTTTTTGGGGAGATTTTTGGGGAAAAAACTCGCCCTTTGCACAGTCACTTAAGCACTCGTGACATCCCGACTGGACTACTGCAATGCTCTCTACATGGGGCTCCCCTTGAGGTGCACCCGAAGACTGCAGCTTGTCCAGAATGCGGCTGCGCGGGCAGTTATGGGAACCTCTAGGTTTTCCCATGTAACACCGCTCCTGCGCGAGCTGCACTGGCTGCCTGTTGTCTTTCGTGTGCGCTTCAAGGTGTTGATTATCATCTTTAAAGCGCTCCATGGCTCGGGACCTAGCTATCTGCGGGATTGCATCCTGCCCCATACATCCCTTCGGCCGATTCGCTCCCACAGAGAGGGACTTCTCCGGGTGTCATCCACTAGGCTATGCCAGCGGGCGACGCCCAAAGGAAGGGCCTTCTCTGGGCCGGGCCCGACCCTCTGGAACGACCTTCCTCCTGAAATTAGAACAACTACGGACCTCCGCTCCTTCCGTCAAAAACTAAAAACTCACTTCTTCTGCCTGGCTGGCTTGGGTTAATTGACCCATCTACCTCAAGCTGAATATTCAAACTGTTTTGTTAGGGATTTTTAGGGGTATTAGTTTTAGACAGTCTGGGATTTTAGCGCAGGGTCTAGGTTTAATTCATTTTAAATTGTATTATAATGTCTGTTGATTTTATATATGCATTTTTAATTCCCTGTGCACCACCTCGAGTCCCTTCCGGGCGAGAGAGGGGTTTACAAATTAAATTATTATTATTATTATTGATAAAAGGGAGACCGCTGTGCCGCAGACAGCTGGCTGTGAGTCCCTGTGTGTGAAGTGGGGCCCTGGGAGGCAGCTGGCCTTGCTGATTCTGTACCTGGCTCCCCGCTATGTATCAGCAGCCTTGCCCAAGCTTCTCGATGTGATAGCTGAGGTGGCGGTTGATACCCCCAGGCTGTTAGTCATGGGGGATTTCAACCTGCCATCGATAGGCGAAACATCCAAGATGGCCCGGGAGTTCATGGCTTCCATGACAGCCATGGACCTGACCCAACTAATTCACGACCCTACTCACACCGGTGGACACACGCTGGACTTAGCTTTTGTCTCTGGCCAGTGGACGAATGATCTTGGATTAGGGGAATTAGTCATCACACCCGTGTCATGGACAGATCATTCTCTCCTCCGGCTTGACTTCCCAACCACTGCACCCCACCGTGGGGAGGCGGAACCAGAGATATCGAGATGGTTCCGCCCCAGGCGCCTGATGGACCCGGAGAGGTTCCAGACGGAGCTTGGCCCAATACCTGAGACCCTGACCCACGACTCAACTGAGGACCTAGTGGCCGCCTGGAATAATGCAGCCATGGGGGCCCACATCAGGTCGTGCCCTTGCAGCCTCTCACTCGGCGCCGATCCACCTTGGCTCCTTGGTTTTCTGAGGAGCTGAGGGTGATAAAGCGCCGAAAGAGATGCCTAGAGAGCATTTGGAGGTCCACTCGCTCCGAATCTGACCGAACACGTGTATGGTCGCATTTGCGGATCTACCTCGTGGCGATAAGAGCGGCCAAACATAACTTTCTCTCTGCTCTTATCGCATCTGCAGATAACCGCCCTGCCACCCTGTTTAGAGTGACCCGCTCCCTCCTTCAACAGAGGCTGTGGGAAGCTCCGTTGCAGGGTCATGCAGAGGAATTTGGTTGTTATTTGCAGGATAAAATCGCTCAGATCCGGGACGAACTGGCCTCCAATGAGGTTAGTCCGGTGGGCAGGCGGAGGCAGGTCTTGAGACCGTTTTTTGGGAAGAGTTCGACCTTGTGACACCTGATGACATGGACAGGACGCTGGGGCGGCTGAATGCTACCACATGTTTATTGGACCCGTGTCCCTCCTGGCTGGTACTGGCCTCCCGGGAGGTTACACGAGGCTGGCTCCAGGAAATAGTGAACACTTCCTTGAGTGAGGGGTTTCTACCGGCCGTCACATGGTCATCCAAGGACAGCCGAGAATCCAGGAGGACACCCAGGTTGTGGGCCCTTTCTACGGGGGCTAATGACTCGCCCCCGATAGCCAGAGATGGAACCAGCTGGCTATATCATGACGCCGGAAACCAGAGCCACTCGGTCTTGGATGGATTGAGTCGAAGCTTGTTCCTCCCCATCCAGACCCGCGGCAGGCCCCACCCTCTGGAACGACCTGCCCCCCGACCTCCGCACCATCACGGACCTGCGTCTCTTCCGCCGGGCACTAAAAACACACCTATTTTATGTGGCCGGCCTGGCATAGTTTTAATGGTATATTTTTAACGGTATATTTTTAACTTAGTGATTTTAAAAGTTTTTAACCATAATTTTAGCACAGACCCCTATATTTAATCCTCTTTCATATTGTTATTGTATGTATTGTCTTTTTATCCTTTCTGTGCACCGCCCTGAGTCTCATTGGGGAGATAGGGCGGTATACAAATACGATAAATAAATAAATAAATAAATAAACAAACAAACAAACAAACAAACAAACAAATAAATGTCTGAAGTGGTGTAAGAGTTTCCTGCCTAAGCAGGGGGTTGGACTAGAAGACCTTCCAACTATTCTATTCTATTCTATTCTATTCTATTCTATTCTATTCTATTCTATTCTATTCTATTCTATTCTATTCTATTCTATTCTATTCTACATAAAAGCCTTTTCTCCAGTTTTCTCCTATCCTAATTTCTCTACTTGCACAATTCTATTTTGGAACCATTGCATTAAATGTCAAAACTGCAAGAAAATAACAAACTGTAGAGATCTATGGAGATGACCTTGGAGAACCTATCCAGAAGCCATTAAGATAACAGGAGCAGAAGAAATATGTGTTAAGCTAAGGGTGGAAGGCAGGAAGACTTATTACAAGTATCAGAGACTTATATTGGCTGCTGCCGGACTCCCTGGAGTGTAAGAGGAAGGAAGGGAAAACACAGAGAGACTTGCAAGATTCTGTTTCTATAGCGTCTCTCAATAACTATGGTTCTAATATATCCACGGAGTCTGACATTGCTACAAATGACATTGCTTTATTCCGCTTCACTCATTCTGAATGGGATCGGCATGTGAGTCAGGCAATAGATTTTTGAGCTGAGAAAATGTAACTGTTTAAGTTCTCTTTTTTCAGCTTAAAATATTGCTTCCCAGCACTGTCATATTACTTCAATAATCCCACTTCAATTTATATATACAGCTGTACATTTATTCCATTTCCCATTACTCAGGGGTGTGTGTGTGTGTGTGTGTGTTCATTCCAGATTTTCCCCATGCCTGTGATGATTAGATATGCTTCTTTGGAAACATGAACATTGAGAGCGCACTCAGCCATTTTGACAGACTTTCTCACTTTGCAGGGGGATTGTTGAATACAAAATACTGTTTAAAACACTTGCACTTATTGATGCAATTCTTTCTCCATTATAAAAGGTGGATTAGTCACAAGTAAAAGCTATAATGTTTTTTTCCCACCCTAGGACATTTTTAATGCTTAAATATTTTCGAATATGACAAGAAAACAAAAGAAAAATACTTCTTGTTGGATTATAGCAAAGTGCTATATTTTACATCCTTTCTTCCCTGACTGCATTACTTATCCTGCTTTGGTCATAAGCTACTGTATATTTACAAAAGGCCTCCAATTTCCTGAGCGATGAATAAAATACTCCGTAATTTATTTTCACTCAAATATCAAATTGAACTGTGGACTAATCTATGAGGTTGAAACGACCTGCTTTTATATCATCTTATCGATGTCAGACAGCTTTCTAAACACAAATCTGCTTGTTGACCCATTAGAGGAAATGGCTAACCAACATCTGTTGGCTTTTATTTTCTGACTAATTAATAAATAAATAGCTGCTTTTTTTGCTGTATCAAAAAGGTGGCCTATCTTAGCTATGATAACCTATTTCTAATGCCATTTCTCTCAGTTCATGCTGTGATAAAAAGAGCTATTAATAACAGAATGTCCACGGTTGTGGTATGAGTACTGTGTAGATGTGCTGTGCTGTGATTTGGGGTCTCGGATACGTTTTCTTTCTTTCTTTCTTTCTTTCTTTCTTTCTTTCTTTCTTTCTTTCTTTCTTTCTTTCTTTCTTTCTTTCTTTCTTTCTTTCTTTCTTTCTTTCTTTCTTTCTTTCTTTCTTTCTTTCTTTCTTTTTGCTTTTGATGCAGGACATTATCCTGAAATGGCAAATACAAAAAAAAAAAAAAAGGGAAAGGAAATTGTCAATATATACAGTAGGATGCTAGGCATATTCCAATATAAAATCCTCTGCACTGGGCAGCAGCAGCACAAAGTTGTGAGTGCATCACAATAAGAGGATCATAGCACATTAGTACATATTGGGATTGTCACTTTCCTAGAGGAACAAAGCACACAATAAACTATAGAGGGTCTACTTGTTCAATAATAAAGTTTCAGTGTTTGCCGATTATTTCTTTTATTAAATAATAATTCTCATTAAAATTTACAGACACAAAGGTAAAAACTAACACAAAGAATATGAAAAAGAAAAAAGATAATACAGAAAAAACACATAAAGAAATGACTGCATCCTCCCTCTAAACAAGTACAAACCATTTGAGTAAGTCATCATCTTCTGTGATATTTGAATAAAAGATCTCTTCAAATATTTTTGAAGAGATCTCTCGGCCTCTCTTGCGGCGACGAACCACCCTGGCTCCTTGGTTTACCGAGGAGCTAAGGGTGATGAAGCGCCACAAGAGATGCCTAGAGATGAGATGGAGATCCACTCGGTCTGAATCTGACCGAACACAGGTGAGAGCCCATTTACGGACTTACCTTGTGGCACTGAGAGTGGCCAAACGTCATCATTGTGCCACTCTCATCGCATCCGCAGATAACCGCCCTGCCGCCCTGTTTAGGATGACCCACTCCCTCCTTCAACAGAGGGTGCGGGAAACCCCATTACAGGGTAGAGCAGAGGAATTTGGGATTTATCTGCAGGATAAAATCGCTCAGATTCAGAGCGAGTTAGTCCCCATCGATAGTGGCCCAGTGGGATGTCCCGAGGCAGATCTTGAGACAGTTTTGTGGGAAGAGTTTGACTCTGTTACTTCCGAAGATATGGACAGGTTGCGTGGGCGACTGCGAGCCACCACATGTTTATTGGACCCGTGTCCCTCCTGGCTTGTACTGGCATCCTGGGAGGTTACACGAGGCTGGCTCCAGGAGGTTGTCAACGCTTCTCTTAGTGAGGGTTTCTTGCCTGCCTCCCTTAAAGAGGCGATGGTGAGACCCTTCCTGAAGAAGCCCTCTCTGGACCCAGCATTGTTGGTTAATTACCGTCCGGTCTCCAACCTTCACTTTTTGGCGAAGGTTGTAGAGAGTGTGGTGGCACAACAGTTTCCCCGTCATCTGGAGGAAGTTATCTGGACCCGCGCCAGTCCGGCTTCTGTCCCGGGCACAGCACCGAGACGGCATTGGTCGCGTTGGTGGATGATCTCTGGAGAGCCAGAGATGGGGGTTGTTCCACCATCTTGGTCCTATTAGACCTCTCAGCGGCTTTTGATACCATCGACCATGGTATCCTATTGCATCGGCTGGAGGGGTTGGGGTGTGAGGGGCACCGTATTGTGGTGGTTCTCCTCCTATCTCTCCGGTCGATCGCAATTTGTGTTGGCAGGAGAGCAGAAGTCGACCTCGAGACCCCTAACTTGTGGGGTGTCTCAGGGGTCGGTCCTCTCGCCTCTCCTGTTCAACACATATATGAAGCCGCTGGGCGAGATCATCCGTGGTTTTGGGGTAGAATACCACCTCTACGCTGATGATACGCAGCTGTATATATCTACCCCAAACCACCCCAACGATGCCGTAGCGGTGATGTGCCAGTGCCTGGAAGCCATGCGGGCCTGGATGGGAAGTAACAGACTCAGACTCAACCCATCCAAGACCGAGTGGCTGTGGTTTCCGGCATCCCGGTACAACCAGTTGACTCCATCACTGGCCATAGGGGACGAACACCTTACCCCTGTGGATGGGGCACGCAACTTGGGCGTCCTCCTGGATACCCGGCTGTCTATGGAAGATCAAGTGGCAGCCGTGGCCAGGAGGGCATTCTACCAGGTTCGCTTGGTACGCCAGTTGCGTCCCCTATTGGACAGGGATGCCCTTTGCACAGTCACTCATGCCCTCGTGACATCCTGACTGGACTACTGCAATTCTCTCTACATGGGGCTCCCCTTGAGGTGCACCCGAAGACTTCAGCTTGTCCAGAATGCAGCCGCGCGAGCAATTCTGGGAACCTCTAGGTTTGCCCACGTAACACTGCTCTTGCGCGAGCTGCATTGGCTGCCTGTCGTCTATCGGGTGCGCTTCAAGGCGTTAGTTATCATCTTTAAAGCGCTCCATGGCACGGAACCTAGCTATCTGCGGGATTGGATTCTGCCCCATACATCCCTGCGGCCGATTCACTCCCACAGAGAGGGACTTCTCCGAGTGCCGTCCACTAGGCTATGCCAGCGGGCGACGCCCAGGGGAAGGGCCTTCTCTGTGGTGGGCCCAGCCCTCTGGAACGACCTTCCCCCCGAAATTAGAACAACTACGGACCTCCGCTCCTTCCGTCAAAAATTGAAAACACACTTTTTCTGCTTGGCCGGCCTAGGTTAGTCTTCCGTTTTTTAACTGGGTTTTTAGGGGATTGTAGTTTAATTTTAGTATAGTGGGTTTTAGCGCAGGGATAATTTTGTTTAATTCTTATTTTACCTATTTATGTATTTTATATTTGCATTTTTAATTTCCCTATGCACCGCTCTGAGTCCCTTTGGGGAGAGGAGGCGGTCTATAAATAAAATTATTATTATTATTATTATTATTTTATCTCTTATTGATAGACAAATGATAAAATCTCATCATTCAGCTCTAATCAGCATGTCTATTAAGAGTCACCAGGAATAATAACATTTTCATTTTTTTGTTATCTGCAGAGATGAATCTGCTAATGAAGGTTTACAGCTGCACTTTTATTAAAGCCCATAAACAAAACTAAACTCATAAATTACAATTCCTTTGTGGTTCAGGGTATTTGTGCTCTGAATCTTACAGTTGTTGCATGCTGTATTCACTCACAGGACCCAACATGTAGACATTCCTATAATAAATGGCAGCTGACACTCAACTTTTGAGGATAATACAGAATATAGAATAATAGAGTCACAGGGATTTTGTTTCCAAAAAGTTTTATTGGTTTTCAAAATATACATAGGAAAAAGGAATAACGGGTAAGCATATACAGAGTTTACATTGTGTCAACCATATGTTCAATTATCTCTTCCTTTGCCATTTTCTATTGTATCGACAGTTACAATAAAATTTCAGATAATATCATTTTTGTGATCTGAGCCTTTTCGCTATTGCTTCTTCTTCCTTGTCACCAGGTTGGGCCATCGCCCCCTTCATTCCCCCATCTCCATCCTCTTGGAGAGAGGAATGCTTTTGAAAAAAGGCATCCGCCTCATTTAATGTTTTAATTCTTGTCCTACCCCCCTCCCAAAAAATCAGCATTCCCTCTGGCAATAACTATTTGAACCAAATTCCTTTATTATATAATTTCTTAGACAAGAAGGAATATTTCCTTCTTGTTTCCTTAATTTTTTTCGGAATTTGTTTCAAGATGGTTATTTCTTTGTCTTGATATCTTAAGGGTCCCCCCCCCTTTGGGCCCCCAATATCTCATCCCTCATGGACCTCCTAAGAAATTTAACATGAACCTCTCTTGGGACATTGTGAGTTCTAGCATATGCTGAATTAATTCTATAGACCAGGTCCATATCCCACCAGAGTTGTTCTTTATCTTTTTAATGTATTCTGCTAATATTGTACTCATAACATCTTTAAGATCTTCATTTTCTGTCTCTGGTATGTTCTGGAACCTGAGAAAAAAAGACATTCTTTCAAATTCTATTTTAGACATATAACTTCCTAATTCTAGATTTTCTTTTCAAATTTCCTTAATCTCTTTCCCCATCTCAGCTGCTCCCCCCTCCAATGTCATAATTCTTTGTTTGTTGTCCGTTGTAGTTTGTTGTGTTTCTGTGAGTCCTATTTTAAAGTCTGCCATCTCTTTCCACAATTCATTCATGTTGCTCATAAGCTCCTGAAACATTTGGGTAACCGACAGTTCCTGGGAACTCTGTCCAGCAGCTTCTTTCTGTAATAATGAAGTAATATTCGACTGTTACATGCTCGGGCTGGAGACTGCTGAGGAAGGGGCAGATGTTGATTTTCCGGTGGGCGGTTTTTTAGGACCCATTGTCTCAGTTCAGAATTGTTAGAAAAAATGGCATCAAAGGAGCAGACCGCCAGGACAGGTCGAGATATCGGAGCAATCCAAAGAATAATAATTTTTAAAAAAATCCAATTCTCCTTCACTGTCTCAAGTCTTAGAGGTGCATTGAAAAAAAAAGAAAAAACTGTATAATCCACATCTAGGAGTCCACGCAGTAGAAGAGACAAAGAGAGCTTTTGGGGGAGATGTTAAAAAGAAAAAAAATTGAAGTTACGGAAGAAAAAACTTCATGGGTGTAGAGAAGTTATAAACGGAGAACAAAGAGGAGCCATCTTGCCTCATCCTTTCACAGGAAGAAAAGTGAAAGTTGCATTTTGCTTTTTAGAAAAGGCTCCGCGATAAATTGTTGCAACTGTGATACGATACAATTCTTTCCCATAGTTAGTTCAAATAGCAAGTTAGTCCCTTTTCTCTCTCCATTCCAGCATGGAGAGAGATCGTTTGAATTCTGCTTCGTCTGAGGGGGGGTTAAAAAGAAAAACTCCCCCCTCTAATCTCCATTTAAAATTAATTGAACTGGAACTCACAGTATCCTGTCACTTATCCTCCATCAGCAGTTCAAGAGATTAGGGAGAGCCCTCCATCTCTGCCATTTCAGCTACTCTTTTCATTCGATTTGTTGTTCCTGGGATCCATCTGGCGAAGAGGCAAGATTTGCCTCCCCCCTCTGCTCACCGGCTCCTGGGGTGAGGCTGGGAGCACCCCACCGGCCGCCGCCAAATTGGGGGCTCCCAGCAAGCCGCCCCGAGGGAGCCCATCGGTACAGCAAGCGGCGGGCGAAACACAAAGCATGTCTGCCGCCTTCGGAAACCAGAAGTGAACGAGTCACAGGGACTTTGAAGGTCTTCTAATACAGCCACCTGCTCAGCAGGAGATCCTATACTATTTCAGACAAATGGCTGTCCAGTTGCTTCTTAAAAGTCTGTAGTGATGAAGCACCTGCAACTTCTGAAGGCACGCTGTTCCACTGGTTAATTGTTCTCACTATTAGGAAATGTTTCCTTAGTTCTAGGTTGTTTCTCTCCTTGATTTGTTTCTAGCCATTGTTTCTTGCTTGCCTTCTGGTGCTTTGGAAATTAGGTTGACCCCCTCTTCTTTGTGGCAACCCCTGAGATATTGGAACATTGCTATCATGTCACCCTAGACCTTCTTGAAACAAAGTTTCATTTTTTCTTCATAGTATATAGGACCTAATTACACTACCTTTGATCTCCACTTCTTAATCAGCTAATAGAATATTAAGATAGTCAACTTCAGTTCTCTCTAAAATTGTCCTCTAATTGGAAATATCTATCTATCTATCTTTCTATCATATCTTGAAAATCTCTATTAAAAAGAGGCAGCACAGTTTCATCCTCACTATATAGTACAAAACCGGCCCTTCAAAAGACCAGACCGATGTATTACAACACTCTAATTTAAATGGTCTTTTGGTATTTTTCCAATTTGATATTAAATATGTAATGGCAAGTACAACATATTTTGTTGCCTCACTAGGATAAATAAGATGGAACCTGACATTATTTTGGAGGTCAGTATCTTTGGCGTGTTGCTTAAGTATGGTTTAGCCTCCTCTTCCAAAACCCACTTAGATAAGTGCATTAATTAAGTCTATAATACCTTAGGCATCAACTAATTTCCAGAAAAAAGCTACCTAGAAGTATCAGAATAGCTAAACTGCTTGGGTTAAAAATTAATTTATGACAATAACTAACACATGTCATGGATAAAGGTACTGTATGTGCCGATCCCAGCAGATTGGATTGTGTGGGCAGAGTCTAAGCCCTTTAAATGTGATCTGTCAGGACCTAGAAGATGGGCCTTCTCCATAGTGGAACCTATCATATAGAACAGCTTTCATTGGAGATCTGGAGGTTTCCTACTCTGTTCGTCTTCTGGAAGGCCATCAAGGACCTAGTTCTTCCCCCTCCTTTGGGTTAGTTTGGGAATTGAGTCCTTGTTTAGCACCATTTTAACTTTGAATAGTTACTAAAAGAGTGGTTGCTGAATGAAGACTACTTTTGCAACCCTGTCTTTATCCTGATCACTGTTTGTGTAAAGAATATAAGAAAAAAAAACCTTGCTTTCCTGGCTATTTTTCTATTTATTTTTATTGAGCTTTCTAGTCACATATCTCTAAAGGAATTTTGCAGACTACATTGGGTATTGATTTTCATATAATAATAAAATATAATCTATTTCTGTTTTTCAAAAAAATATATAGAACAGTCCATTTCAGAAAGACATTAATACTGAAAATGATTGGTACATTTCTGCTGTAATGTTTAAGAAGTGCTTGTTGGAGAACGTTTCTGGTTCCCGAAGGCGACAGACGTGCCCTGTGGGCTCTCTGCCGCTTGCTGTACCGGTGGGCTCCTTCGTGAGCACAAAAGACCTCGGGGGGGTCTTTTGCTGTAGGGGCGGCTTGCTGGGCACCCCCAGCCTGGCAGCGGCCGGCTGGAATGCCCCCAGCCTCGACCTAGGAGCTGGCGAGCAAAAAGGGGGGGGGGGCGATTCTGCCTCTTCGCCGGATGGAGCTCGGAAACAGAAAACAGAATGAGAAGTGCATCTGAAAGGCCGGAGGTGAAGGACGCTCCCAAATCTCTTGGGCTAATGATGAAGGATAGCGATAAGACATTGTAAGTTCCAGTTCAATCTACTTTAAATGAAGATTGGAGGGGGGAATTCTAAACCCCCCTCGGACTAAGCGGCAAGCAGACAAGCCCTCCTCATTTGAATGGAGAGAGGAAAGGACTAATTTGCTATTTGAACTAGCTATGGAAAAGAATTGTATTGTATCACATTTGCAACAATTGTTGCAGTTGGGAGGTGAAGACGGGGGAACAGAGGGAGCGATGGCCCCGCCTGGAGACAGGAGGAAAGAGTCAATTGCGAAAAGACTCAGGTCTCAAAAATGATTTTATTTGAAAGCTTATTGTAACTGTTGATACACGAGAAAATGGCAAAGGAGAAAATGATTGATTATATGGATTATAAGGTGTAATTTTTCTATGTGCTTATCCTTTATTTTTGAAAATTGTATATTCATGAAGTTTTTTGGGAGGGACATCACCAATGGCAGGGAAGATGCCAAAATATTATCTATCTATCTATCTATCTATCTATCTATCTATCTATCTATCTATCTATCTATCTATCTATCTATCTATCTATCTATCTATCTATCTATCTATCTATTTATTTAATTTCTTGGATTTATATAACCGCACCCTCTCACCAAAGGGACCCGGGGCGGTGCACAGGAAATTATAAACCACATAGTATCACAAATATAAATAATTAAAACCGAATTAAATAAATTATCCCTGTGCTAAAATTTAAAAGTATTAAAACATTAACCCCATCTAAAACCCAATTAAAACAATTTAAGGTACAGACTGTAGGCTAGGTAAATAGCTTAGGTCAAACTGGCCTGATGAAACAAGATAGTCTTTAATTTCTGGCGGAAGGAGTGGAGGTCCGTAGTTGTTCTAAGGTCGGGGGGTAGGTCGTTCCAGAGGGTTGGGCCCACCACAGAGAAGGCCCTTCCCCTGGGTGTCGCCCGCTGGCATTGCCTGGTGGACGGCACCCGGAGAAGTCCCTCTCTGTGGGAGTGAATTGGCCAAAGGGATGTATGGGGTAGGATGCGGTCTCGCAGATAACTAGGTCCCGTGCCACGGAGCGCTTTAAAGATGGTAATCAACACCTTGCACTTTTTTCCCTGCAAAAACTTTAAAAACCAATAAAAAAAGAAGAAGTGCTTGTTCGCATAAATACATGAATTAACTGCTGGACCATAACTATGGATTTCAACTTAATTCACTGTCAAGATTAACACTGGTTCTGGTGAACTAATATTTCATAAAGTAAGGGTCATCTTCAGACATTTAAATATATAATAATAGATATAGGATGTCTGGAGGGGTTGGCAAAAAGGTGAAGATGAAGACCAGAGCAAAGGTTGAAGAAGATCTGTATTTTGGAAAATGTTTCTCTTATGCAGAACTCAAAACTGTGCCACAGGTGTAGCCTTACTATGGCATAAAATGAAGCAGACAGTTTCAGATTGTGGAATATTATAGAAAAACAAAAGCCAAAAATGGAGCTAATGCCTGCCTGCTTTAATGAGACTTGAAAAGTACTTTCCTTAGACTGTAATAATACAGGATTTGGTGCTTCACACAGTTCATATCTTTTGGGCTGTCATTGCTGTAGCAACATGGTAGTGTATTAGAGAACCCAGCTGTGAGCTGCATTTGTTTTTCTATTTATACAGAGAGCTGGTTGATGTGACTAGAAAGGATTTTTATCTCCTCTCCCCTCTCTGGCTTTTGTACATGGTGAACTAGTTGCATGAATCATCCAAGAGTGCTTCGCCCTATGGCAAACCACATGATCAATGTGCTTTGTGAGAACCAGCAAAAAATCTGGAGTTTTATCTCCTTTAAACAGAAATGACCTTTCCTTCTCAGGCCTGGCTGATAAGATTTTTGTGAGCATTTCGAAATACGTTGGCAATCTATTAGCTAGGTAGAGAAAGGGTTGTGTATGAGGAGTGGTGGGTCTGACTCAGAACAAACTGATCCTTTTCACCAACTTCTGAATAAGTATAATTAGACCAGTTGATGGTTGTGCCATTTGATGTCTGCTTGCAGAGGTCTGGTGAACACACAAACGATTTCTGTTGGGAAATAATATTTGAACAGACAAACTTTTTAGTATGGGGTTGGGCAAACCTTTAGGCCCCGAGAAACACACTCGCTCCTAGGCCAGAGGCTCTGTTTACACAAAATGCATATAACCAATTTGTCACAAATTTCCTGAGAGAGAGGGAGAAGACTCACTGATCACAATCCCAGCAAGTCCTGTCAAAATTGATTTATTCCCTGCTGCTGATTTGTAATCTAAGCAGCTAGAGTACAAGAAAGGTTGGAGGTATGGGATTCAGAGCAATGCAGAGTAAAAACACATGGCCCAGCCAGATCAGAAAAAAAAGAGACAAAGACAGCTTTGGACTATTTCCTCTGGGGTTGTGGGGCAGGCAGTTCCTCATTGGTAGAATTCTTGTTTCATACCCCCATTTGTGTAAGATTATCTCCTGCTTACAAGCAGTTGCACGCTCCGGTCCCCATGGCTCTTCTCGCAACCCAGGAGGTCCGGGTTCACAGGGCTTGGGCCCTAGGCTGATGTTGTGTAACGCCAGGTCCGTAATCAACAAGGCCCCCCTCATCCATGATTTGGTACTAGACGGGGAGCCAGACCTGGTGGGTATTACGGAGACCTGGCTGGGGTCCCCCCTCGTTGAAATGTGCCCGCCACATTACCGGGCATTCCATCAGCCACGGGCCCGGGGTCGGGGTGGGGGGGTGGCGGTTATTGTAAAGGAGGGCCTAGATCCGAGGGAGACCGCTGTGCTTGATGGACCCGGAGAGGTTCCAGATGGAGCTTGGGCCAATACCTGTGACCCTGACCCGTGACTTGACTGAGGACCTAGTGGCCACCTGGAATAATGTGGCTGCTGAGGCCCTGGACCGGGTCGTGCCCTTGCGGCCTCTCACTCGGCACCGATCCACCTTGGCCCCTTGGTTTTCCGAGGAGCTGAGGGTGATGCCTAGAGAGCATTTGGAGATCCACTCGCTCCGAATCTGACCGAACACATGTAAGGTCCCATTTGAGGACCTACCTCGTGGCGATAAGAGCAGCGAAACGCAATTATCTCGCCGCTCTTATCACATCCGCAGATAACCGCCCTGCCACCCTGTTTAGAGTGACCCGCTCCCTCCTTCAATAGAGGCCGCGAGAAGCTCTTTTACAGGGTCGTGCAGAGGAATTTGGACATTATCTGCAGGATAAAATTGCTCAGATCAGGGACAAACTGGCCTCCAATGAGGTTAGCCCGGGCGGGCAGACGGAGGAAGGACTTGAGACCGTTTTGTGGGAAGAGTTCGACATTGTGACTCCAGATGACATGGACAGGCTGCTGGGGCGACTGAATGGTACCACATGTTTATTGGACCCGTGTCCCTCCTGGCTTGTACTGGCCTCCCGGGAGGTTACACGAGGCTGGCTCCAGGAAATAGTGAATGCTTCTTTGAGTGAGGGGTTTCTGCCGGCCATCTTGAAAGAGGCGGTGGTGAGACCCCTCCTCAAGAAGTCTTCCCTGGACCCAGCGGTGTTGGCTAATTATCGTCTGGCCTCCAACCTTCGCTTTCTTGCGAAGGTTGTTGAGAATGTGGTGGCACAACAGTTCCTCCGGCACCTGGAGGAAACTGTCCATCTAGACCCGCGCCAGTCCGGCTTCCGACCTGGATACAGCACAGAGACGGCATTGGTTGCGTTGGTAGATGATCTCTGGAGGGCTTGGGATAGAGGTTGCTCCTCTATCCTGGTCCTATTAGACCTCTCAGCAGCTTTTGATACCATCGACCATGGTATCTTATTGCACTGGCTGGAGGGGCTGGGGTTGGGAGGCACCGTACTGCGGTGGTTCTCTTCCTACCTCTCCGGCCGGTCGCAATTTGTGTTGGCAGGAGGGCAGAGATCGAAGTCAAGGCCCCTCACATGTGGGGTGTTCGGGGGTCGGTCCTCTCGCCTCCCCTGTTCAACACCTATATGAAGCCGCTGGGTGTGATCATCCGTGGTTTTGGGGTAGAGTGCCATCAATCAATCAATCAATCAATCAATCAATCAATCAATCAATCAATCAATCAATCAGTTTAATTTGTAAACCGCTCCCTCTCCCCAAGGGGACTCGGGGCGGTGCACAGGAAATTAAAAAGCATATAAATATAAACACATTATAAATATTTAAAATCCAATTAAACAAACTATAACCCTGTGCTAAAATCTTAAAATCCTTAAAACTATACCCCTTAAAAACCCAATTAAAACAATTTAATCATTCAGACTGAAGGCTGGCAAGGTAGATTAGGCCAAGCCGGCCTGATGGAAGAAGTGGGTCTTTAACTTTTGGTGGAAGGAGCGGAGGTCCGTAGTTGTTCTGAGTTTGGGGGGGTAGGTCGTTCCAGAGAGTTGGGCTCGCCACAGAGAAGGCTCTTCCCCTGGGCGTCGCTCGCTGGCATTGCCTAGTGGACGGCACCCAGAGAAGTCCCTCTCTGTGGGAGCGAATCGGCCGAAGGGATATATGGGGTAGGATACGATCCCGCAGATAACTAGGTCCCGTGCCATGGAGTGCTTTAAAGATGGTAATCAACACCTTGAAGCACACCCGAAGTATCATCAGTACGCTGATGATATTCAGCTGTACTTTTCTACCCCTAACCACCCCAACGATGCCGTTGAAGTGATGTCCCAGTGTCTGGAGGCTGTGCAGGTCTGGATGGGGAGGAACAAGCTTCGACTCAACCTGTCCAAGACCGAGTAGCTGTGGTTTCCGGCGTCTCGATATAGCCAGCTGGTGCCATCTCTGGCTATCGAGGGAGAGTTATTAGCCCCCATGGAAAGGGCCCGCAACTTGGGCAACCTCCTGAATTCTCGGCTGTCCTTGGATGACGATGTGACGGCCGTGGCCAGGGGGGCTTTTTATCAGGTTTACCTGATACGCCAGCTGCGCCCCTTTCTAGATCGGGATGCCCTACGCACGGTCACTCAAGCCCTCGTCACTTCCCGCCTGGACTACTGCAATGTTCTCTACATGGGGCTCCCCTTGAGGTGCACCCGGAGACTCCAGCTAGTACAGAATGCAGCCGCGTGGGGTATTCTGGGAGTTTCACGGTACTCTCATGTAACACCTCTCCTGCGTGAGCTGCACTGGCTGCCTGTGGCCTTCCGGGTGCGCTTCAAGGTGTTAGTAACCATCTTCAAAGCGCTCCATGGCACGGGACCTGGCTACCTGCGAGACCGCCTCCTACCGCATACCTCCCTTTGACCTGTCCACTCTCCCAGAGAGGGTCTCCTCAGGGTGCCATCTACCGGTCAATGCCGGCTGGTGAACCCCAGGGGGAGGGCCTTCTCTGTGGCGAGTCCGACCCTCTGGAATGACCTGCCCCCTGACCTCCGCACCATCCCAGAGCTATGCCTCTTCCGCCGGGCGCTCAAAACACACCTTTTCCATCTGGCTGGCCTGGCATAGATTTAATGATTTAATTTTAATATCACGTTTTTAATACTTTTTAATTATATTTTAGCACAGATTTATTAAATTTAATTCTATTTTATATTGTGATTGTATGTTATTGATGTTTTTATCCCACCAGGGAGATAGGGCGGTATAGAAATTTGATTAAATAAATAAATAAATAAATAAAGATTGGCTTTGTGTTTTCTTTCCTCCTTTTTCTAGCCAGGGCTGCCCTTTGCTACTATCCCCACTTCTCCCTCCTATCCTTGAAGAGGCGGCTCCTATCCTATGAGCCTGATTGCTGCCTTGCCCTAAAATGTCAAGAGCAGAAGCCAGACAATAGCTAACTGCCATTTTTTTTTTTTTTTGCACTGATGGCTGGAAGGAGCATGGAGGAGCAGTAATGGTGGCATACACAGATGCCCAATCTGCAGGCTGTGGGTAGCACAACAATCAAGTCTCACATGACTACCATTTTGGGTCAGCATTGCATCCACCTGCTATCAATGTTCAGATGCATAGTCCATAGATTATATTTTTATTCATTTGATTTTGATGCTGACAGAGTCTGACTCCAACAAACGTTGTGGAGCTTAAAGAAAAACAAACAACTCCCCCAAACAACTTAATAGGAACATAGTAAATATTACTCCAACAAAAATGCCAAGATAATTGCAAGATTGCCTGCTTCTACGATAAACTTAAAACCAGTTTTTTTTTAAAGTAACAGTAATTCACATGGACAAACCGAACAGGCTACTAAAACTTTTTTTTTAAGCCAAATGTCAGCTCAAAGTGTAAGAAGAGGGCAAAAATGTTGTAGTGTCCAAGCCAAGGTATGTCACGGGTGAAGGGTGGCAAGAAACAGAGTTTGCCCTATATCAGGGGTCTGCAAAGTTGGCTCTTTTAAGACTGGTGGACTTCAACTCCCAGAGTTCCCCAGCCAGCTATGCTGGCTGGGGAACTCTGGGAGTTGAAGTCCACCAGTCTTAAAAGAGCCAACTTTGTAGACCCCTGCCCTATATCAAAACCAAATATATGCACCTCAATATATCATAACCTGATATTATTAGGTAGTAGGGATAATTGAAAGAGTAGGTAATTGGGGAAAAATTGGGGGGGAAAGCAAGAAAACTCTCATCGTTAAAATTTTTATTTGTTCCTACAAGAGCTTTGCTTTTCAGTCATAGTAATAAAGATGAAAAAGTTAATTCATATTAACTTCGCATTTTATTTGCAAGCAAATGTAGAATGATTTATAAAGATTAAATCTCTGAGAAAATGATGACTGTAAGCCCCCAAATAACTGTGAATTCTAAATTTAGCTTGATTAAGTTGTTAGTGACTCACCAGTCATTCATTTATGTACCCAGGGTTATTTAAAAAAATAAAAAAATAAGGCTTTTAATTGAGCCATCAGATCATAATACTCGCTCTGGGTTTGTTTGACTAAGATGTTTGATAATAATGAACCTTTTAATTTATTAATCACATTTTTGAATTAGACCGTGGTAATTGTCCCAACCTTTCTTTTTAACTTTATGTAATAACTTTCTCAGTCCTAGATGAATTTTTAACTTCCTGTTTAACTTCCTATGAGTCACTGGGTATCTCTATTTAGAGTCCTGTCTCATTGTTTCTTCTTCCATCTAATGCAAGAGTACAGGAGTGTTCAACCTTGGTAACTTTAAGACTTATGGACTTCAACTCCCAGAATTCCTCAGCCAAACACGGGGAAGTTGGGAGTTGGAAAATTGAAGTCCACAAACCATAAAGTTGTCAAGATTGGACATTCCTATCTAATGGGTTACTCTGAAGCCTTAGTCCTTCTGTTGATCTCTGCTGTTTTACTGTATCACCCCATCCCCCATCCTGAGCTTCCTACGTCCACTTCAGCTCTTGTGTAGCAAAAAGCACCATTCTGGCTCTCCCTCAGACCTGCCCAACCTCATCTGAATCATGTTCTTCCTGAATCAATGGGTTTGGTATTTCCCTACCCCAAATCCCATTGTTACTCCAACTTCTCCTTGCGGGGCAGCAGCAGTAGGATCAATCTACACTTTCCTTTTTTAAACTTAAGGTGATGTCAAGAAATTCCAGAATTGCATGACTCTGGAGCTACCTGCCATGCTCTGGTTCTAGGCTGCAAGGAGTCCTTAAGTCACAGTGCAGCATGAAGCAGCTTGGAAGCAGCTTGTCCTTGGAAGCCTCAGATGCTCATGCCCACTTCAGCATGCCCCAGAAAGCTGAAGTGCTCAGGAAGTCCCAGTAAGCCCCAGCAAAGATTTGTTTATCTGTCTTCTTTTCCATTTCTCCACATCAACTCTTTGCCCTTAGTGTCCAGTTACCATGGCTGAAGCAGAAGCACTTTGTTGCATTTGCTGTGTCCTTTTCAAGCCCACATCTGCCATGCTATTTTGGCTGCTCCAGCAAAGCCCTTCTGTTTCAGTTGTGATGGCTGGATGCAAAAGACAGAAGGTCAATGCAGGGAAAAATGCTTTCTGGGACTTCCTGAGTGCTGCAGCTTCCTGTAGTGTGCTGGGTTGGGGTGGGGCAGCTGAAGCTTCCTGGTGGCTATGGCTTCATGCTGCAAAGCAGTTCAGGATTTCTTGCAGACCCTGAGCTGTGTGATTCTCAAGTGAGGGTACCAGGAGACAGAAGGGCAGAGATAAGTGGGGAGCAGTGGTGGATTGCAGGCGGTACGCCCCCATACGGCCATACCGGTGCCTGCCTGGAGCACCCGGTACCGTTCCGGTACGGTGCTCCAGAGGGCCCACCCATCTGCCCAAGCTCCTTACCTGTATTTGAGCTCTTTGACACTTCTGCACATGCGCATGGAATGCATAATGCCTGCATGATGCCCTGATGAGCAGCTGGAGCATTGCGGAGGTGTCGCAAGAGGTAAGGATGCATGTGCATGCTGTGCATGTGTGCGCGCGTTCATGTGGTGGATGCCAGTCCCAGTTGCACCGGGATCCAGAACCCATCACTGGTGGGGAGATAGGTGGGTGGGGAGAGTTGGAGTCAGTCCTTCACCTTATTGAGGCTCTGGATTGAAAAGGACCAAGATCAGAATGGCTTGGATTGTGGTGTGTCCTTGGCTAATCCCACCTCAGCTAATTGGTGGGATTAATGATAGCAAGGGGAAATTTCTGGATTGCCATCACTAAACAATGAGATCATTTGATGTCTCATTTTATGGCCGCATCACATAGTGATGGAAATTCCATCCCAACTGTGGTTGGTCAGTCTATTCTACATAACAAAGATCTCCCAATTCAGCTCCAAGGTGATGGGTTTAAGGCATGTATTAGCCCTTTACCTATCTCACCACAGGGCACCAGGGAAGAAGCAATGCTCAATCAAACGTGGACTCAAAAGACAGCCTAGAGAGTTGCAAAGCCCCATGGGAGTCTGACAACCAATTAGAATACATTTCTTACACAGGAACAGGAAACAGAGAGGTGGGGCCAAACAGAGAGTATAAAAAACCCAGGAACTTTCAGCAAGCACCTCTTCTTTTTCTTCTTCGCTCAACATCTTGAATCACCTTTTGTGATCACCTTTTCCCCCAGAACCTCAAACTATGTGGTCCTGTCCACCATTAAAATCATCTTTCCAAGCAGCCTCCGTGTTTCCAGTGTCTTTTTCCCCACTTGAAACTGAATCCAGATGGACATTTCTTCCAACAAAAGTTCAGAAGAACTGATGATTCCTTACTATTTTACATAATAGAAGAGACACGTAAAACTCATGTGTAATTAAGCTATGAAGAAATCTCTGTCACATCAAACTAAAATCAAGGATTCTATTTCCATAGTGACTCACCTTGTAATGGAATGCTGAACAAATACATTGGACTATAGGGGAGGTAGCAAGAGAGGTATGGGAGGAAGCAAGGCCATTGAAATAAAAATATTGAATCCAGGAAAAGGGAAGAAGAATGAGAAAGCAATTAAGAATGACTCTTCCTTAATTAAGCTAGTTATAAACTGTGTGGGGAAATTATTGATTAATGTCAAGACCTTCCTAGCAAATCCAGGAAGCAAACTTTCTGGAAAGGGTAATGTAACTGAATCTTCAAAGTCTAATAAACTAATTCTTCCATGCAACATATACTTAATTAAGGCAGAGTGTTAGGCTGTCCTAGCTTGGGCATTTAGGAAAGAAAGACCCTCAACTCCATTTGTAGCGAAAGGTATACTTTTACTAAAGTCAAGTGGTTTCAGTGTAAGCAAAGTCAGAACTGAATATTCCCACATAAATCCGTTGGGTTGCCCCTTCTCCCAGGCCCTCCCCCTGGTCATATTGTTAATGTCCAATGATATTCAAACTAGGTGTTTTGATAACAGTTCTAAAGTTTAACACCGGTTTGTTGAGTGTTTGCATTTGGTTCCCATGCATGCGTCAGAGGTGGATTGCCCCAAGTTCAGCCCGGATCAGCCGAACCAGTAGTAGCAGCGGCAGGAGGCTCTGCCCATCTGCCTGGATGCTAAATTTAAAGTTAGTTTAGAAAAGTCAGAGAAAAAACATTTTTCACACTCTTTCTCATATCTTTCTAGAAGGCTGAGGTCCTCTTTTAAGTAATATGGGATAGGTTACATAGTTCTGAATGAGAAGGAAATTATTCTAAATGATCTAAGGAGTTCAAGATACATTAATTTAAGGAAGCTCGTAGAAAAAAAAGTCTCCGTACCATAATGTGCCAAGTGTTCTATCCATATTCTTTGTAACCAGTCTGAGTGTCTTTTCTGATAGTGGCAAGTTGTTGAAGGAAAAGAACAGGACATTTTCCTTAGTATCCAAGCCAGTTAACTATTTCTATAATTGCCCCACAAAAAACCTTTGGCGTGTGATGAATAGAAAGGGATTATAGTTTAAAGCAAAATGTGAGCAGTAGATATAAAATTGGATCAGATCCTGACTTCTCTTATCTTGGATTTTCAGAATAATGAGATAAGAGTTTCTTTTTTTTATCTGAAAGTTCTATTCCTAATAGACAGGACCAACAATGAGATAGAAAACATGATAAATATGGGGCATAGGCTCTCCACTTCACAATTGCCGGATACATTTTCAAATTTCTCTAGAGAGACAGTGTTTCTCATTTTATATCAGTGGGGAAGAGAGATAGGATGGAAGAAAGGGCAAACCACCTGAGTTACAATGCTACTATGGTGGTGAAAAATTGTAGTGCACCTCTGAGGAGAAAGATCAACTTTATTGAAGCAATAATTGTTGGGTTCCAGTATATAGAAGAAGATGATCAGAACGCAAAAGGAAGATCTAAACATTTATAGATATTTTGAACTGTGGCGTGGGTTGTTTTCAAGGTTTTGGTTTGTTGTCAGAATTCTTGATGCCATAAGAAGGGAAAATCTGGTTAGTTTAGCCTATAAAATAAAAAAATGCATTTATTGCCAAGAAAAAAAAGTCTTTTTAGAAGTAGCAGCCGCAGCAGCATTGGAAACAACTATTATACCTTTGCTAACAAGCATTAGAATGTTGATGAGATTAGGCACATCTCCAATTTACATAGAACATTTGCAGATTTTCTGGGTTACCTTGTTGATCTTTCCCTAATTAGACATATGTTGGCCAATTACATTGGTGCTGGGTCCCTGCTGTTTTGTGTCCTTTCATTCTGCTTTTGTTAGCATAAGGAATATTTATTTTCCTTCGGGTCCTGTTGGAATTAAGGGGCTTTGTTTTGGGCAAGGAAGAGTTTTTAGACATGACTGAATTTTGTAAATGAAAAACTAAATGTGGTGTATTTCATCCACTGGGGCAGGGGGAAATGCCCATCTTTTCCCAAGAAGATGGATTTGACACAATAAGTTTGGAAGGAAGGAAGGTAGGTAGGTAGGTCTGTTTTTATAGAAAGCACTATTTTGGGGAAGAAAATCATTACATTAGAATTATGATATCCTCATTAGACAGTGAGTGAACTGCTGAGGACATGGATATGAAATATTTATCTAATAAATGAGCCCTACATAAACTGCCTTTAGCTGATCTTGAAAAGCTAAACAGAGTTGGACCTGATTAGTACTTGAATAGAAGAGCACCAGGAAAATGCAGTTTTAAATGCTAATAAGAAAATAATGATTCAGAAAGCAGTTTTGATACCTTAGGGTTCAGAGATGCCCAGAAGAGTCCACAAAATGAAACAAGGCCGACTCTTTGTTCCATTGCCTTCTGTCACTTGGGCATTCTTTTAAAGCTCTTCAAGTTGTCACTTGTTAGTTCACAGGGGTTTAAAATCTTGGATTTCAGCCTGGAGAATGTACGTTTATTTCTCATATAGTTCAAAATAATTTCACAACAGTTCAGGCAACCTATGCTTGGTGCTGAAATTAAGTCAAGGTTATTCCTGAAATATGAATGGATGGTAAAGGTGATGGAGTTGGTAGAGATGGCAAAACCGACTTCTCCTTTTATCTTTAATTTTTGTTGGATTTGTATTTTATCTTATAATGAACATTAATAACATTTTAAAAAGGTTGTATTTAAATTATATAAAATAATTGAATATAATACCAGAAAAAGCCTGCATAGCAAGATTAAATAATATGACTTTTTGATGATATGTTTGGCTAATATATTTAACATTTAAAAAAAATATGAGGCTTTACATTGAATAGTTCACCAGAGGGCACTATCTTTCTAGGATACATGTAGTGAAATAGTTATTTTAATTTCAGGGAAACTTTCAAAGTCATTTCAATATTGTAACAGGAATCTAACATTTCTTTATATCTAAGCTCAGTTTACTCTTTTTAGTTACTAGATGTAATAAAATAAATATTTTATCTTCACTCTTCAAAATATTTATTTTGAAAATATTAGGGATATGATTATATCATGTGATTAGTTCAAAATTGATCCCTCCAGTTCTCCTTTCTTTTCTGTCTATATTCCTTGTCTAGATTGTGTAATTATAATTTTAAGAGCCTCAGGATTTCATGGCTACCATGACAGCCATGGATCTCATCATATTTATTGAGGACCAAACCCATAAAATAGATCATATATTAGATCTATCTTTATCTTGGGGCAGAGACATTGTGATCAGGGGCTCAGAGATGTTCACATCTGCCCCTTGTCATGGATAACCTTTCCTAGCTCTGGAATCCTCTTTTTGGTGTTCATCCCTTGCTGCTGGAAGGTAGGGCTATTTGATCAGTTGGCCCAGGCAACTGATGGAACCAACTGGATTTCAGAAGGAACCTGTTTTTTTCCCTGGAAGCACTGGAGCCTGGTTCAGCAGAGGCTGTGGTTGTGGCTTGGAATGACCTTCAATGGGAGTCTTGAATTGGATTGCTCCTGCATGGACTTTCGGTGATCACCGAACCCATAGACTTTCTTAATTTATTGAGCAGCTACAGGAAATGAAACAATGTAAGTGATCCCTAGAACAGTGCTGGCAAAAATAAAAAAAATAAAAAGCAAGGCTGACTACGTACAGGTGAGAGTTTTACCTGCTGATGATAAGAGCAGCAGAGCAAGCTCATTTCTTGATTCGTATTGTGAGCAGAAATAGCCAGGCAGTAGACCTGTTTAGGATGACCAGGCCTGTTTTGGGAAAGGAAGGACTGGGAAAACCTTTGCAGAATTGCTGTGAAGAACATTCTTGGCATCTGTCAGATAAAGTTGCTCAATGTTCCTTGGAGTTGTACTCTGGCTGCACAGGTGTTACAGAAGTGATCAAGGTATATATCTGTGCTCAGTTTTTTGGGAAGGGTTTGAGCTGGTTACTCACAGGGAAGTAGACAGGATCCTTGGGACAATGAGTTCTGCAACTATATTAAGATCTCCATGGAGGTGGGATTGAAAATTTTTAGTAACCAGTTCTCTGCCCGGTGGCTGGGTGGGCGTGGCCATGGGGGGCATGACCTAGTCAGCTACCTGCACCACAGGGGTGGGGGGAAGTTTTCACCCTCCACAAGCTCTGGAGGCTTTCCTCGAGCCTCCAGGAGGGTGAAAACAACCTCCCCAGGGCTCTGGAGGCCTTATGGAGACCAGAAACGGGCCCATTTCTGGACTTTTGGTACTTCTGGTACACCCATTTTTCACCCTCTCCAGGCTCTGGAGGCTTTCATCGAGCCTCCAGGAGGGTAAAAATGGCCTCCCCTGGGCTCCAGAGGCCCTCTGGAGGCCCTCCGGGGGCTGGAAATGGGCCCAATTTCGGACTTCTGGTACTTCCGGTAGGCCCGTTTTTCACCCTCCCAAAACCTCTGCACGGGCCCTGCATTTACCTGGTATCCAAAAGGGGCTGCATGGAGACTCCTGAGAGGGGTGGGGTGGGGTGGGGTGGGATGGGCAGGGTCAGCCAGCTCTTTCACCTACCAGTTCAATGAACCAGATTAAAATTAACATCCGGTTCATCGGAACCCGTCCAAACCGGCTAAATCCCATCCCTGCATGGTACACGATTAGGTCAAAGTAGTGATTAATGCCCCATTGTAGAAGGCAGTGCCATGTTCCTTTTTTAAGAGACTATCTTTGGGCCCAATCATGTTTGACAAATTATATCTGCCCTTCAACATTCCCCATTTAGGAATGTTAAGAGGATCAGCGTGTCCTGAATGGATTACCTGGATCTTTCTTGTCAGCCGTTCAAGGCACATCAGACTAAACCTAGTCATCTATGTTAATACTATTTATAAAAGCAGTATTATTATTAGAGTCCACTGGAGTTTGTCAGCCAATAAATTTAAAATACTACTACTAGTAGTAATTATAGTAATAAAATATTGCAAATTTGAATGGGCTGCCCCCGTCTCTTTATCTTCATGACAACTAGTCTTGCTTGAGACATTTTCTCAGTTCTAGCTCTAGCTTTAGCTCTAGCTCAGATTTCTTTTATCTGACTTATTTAGATTGTGTCTCTTCCTCCTGTTCCTCAGGGTTATTTCTTCTGTCCATTATTCTTTTAAATTAGGGAATAAGCCAGGCAATATGACCTGTGGAGATGCTATACATCTATCCAAGTCCTCCTGGATCTTTTGGTGCAGTTCAATACCATCAATCACCACTGGTTTTTAAGACCATTGTTGGAGATTTGGACAGCGATTTGTCTGACATGGTATGGGAGCTGCTGCTTGAGCAAGGGGTTGGACTAAAAGACCTCCAAGGAGCCCATCCAATTCTATTATTCTGTTCTATTTGGCTTCTATTTGGCCTCTTCCTGTGCACCAATCCTGGTGCACACCTTGTTTTACTGAGGAACTTTGGGAGATGAAGTGTCAAAAGGGACATTTGAAGCACCATTAGACAAATACTTGGAGTCAGACTGAACATGGATAAGGGACTATGTTAATGGTTACCTCTTAGCAATAAGGGAGCTAAAACATCATATATCATCATGAGCTGTGCTGGTGCAGTGGTTAGAATGGGGTACTGCAGGCTACTTCTGCTAAGGGTTCAATCTTCACTGGCTCAAGCTTGACTCAACCTTCCATCCTTCCGGGGTCAATAAAAGGAGGACCCAGATTGTTGGGGGCAATAAGATGACTCTATAAATGACTTAGAGAGTGCTGTGAAGTGGTATATAAGTCTAAGTGCTATTGTTATCTAGATCAGGGGTCTCCAACTTTGACAACTTTAAGACTTGTGGACTTCAACTCCCAGAATTCCTCAGCCAGGGCTTCAGTTGAAGTCTACAAGTCTTAAAGTTGCCAAGATTGGAGAGCCCTGATATAGAGGTTGAAAAAGAGGGTGACACTGCCAAACCCTGACACATCCCACATTCCAGTGACTTAAGACTTAATCTCTCCTCGCTGCCAACCCCAACTGGAGCTGCCTACAGAGGAAGGACAAGAACTATTGAAAAACAGAACCTCCAATCTCAGCTCCAGAATCATTAAAGAAAGATATTCAACTTCAGTTTCCTCTGTGCAGCATTTTCATATTTTTTTGCATCAAATTATATTTTCTCATGAACTGAATGCACATGCTCAGGTAACAAAATATCTGCATTTTCATTCACATGTCTTTTCCAAGAAAACATCTTTGTTGCTCATGACCAAAAAACGCAGGTGGGACCAGTGGTGGGATTCAATTTTTTTTACCACTGCTTCTGTGGGTGTGGCTTGATGGGCATGGCAGGGGAAGGTTACTGCAAAATCTCCATTTCCTCCTGGTCAGCTGGGATTTGGGAGGCAGAGAATAGATGGGGGTGGGGCCAGTCAGAGGTGGCATTTACTGGTTCTCTGAATTACTCAAAATTTCCGCTACTGGTTTTCCAGAACTGGTCAGAACCTGCTGAATACCACCTCTGGGTGGGCCTGAAAAAAACAAATGACTTGAACAGGGAGCATAATATTGGTCTTGTGAAGCTTTTTAGCTGAATTAAGTAATTTATAGCATTGGAAATATTGCTAAACAAAGTGGACAGCCCAAAACAAAGGAATGTCTGTGAAAACCTGTTATTTGGGACCAAAAATGCAGTTATACATATGCCTACCTAAAATAGCTGAAGAGTTCAATGTTCAGTGTTAATGAATTCCTTAGCAGCTGTTGTTTTGATTCTGTTAACTTCTCCCTAATGTGAGTCTCTGAAGGACAGTTATCACACCCACAGTGGGAAGCTGTTTATTGGAACAGTCATACTCAATGCAGATACTTTTGCTCCAATAATCTACGTTGCTTTCTAAGGTAGCTGAATATTGCAGGAGAGCTAGTTGTAGAAGAAAAGAAAGAAAGTAAGTTTATGGTAAAAATCTATAATCAAAATGTCACTGCACCTTAGATAGAGGCAAAGAGATTTATTCTGAGTACAGGATTCATTTTCTGAGAAGAACAACATAGGTTTAATAATTTTTGCCTCTGCTGAAAATGAATTAAGCTTCTGGTACTGAGCTGGTTTTTGAGCATGATTAAAATAAAACAGGACACCTGAATATTTCAAAGACTTTTCTGTGTGCTATCAAGTTGTATATGTGTGAAAGGAGGACTTTGGGTAGGCAGGTTGTGAGGTGGGAGGAGTGGGATGGGAGGAGTGTTTTTCTTTCCAGTAACCTCTTTGTCATGTCACAACGAGGTTTCTGACAGCAGCTGATGACTGTATCTGTCATCTTATTTGGTCTGTAGAGTTTGAATTAGGTGCTTGTATTTTCAACAATAACCCAGCAGGTGCTGAAATAATAGTTCTGGGCTAAATTATGTGTAAGAAATTCTAGAAAATATTAATTCCTTGTTTCAGACAGTTTTGCATGTAATTTCTTTTTTTAAAGGCTATATTATTTTATGGTTGTATTTAGACTGCACTGTAAGCTGGTAACAGGTATAATAATTATACTGAGGCTGAGGCCATACATAACAGTAGTATGTGACACAGTAATATTTAGTATAATTTATCATCCTATTTCACAACAACCCCCCCCCAAACCCCCCATAAACCTGATACCTATAAAAATAAACTCTTACCTCTCACACAGTCATGCAACAACAGAAGAAAGATGTGCATATTTCAATCAAAGTGCAATCAGTTTGCTGCCCAGCTCATCATACAGCAGGGATGTCCAAACTTGGGAACTTTAAGACTTGTGGACTTCAACTCCCATAGCTGTCTGGGGAATTCTGGGAGTTGAAGTCCACAAGTCTTAAAGTTCCCAAGTTTGGACATCCCTGTCATACAGCCTGATATTCCACTGCAGCTACCAATTTCATTGATACACAAGCCAGTAGTTCAAGGCATCAATCTCATTCTGCTTCTCCATGGCAATAAAAACATTGAGAGTGAGATTGAAAAAGTGCTAGTTATGGGCATGATTAGACTTTGCAGACGGAGAAGGGACTCTCCTCCAAACATAGAGTTGAGAGTGGCTTCTCTGTGTAGATTACAGACAGCTGAACAAGTGGACAGAACCTGACTGCTTTCCCACACCATGCACTGATGATTTGTTCAAACAACTGGAGAAGAAAGTATTTAACTAGATCTAACCCCTGGCAAATTGCATTGAAGAAATAGGATATAGAAAGGACAGCTTTCTCAACTCATGGTTGCAGGAATCATTTCTTTTTGTCTTTGAAATGGCTTAGTTACCTTCCAAAGGCTGGTTATTGAGTACCTCAGGAGATTGTGGCTTTTTAATGTCCTATTTTATAATCTTCTCAAATACTGGAAATCACTGTTCTGACTCCCTCCCTTCACAAGATGATTAACTAGACGGACTGCTACTTGGCAGCTTGCCTGAACTAACCTGAAACTAGACTGAATGATTACACCACGACACGAACTCTCCAACTCTGTAGTTTCTCTGTTGTTTCCTGCAAACCTACTCTTCACAGAGGATTTCTTTTAAAGCCTCTTGGGAGGGGCCAGTCAATTAGGCAGCTGATACTGATTATCTCCTTCGGTTGCGTCTTTCTGCTAATTGACGTTGCCTCCTCTCAATCCTTCTTAGCCTGACATCCGGGACAAACTGGGTTTGCTCCTCCCCACTACACCAAGCCCCAGGTGCCTCCTGATGCCTAGCCGGGCTCTCTGCTCTCTCACTCTCGGCCTCCTCCTCTAGAGCAGACTCATAGGACTCCTCACTAGAGGAATCCATCAGCTGCTCATCTGGAGCCAGCTGGGCCACAACAATCACTACATGGAATACCATGAGATTGTATTGCAATGAAACAAAGACGCCAGGATTAAAGCTAAAATAAGTCAATTTGGTCTGGCTATTTTATTTGGGTGTAAGGTTGGGTCAGGTATCATTTCTATGCCTAGCCCATTCCTAAGGGAGAACCCTCTCCTTCCCCATCAAGTATAGTCTTCCTTGGAATTGGCCGAATGTAATTATAACTGTGCATAATTATAGAAAAATAGGTATATCTTATATACTAGAGTCTGGCTTTGCAGGGATGTGGCTTCAGTGCTGTACACATCCAGACTACCTTTGTGGTGCTCTGCCAGGGACCCATATAAAGATACTATCGGCTGCATTATTGTTCCTATATAATCTGTTACAATTAATTTATATTTAAATGTTAATAAAGAACTTATCTTAATTTAGAGTAAGGTTCTCAGACTTCTGAGAAGTTATTTAGACCAGGGGTTGCCAACCTGTGGGTTGTGGCCTGATAGTGAGCCAAGAGAGGTTTACAACCAGGCCATAGAAACAGCTAGTGAGAGTGGGTGAGTGTGTGCACACTCTCCATTTAAGTAAGTGGCATGCACAAGTGCACATTGCTCACACAAATGGAGCTGCGTGTGTGCACACCACTTGCTGGCCGTCCACATGGAACCATCTCCTTTCCCACCCCATCAGTCTGCAAAGCTGGAAATGTGGGTAACTCTGATTTAGGCCACCTTTTGATAAGAGATGCCATTTAATAATTTTGATATTTTTTTTATTTTTGTGATTAGAAATGGACACCTATGATTGCTAGCATTTGTATAATATTTAGATCTGCCGTGATTGAGTTGAATTATTTTATTTGAACCAAATCGCTTAGTTTATTGTACTTATAAAATAATAATTAATTAAAATGTATAGTGTTTTAAAAATAATTATTACTTACGTTAGGGGTCTCCAACCTTTGCAACTTTAAGTCTGAAGGACTTCAGTTCCCAGAATTCTCCAGCAAGCTTTGCTGGCTGGAGAATTCTGGGAGCTGAAGTCCTTCAGACTTAAAGTTGCAAAGGTTGGAGATCCCTGACTTAAGTTATTCTTTAAGTGTTGCTTTGTCCTAGTGCTACTAATTTCAAAACTGCTTTTAAGAGGGAGCCATTTGTTTAGGTCTGGGAAAGGGGAATCTTATGTTTCATTTAGATTCTTGAGAAAGAATGATTAGGTAGAATTCTTTCATATGGGGGAACAGCTACACACAGATAATTTGTAACTCAGGAAAAGCGGATGGGATGGGATGGCATTGTGGAGATCCCAGGAAAGGATTTGTGGGCTTGTGATACCTAGGCAAGTACAATGGCTTAACTATTGACTAATTCAACTATATTATGACAGTTAATCAGAACAGGACGAAAATCACAAATGAATAAGAAAACTAATCCATACACATTAAGAACTGGTTCCCTAATGACAGCCTTAGAACTAATAGCTCTGATCCCATTCACCTTTACACTGCTATTTATTATACATTTAAAATTGTATACCATTTAAACACTATACCCTGTGCAATGTGTTCCTATGGAGCAGTCAATCAGAGGGTGCACTAAATGTTTGCTTTATAGATATAGACAATTTCACTGTTCCATTTATGAATGTATGGAGAAGAACATTTTAAGAGTGTTATTTCCTGAACCCGCAAATGTCTTTCCTCGATTCTAAATTCTGCTCATTCAGGTATATTTCAAGGCCCTTTTCCATGGCTGCAGCATATGAGCAAACATTTCACCAGCCAGAAGGGCCTGTGCCTGTCAGATAAGCATTGCTTGGGTGATTAAAAGCCAAAACTGAAATTTAAAGAGCTTTCTGATTTATAAAGAACCCCCACAAAGGTCAATTTTTCTATTTTAAACAGATAGCAGAGAAGAGGCATATGCCTTGAATCCAAAATAATTTAGCTGTGACATACAGGGTAGATTTCAACCTATCTCCCCCACCCCACCCCCGACCCCAGCATTTATAGCTGAAGTTATCAAACCATCTGTAACCTTTGATTTACTAAATTCAGTTAAATCCCATGGAAGAATTTTCTGTCCCTCGATATGTAAGAAGGTTTTGGAGAACAGGGTGGCTTTAAGGCTCAAAAAAGGACGCTTTTCTCGTGGCCTATGACCTCTGAAGACTATTCTCCCTAATGCACTTAATAGCCTTGCCATATATTTTGTAACACAGTCACTCTAATACAGGGATGTCCAAACTTGGGAACTTTAAGACTTGTGGACTTCAACTCCCAGAATTCCCCAGCCAGCTATACATACAAGACAGAAGAAGGAGCAAGCACCAGGCTGCCACCCCTTGGATTAAGCTTTGCTGGCTGGAGAATTCTGGGAGCTGAAGTCCTTCAGATTTAAAGTTGCAAAGGTTGGAGACCCCTGCTATAGAGCATTAAATGGCTGCATTCTTCTGGTACCCTTTAATGCTCTTTTTTCTCTATGTGTGCAAACATAACTGTTTCATTTCACTGGTGGCTCCAAGGGAAATGTGGTATGTACTTGCACACTTACACAGGTAGCTATGGCCAACCTATGGAAACCAATACATTGAGAATTTTGGAGAATACAACTGCGTTAATGCTTCAAGGATGGATGCTTTTTTTATGCCCTGCTTTAGAGAGTTAATATTTCAAATGAATTGCATAGCTCTATAAAATTCCTGAGAAACAGTGGTGTGTACCATGATTATATTTTATAATTTACTTCATAAAATAAGTGCCAAAACACCTTGGTAGGCAGGGTTAAAAGATGCTGCCTAGGGCCGTGATGGCAATCCTATGGCATACATGGCACAAGTGGCACGTGGAGGCATTTGTTAGGGCATGCGAGGCGTTGCCCTGTCAGCTCCAGCATGTATGCGTGTGCTGGTCACCTGACTTTGGCCTTCATTTTCAATTCTATTTCTCCCTCCGAAGGCTTCAGGGAAGCCTCCTAAAGCCTCTGGAGGGCGAAAAACAGCCCTATGGGCAATGCGGAAGTCTGTTCCCGAACTTCCGGTTTGCATGTTTATATTTATATTTATATTTATTCAATTTATACCCCGCCCTTCTCCAAACGGACCCAGGGCGGCGCACAGGAAAATTAAAAATACATACAAAACATCATATAAAATTTAAAAAACCAATTCAATGGATCCTGTGCTAAAACCAAATTAAAATCCCCAAATTTAAAACTATCTAAAAGTCAGATTAGGGGGCTACGCTAGGCCGGCTAGATGGAACAGATGTGTCTTTAGACACTTGCGGAAGAGGCGGAGGTCAGAGATGGTGCGAAGTTCAGGGGGTAAGTCGTTCCAAAGGGCTGGACCTGCCACAGAGAAGCTCTTCCCCTGGGTGTCGCCAGTCGGCATTGTCCGGCCGACGGCACCCTGAGGAGGCCCTCTCTGTGGGAGCGTATTGGTCTGAGGGATGTATGGGGCAGGAGGCGGTCTCGCATATAACTAGGCCTTGTTGGATTATGCTTTGCAACAGCCGAGGATGGAAGAGTTCAATCAGGAGAGACGCCGGCGAGAAAGGTGGCCGGGTTGGAGAGAGGCATAGCCCGAACTCTCTGGGATGGGTAAGCAAGTGTGGGGAGGTGAAGGGGAGAGAGAAGAGAGAGTGTTGGGCAGGAGCCACAGGAGTAGGGCGATGGCTCTTCTTCGCCCATGCCCGGAGAAGAATTCTCCCAGTGCAAGGAGACCAAGAGAGGGAGGTTCAAGGTGGCTCCAATCTAACGCCGAGGTGGCTGGGTTGCTCTCGCCCTCGGGCAACAGTTCTGCCTCATCCCCTCCTCAAGGGGAGGCTCCTCCGGCCAGATCCACTCAAGCCTGCTCCTCCCCTCAGATCAACCCAAGGAAGGGGAGAGAGAGAGAGACTGACTTGGCTGAGGTGGCTCTCCCCAAGACAGAAGAAGGAGCAAGCACCAGGCTGCCACCCCTTCTGGGTTAGCCTTAAATTCCATCCCACACCACCTGAGAAAAAGAGCTTTATTTTCTTGCTCATGCCAGGGAGCATCACAGTCTTTGCCCTTAATTGCTTCTTCTAGCTCAGGGAGAGGCAGCTCGGCTGAGCCTAGCTCTCTCTCTCTTTCCTTGGAGGGATCTGGTGGGAAGAGCGGACTTCCGCGATGGGCTTGAGGAGGGGGGGAAAGGCCGAAGTGTTGCCTGAGGGCGAGAGCAACGTTCGGCTGCCTCTGGGTGCAGACAGATGCTGCAGGAGGGCAGGAAAGAAGCCGATCTTGGCAGAGACCAGAGATCCCGTGCAGGGAGAGAGGAGGTGGGCTGGCTTGAACGTGGGCAGGTGGTTTGCAGCCGGTTTATCCTTCGCTTGTTGGGGTGCTTCCCTTCGCCCTTAGTGGCAGAAGCTGCTTTATCTCACTGAGGTACTGCAGGGCAAGCTAGAAAAGGAAAGGAAAGGGGCTGGAGAAAGAAAGGAGGCATGTGATAGCAGAGACAAGAGGACACCTGCCCTTGGTGGCAGGGGCTGCTTTATCATGCTGGCAAAGGCTGGCCCCCCTCTGCAACATGTGGGGGACTCCCGCAGCCTTGGCTCATACAGAATGCAGCTGAGTCTGCTGCCCTGAGCCAGTGGAGGTGGTGGGCACAGATGGGAGCATGCTAACCTTATCTTCCCTGAGCACCGGACTCCACTGTTGCCATCGCCCCTGCCCGGCTCGCCCACAGCTGGCTCACAAGCTAGGAGGCAGCGGCCGGTTCCCCCTGTCCTCTGGATCGCCATAATGAGCGTGGGTCTCCAGGAGCTGGGTAACAACATGAAGACAAAGCACTTTTCGGCTCCGGTTGGCCAGCAAGAAGAAAGAGCCACCATCTTCACGTATGTGCATCCCTTGGACTTGCAAGTCAAAGGCATGTGCATGCGCGAAGATGATGGCAGCTTTCGGCCCCCACCTGTCGCCATGCTCCCGGGGGTCGACTGCTTAACTAGGGGATCCGCGGGGGTTGAGAAGTGAACCAGGCAGTGCTCCACTTGCATGCCATGGGATGGCTGCAGGAGGCCGATTGGAGGGGAGGACACTTCAATGACTTCAATGGGTCCTAACAAGGAGAAGGGCGGGGTATAAATTTAATAAAATAAAATAAAATAAAAATGACAGCTGCCGGAGAATGATCGCGAGGGCCAATTGAAGCATCCCAACCGGAAGTTGCAGGAGCTGTATTTTCCCATCATGGCATGGTGGAGGGTCACAGCACCTTCATGCCCCACCTGACTTTTGGAAGAGTGGGCCAAGGGGCTCCGTTGGGACAGTCGGCGCCCATTGGGACCTAGCTGAGGGGGCAAGGAGATCCCGGCTTGCACGCAGGAGTGAGAGCACCTTTAGGCTTGTGGCTTTCTTGGTGCCACTGCAAACCGGGTGGGAACGGTGTCCCCCCAATCCCCAGCACCTTCTACCCACAGCAGCAGTGCAGTTTTCACCCTCTCCAGGCTCCTAGAAAGCCTCTGGACTGGAGCCTGGGGAAGGCGAAAAAAAGGTCCAAAAGCAGCAGAAGGGCAGGGGGTCACATGCATGGACACGCAGGGGGTGTCACACCCATAGAATTATGGGTGTGGGCACACCCGGACACAACCCCCCTGCGCTCTCCCTGCTTTTGGCATGTGATGGCAAAAAGGTTAGCTATCACTGGCTAAGAGTGTTGGATAAGAGACAGCATATTCGCAACTTCTGGAGGCAACTTCAATGGGTCCTTTTGGAGAAGGGCGGGATATAAATTGAATAAAATAAATAAATAAAATAAATAAATGTTGCCAGGTTCTGTGCAGCAGAGCTCAAAATTTGTCAGATGATGACCATAAACTAGATTTGATGAGCATCTAATTCACCATATTTAAGTGCTATGTTACTCTTTGATGGATGTAGTCTTCCAGGCATTAACCTTTTATGTTCTCCTACCTACACCCACCAAATGCTCTTATCCCTTCTTTTAGATTCTTTTAGTCTTTTATATATAGTACTTTCTGTTTTAGTATATTCTCATTTTCAATTTTCCCTTTTCTACTCTCTAATGTATCTTCTCTGCATTTAATTGACTACATATCACTCTCTTTATGATGATCTATGACTGTAATAAAGATTTGATTTGATTTAGTAATGAAAATAAAGGTACATTAAAACAATAGAGCATTGACACATAGTTTCTTCTATATAAGTTGTCTCCTGCGTATGTTCCCAGTATTTTAGATAAATAACTTACTAAACATTCCCTATTTATTTTCATTTTATGCCAACAAATCTAAAAAAACTCTAGCTAGATACCATGAAAGAAATCTATAAAATAAATAATAAAAATACACAAGTTACAAATAGCTATGCTCCAGGTAAGTCATAGGTAATAAAACATAGGCATATTGACATGAAAGCATAACAATGCATAAGATGTCAGTTGAGCTAATCAATAAAATAGAAAAACATGTAACAAATGTTAACTTTCATCTGTTAATTTATGTCCCTGCCACTAAAGGCTAACCCAAGTTGACAGGGTTTACACCACATCTGAAACATGCTGATGCCTGGATTTGGTATGTCTCTCGAGAAAAGATGTCTAGTAGAACTCTTTTATAGCAATTCTTGGCATTCTGTCTTAGCACAGGGAATGTATTATTAAAAGGAGTTCTGGATCTCTCTGAGATAAAGAAATGTGGCATAAGGAATTAAGGGCTTTGTAGGTCAAAAGTAGCACCTGGGAATTGTGCCCAGAAGAAAACTAGTATGTAGTAATTTCATGATCCTGTTGACAAGAGACAAGCTGCCACTTTCTGCACTGTTGTAAATGTCAAAACATAAAATAAAATGGATGAATAAATATGGCAAACCAGTATATTAATAAATATCTGGGAAGACAGTGATAAAGTTCATTCCTGAGTCAAGATAACTTTTAAAAATAGGGCTGATTTCGTTCATTATTCTCAAGATTTGGAACCCTTCTTTTTATTATACTGTCTACTATAGGATGTATAAGAATAAGGGATGTCACAAGGAAGTGGGCATCGATTTATTCCATATAGCACCCAAGGGCAGAACAAAAAGCAATGGACGGAAGCCTGTCAGAGAGATATTCAACCTGGAAATGATGGAATTTCCTCAAAATAAGAACAATTAATCGATGGAACAGTTTTGGTAAGTTATAAGTATTATGTCCTGGAGTAGGGGATTGGACTGAAGACCTCCAAGGTCCCTTCTAGGGAGAGGTGGGTTTCTGCTGGTTTGCCCCAGATCGGGCGAACCGATAGTGACGGCAGCAAAGGCTCCACCCACCCGCCCAGACGCTTCTGCGCATGTACAGAAGCGTCATGCGAGCGTACGAGCAAATCTATCTATCTATCTATCTATCTATCTATCTATCTATCTATCTATCTATCTATCTATCTATCTATCTATCTATCTATCTATCTATCTATCTATCTATCTATCTATCTATTTATTCTTGGATTTGTATACTGCCCTATCTCCCTGAAGGGACTCAGGGCGGTGCACAGGCAAATATTAAAAACAATCCAAAAATACAATATAAATACAATAAAAATATATTAAATTTAAACCCATGCTAAAAGCATCTTTAAAACCCATCTAAAATCCCTTACTAAAATCCCTAACAATTTGTTATTTAAAATCTAAGCCAGGCCAGCCAGATGGAAAAAGTGAGTTTTAAGCTCCCGGCGGAAGAGGCGCAGGTCTGTGATGGTATGAATGTTGGGGGAGTAGGTCGTTCCAGAGAGCCGGACCCGCCACAGAGAAGGCCCTTCCCCTGGGGGTCACCAACCGGCATTGGCCGGCAGACGGCACCCTGAGTAGGCCCTCCCTGTGTGAGCGGACAGGACGGAGGGAGGTATGTGGTAGGAGGTGGTCTCGCATATCTATCTATCTATCTATCTATCTATCTATCTATCTATCTATCTATCTATCTATCTATCTATCTATCTATCTATCTATCTATCTATCTATCTATCTATAAAAATGTAACAAGTTTGTTCAAAACCACTAATCTCCGAAAGTACTGCACCGATTGCTTCCAAATTTTCATACAAGGTTCCTTTGAAATACAGCACCAATGATATATATATAGATTGTGTAGATGTCACACCTGTGCCAGGTACACACAACGGAAATGTAAAAAATTGTAAAAAAGGTAGGTAGATGGATACAGAGAGAGCAGTGGGCCACAGATATGTCATCCTTTATGACATAAAATACTCTGTCCATAAGATTCAAGGAGAAATATGGTAGGTAGGTAGGTAGGTAGGTAGAGGGATAGAGAGAGGGAGAAATACAGTAGGTAGGTAGGTAGAGGGATTGGGAGAGGGAGAAATGCAGTAGGTAGGTAGGTATTTAGGTAGGTAGATAGAGGGATAGAAAGAGGGAGAAATACAGTAGGTAGGTAGGTTGGGGGTTATACAATGGTTGTGTGTATGTGTTTGTGTGTGCAGGTGTAGATCTACACACAGATTGGTTGGCCATTTAACCAGACTGGGCCACAGCAACGTGTGGCCGGGAACGGCTAGTAGTAAAATAAATTGAAACCCACCACTGCTTCCAGGCCTATGATTTTGTGATTATTCTACCAAGGTCTCTTAGTGGTGTTAACTTTTAATAAGTTTTATTATTAAATAGTTTAAAACATTGTTCAAAACAGTTGGGAATTGAGAACCTACTTAAAAAGTTGTTTCCAGAGTCTTAAAAAACAGCAAAAAAGCTAAGCCCTTCAATTCAGCATGAGATCTATTCTTTCTGGGGTGGCTATAGAAAAGGCTTTACTTGATGGATGAGTCCATAGTAACCGTATGGCAAAACTCATCAAATGTTCTTAATAAGGACTGCTGGTGGTAGTGATGAAATCATATAAAAATTAGCATTCTCTCTAGTAAGACTTATGCACAGATGGACCTGTTATATACAGAAAGAGATTGCTAATCATTGCGATACTTTTGGCACAGTTACAATATAGTTTTTTTAGGTTTTTCAGAGACCATTTTGGTTGCTGAGGTTTGCATCAATTAAAATTTCCTGATGAAAAGTTAGTCCTATTTTAGAGCATGTTTCAATCACCAAAGTTACCAATGACTGTTCCTCAGAGGCCGGTTTGAGGTAGGATAAATTTGTTTCTGGCACATCAGGAATGGGGTTAATTAATGACTCTAAACTGCCAATAGAAAGAGGTTTACGGGTTTTGTTGAGTCCCCAAGCCTATGTCCCAGACAGCTCGTCTGGTAACCTATGAGTCACCGCATTCCGGAACTGAGCCAGCAGCTGCAGTGATTAACAGAGACAAGCTGTCTGGAATCTGTCTGGAAAGGAGTTACAATGTTGCAAGTGCATTGCTAGGAGTTTCCTGCCTGGTAACTCTATATAAGAGGTTGCCAGAGAAGAAACCTTGCCAGTTGAATCTTGTGTGTGTTGTAAATAGTGTGAATAAATGTTCCTGTTGTTTTGACCATGCCTGAGTCGGAATCCTTTGTCTGATCTAACACTGGCGACGAAGGTGGGATTCAGGCCGTGGCCTTAGAACGCAACGGGTAACGAATACTTCAACAACAGAGCGTAGCGCGACGCACAGCCTCACCATGGCTACGGCGACAATGCCTCCGTTTGCACCGTTCGACCCGATGAAGGAACAATGGGCTTCCTTCTTAGCCCGGTTCGAGTGCTTCTTGATAGCCAGCGACTACGGCGAACTCGCGCCTGCCAGGAAGCTGAGCCTATTCCTCCAGTGCGGCGGCCCTGAATTGTTTGCTACCGCCCGAACCATAGCAGCACCCGCAGCGGTGCACGAAGTGCCGTGGGACGATCTCCTGGGCCGCCTGAGAGCACACTACGCGCCGGCGCCTTCCCGCATAGCGCATCGCTATGCATTCAGGCAATGTGTGCAACAGCCGCAACAGTCGGTAGCCGAGTTCCTGCAGAAATTGAGAGCGACCGCAATCCCCTGCGAGTTCCCTGCTGGCTTCCTGGAGGAATCCCTACTGGAGCAGTTTGTATGCGGCGTAAGAGACATCCGCCTAAAGCGCCGCTTGCTTTCAAAAACTGTCCTGACTCTCGAGCAAGCGGTGGAAGAAGCACGCGCGACAGAATTGTCGGAGATCTCCACATCCGACATGGGCCGCGCGCGCCCTCCTCTTTTCCCCACTCCACGAGCGTGTCTGGTAGACGAAATAGCGCCGCTGGATGAGCTGGAGGAGGAAGACCGTGGGGACTGCATGAGGGTGACCGGGCGCGTGCTGAATCGCGCATTCACACCGCAGCAGAAGTCCGGGAACTGCCTAGGCTGCGGAGGGGCCCACCAGAGACCAGAGTGCCCATTCAAGGCATCGGTGTGCCGCAGATGTGGCAGGAAAGGACACCTAGCAGCTGTGTGCCGTGCTGCCACTCCAGTGACAACGCCAGCTGCCGCCTCCAGAACCGTTCCACCAGGACAACGAGGGTCGCAGAAGTGTTCAGGACGCTACCAGCCACAGCCGACCGACTGCTTCGCACTGGCGGAGATGCCCCCAGCTCTAAGCTACGACCAGGCAGAGAGTAGGAGACTGTCAACAGTGGTTTGCTTAGAGGGGGTGGGGGTAAAAATGGAAATAGATTCAGGGTCCTCTAGATCACTCATGTCCTGGGCGCATTTAGTTAAGCTTTGCCCCAAGCTCAGGAAGCGGGATCTCGGCCCCACAGCGACGATCCTGAAAGATTACCAGGGCTCACAAATTCCCATTCTAGGTCTGCACAGAGTGAGAGTAGACTACGGCCCCTTCCACGGATCCCTTCCCATCCTGGTAGTGGCCAAACCCCTAGCTGCCTTGATCGGATTGGACTGGTTTCCAGCCTTGGGACTGTCAGTCCAAGGAGTACACAGCGTGCCAGCCAGTTCTCCGGTAGACGAAGTAATCAGAGAGTTCAACGACGACTTTGATGGCAGCTTAGGAACGTACAAAGGCACTCCAGTTTCCCTAAATTTGGACCCCCAGGTTGCTCCAGTCTGCTTGAAGGCCCGCAGGCTGCCGTTCGCGCTGAAGCCCAAGGTTGAAGCGGAATTGGATCGATTGGTGGCGCAGGGCGTGCTCGAACCCGTCGATCAGGCGAAATGGGAGACCCCAATTGTGGTCCCCATTAAGCCCGACGGGTCCGTGAGGATCTGCGCCGACTATAAGTCGACGATCAACCTCGGGCTTCAGGCGAACCCATACCCGGTTCCGGTGGTGCAAGACCTACTCCACTCATTGGGACGAGGTCGAGTGTTTGCGAAACTGGATATGGCGCAGGCCTACCAACAGCTCCCGGTGGATGACGAGGCTGCGGAAGCGCAGACCATCGTGACCCACCGTGGGGCTTTCCGCTGTCGCCGTCTCCAATTCGGCGTGTCCGTAGCCCCGGGGATCTTCCAGAGCCTCATGGAGCGACTGCTCCATGGGCTCCCTGGCATTGTACCGTATTTTGACAACGTCCTGATTGCTGCTTCCAGCATATCAGAACTCGCCAAAACGTTACGGAAGGTCCTCAGAGTTTTCAGGGGCGCGGGTTTAAAGTTGAAACGCAGCAAATGTACGTTTGCTGCGCCTAGGGTGGAATTCCTGGGTTTCATGATTGATGCCCAAGGAATTCACCCAACCCCCTCCAAGGTCAAGGCCATCCAAAAGGCCCCCACTCCTGCCTCCAAAACGGAGCTGCAGGCATTCCTCGGCCTTTTGAATTTCTACGCGCCGTTTATTCCCCATAAGGCATCGCTAGCCGAGCCGCTGCATCGGTTGCTCGACCGATCCGCGGCCTGGCACTGGGGCAGCCGCGAAGCACACGCGTTCGCGGCTGTCAAAGCCATGCTCACGTCAGATGCGGTACTAGTCCAGTACCATGACAGGCTTCCTCTGACGCTTGCGTGCGATGCCTCCCCTTTTGGCCTGGGGGCTGTCCTTAGCCACGTCTTTCCAGACGGCTCGGAAGCCCCCATTGCTTTTTACTCCCGGACAATGTCTCAAACGGAGAGAAACTACAGCCAAATCGACAAGGAGGCTTTGGCTGTAGTGTCCTGGATTAAGAAGTTCCACAATTACCTCTATGGGCGGACCTTTTCTGTTGTCACGGACCATAAGCCGCTCCTTGGGCTATTGGCCGGTGACCGTCCGACACCCCCCATCCTGTCGCCCAGGATGACCCGCTGGACGGAATTCCTGGCAGCGTATGACTATACGCTGCTATACCGTCCTGGCAAGCAGATAGGGCATGCTGATGCCCTAAGCCGCTGCCCTCTCCCGGGGCCGGATCCGGCCCCTGTGCCTGCTCTCTCTGTCCTGATGGTCGCGGAGTCGGACTTGCCCCTGTCCTCTTCCGCCGTTGCCGCTCACACCCGCGCAGACCCCGTCCTCGCCCAGGTCTGCCGATGGGTGCTGAGGGGCTGGCCTTCGGGCAGTGTGGCTGAAAACTTTCGGCCTTACAAGTCACGCCAGCTGGAGCTCTCGCTCCATTGCGGGTGCTTGTGTTGGGGAGATCGGGTCATCGTCCCTTCCCCTCTCCGGCACATGGTTCTTCAGTCGCTCCATGCCAACCACCCAGGCATCGTCCGTATGAAGGCATTGGCCCGGAGCTATGTCTGGTGGCCCGGCATGGACGCTGAAGTGGCGGAATGGGTGGCCGCCTGCTCCTCCTGCCAATCGTCCCGGCCGGCCCCGCCGGTCTCCCCGCCGAGGGAGTGGGACGCCCCCAGGTGCCCATGGTCCAGGCTCCACTTGGATTTCGCGGGTCCCTTCCATGGACAGAATTTCCTCGTGGTGGTGGATGCGTTCTCACGCTGGGTGGAGGTGATTCTCATGGCTTCCACCACAGCGGAGAGCACGGTGCGTGCCTTGCGCCGTCTGTTCGCGACCCATGGGTTGCCGGACGTCGTTGTGTCCGACAACGGACCCCAATTTCAATCCTCCACCTTCTTGGACTTTCTGGCCACCCAAGGGATCCGCCACGCGCCAGTCGCCCCTTATCACCCGGCGTCTAATGGACGCGCGGAACGAGCCGTGCGCTCAGCCAAGGAAGCCTTGGCCCGTTTGGATAAAGGGGACTGGCAGGCAAGGGTGGCCGCGTACCTTTTGGGACAGCATGTCACACCTTGCCCAGCCACAGGGAAAAGCCCCGCGGAGCTCTTGATGGGCCGACGCTTGCGGACCACTCTGGACAGACTGCACCCCGATTATGACGGGTTGCAGAGGGGCAACCTGCAGATTCCCACTCCTCGTTTATTTGAAATTGGGGACCTGGTTTGGGCAAGGAACTTTTCAGGGGAGCCGCGATGGATTGCCGCAACCATTTTGGACGTAACCGGACCCTGTTCTTACAGAGTCGGCCTTCAGGATGGATCCGAGTGGCGGCACCACCTGGATCAACTGAGGCGCCGCCTGCCCGAAACAGCAGTCACCACGCCAGGCCGTTCCTGCCCGTTGGCCCCCGTTGGGCCGTTGTTCTCTGCTCAAGCCGAGCAGTTGTTTGGAACCCCGGAGTCCCTAGCCGGTCCAGACCTCGTATCGGCGGGAACAGCACGGGGAGACCGCCAGGACCTCACAGCCCAATCTGACTCTCAGCTGGGGGCCTCGCCCATCGGGGAACCACCCTACCAGAATAATACTCGCCAGCAAATGCCAACTACCTCAAGCCCGGTCGCCACGCCCCCTCACCCGGACTTGCTAGGGTCGCCATTGCCGCCTACGGCGACTCCACCTCCGAGGGCAGGCCGCGATGACGTAGGCGAAGGCTCCGTGTCCCACAGGGAGGAGCCTCCTCAAGAACTAAGGCGGTCAGGGCGGACCTGACACCGCCCCGCCTATCTGAACGACTACGCGTGCGCATGTACTGTGTTGGACAGAGAACCTAGACACATGCGCACTGACTATGGGGGAAGGAGTGTTGAGTCCCCAAGCCTATGTCCCAGACAGCTCGTCTGGTAACCTATGAGTCACCGCATTCCGGAACTGAGCCAGCAGCTGCAGTGATTAACAGAGACAAGCTGTCTGGAATCTGTCTGGAAAGGAGTTACAATGTTGCAAGTGCATTGCTAGGAGTTTCCTGCCTGGTAACTCTATATAAGAGGTTGCCAGAGAAGAAACCTTGCCAGTTGAATCTTGTGTGTGTTGTAAATAGTGTGAATAAACGTTCCTGTTGTTTTGACCATGCCTGAGTCGGAATCCTTTGTCTGATCTAACAGGTTTCAGCTGGGGACAGCTTGCAGGTCAGTGAAGAGAAGTGGAAGGAGCTGCCTCTGTAGTGGATCTCAAAGCATGCTGGGGAGGTCTGCCAGATTACTCTGGAGAAGACTCCTTCCATCTTAAAGAGCTACACCAGAAAGCTATTTAGCACGGCAGGCAGAGGGAGGCATTTTGAGACTCTGAGCTTCTCTTGACAAGTGAGCTCTTGTGGAAGTATTTTCAGTTTTGCCTGCTGACTTTAAGTTTGTTTAGTAGACTTGTTGGAGCAGCTTTACATTTATTTTATGGACTATTGGCCATTGCCCGGTGGACTGATCTTGGTTTGCTTGTGGCTGGCTTTATTTGGGACAGTTCTGAAGCCAGGTGAAGAGAACTGCTGCGGAACATGAATAACATTCTCTATACACCCCATTGAGTGAGTGGGGCAGCACAATAGGCCACTTTCTTCCAGGAAGGGATATATCACCTGAAGCTGGTAAATATGATCTTGGTGTTGCCTCAATATGGGGAAAACAAAGAAATCTAGATATAAAAGTGTTGCATCCTGAAGAGACACGGAGCAACCCAAAATAGCATACCAGCTCTTTCATGTGAGCATGACTCCATTTGAAATAGAATTACAACCTCTCTGGAGCTGTGATCACTCATAACCTTATCTGGGTTCAATTTCAATTTATTATCCCTTATATAAACCATTACAAATTCTGGTAAACACCCAAAGGAGAAAGACAGTTACTGGAAGATGCTACAGAAAAATAAACTTGAATGTCATCATTATATTGAGAGATTTGAACATCCGCCTCCAAATTCTGAGGGTTTCTCCAAGCTGTTTCACACGGGAAACATTGGAAACAAAATGGAGCTTGAAGGACACCTTAGAATAGCTCCTATTTTAAGGACCATTTGTCTTCAGGCGACACAATTTAAAATCTATTTAGAGAGAGAAATGGAACTACTGCAAAATAGTTCCCTCTATTTTAAGATATCTCAGGTGATCCAAAATCATATTATGGTTGACAATATCAAAAACCGCTGTACTGAGAGCTGAAGAACCAAATGACTCACACTTCTGTTAATATCAAAAGTGCATCCAGTAGACTGCCTATCAATCTTTATTCTATAACCCATCCTGAAACCAATTTGAAATTGATTAAATAATTTTCTTCCTCCATCAGATAATACCCTTTCCCCCTGTCATTTTATGCAACCAAGGAAGATCAGAAACTAGCTTATAATTGCTCATCATTGAGGTATCTGTGCAGGCTTCTTTAGAAGAGATCCATTGATGATGTTTTATTTATTATTTAAATTTAAATGATGATGATAATAATAATAATTTTCCATGAAGCATTTATGGTGTTAATTGAAACATTTCTTATAAACTTCCAGTTAGAAGTAATAAAACAAGATAGACAAAGATCAAGAGGATATATAGAAGAGCCTTCTAGTCCAGGGGTCCCCAACCCCCGGGCCGTGGACCGGTGCCGGCCCGTGGCTTGATAGGAACCGGGCCGCAGTGAGTGGCACAACTCTTAGAAAGGGCCGGAGAGGAGGAGGAGGGAGGAGGGGGCAGCCCCCTGGGCAGAGTGCGCACCAGGGGCAGCAGAGCGCAGGCACAGCCACTCGCGCCATTGAGGGCCCGAGAGGGGCAAGTGAGCCGACTCACCCCCCCCTGTGCATGCATCCGCCGCCTGCTCCCCCTCCCCCCGCTCCCCTCTACGCCAGCCGAGCCATGGCCACCAGTCCGCGGAATTTTTTTTAGCATGAAACCGGTCCCTGATGCCAAAAAGGTTGGGGACCCCTGTTCTAGTCCAAGCAACATTTTCATGTCACAAATAAAAAATAATTCTATGTAACCATACAAGAGGACCTACCAGAGATCCCAGTAATAGATCTATTGGTAGCATTTAGATTCGCCTGTGATTTTTTTACTTGCAACTGTCCCCCCACAAATCACAAGGCTGTGATTTTAAAACAGGACTATGGAAGGAAAAAGCAAGAATATGAGTCAATTGCCTTACAGCCCAAACAATTCAGGGGATCATGGTCTTGCAAATTAAACACCTGCAGAAAAGCAATTCTGTTTTTCAGAGTCAGTGTTGAAATGCTATACTTACCAGATACAAGTAGTCTTCTACTGTCTGCTCTCTAGATGTCTATATGCTGCTTTATAACCATAAAATCTCCCAATTCTAGGAGTGCATCTGGATCTCAAGTATCCCAAGATTGAGGTTCATCCATTCAACATGAGCCAGTTTTCTCAAACCAAGGGAAATATTTATTTTAGTAATTAACATACATCTAAGAAACATACAGTATATCTAATGAGGAATAACATTCATTTTTATAATATAAATTTTACTTCACAAGCGTAAAAGACTTTAAAGCCATTTATTAACATCCAATTCTTTCAAATGCCCACCAAGAATCCAGAAAAATCCAAAGTGGTTCAACGCTTTGAAATTCCCAAGGAGCCCATGGTTAGATTTCAAAATCAAACGATTTGTCTGGTTTTCTGGGTCTTGGCAGCTGGGCTACTACTTTCCTGCTTCTGCTCACATACGTACTGCCTAAACTCTAAACTCCACTATTATTGAAGAGGGCTTTTTTCTGTCAGATTGATTATATGCCATTAAGTTGGTGTCAGTTCTCAGTAACCAATAGATAGACTTTCTCCATATTCATCTGTCCCTTCTCTGGTTTTTCAGGTCTTCCAATGGGGCACCCATCACAAGAGTAATGACTCCATCCACTTTACTATTGGTTCTTTTCTCTTTTCCTTCCCCTTTCCCAGCCTTGCACTATTCTGATCCTTGCAAGTAAGGCATGTCATGGCATGTGGCATATCCAAGATCTTCATGTCTTCTCAGTGATGTATTTCTTGGTTGCTTGTTCCTTTATTGTTGATAGCTGATTTGAAAAGCCAGATACCACTTTGATATCTTCATTATCATATGATTTGCCCAGCCTAAAGTTCATTCTAGCACTGAGGATCTTTCGCTGGATTCAGTACAATGTAATATGACTCATTAACTTTGTTCCTAGGTTTAGATTCTAGGTTCTTTTTATTTTGGGGGAAAGGAATTGGACAAGATTGATAGATGTTTTATATCAAGGTATAGTTCTAGCTTTTGCAAGTACAGAAGTAAGAGTGACAGGACATACAATTAGAACAGATGCACAATACACTGGTAAATGAGTAACTGAGGGCAAAAAGTTGTTTGGGTAGGAAAATGTTCAAGTTGTTTTTCAAGAAGTCTTGCATATTTTCAGTCCTTTGGTGCAAATTGATTATATTTTACAGAACACAATAGTGACCCCCCCCTATAAAAACCACATTCTTGGATGAAAAGGATCACTTGCATAGCACTGAATTGGCATAAAGCAAAGTCACATAAAGTGAAGGAAACTTATTCTCCCAGCATCCTGAAATTTCTACTTCAAAACAAGGCGGAATGAAAGAGATTTTCCTCCTCACTTTCTTACCCTCTACAAGCAGAGTTCCTATTTTGTTTTAATATAAAAACCACTGAAGAAGAGAACACGGACCTGCAGAACTATATAAAAATAATGTGCAAGCTTGTGAGACAAATTACCAACCTTTGTTGTTTTTTGACAATTGTGTTAGACATGTTTGGATTGCCATAGCAACCAACTGCATGTTTGAAGTAAATACACTAAATTTCATCCATCGTCTGGTGCCAAAACAGCAGCTGTTAATGTCTTATTGTGAAAATGCATTTCATATAGACAGTTTTGGTTTTATTCTACAGAAATGAGATCCTCGATTAGAAAAATAATTCCAATTGTGTATTCTGGTTGTCATCAAAGTACTCTTGAGCTAGTTATCCAGGTGCAAAGCTGGAGTAATTCATTAAGTGGCCTTCAACTTGAACCAAGATCTTACTGTGTTAGCTCATTAAACAGCTGACTATAGAAACAAGATAATGAAACCCTTTCCACAGATCTTTACAACAGAACATTTCTAAAACATCAGCACCATGCTGGAATAAAATGTAATTTCAGGATATGCTCTTTATTTGCTTATTTGTAAATTCAGGAGGGTTAGTCTCATAATTTCACTTGCATAAATACTCTTGTTCTAGACAAAAGTAAGCGAGATTAGGGTGGCCACTATACAAGTTAATCAACTTTATTATGTACTACCAAATTCTCAAAGCACTCTTTCCAAAGCTGGTGTGTTCCCGAGAAATATTAGACTACTCTTCTATTGAGAATGTCAATTGTATTTGATTGGTTCTGTAACATAATGGTTGTTGGGGGGTGGGTGGGTGGAGAACAATGATCTATAATATGGCCGATTGGTTAAGAAAAAAGAGCAACGAGTGCTCTTTATTACTGTCCCTTTGTTTTTGCTTTAACATTTATTGTCAACATGGCCTTCTTTGGGGTCTAGGACAATTGGCTGGAGCTGCCTTACCCTGGTCACTTCACCTCAACACTCTCCCACTTCAGTGACCCACTGTTGCTGTCCCTACTTTGCCTTCCCACAGCTGGGTGCTTCACTCTGGCCACCCAGCCCCAGCTTACCCACCATGGGCATCCTTCCGCAGCTGCCAGTCCCTCTCCACTCCTCTCACTCACTCCTCCCCCAATGGGTTTCCCTTAGTGCTCTTCCCCCACTCCCTTACCCTAGGCAATTTGCCCTGGAACAAATTTCCCCGGCTGATTTGGACTATGATTGAGCTATGAGATAACTGTGCAGGATAGCTCCTGGGATGTGGCCCTGTGCTGAGGCCGGCAGGGGCTTCAACTGCTGCTGCGCTGTCAGGATGGAGGGTCTCTGGTGGACTCAACTTGTAAGGTCATGGTGGTGGCGGCGCCCACCCTATCCCACCTTTGGTAGCCTTTGGATTTAGTTCAGTGGTAGTCAACCTGGTCCCTACTGCCCACTAGTGGGTGTTCCAGCTTTCATGGTGGGTGGTAGGGGTTTTGTCTGATACTGAAGCACTTTCCTTTTTTAATTTAATTGACTTCCCTACTTTATAAATCACCATTACTGTGGAACCGGTGAGTGATTAGAAAATGTTGCTACGAACAGAGATACAAAAGTGGGTGGTAGGTATAAAAAGGTTGACTACCCCTGATTTAGATCTAAACATACCAGTTTCCTTCTTTACTTTTTGCTTTCTGTCTTCCTCTTTTAAAGAAAATGACTTTGGGGGCTCCAGATCCAGGTCTAATTTGGGGTCCAGAGGTCTGACTCTGACCCAGCCATGGGACCATGATTGAAAGGAGGGCTGGTCTGTGTCTCATCCCATGTCGACTGGCTTCTCACAACCCCTACCCCCACCTCACCTGGGATGAGATGCAGACTGCCTCTCCTTCACCCACACTCCCCATGGCTGGGTTGGAGTCAGAGCAACTTAGACCTGGATCTGGGATGCAGCTGCCACTCTTATTTTCGAAAGGATTTATATGAGTCATTGGTGAAAATGCAGATTATACTTGAAGTCAATGCATTGTTTTACAGTGGGTTAGTGTCCCATTACAAAAAATATTTTTAAAAAGATAGAAAAGGGAGCTTGGCCGAGGCTAAAGAATGTGCTGCAAGGAACATTATTGCACCCGAGCATCATAATAGATTTCTAGCAATTGAAGATCTAAAATGTAGAGCAATGTTTCTCAACTTTAATAAGTTTAAGATATGTGAACTTCAATTTCCAGTTGGCTGGAGAATTCAAGTCCACACATCCTAAAGTTGCCAAGGTTGAGAAACACTGATCTGCAGCACATTTAGTTAACTCCTTATCTGAGTAACTGCATTATTTGTAAAGGAACAGAGGGACTCTTTTAGTTAGATAACATGGTCCAAACCATTGCCCAGAGCAGAATATTCACAGCTGGCTAGCCTTTCCTTGAAGGTCTCCAATGAGGAAACTATCATGAGACACTTGTCAAATAAGTATTGAGTATGAAAATGACAGAAGACCATTACAGAAGAGAAAGAACTGAACACTTGCTGAATTTGCATGTGCAAGAGATTAAAACAGATGTTGTTTTGTACTACAAGCATAAGAACAAATGTTTGTAAGCACGTTACTTGGGTTATGTTTGCTTAAGGGAATTCAATGTTACCAATATTGTCTGCAGTAACTTTTAATGTATTGCAAGAAAATGGAATTCAGTTGGATCTCTGCTATGAAAGAATCTTCATTTGGCTAATGTATTGGAAAGGATGCTAATTATAGTGGTTCTTGATCTCCTGTAAACCAGGAACCATATTTTGTTTACTGAGAAAATTTAGGAAAGATAAAATAAAAATTATGTGAGTCAACGCATTGGCTAATTAGAGAGACTTACTTCAGAAAACTAAGGTTGTATTTAGTACAAATGAAAACTTTAGGCAACATATATGAATATATATGAATGGGCTGTAGGTTTGTGATAAAAGTCAGATGTAATGTTTGCTTCTGCTTCATCAGGCAGAATTACATCACAAATATCTTTTGACTTTATCTAGAATTTTCCCCTCACAAAATCCCCTCGAATGGAACTGTATATTTGCTGAAAACAGAAGATAGAAGAAAACAAACAATTGTGGGGGAGATAAAGATCTTGCTGGAATCTGCTTTTGGAGATTACATTGTTGAAGGACTCGGAAAAGATAGATTCCTCTTGTTCACCTGCTAAATTTCATTGGTTAAATGCTAAATAAGTTTCTTTCTTTTCCTTCTCTGTTTAGTTATGTGCCTTCCCCTCATTTCCTTTCCCTTCACTATTACTTCATCTCTCCAGTCTACCTACCTCCTCCTTTCTTTTGCTGTAGCAGGAGAGATATGTATAGATGTTTGCATACTTGTATGTTTCTGCATAAGCAAATTGTTTGTGTATGTGAGATAGAATGCTATGCATATTATATCTGGTAACAGTTTTGAGTAGCTCAGTTCTTTCTGGGTAAGGAGAGGTCAGGAGATTCCTTGCAGTGTAGTTGTGAGAGCAAAACCAAGCATATGATGGATAAAATCACATGGATTCACTTAGAATTGGACTCCATATACGCTGTGCTGTAGAAGTGAATCACTCTTATATGATTATGTGGCAAAATTCAGTCTAGTTAATTCTGAGGCAGTGGATAATGTCCTTGGGATGTTAGTCCTGCCACCAAAGTGTTAGACTGATGTTAGAACTCATCCCTCCAACTTAGTTGTAGCTTAATAATAATAATAATTTATTACATTTATAAACGGCCCCCCTCCCCAAAGCTTCTTGGGAGGTGATATATGGTGGGTTCAAGAGGTGGTAAATGCCACTTTGCAGCAAAGAATGGTTCCACCTTTCTTGAAGAGGTAATGGATGTCCCTTCCTAAAGACTTTGTTGATGGACCCAACATTTTTGGATAATTTTCATCCAGCACCAACCTTCTCTTTTGCAGCAAGGTTGATGAGAAGATGTTAGATCTATAGGTCTGACCATCAGGAGAAAGCACATTACGTGGACCTGTAGCAGTTGGATTTCAGACAAGAATATAGGACTGAGATGGCATTGATTGTACTTTCTAGGATAGAAATAATGTAGCCATCCTCATTCTTCTTAATCTTTCAGTAGCTTTCAATACCACTAACCATGGTGTTTTTCTGGTCTGGCTAAGGGATTAGAAATGGGGGACAATATTTTTCAATGGTTCTTCTCTTTCCAATAATTGCTGGCCATGGAGAGAGATCCAGCCAGTGGTGAAACTCAATTTTTTTTACTACTGATTCTATGGGTATGGCTTGGTAGGCATGGTGTGGTTGGTGGCTGTGGCTTGGTGGGCATGGCAGGGGAAGGATACTGCAAAATTTCCAATCCCATCCCACTTCTGGGGGAAGGATATTGCAAAATCACCATTCCCACCCTACTCTGGGGCCAGCCAGAGGTGACATTTGCCACTTCTCCAAACTACTCAAAATTTCCACTACTGGTTCTCCAAAACCTGTTAGAACCTGCTGGATTTTACCCCTGGATCCAGCCCTAGGGATCTGCTTTGAGTGTGCTTGACTTTCTCCTCACTTCTATTTAAACCACATAAATCTACAGTACTGAATAATTCAGATATTGGCATGAAGTTGCTGCTATTTGGTGAAATGACTTCTTGGTAATGCCATGGAAGATGATGAATATTTGCTGTTGTTTTGCTAGCTAGGCAGGTAGCAATGTTTGTGTATTATGTAATTATACAAATGTTGTAAATTGATGCAATGACTAAAAACATCAATTATGTAATCATGTAAATGATACAACTTGACCTAAATTATGTCAGTTGTGTGAATTCAGATTGATTTATTTATGCAATTTATCTGCCACTTCACTCCTCCTGGGCTTGAAATTGCTTAGAGAAATTAAAATAGAAACAAGAATAAACATACATTTGAAACTTCAAAATATCAAATAATGAAAGAGTTTGATACACATGCACAAACACATACATATACCGGTAGTTGCCAATGACTCTTCAGTTAGTCTGTAAAGTCATTGATTGGGATTGATGGCTATAGAAATTGAATGAATAAATGAAATAAATAATTTACTTTATTTTATTTTATTCGATTTGTAGACTGCACCAATCTCCGTCGAGATGGACTCTGGGCGGTGCACAGGCAATTAAAACAACAATAAATATATAGCAACACATTACAAAAATTAAAAAGAGATTAAATTACAAACCTGTGCTAAAATTCCCAATAAAAACCTAAACCATTTTTCTAATGTAACTGAAGCTCTATCGTACCAAGACCTAAGTTCTAAGCTAGTCCAGCTTGTTGGAAAAGATATGTCTCGAGTGAGCGGCGGAAGAGGGGAAGGTCCGTGATGGTGCGTAGTTCGGGGGGCAGGTCGTTCCAGAGGGCGGGCCCTGCCACAGAGAAGGCTCTATCCCTGGGTGTCGCCAGCCGGCATTGCCCGGCAGTCGGCACCCTGAGGAGGCCCTCCCTGTGGGAGCAAATCGGTCGGTGGGAGGTATGTGGCAGGAGGCGGTCCCGCAAATAACTAGGCCCCGAGCCATGGAGCGATTTAAAGATGGTGACAAGGACCTTGAAGCGCACCCGGAAGGCCACCAGTAGTCAGTGCAGCTCGCGCAGGAGAGGTGTTACATGGGAACTTCAAGATGTTCCCAGAATCCCCCACGCGGCCGCATTCTGGACAAACTGGAACCTCCGGATGCACCTCAAGGGGAGCCCCATGTAGAGAGCGTTGCAATAGTCAAGGCAGGAAGTCATGAGTGCTGACTTGTCATAAAACATTTTGAAATAAAACATTTATGAAATAAAAATAAATTCTGGAAAAGCCAGGTTTTGCAAGCTTCTGGAAGGCATGAGTATAAAAGCCATCCTTGCCTTGGGGCCCAACTTTTCCACAGGAAAACTGCTACTACCAAGAAATTCTGCTGTTGAATATCCTTCCATCATATCTCCATGTGGGATCATTAGTAGGAGACTAGACAATCTGTGGCCTATTGGGTCATCCTTTCAGAACCATTTTCCAGATTCTTTAACTCCTTCAACAATGGCAGTACTTTGAATGTATTGTCTTCACTGGAAAAACTGGTATACCTCCAGAGGTATATCTACATTGAAAAGAGCTCATGTTGAACATTAGCAAATGAAATGTTTTATGACATTTTGCATTATATTGTAACATCAGGTTATGTCATAAACTATATTATAAAATTAGCCAGATTTCAGTTCTACAGGAGTCATGGGTCCCAGATTTTGGTTGCATTTTGTAAGTTAGCAGTGTGAACTACATTGGTTCAAAAATTGTTATCTTATATGCATTATTTCACTTGACTTTTACTAATTATAGATAGATTTAATAGACATTTAGATTTAATGGAATCTTTCCCCCCCCAAAGGCCCATTAAATAAATGTTCTACTATAATACAGAATCAGGAATATTTGTCTGTTCCTCTTTCTCTCCCTCCCCCACTATGCCTAATTATATCTATCTCCTGATGACATGATTAGGGATATCCTTGGAATCATTCTTAAAATGGCAGAAGGTATCACCTACTGTACTACTATGGAACTCGTAGCTATAACTTATATTCATCAGGCCTAGAAACCTGACTACAATTTTCCCACACAGTATAATTTTCACTGCTATTTAAATCACACAACAGAATAATTTAGCTTCCTAATACAGAATATTTATCAGACTGCATACAATTATAGTTCCAACCACTCAGTTGGATGTTTAATTTTTTAATTATTTGCTGATACACTTTCTTACCTAAGCAATTAGGCTTATAGGTAATCATTGCTTAACTATGATAACTGGGATCGGAATTTCCATTGCTAAATAATGCAGTTGTAAAGTAAGACATCATGTGAACACATCACTTAGCAATGGCAATCTCACAGTCCTCACTGCCATTGTTAAGCAAGGATCATGGGCCATTAAGCAAATACCATTTCACAACTTTCTGATGGCTTCCAACAACCAAAGTCAATGGGGAAGCCAGCAGGAAATTGCAAGTCATAAACTTGCAAAAAGTCCCAGGCAGCTTGCAAGTAGCCTAATAGGCAGGTAAGTGGCTGTTGCCAAGTGTGGTGAGAGTGTGGGTGGATGCAGTAGCATGCATACATGATTTCCAACCTGGGGCAGACTGCTACCAGGGGTGGGAACCTTATCTGAGCAACTTGTGAGCTGAGCAACTTCTCTGACAATTTCCCCATTGACTTTGCTGATGAGAAGCTGGCAGAGAAATGGTGATCATGTGGCCAAAGGATGCTACCACCATTGCAAGTGCAATCTGATTGCCAAATGCCCAGATTGCATCCACATGATTGCAGGAGTGATGTGATGGCTAGAGCTTCAAGAACTGGTCATAAACACCACTCTTTCAGTGCTGTTGCAACTTTGAACAGTTGCTGGAGGAATGGTTGGTAAGGAATGATTACCCATAGTCATCTTTTATCAGACCATTTTGAATATCTAGAAGGCCATTCTGCCTACTGATGAGAATCATATGGCTATATAGAATCAAGATGAAAGTAAAATTATATTAATATTTCATGCAGTAGAAGTAGAGTAATAACATTTACCCTAGGCATACCGGTTGTTACTAGTGACTAAGTTAAAACATTTAAATATTTGTTGCAATTATTATAGTCTTCATGTCAATACAGATGTACAGAAGCATTTTAATCTGTGATCTGTCACTTGCCACTGAAAGTAGAATTACTTTCCCAAGCAACACATAACTGTTTATTTTATCTCTCGAAACTACAAAATGCTAGTGTTGATTGTGCTGCTATAAAAACACTTTTCTCTGATAAAAAATGTCAAGCTTTTCAAACACAAGAAAAGAGTGATGCCTTAAAAAGAGAGGCAAGATCTGTAACTAAGACGTGCTTTAGCACTCTGATGTATTTTAGTTTAGAAAAGGCTGAGTCTACGCTTTCCTTATTATTTCAGTTGAATTGAATTTGAATTATTTCAGTATAATGGTGCAAGGCTGTGTATCATAGTCTCCTTTTCGTGCAGAAAGTATGGAAGTACCATAGAGTAGCAGCCCCCAACCTTTTGGGCACTAGGGACCAGTTCCATGAAGAGAGTTCTTCCACGGACCGGAGGGAGTGTGGTTTTGTGTGTTGGCTGCATTCCATGGATGGGGTTTTGCTTATTTGTGCGGTCTGGTTTCTGGCATGCTGTGGCCTGGTGCCTGTCCATAGACCAGGGTGTGAGGACCTCTGCCATAGTGTGTTATTTTACCAGATAAAGTAACCTGTGGAAGAAGCTACTTTCTCTTACTCTAACAGTAAAAGTACTTCAGGAAAGGAGGAGAGTGAAGCAACTGACTGAAGGGAGGCAAAGCAGGAGAGAAGAAGTCAACTTCCCTCTTCATTGTCTTCGTTATATGAATATGGGATGTGGTGGTACAAGCAGTTCTCTTCTCTATATTGTTGGAAAAGATATCCATCTAATTCAGTTCCAAACCTGAAGAAAGACACTGGAAATATGGAGGCTGATTGGAAAGATGGTTTAATGATGAAGCAGAACCATATGGGTTCTGGGCCGCTGAACACATGGAACTGAGAGTGGGGTTTTTTAATACCTTTTCTTGGGCTTTGAACTTGAGCTTCCTGTTCCTGTGCATGAACATGTATTCTATTGGCTATTGTCAGACTTACATGGGGCCATGTAGGAGTCAGTTTGTCTGAGTTAAGTTTGGTTGAAGTTTGAAGGGTGATGCAATGTCCTTAGGAGATTATGTAATGTAGTGAGCACTGTATTTTAGTGAGTTAATCCTATTATGTTCTGAAGGGTCATGTCTAATCCCTTCACCCTGGAGATGAAGGTCTTTTGCTTTGTGCTAGCCCAGTCTTTCTTAATGGGCACAAAATAGCTGCAGGGAGCTGGGGCTCTGAGTTTCTGTCTCCCTTAAGAATTTTTTTTATTTATCTTTTAGGGGAAATATTTTATCCTGCTGTTTAAAAAAAGTTCCTCAAAATTTTTCATTCTTCTACAAGTGGGGTGAGTGCTAACTTTCTACAATATTATACAGGTTCTGCAGCACCTCTTCCTCAGGGAACCTGTGCATCCCTCCAGGTTAGATAAGGTAGGTCACCACCTGGTCCCCTCCCTTAAATTTTATCATCAAAAGTGTGCCTTCACTTCCCTTTATTTTGCTACCACCACTGTGGTACTCTCTTGTTATTCCTAGTACATGGCTTCTTCCATTGCTGTGGGCGGGGGGAATGGAAACACACAGAGAGTTTATTTTTAAAACAACATCATATTCTTTTCCAGATGACCTTGGTGAAGATAAGTTATTTCAAGGCACAAGTGTACTAGGCCAGCCTTTTCTGATTATGAGAATAGCTACATCATTATTTGCACATTCCATCTTAGAGGTTTCCACTGTTGCAATATTATGTTGAGTAGTTAGTGGGATTACCTTATATTGCTTTATCAACTGGCTTCTTTTATACTTGACAGCCCAATGGGCTATCTGAAAAGTATTATTAATTTTGATTTCTGACATTTATAAAAAACGTCCACTTCCCTTTTATTAAAGCAAGAATATTATGGTGCTGAACACTTGAATTTGCTGTTCCCATATCCACAAATAACATTTAAATTAAATATAGATCTCACTTAAATTTTATATTCCCTTTGAGAAATATCAGAAGTTCTAAACAAGAGTTGCTAATTTCATTTATAGCCTCATTTGTAGTTGCTTTTATTTCTGATATGAAGCATTTGAAAGGTCAGAAGCAGCATATATTATAGGTGTGTGATATACATGAATCTTGTACCTGACAAGATTATAAAAGAACAGAACAAATATCCAACTTCTATTTTTATTTTTAGAATTGGATTTAAATTATATTACAAATACAATCCATTACCTATCTCGGATCTCTTGCCACAATCTTTGCTATAGAATACAATGGATACTGTGCTTGGATTGAACATTGTTGCTAAAGGCATGAATTGTGGTATATGGAGCTGTTTCAGAAACAACCCGGAAGATTCGGTTTGCTTAAACTGCGCCTTAGTGACGCAGTGGTTAGAGTGCAATGTTGCAGGCTAGTTCTGCTGACTGCCGGCTACCTGCAATTTGGCAGTTCAAATCTCACTGGCTCAAGGTTGACTCATCTTTCCGAGGTTGGTAAAATGAAGACTTAAATTGTTGGGGGCAAAATGCTGACTCTGTAAGCCACGTAGAGAGGGATGTAAAAGCACTATGAAGTGGTATATAAGTTTAAGTACTATTGCTATTGCTATACATGGCTGCTAACCAAGACTGGAGAATTCCATTAAATAAGCCTGTGGAGAACTTTGATGAACTGATACAATTTGTAAGTGTCTTAAAAAACATTCTTACTAAGGCAAGTTGGTGAAGTGAAGTAGCATGTTCATCAATTGTATTGGAGCAGGCATGCCACTTCTCTTTGTCCACTGGTGTATCTCTTCAGTGGTCTTCTATTGAAGTGAAAAAACCATTGCTCACACCGAAATAGCAGATTGAGATGGATCAATTCTTTGCATGTCAAACTGTAGTGCTTCTCATATTTAGGAGCAAAATGCTGAGATAAATTGTGCCTGTTTTGCGTAGCACTGCCATTTTTTTAAGCCACTGCTTTGTCATTGCCTTTGGGGCTTACGTCCTTGTGTTGGTTTTAATCTTTAAAATTCTATATAACTTTGAGCATAACCTCAAATGATTATCAATAGTCAATCCCTGAGACTAAGTAGTTGCCAAGAATTTTTAATGGGTGCCAGTGTGGCCACAGAAAAAAATGATAATAAAGGTTATCTCATCTCATCTCATCTCATCTCATCTCATCTCATCTCATCTCATCTCATCTCATCTCATCTCATGCCTTGCCTTGCCTTGCCTTGCCTTGCCTTGCCTTGCCTTGCCTTGCCTTGCCTTGCCTTGCCTTGCCTTATCTATCTTATCTTAATAATGTCTGAAAGGTACTATGTACTATATATGCACGACACACAGCTGGGACTAACACTACATATGCCAAGGGGGAGGGGGGAGTAACATGAAAGCAGGGAAATAGCATGACCTTTGGTGGAGGAGTAATCTTGAACAGTCTTAATCTATTAGTAACAATTTTGTATTTTTTCATACATTTGAAAATATGCATAGTTCATTTTAAATTTTGCGAGCTATTTATCCTGACAAATCTATATCCATTGATTTGTTAATCATTGTGCATTCTACTATGCTATATTTATATTTATGAAATGAATCATCACCAGATTTCTTGTTCATTGTCCCTCTCCCACTCCACTGCATACTCTAAATTTAGCTCTAGTGTTAAAATAGACAATTACTCATTGGCTAGAACCACAGTTTCTATTTATGATTCTGACATTTGTGTGTATGTGAGAGGTGAAAATAAAAGGTCAGCAATGGAATCTAGTTTTATTAGTTGATCATCTAAGCAATGTTCATATTTTAAATCAAATTTAAGATGTGAAACACCTCAGAGCTTCGCTACTGAATTCTTCTGAAGTAAGATGTTTCAGAAAGAAAATCTTGGTCATAGCAATTATTAAGCAGAGCCAAAGTACTTTATAATATCAACTATTTTTTTGTTGAGATGTATTTTGGTGTAAACAAACCTACAACCATTTGCAGGTGAGATAGTATTTTAGTAGTATTTCAAGATTTTTTTGTTCAATTTGAATTGAACATCCTGAAACGTTTTAAATATCTGTATTGAGGAGAATTTGGTGGGATCACATTCTCAGAAAGGATTTGTAGGGAAAGGTAGGGTTTTGGTGGGCTAAAGACTGAAGACAACAATTACAATTTACCCACAATTTTTTTCTTTTCTATCTCTGAAAGTAACAAATCACTCTTGCATATTTAAACTGATCACTTAGAGAGGACTAGAAATTAAATTGGACAGTAAATGTGATCTATATTGTATTATATTATATTATATTATATTATATTATATTATATTATATTATATTATATTATATTATATTATATTATATTATATTATATTATATTATATTATATTATATTATATTATATTATATTATATTATATTATATTATATTATATTATATTATATTATATTATATATATTATATTATATTATATTATATTATAATATTATAATTATATTATATTATATTATATTATATTATATTATATTATATTATATTATATTATATTATATTATATTATATTATATTATATTATATTATATTATATTATATTATTATATTATATTATATTATATTATATTATATTATATTATATTATTATATTATATTATATTATATTATATTATATTATATTATATTATATTATATTATATTATATTATATTATATTATATTATATTATATTATATTATATTATATTATATTATATTATATTATTATATTGGAAATATAGTTTGTTTTTCTATGAGTATTAAATTGTAATCTAATATTGCTGAGGTTGAGAAATACTACTTTAGTGTGTAACTAACCTTGAAGATAGACTAATGTAATATATTTTGTGGTAATTGTTCTTGTTCCCTTCAGGGATTTGCATTTTCTTTTATGTGTAAATGACATTCAATAGATAGTTTTAAAATAGCTTCCAATCCAGAGATTGCAAAATATACTTGTAATTTAACTTCCTTCAGTTAGAAGATAATCAATTTATGTTTGAGTTTGCTTACTTTGCTAATCTATGGTCTGCTTAACCAGATTTGTTGAATAAACCAAAACTGATGGGATTCGTACAACATGCTAATAAACTGTTTTAGCAACAAATTAATTATACTCACTTTATTTAAAATATTGATTTTATCCAACTCAGCATCACAGCAAATGATTTAAAATCCAATTATTATATTATTGTATCCTTCATTTACACTCAGTTTTATAGTTACAATTATATTTGCAATATTTGAACACAAATCTGTCAACTTCAATTTAGAGAGTGTGTATAAATTACAAGTTGCTAGCTTCAAGTTTTCAGAAAGTGAAATGATGAATATAATATAATATAATATAATATAATATGAATAACAAGCACACATTGTATACTGCTTTTTTCGGAGTATAAGACGCACCAAGATTTTAAAGAAGCAAATTAAAAAAAAAGTTTTTACACTCTGCAGAACTCCCCAAAATGGCCTGTTTTTCATGAAAATGGCTCGGTTTTTGGTCAAATAAAGGGCATAGCCTTTAGGAGGCTTATAGAGTGCTCCTGGGGGCTGGGGTCCCCCCAAAAACGAGCAAAAAATGGCCAGTTTTTTGCTCATTTTTACCCTCCCCAGTGCCCAGGAGCACTCTGGAAGCCTCCTAAACGCTACGCACGGGGTCAGGGTTTCAGGAAGCCAGAAATGCTGTATTCAGTCTATAAGACACACCCAGATTTTCACCCTCTTTTTTGAGGGAAAAAGGTGCATCTTATACTCCGAAAAATATGGTAATACTTCCTAATTATTAAAATCTAACTCAGATTTCACTGGACATTCCTACCTCCTCAGCCACCAGATTGAAACATGTAATAGTTCTAAGAATTACTGCTGGAATAAAATAGAAAAAAAATGCTAGTCTAAAAAAAAAATCAAAACAGAAAAAATGTGATATAAAATACAGCAGTTTAAATTACCCAGATACTTTATCCATAAGCAGTACAGGTAGTCTTTGACTTACAACTGTAATTGACTCCATAATTTTGGCCATAAGTTGTGATGGTCATAAACCGGGTCACGATTGTGCCTAATTTATGACCTTTTCTGTTAAAGAAATGTATTTATTTTATTTTATTAAATTTATACCCCGCCCTTCTCCTTGTTAGGACCCAGGGCGGCGCACAGGCATTATTTAAAAACACAAAATACAATAAATATCAATTAAAATGTATTAAATTAATAAACCCGTGCTAAAACCCAATGTTAAAACCCTTGCCAATTATAAATTATTTTCTTAAAAAGTCAGAAATGGGGGGCTATCCTAGGCCGGCTTGTTGGAATAAATACGTCTTAAGACGTTGGCGGAAGAGGCGGAGGTCCGAGATAGTACGGAGGCCGGGGGGTAGGTCGTTCCAGAGGGCCGGGCCCGCCACAGAGAAGGCCCTTCCCCTGGGTGTCGCCAACCGGCATTGCCCCGTCGACGGCACCTTTTACTAATGTTATTAACGTGAACCCAATGTTTATATGGTTTTTTTTTTTTTAGAAACTGGAAATAAGGACAGGTTAAATTACAGTCACTTGACCACAGAAATGCTACAAATGACTGTAAATGTGAGCTGGCTGCCCAGCTCCAAAAATGCAGTCATGTGACCATGGGAAGAGTGGATATCTGAACTTTAAATCTGAGTCGTAAGTTCTTTTTCAAGCTCTGTAGTAAATTTGAATGGTCACTAAGCAACCAGTCCCAATTCGAGGCCGACTTGTGTCCTTTCAACAACACTGTCTTCCTTTGTAGCTGATCACTTGATGAATCAGGAAGAGACGGGAACACTGTAGGCTGCATGAGTCGTGGTGGCACAGAGGTTATAGTTCAGTACTGCAGGCTACTTCTGCGGAATGCCGGCTGCCTGCAATTTGGCAGTTCGAATCTCACCAGGCTCAAGGTTGACTCAGTCTTCCATCCTTCCGAGGTTGGTAAAATGAGGATCCTGATTGTTGGGGGCAATATGCTGACTCTGTAAATCACTTAGAGATGACTGTAGAGCAGAGGTCTCCAACCTTTGCAACTTTAAGTCTGAAGGACTTCAGCTCCCAGAATTCTCCAGCCAGCAAAGCTGGCTGGAGAAGTCTGGGAGCTGAAGTCCTTCAGACTTAAAGTTGCAAAGGTTGGAGACCCCTGCTGTAGAGCACTGTAAAGTGGTATATAAATCTAAGTGCTATTGTTATTGCTATTTTAAAGATCTTGAAAGAACCTTCCACAATCCTATACTATTTATTGTGCTGAGTTTGAAATAGCTACTGTTCAAACTATTGTGTGCTGCAAAATGTAGTGTTTATGACAACTACACCTTATTGTCAAGGTATCATTAACATGCTAATGAATCCTGTCCACTAGAGCTTATTAATTGCTAATGTATTTTTAAGACCTGATTAGCCAGAGCCTTAGGGTGCAAAGTTCCATTAACATGCTAATGTTCTTTGCCATTTCCTGATGTTGAGCTAGTAAATGCTCTTATTAGTAAATGAAAGGTGATTCTTCCACTGTGCTAAAGCTATTAGCATTCAGGAAAGTAATGACATCCCAGCTGTCATTCAAAAATTCTATCATCCATCAACTTAGCATAACAGGTTTTCAAAAGATCTTCCTGAAACAGGAAAACATAATTTTATTGTGAAACTGTTTTCACAGGTCCCATTTCTGATTAAGAAATCAGTTGGCCACTTTTTTCCATGAATTATCATTAGCATCAAATTCCTTGTCTACCTTCAAAGGGAATGACCTAAAATGGATCTACAGACCTTTCAGGTAAAGCATTTTACTTTTGTGCAAATTGCTTTACTACAATTGGATTTAGAAGAGTAGCAGCACAGAGCTGGAAATGGAGAGGGAGTTATAGGAACCTGTAAGAGTTTATATAGCCAACTAGTTGATATAGAAAATCAAGAGTCAGAGCAACCTTTTAATTGAATTTAATATGTTTTTAATAGTGTATATTGTCTTTTGTTTATGGTTTTAATAATGCCTGTGCGCCGCCCTGAGTCCTAACAAGGAGAAGGGCGGGGTATAAATTCGAAAATAAATAAAATAAATAAATAAAATAAATAAACCTTATTACTTGGCGGTTGTAGAATAACCATCTGGGTTCAGTTCCAAGTGGGGAGAAAGACACTGGAAACATAGAAGCTGCTTGGAAAGATGGTTTAATGGTGGATAGGACCACATGGTTTGAGATCCTAGGCAAAAAAAAAGCACATGGCTGAGAGGGAGATAGATTTATACAGTCTCTTTGATCCACCTTGTAGCTTAATAATAATAATATTAAGGGCAGCTTTTCATCAGCCTCGGGCCCTGGGTAGGGGTCAAATCAAAATTAAAATCAAATTAAGATTTATTAACCGCACCCTCTCCCCACAGGGACCCGGGGCGGTGCACAGGCATAATTAAAAACAATATACAAAATACAAACATTACTTAAAATAAAATTAAATAAATCTACCTATGCTAAAAATATATAATTAAAACCCATTAAAATTTGTAATTAAAAGACAGAGAGAACTATTCAAGGCCGGCCAGTCGAAAGAGATGGGTCTTCAATTTTACCCGGAAGGAGCGGAGGTCGGTGGTCGTTCTAATATCAGGGGGAAGGTCGTTCCAGAGGGCCGGGCCCGCCACAGAGAGCGCCCTTCCCCTGGGCGTCGCCCGCTGACAAAGTCTAGTGGACGGCACCCGGAGAAGCCCCTCTCTGTGGGAGCGAATCGGTCGTGAGGATGTGTGGGGCAGGATCCGATCTCGCAGATAGCTAGGTCCCGAGCCATGGAGCGCTTTGAAGATGATAACTAACACCTTGAAGCGCACCCGGAAGACGACAGGTAGCCAGTGCAGCTCGCGCAGGAGCGGTGTTACATGGGCAAACCTGGAGGTGCCCATAATTGCTCGCGCGGCCGCATTCTGAACTAACTGAAGCCTCCGGGTGCACCTCAAGGGGAGCCCCATGTAGAGAGAGTTGCAATAGTCCAGTCGGGATGTCACGAGGGCATGGGTGACTGTGCGAAGGGCGTCCCGATCCAATAGGGGGCGCAATTGGCGAACCAGGCGAACCTGGTAAAACGCCCTCCTGGCCACGGCTGTCACTTGCTCTTCCATAGACAGCCGGGTATCCAGGAGGACACCCAAATTGCGCGCCCCATCCACAGGGGCAAGATGTTCGCCCCCTATGGCCAGCGTTGGAGAAAGCTGGTTGAATCGGGCAGCCGGAAACCACAGCCACTCGGTCTTGGTCGGGTTGAGCCTAAGTCCGTTACTTCCCATCCAGATCCGCACGGCTTCCAGGCACTGGCACATCACCGCTACGGCATCGTTGGGGTGGTCTGGGGTAGATATGTACAGCTGGGTGTCATCAGCGTACAGATGGTACTCTACCCCAAAACCACGGATGATCTCACCCAGCGGCTTCATGTATGCATTAAACAGGAGAGGCGAGAGGACCGACCCCTGAGGCACCCCGCATGTGAGGGGTCTCGGGGTCGACCTCTGCTCTCCTGCCCGCACAAATTGCGATCGGCCAGAGAGGTAGGAGGAGAACCAGGGGTGGTGGGGTAGCGGTCATTGTAAAGGAAGGTCTTGAGCCGAGAGAGACCATTGTGCCACAGACTACCGGTTGTGAGTCCCTCTGTGTGAAGTGGGGCCTAGGGAGGCAGTTGGGCTTGCTGGTTGTATACCTGGCTCCCCGCTATGTAGCAGCAGCCCTGCCCGAGCTCCTTGAGGTGATCGCTACGGTGGCAGTGGAGACCCCTAGACTTTTAGTCATGGGGGACTTTAATCTGCCATCGTTGGGCGAATCATCCGAGGTAGCTCGGGAGTTCATGGCTTCCATGACGGCCATGGACCTGACCCAACTAATTCAAGGCCCCACTCACGAGGGTGGACATACACCGGATCTTATCTTTGTCTCAGGCCAATGGACGAGTGATCTGGGTATAGGGGACATAGTCATCACACCCTTGTCATGGACAGACCACTCACTTCTCCGGCTCGACTTTCCGACCGCTGCTCTCCTCCGCGGGGAGGCGGGACCTGAATTACCAATCTGGTTCCGCCCCAGGCGCCTGCTGGACCCGGATGGGTTCCAAACGGCGCTTGGGCCAGTTCCTGTACCCCTGACCCGCGCCCCGATGGAGGACCTCGTGGCCGCATGGAATAGTGCGACCACGGGAGCCTTGGATCGGGTCGCGCCCTTGCGGCCTCTCTTGCGGCGGCGGAACACCCTGGCTCCTTGGTTTACCGAGGAGCTGGGGGTGATGAAACGCCGCAAGAGATGCCTAGAGAGTAGATGGAGGTCTTCTCGTTCTGAATCTGACCGGACACAGGTAAGAGCCCATTTACGGACTTACATTGTGGCGCTGAGAGTAGCCAAACGCCATCATTGCGCTACTCTCATAGCATCCGCAGAAAACCGCCCTGCCGCCCTGTTTAGGGTGACCCGCTCCCTCCTTCAACAGAGGGTGCGGGAAGCCCCGCTACAGGGTAGAGCAGAGGAATTTGTGATTTTTCTGCAGGAGAAAATCGCTCAGATACAGAACGAGCTAGCCCCCATTCGTGGCCCAGTGGGATGCCACGAGAGAGATCTTGTTTGGGAGGAGTTTGACTCCGTTACTTCCGAGGATATGGACAGGTTACGTGGGCGACTGCGAGCCACCACATGTTTATTGGACCCGTGTCCCTCCTGGCTTGTACTGGCATCCTGGGAGGTGACACGAGGCTGGCTCCAGGAGGTGGTCAACGCTTCCTTGAGTGAGGGTGCCTTGCCTGCTTCCCTAAAAGAAGCGATGGTGAGGCCCCTCCTTAAGAAGCCCTCCTTGGATCCAGCTTCTTTGAACAACTACCGTCCCGTCTCCAACCTTCCCTTTTTGGCGAAGGTTGTTGAGAGTGTGGTGGCACAACAGTTTCCCCGTCACCTGGAGGAAGTAGACTATCTAGATCCGCGCCAGTCCGGCTTCCGGCCCGGGCATAGCACCGAGACGGCATTGGTCGCGTTGGTTGATGATCTCTGGAGGGCCAGAGATGGGGGTTGTTCCTCCATCCTGGTCCTATTAGACCTCTCGGCGGCTTTCGATACCATCGACCATGGTATCCTATTGCATCGGCTGGGGGGGTTGGGGGTGGGAGGCACCGTTTTACGGTGGTTCTCCTCCTACCTCTCTGGCCGATCGCAATTTGTGTTGACAGGGGGGCAGAGATCGACCGCGAGACCCCTCACATGTGGGGTGCCTCAGGGGTCGGTCCTCTCGCCCCTCCTGTTCAACACATACATGAAGCCGCTGGGTGAGATCATCCGTGGTTTTGGGGTAGAATACCATCTGTACGCTGATGACACCCAGCTGTACATTTCTACCCCAAACCACCCCAACGATGCCGTAGCGGTGATGTGCCAGTGCCTGGAAGCTGTACGGATCTGGATGGGAAGTAACGGACTCAAGCTCAACCCGACCAAGACCGAGTGGCTGTGGTTTCCGGCTGCCCGATTCAACCAGCTTACTCCATCGCTGGCCATAGGGGGCGAACATCTTGCCCCTGTGGATGGGGCGCGCAATTTGGGTGTCCTCCTGGATACCCGGCTGTCCATGGAAAATCAGGTGACAGCCGTGGCCAGGAGGGCGTTTTACCAGGTTCGCCTGGTTCGCCAATTGCGCCCCCTATTGGATCGGGACGCCCTTCGCACAGTCACTCATGCTCTCGTGACATCCCGACTGGACTATTGTAACTCTCTCTACATGGGGCTGCCCCTGAGGTGCACCCGGAGGCTTCAGCTAGTCCAGAATGCAGCCGCGCGAGCAATTATGGGGACCGCAAGGTCTACCCATGTAACACCGCTCTTGCGCGAGCTGCACTGGCTGCCTGTCGTCTTCCGGGTGCGCTTCAAGGTGCTAGTCATCATCTTTAAAGCGCTCCATGGCTCGGGACCTAGCTATCTGCAGGATCGGATCCTGCCTCACACGTCCTCACGGCCGATTCGCTCCCACAGAGAGGGGCTTCTCCGGGTGCCGTCCACTAGACTATGTCAGCGGGCGACACCCAGGGGAAGGGCGCTCTCTGTGGCGGGCCCGGCCCTCTGGAACGACCTTCCCCCCGACATTAGGACAACTACGGACCTCCGCTCCTTCCGTCTTAAATTGAAAACTTACTTTTTCCGTCTGGCCGGCCTGGGATAGCCTCCTTGCCTTGGGATTTTATAGAATAGGTTTTAGTTAATTGGGATTTTAGCACAGGGTTTATTTAATTGGCTTTTAAATTTTGTTGTTTATTTATTGTTGTTATATATTGTTTTTATGCTACCTGTGCACCGCCCCGAGTCCCCGTGGGGAGAGGGGGCGGTATAGAAACAATAAAATTATTATTATTATTATTATTATTATTATTATTATTAATAATAATAATAATAATAATAATAATAATAATAATAATAATAATAATAATAATAATAATAATAATAATAATAATAATAATAATAATAATAATAATAATAATAATAATAATAATAATAATAATAATAATAAAAATAAATTTATAGACCGCTTCCTCTCCCCAAAGGGACTCGGAGCGGTGCACAGGGGAATTAAAAAAATACAGACATAAAAATACATAAATAGATAAAATAGAAAATTAAACAATTTATCCCTGCGCTAAAAACCCACAATACTAAAAAGCTAAACCCCTAAAAACCCAATTAATAAACGGAGGACTAACCAAGGCTGGCCAGGCAGAAAAAGTGTGTTTTCAGTTTTTGACGGAAGGAGCGGAGGTCCGTCATTGTTCTAATTTCGGGGGGAAGGTCATTCCAGAGGGTTGGGCCCACCACAGAGAAGGCCCTTCCCCTGGGCGTCGCCCGCTGGCATAGCCTAGTGGACGGCACCCGGAGAAGTCCCTCTCTGTGGGAGCGAATCGGCCGCAGGGATGTATGTGGCAGAATCCGATCCCGCGATCCCGCTTCCTGTTCCTGTGTAAGAAATGTACTCTGATTGGTTGTCAGACTTCCATGAGACCAGGTTGAAACTTGCTGGGTGATGATGTAATGAAGGGGCTTTGGGCAATTCCTATTATGTCTGAGGGCTAATCCTACCTTTGTTGGAGCTTGAGTGAGGGTATTTACTTATGAATAGACCTAGACCTAGTCCATTTGCTGTGGACTATTGAGGAGGGCGGGGCCTATTTAAGTGAGTCTGCTTCCTGCCTAAAAAACATGTTTCTCCATTTCTCATCCAGAGAAATATAATGTTCTGCCTTTTTAATATTTCCTAGAATATTTCATTTTCCTAGGAGAGGGGTGGGTGCTAACTTCCTACACTGTACCATGATCTGGCTTTAATAACCCTCATTGTGGAAAAAAATACCAGGAGGAAGCAATGTGGGTGGAAACTAATCAAGGAGAGAAGCAACTTAGAACTAAGGAGAAATTTCCTGACAGTTAGAACAATTAACCTCTGGAACAGCTTGCCTCCAGAAGTTGTGAATGCCCCAACCCTGGAAGCCTTTAAAAAGATGTTAGATAGCCATTTGTCTGAAATGGTATAAGGTTCCTGCCCACGCAGGGGGTTGGACTAGAAGACCTACAAGGTCCCTTCCAACTCTGCTATTGTATTGTATGTAGAAGGATTCTCTGAGTTGTCAGGCCATAGCAATGATGCTGAGCCAATGTTCAGTATCTTATTGGAACTAGCAGATTTAGACTCATACAAGGGGAATCCTCTACTTCAGGGGTCTCCAACCTTTGCAACTTTAAGTCTGAAGGACTTCAGCTCCCAGACTTAAAGCTGAAGTCCTTCAGACTTAAAGTTGCAAAGGTTGGAGACCCCTGCTCTACCTGGAATACCAGTCATGGACTGATTGCCAAAAGTTATGAGGGGGACAAATTCTTGTTGAATGTCAGGAGCTTCCTGACCACAAAAGCATATAGTAACAAATTATTAACAGAGTTGGTGATCTCTTGGGAAAGCTTTTGGAAATGCAAAAAGGGTTTCTTCTAACTCTGTGACAATTGTATCAGTTGTTTCTATTCTATGTCTCCAACTTATGTCTTTGTTACGCTTTTAATTATTGCTCCTTGAAATGCTGGAAATATAAGTATGTAAATGGATCATCATCCATTCAACATACAATTACCTTAGAATACTAGACAGCATGTGTCAGCCCTTCAAGATATTTCAGGCAAGAAGCACAAATTATGCATAATAACACTATCTTTATTGTAAGGTTATAGTAACAGAATTTTACAAGTCAGAAAGGACTTCCCACCTTCTTTACTTTTACTTCAAAAACCCATGTCTGTTTTGAGTTGCTTCTCATTGTTTCCTTTCCTTCTGTGAGTTGAGATGCCTCTGGCATGAAGATTTTTCTAGGCTATGACTAGACGCGACTGGCTGTTACCAAGCCTACAAGGGTGAGGTCGAAGACCTGCGGCCGGTTGTAAGTCGAGGACCGGTCGCAAGTCGAGGACCTCAACACCACACACCGCTTTGACAGAAACAACAACTCTGGTAAAAGCAAAGGTGGAGAACTGTGTATTTACACACATAATAGCTGGTGTACTAACAGTAGAGTTGCTTATACACACTGTTCTGCAGACTTGGAATTCTCAACTGTCATTTGTCGGCCATTTTAACTGCCTGGAGAGATTTCTGTTATAGTTGTCACTGCTGTCTGTATTCCACCTGATGCAAATGTTAGCACAACGCTCAAACCAATTTCATTGTAATTTTATTTTATTTTATTACAATGACAATAAAGATTATTATTATTATTATTATTATTGTTGTTGTTGTTGTTATTGTTATTGTTATTATTTCTAATTGTTGCAAGAAAATTTATTCAAACATATGCATGTATTTACCAGGAGTTCAGCTTCAGTCAAATTGAACACCTAGTGACTACATCTGTATAGATATAGGCTTTTATCAATCTTCCTCATTAGAGAAACTGATAACAGGCAATAATGTGATTTATGATTACTTATTTAAAAAGATATTATTAATGTTAGGTTTTTTGACTTTTAATGTTTTCCTTGTTTTTTAAAAAATAGTACATAACATTTTAGAAGAATCTGGAAATTTCTGATGTGCATTGAAGTTTTCCAAACATTTTATGGGGACTGGCCCTGACATAGAACTAAGGTAAAGGTTCACCTTGCACATATGTGCTAGTTGTTCCTGACTCTAGGGAGCAGTGTGCATCTCTGTTTCAAAGCCAAAGAGCCAGCGCTCTCCGACGATGTCTCTGTGGTCATGTGGCTGGCATGACTAAATGGTGAAGGTGCATGGAATGCTGTTACCATCACACCAAAGGTGGTTCCTATTTTTCTACTTGCATTTTATATGCTTTCAAAGTGCTAGGTTGGCAAAAGCTGAGACAAGTAACTGGAGCTCACTCTGTTACATGGTGCTAGGGATTTGAACTGCCAAACTGCCTTTCTTTTTGATCAACAAGCTCAGTGTCTTAGCCACTGAGTCACCATGTCCCTTTATATATTACCCTATAGTATATTATATATATTATATACTATATGTACTATATTATATATAGTATATTATAGTATATTATACTGATCAGCATAGACTTATGTAGATTCAGAAAGCTCGTTCTTTTTTCTTTCTTGCATGTGCTTTCTAACATTTTTCTAATGTAAATATGGCCTTTTATGAAGAAGAGCCTATTATCCCAGAGGGGAAATAATAAAATAATAAAAAGTCCAGATTGATCTAATCCTTCATACAGATTCCATGGAGGCATGCTGCATGAAGATTCCTACCCTTAATAGCAAAAACAACATCAATAGTGTTAAATGAACAGATTTTTTTTCCGCATCAGAACTGTGAACAGCTCAATTCTAAGTTATAATAATAATAATAATAAATTTTAATTTATAACTCGCTCTCTCTCCCCGAAGGGACTCGAGGCGGGGCACAGGGAATTTAAAATACATATAAAAATACAAACATAGTACAATATAAAATTAAATTAAACTAACCCTGCGCTAAAATCCCATATAAAGCTAAACATTAATCATTAAAAACCCTAAAAATAGTTGATTATCCTAGGCCGGCCAAGCAGAAAAAGTGTTTTTTTAATTTTTGACGGAAGGAGCGGAGATCCGTAGTTGTTCTAATATCGGGGGGAAGGTCGTTCCAGAGGGTCGGGCCCGCCACAGAGAAGGCCCTTCCCCTGGGCGTCACCCGCTGGCATAGCCTAGTGGACGGCACCCGGAGAAGTCCCTCTCTGTGGGAGCGAATCGGCCGCAGGGATGTAGTGGTCAAATATGACTTGGCAGTTAGAGATATTTAAAAAAATTCCCTGTTTTGTACCAGAGATGGAATTCAGCAGGTTCTGACCAGTTCTGGAGAACCAGTAGTGGAAATTTTGAGTAATTCCAAGAACCGGTAAATACCACCTCTGATTGGCCCCACCCTCATCTATTTTCTGCCTCTGAGTCCCAGCTGATCGGGAGGGAATGGGGATTTTGCAGTTTCCTTCCCTTGCCACGCACCCCAAGCCACACCCACAGAACCAGTAGTAAACCTTTTTGAATTCCACCACAGTATGTAAATTATCATAGTATCATCAAAGGTAAATGACAATTATCTTACCTTCTTGCCTTACAAAGCTCAGATGATTAAAGAGCTGACTATCTTAAAACAACAACACTATCACTGAATTACAATCTAATATTGAAGAATAAAGCACATAGCACACAACTTTGGCATTTATGAGGGTTATCTGTCACTAACTTTGTTACTGATGTCTTCTAGGTGAACATTAGTACAGAGTACAAAATGGTTTTTTTACACTAGCCAACCCTTGCAAATCAGCTTGAGAATGAAATCATTCCAGTATATTAGAAAACTGTGCCTTTGCAGTATTCATGACTTTTTCATCACCTCCCTCACACTCTGTGGCTGATATTTTAAGCTTCTATTTTCATGCAGTGCAAGCATAGATTATAGCTAATCATTAAAGTATTTAAAATGCTAATCATATTTTAACAAAAGCGTTTTTTTTCACTGTTTTACTGTCTTAAGCTTTATCATTTTAATAATTCTATTAATAAACTTTCCTTTGAAAATGTTTGTACTGCAAAATATGCACACTTGTTGTACCCTCCTATTGAGCAAATGTGAATTCGACTTCTGTTTCTTGAAAAGAACTTATTGGAATCTTTTCCACCTGAACTCATAGAGTGCTATGGATTTTTTTTGTTTCATTTACACTTTTTGGGGGGGTGGGGTGGAGATATATTCTGGAAGAGCAAGAAAAACTCCCAAATCATATCATACCAATAGACTTTGAGATGGGCTCTGCTTTTTTTTAAATGTAAAAATAATTCATTTGTTCTGAATTATAGCACTGCCACTATGACAAAACTCAGGAATTTATGACAAACTCTTCAAACTATCTCTGGTATATTTAAGCCTTTCATGTTCATTTCAGCATCCAGCTGTGACATGAAGGCTGGATTAAATAATTCATTTAATCATCATGTTATTTTTAAAGAAGAAATAAGCATTTTATAAAGGATACTATTGTAGTTTGAAGTACAAGGAAAGGTGAAATATCTATATAAATAAAAATGTAACAAGAGTTTGTTCAAAACCGCTGATCTCTGAAAGTATTGCACCGATCGCTTCCAAATTTTCACACAATGTTCCTTTGAAATACAGCACCAATGATATATAGATATATCACACCTGTGCCAGGTACATGCAATGGAAATGTAAAAATTGTAAAAAAGGTAGGTAGATGGATACAGAGAGAGCAGTGGGCCACAGGTATTATGTCATCCTTTATGACATAAAATAGTCTGAGGGAGAAATACAGTAGGTAGGTAAGTAGGTAGGTAGGTAGGTAGAGGGATATAGAGAGGGAGAAATACAGTAGGTAGGTAGGTAGGTAGGTAGAGGGAGAGAAGGAGAAATACAGTAGGTAAGTAGGTTGGGGGTTATACGGTGGCTGTGTGTACATGTTTGTGTGTGCAGGTGTAGATCTACACACAGATTGGTTGGCCATTTAACCAGACTGGACTACAGCAATGCATGGCTGGGAACAGCTAGTTTCTAATAAGGATGGAACTAATAACTCAAAGAGCAGTCCCAATTAAATAGGGTTAAAAAAAAAGTCATGTTGTTGGTTATTGTGAGGATCCTGCATATATTTTACAACATTCTGTAAATTTTGATGCCTGATTAATAGTTGTCTGACCAGGTATATAAAATAATTAAAGACCATAAGTTTGCCAATCAAACAAGATTGCTTCTTAATACCGAATAGAAAGTCTTTTGGCTGTAAAATACCAATTAATTTCTAAAAACAACGCCCCTATTTGTTTACTGTTATCATTATATTGAATTAAAATTTATTAATTCTCACTGATGTAAAAAATTTCCATAAAGTACACCCACAGGAAAAAAAAACCTGGATGTGTGATTACTTTTTCCAATTTTTGGATACCGACATGAGAACTGGTGTTGATAGCCAACATATTCACAAATAAAGATCATTATTCTATAGTTCATCCTAAGGTGACTTGTTTCCCAACCACAATATGTAGAAATATTCAATACCATTAAATGCAATGCTTCTATTTTTAAAAAAGATCTTTATATCAGGTTAAAATAGCAAGTGAATATTCTGGATGATTTTCAAATGGGCCTTTTGATAGGAAGAAAAAAAAATCTTCCACATTATAAATATGCAACCTGCCTCATTAAGTTTTCAGGTCTTGCTAAATGAATGAACGATAACTGTGTATCTAGGCATTCTCCACAACTCAGTTATTTAGAAAAAAATAGAAGTGATACAGTTGTACAGCAGGTGCTGAATTTCTTAAATGTGAGTTTTTGAACTTAATAAAATTCTCCTCATTCCTGTTTACCCCATTGGCAAAATGTTTGATACTGTTGCAAATAGGCCTTATATTTACCTTGAAGAAAAAGCATGTTTCCATTTTTTACAATATTGTATGCTTATTTATTTCTCTGGCATAGTATACTACTATAACATCAGAAACATTCTGATTTGAATCCCCTTAGGTAGAACTGAATGGTGGATATTGTAACATAGGCACATAAATAGACATTATTGGGGCTTCTAATAGATAGCTATCCTTGAGTTCAATGTGCAAAGACTCCATTTACATTTTGAGGGTTGAAATGTATTTGTTTCATCAGACAACACAGTTGAAGACGTCAAACTTTGTATTAAATGGCTTTAAAAAGCAATGGGATAAAATGACAGAAGTTACATCTATCAATGAAAACAGCTTTTACTGTTTTCATGTAAATAGAGAATTTTTTTTGAAACCTGCTGTGTTCTTCTCTGCAAGTCAAAGAAGGACTTTTAGAAATAGATTTGACCCCCAGGATGTCTTTCTGGACTGAAAGAAAATTGATCCCAACATGTGGTAAGTCAGTTATGCGTATCCATGTCAAGGGTAGCAGGATTGATAAATTGCTATTAGTAGATATGTTATATATTGTTTATCAGTATTTGCCCACACTGGTTATAGACAATTCCTTCATACTGCATGGTGTGGTTTGAGAGGCATATTGATGGTTTATTATTGATAATTAGGCCATGGTATATATATATTTCGAACTGTCACCATGAGATTATATATGTAGTAGATAATGGATACTAAACCCTAGATATAGGAATATACACAATAATATTGACCAGTCCAGAGGTGGTATTCAGTCAGTTCTGACAGGTTCTGGAGAACTGGTAGCAGAAATTTTGAGAGTGAGGAGGGAATGTGGATTTTGCAGTATCCTTCCCCTGTTATGCCCACAGAACTGGTACTAAAAAAATGAATCTCACCACTGGACCAGTGGTGAGATTTTATTAGTTATATAAATATATTTATAATTGAATAGACGTTCTTTATTGATACATTTATTTCTTGTCCTTTCTTTGGGGACTATACATGGGAGCTGAGTATTTCACAGTAATACTTCAGAACTATCTTGGAAGTTCAGTTTTGGCCCAACATCTCAGAATGAGCTCATGAATAAATGACAACTTGAACCTGGATCTTCCTGGGCCCAAGCTAAGTTTTTTCATCGCTGTACCATTCTGCTTTGAGAGTCAGACTTGTTTAAGGTCATAATTAACAAAGATGCTACTACATGACCGTAACTTATCATGCTGTAAAAGGAGATAGCAGTACATCTGTACTTTCAGACCTGCAAGATTCTGTTAATGTAGCCTTATGATAAAGTAGAATTAGTTCATCTGCTCTGCTTCTTATCTGGTAAATCTGAAAAGGTTGGCAGGGATAGATTGTCATGGAATCTATATGGTCGCTAAGAGTTAATATCAACTTGATGGTACATAATTAATCATTCAATCAATCACTTTCCATGTCATTTTTCTTTTTACACATGGCAGGATATCCCTCAACATGTAGCAGCTGCTTAAATAAATAAATACAGTATTTTTAAAAAAATTTGTTCCATCAAAACTAGATGTTTGCACTAATGTTCTTTGGGACCTTTACTATCAATAGCAGAAATGGACATGTAAATAAAAGAGAGAGCTGTATTGCCTATACAACCTTGCAATCAACATTTTAATGTTTGTTTTCAACCTTTTCATCAAAGTGAGCAACTGTTATATTGGTATGTGTGCATATTTCTGGTTCACCTCAGCACCCAATAAAAAGTTTGACTATTGCGCAGTACACAGTTCAGGAGAACAGTTAAATATTCAGATCATAAATTTTATTTGGGGTTGGGGGAGGGGAGAATCAATTTCATTTATCATTCTGTACCAGTTGGGATAAAAAGATGACAGACCTCACACGCAATATCAGCCAAGGTTAAAAATGCAATTTCCAGTTTATTAAACTGCAGAAGGTCATCCTTCAGTAATTGCAAACCTACCGTTGTAGGTTCTCAGAAGGATACTCTGCACCAATGCAAAAATCTATCATCTTTTAAGAAAATGAGTACATTTTCTTACTGACTTACTATAACATTTGTCTTTTTAAAAAATACTAGCATTAATTAATGTTCAGTGATCCTTCCGCCCACCTTGAATAATGCAAATGGAGTGTCAAGTGCTTTTGCTGAATCTATCTTTATCTAATGGCAAATGAATTTCTTGGTTTCGATTAGTGTTGTTTTTATAATGCTTCTGTACAGTGAAATTAGATGAAGTAGATAAAGTTCAAAAGGATGAGATGCATTAATAAAATTAAAAGGTGTGTAACATTAGCAAAAATGATTCACTGTTACTGTGTGAAAAGATTTAAAGATAATTAATTGATTAGAATCAATTACTATGTTTATGATATTGTTTTTCCTTAATTTCCAATATATTTCACTGGATTTCTAAAATTTTTACATTACATTATGGAATATTCTTGATAGAAATTAGGTTATTCAAATAATCCTCTTTTTGACAATTTACAATACAATACAATACAATACAATACAATACAATACAATACAATACAATACAATACAATACAATACAATACAATACAATAAAATACAATACAATACAATACAATAGCAGAGTTGGAAGGGACCTTGGAGGTCTTCTAGTCCAACCCCCTGCTCAGGCAGGAAACCCTATACCGTTTCAGACAAATGGCTATCCAACATCTTCTTAAAGACTTCCAGGGTTCGGGCATTCACAACTTTTGGAGGCAAGCTGTTCCAGAGGTTAATTGTTCAGTCAGGAAATTTTTCCTCAGTTGTAAGTTGTTTCTCTCCTTGATTAGTTTCCACCCATTGCTTCTTGTTCTGCCCTCAGGTGCTTTGGAGAATAGTTTGACTCCCTCTTCTTTGTGGCAGCCTCTGAGATATTGGAAGACTGCTATCATGTCTACCCTAGTCCTTCTTTTCATTAAACTAGACATACCCAGCTCCTGCAACCGTTCCTCATATGTTTTAGCCTCCAGTCCCCTAATCATCTTTGTTGCTCTTCTCTGCAGTCTTTCTAGAGTCTCTACATGTTTTCTACATTGTGGCGACCAAAACTGAATGCAGTATTCCAAGTGTGGCCTTACCAAGGCATTATGAAGTGGTATTAACACTTCACGTGATCTTGATTCTATCCCTCTGTTTATGCAGCCTAGAACTGTGTTGGCTTTTTTGGCAGCTGCTGCACACTGCTGGCTCATATTTAAATGGTTGTCCACTAGGATTCCAAGATCCCTCTCACAGTTACTATTATTGAGCAAGGTACCACCTATACTGTACCTGTGCATTTTGTTTTTCTTGCCTAAATGTAGAACCTTACTTTGAATTTCATTTTGTTAGATAGTGCCCAATGTTCATGTTTGTCAAGATCCTTCTGCATCTTAAGCCTGTCTTCTGGAGTGTTGGCTATTCCTGCCAGCTTGGTGTCATCTGCAAATTTGATGAGTTCCCCATTTATCCCCTCATCCAAATCATTTAAGGTATATTAGAAAGCTTCTTGGGCACCATTATTGAGAATTGTGTCTGCTCACCAAGCAGGGAAACTCTCATCCTATCTTTCAGGATCACCACATATTCAAATTATTTAAATACAACCACAATCACTCCATGCTAGTTTTTTTCTTTTTCTTTCTTTTTTCGTTTCTGCTATAACTTTGCACCAGTGATGTTAAAACCAATTTCATTGTATTTAAATACAAGGACAATAAAGATTATACTTATTTATTTTTCTTCACATAAAACAGACATACTCACCATTAGGATGAACTATTCAAAAGTACTTTGCTTTGTGAAGATGCGTGACTCTACCTTTATTTGTAGAGCATCTTCCAGGAATGTGTGACCTCCATCCACAGAACTTCCTTGTGTTTTCTTTGCACTTCTGTGGTCACATCAACACCCAGAAGAAGTTGAAGACTGCTTTACTTCGAAGAAGAGCTTCGGTCGGTTATGACAGGGGTCTCCAACCTTTGCAACTTTAAGTCTGAAGGACTTCAGCTCCCAGAATTCTTCAGACTTAAAGTTGCAAAGGTTGGAGACCCCTGGGTTATGAAATAAAATGCCTTGTGAAGAACTGCTCAAACTTACTCAAAAGATGATTGCAGAGCTTAAGAGACAAATCAGGGAGAAGACTTCCTTCCTTGAGATGTATACCTCCTCTGTGAGGCTGCAACTGCTGCATAAGAATGTGGTGTGTTCTTGCGTGGCCTCTGGAGCTTCTGGTGTGCTTTCTTACTCTCTTTGGAGACCCAAGGCTATGCAATGTCCAAAGTTTCCAGGCCTCGTGTGACTTGGAGCTGCCTCAGAGAGGCATTTTTTTTCTGTGAGGCAAAAACAAATTTTTTTTTTACAATTATATAAGCTATGGATTGTTTCTTTTTTGTTCATGGGTGTGTGTGTGATGCTCATAAAACAGCAGAATCAAGTTAGACATTTTCTGAACTTTTGACATCTTAATCCCAAAACAGACCTAGATTTACACATAGTTGTTATTTATTAATTAAATGTATATGCCACCCATCTCATTATCAAATGAGTCCAATCAAAAAGAAAAAAACCCCCAAGATTACTGTTGGGGTGCAAATAATCAGGAGTATTCATTGAAGTTCAAAGCACATAAGTATTAAGCATAGCTACCTCTAGTACAATAATCTAGTCAACTAATTATCACTTACGAGATCGCCTTCTGCCACTGAGAGCCTCCCACCGGCCCATACGCTCCCATAGAGAGGGTCTCCTCATGGTGCTGTCGGCTAGACAATGTTGACTGGCAACACCCAGGGGGAGAGCCTTCTCTGTGGGAGCACCTGTCCTCTGGAACGAATTGCCTCCGGAATTAAGAACTATCCCTGACTTACGCACCTTCCGCCGTGATCTCAAAACCTTTTTCTTCCAACAAGCCGGGCTGGCATAAAACATGATTTTTAAATTTAAAATTTTATTATTTTAATCAGGGTTAGTTTGGGTTTTTTTCCATGTTTCAGCCAATAGTCTAATTATGTCTTTTAAAAGCCTTCTTTTAACTTTTATATATTTGTTTTTATTCTGGCTGTACACCTCCCTGAGTCCTTCGGGAGTAGGGCGGTATAAAAAAACCAATAAACTCTAAACTCTAATGGTCAAGCTAATTTGGCACTAGATAAGGGTCAATAAAATTCATGGGGGGATATACTTAGGTCTTTTCTGACACCACAATGACTCTAAACTGATGACATATTTAACTCTGCCTTCCAGTTCCGCCTTCTTAAAAAATCCTACAGTTACCAGTGGTACTCAAGGTATAGGAGCATTTATGGTTAATAGCAAGGGGACAGTTTTTTGCTGTAGCCTACAAGTACAACCAAAGCCAATTTTCACCCCAAGTATTCATAGTCTATTCTATGCAAGCAAGATTCACTATTTTAAAGACTATGTATGCCAACATTCAGTTTGCAGTGTAAATCATGCATTCAGGGTAGCTGACATGTTTAGGATATACAGTAGTTAGAATATTACAAAGAGAAATAATGCATGTTAAAGTGAATGCCAAGTAATTCTTCTTTTTAATGAATACACATGTTTTTGTGTGCTACTTTAGTCTCTAAGAATTTAAATATCTGTCTCCACCATTGTGCTGTCTGTTGTTTTATATTTTTCAGATGAACTTTGGCTGAGATAATAAACAGCACATATTATAGAGTGATTAAAAGTGACCAGTAAATTTATTTAGTTTTATGATAGAAAAGAAATGCACTTGTCTGTAAGTGCAAGGGTGAAATTATGTTAGAATTGCCACCCAGGTTCTCCTATTAAATCTGGCAAAATGTACTAAATAAATTTAGTGAGTCTTATATAATACACAAACCCAGTGCAGGATTCTCTCCTGGTTTAGTCCATGCACTAGCTTAATGCTAAGGTTGATGGCTTGCTTTAATTTAATTATTGCATTGTAAATCACAGTAACAAGGCCCATTGTTATAAAAGATCAATTCTAAAAGGACTATTCATCATTTAAAACTGTATATAAATCGATAGTAAATAATTTTATATTTTTAACGTGCCCTCCTACTTTGTTCATTTTTGTTTTAATGCACAGGTTTCATGGGTTGTTTTTCTTGGAATATATTTTAATACGTATTGAAATTGAAATATCAAGTCACATATGACTGTCCGTAATATTTCTAAAAATACTCATATGCAATAAATAGATACCCCTATAACAATTTTATACTTATAATGCCAATAAGCCTAATTGTAATTTTTGGATGTCTGCAATAGCTACTTCAGAGTTTACAAATGTGGCAGATTTTTTCATCTGGAACTTATTGTACTGATACAATAGTAAAGATTTCTGAACAAATTGGGTATTGAGAGGTCCTGATCCCTTAAAAAAACAAAGAAATCCATGACAGTCTGATTGATCATGCAGGAAATGATGGCTTTGTTCTCTGATAGAAATTTCTCCCAGTGGAAAAACAGTATGGTATTTCACTTCATTTCCTTTTTAACCTCCTCACATACAGAACGTACTCATTGTACTCTTTTCTCTTCCCTCCATAATACTGAAATGCTGGTGTGATTAGTTTGCTTAAATCACTGGGAGTAAGTGGACCTTTTCGGCATATGCAGCAGAATCAGATGTACCCATTTGTCTTGCCTGTGCAAAGCAAGAACTGTTCACAGCAGCAGGTCACTGGATTTAAATCATGGAAGACTGGCAGAATTAATGGCACAACTGTTACAAACTATTTGAGATAATATACTCTCATTACTTGAAAATTATATTAAAATAATGCAGAATGTCACTGCAAGATAATAAAAGGTTCGTGTTTTTTTCCCATAGCATGAAAAAAAATGTGGAATTTAAAATCCCCCTGTCTGTTGGAAATGCTGCGCTAAACGATGTAGAATTGCAGATCGTTTTTCATTAAGCTAATTTCTGTCTTTGTCTTTTGTGAGAGGTTTTTGTGCAGAGGGATGTGGTGTACATGGTTTCTGAAAGCAAACCTATTCCACTTTGCAGCTCCAGAGGAAGCATGATAAAACTTACTGCCCTCTTCTCCATGAGGCAGGAGCTGAGCCAATTAATGAATGCAGTTAATTGGTGTGATTTTCCAAGATTGTCAGAAATCCTACAGCAGTAACTTCAGCACAGTCCTTTGTGTGAGAGTCTTTATTCTAGGCAAATTGATATAACCAAGCATAGTTTCTTTTTTGCAAAGGGCAAATTATTCCCCCTGCTTACGTATATATTTTTGCAGGAAATAAGAGACGTGGGATAATAAATGTTACAAAGTAAAACAGAAAAGAAGAAAAGAAATAGGAAGAGAGAGAAATGTGTTGTAGAAGCAGCAATGAATGTTGAATACGTTCATATTTAAAACTAATTTGGCATTTTGAAACAAAATCTTTTTGTATCTTTTAATTTTTTAAAATATTACTATTTCACCTTCTCCAAAATTGTTTGAATATCTAGATCAATGGCTGGTCTATAACATTATAAAGATTTTATTTGATTAGATCAGTGGATCCCAATCTCAGACAGACAGACAGACAGACAGACAGACAGACAGACAGACAGACAGACAGACAGATAGATACAAGGATAGAAAGACAGACACAGAGAGATGATAGATATATCATTCTATTATTCCAAGGAAGGGATACATCTTCCTTTGGAAATTTAGGAAAAGAATATTGCCATGGTTACTAAAAACAAAACAAAACAAAACAAAACAAAACAAAACAAAACAAAACAATACCTCTGCCAATCTGAAACTATTGTATCTTAGTTGCAGGATATTTGGAGTGAGGCGGGGAAACCTAACCTTTCAAACATGACTTTTGAAGTCATGCTGAGGCTCTGAAGACAGATTTATTTCATGGAATTATATTCCTGTGATACCTAACAATTTAAAAATATCCCCAATTTTTCTATACAATAGCAGAGTTGGAAGGGACCTTGGAGGTCTTCTAGTCCAACCCCCTGCCTAGGCAGGAAACCCTATACCATTTCAGACAAATGGCTATCTAACATCTTGAAGACTTCCAGTGATGGGGCATTCACAACTTCTGGAGGCAAGCTGTTCCACTGGTTAATTGTTCTAACTGTCAGGAAATTTCTTCTCAGTTCTGAGTTGCTTCTCTCCTTGATTAGTTTCCACCCATTGCTTCTTGTTCTGCCCTCAGGTGCTTTGGAGAATAGTTTGACTCCCTCTTCTTTGTGGCAGCTTCTGAGATATCGGAAGACTGCTATCATGTCTCCCCTAGTCCTTCTTTTCATTAAACTAGACATACCCAGTTCCTGCAACCGTTCTTCATATGTTTTAGCCTCCAGTCCCCTAATCATCTTGGTTGCTCTTCTCTGCACTCTTTCCAGAGTCTCCATGTCTTTTCTACATGGATCAAAAGGAAATGTGACATTTTACAATACACTACATTTTAATTATGTCCAGCATCATACTTAAGCCCTTCCAATAAAATGTCAGTTTATCACTGGTCAAGTTGAGAAAATACAATTGCATGAGAAGTGAAGCACCCCTGAGCACACATGATGAACTGATTTATAAATTCAACATTGTCTAGTTCAAATTTAGCAGATTCAGAAATTTGGGTCTGTGTCCAGATGATTTATCACTACTTAATCTTTACTGTAAATGTCTTCATAAGACTACTAAAAACCGGTTGTCTAATTAGATCTACAATTTGCCCCATGGTGCCAGTTCCACAAATGAACCAATATTCTGATTTTTCTAATCTGCCAGGTTGTAATTGTTGTCTTGTCTCCTCTGAACCTTCATGTGCTCTTCTGAGCGAGCGCCAGGACATTGAAAATGAAAACAATTCATTCCTAGAAACCAATGAAATACTATTAAAAACCCCTCTAAATGTTTTCAGTTAGGAATTTCATCTGAGAAAAAGACAATTAAAAAAATTGAAGTCATATAGAGCTGTTGATGAGACCATCTGGAAGAACAGGAAGAATCTCAGCTACAGCTGTTTGAAAACTGATCAGATCTTCAAAACAGAATCCACAGACAACTATAAATGACCTGTGGAAGTACTTAGCTGACTTTGGAATAGCTGTCCTTGAGTCTACACTACAGCATTGCTTATACAGTACAACAATGATAGAGTTGTCGGAATGAAACCTTTTCTCTGACACCCTCCCCCCCAATCAGAAATGTCATAATCTAAAATGTTGAGAAGAAAACCTTGATAAGCTTTACAAAATGACAGCACATCTGGGATCAAAGAGATCTCAGGGAGCATTGTGTTCCTTAGGGCAGGTGCCGTTACAAAATTGTTCCTCTTCCAAAGTCCTTCCAGATGACATTCTGTAATAGACAAAACCTGCAACATGCCCTTCCATTGGACCTACTGGGGAAGGCAGAAACAGTCAGAAAGAGATGGTCCCATAATGTACTAGAAAATCTCCAAGGTCTCTTCCAACTCTGTTATTCTGTATATGCACCCAGTATCAATGCCTGGGACTGTTTAGGACTTCCTGGAATATTTGACCTTTGTAGATGATAATTAGGTGTTCCGACCCCCCTTTCTTCAACTAATTACCAGACTGGCTGCTTGCCTGAATGTCTCTTGGCTGCTTGCCTAACTGACCCTGAAAAGACCCGAAGCTTCTTAACTCGACTAGAAACTAAACCTGTAACTCGACATGAAGAAATCCAAACCTAGAAATTACACGTTGTTCTCTGCAAAGACTTTCTTAGCAAAGGCTTCCTTTTAAACTCTCTTGGGAGAGGCCAGTCATTAGGCAGCTGGGACTAATTCAACTCCTCCGAGTTTGCCTCTGCTGCAACTGAAGCTTCCTTTTTTCAGCCCGTCTTAAACTAGCATCAGGGACAAACTGGCCTTGATCCTTCCCACTACTCCAAGACCCAGGTGCCTCCTGATGACTAGCCAGGCTCTCTGCTCTCTCAAGGTCGCCCTCCTCCTCCAGAGCAGACTCATAGGACTCCTCACTAGAGGAGTCCATCAGCAGCTCATCTGGAGCCAGCTGGGCCACAACAATTAGGTATATACAATAATACAATAGCAGTGTTGGAAGGGACCTTGGAGGTCTTCTAGTCCAACACCCTGCCTAGGCAGGAACCTTATACCGTTTCATCTTTGACTCTGGATGACCCAATGTCCAGCTTGAACTACATCAACAAGTCTTAGATAGAATGAATACTTCTTGCCTGATTAATTAAGATTAAGGTTTTTCAAATGGAGATGTTTCTGATATACTGAATAAAGTTATCATCATCTCAGGCTATTTGGTCTATGGGCAACAACATCTTAGGAAAGCAGCAGTTTGGGAAAACTGGCAAATGTATATTTAAATAAGCCGACAGGACTCCTTTGCAAGAGTTAGGGTGTTTTGGTTAGGGCTTTAAGGTGAAGGTAAGGATGGTTAGTTAGGTAAGGATGAGAAAGATGTGCTGTTCTGAGTAGAGTTAGCAGCATGCATCCTTACTTACAAGGTATTAGTCATCATTTTTAAAGCGCTCCATGGCTCGGGACCTAGCTATCTGCGGGATCGGATCCTGCCTCATACATCCTCACGGCCGATTCGCTCCCACAGAGAGGGACTTCTCCGGGTGCCGTCCACTAGACTCTGTCAGCGGGCGACGCCCAGGGGAAGGGCTCTCTCTGTGGCGGGCCCAGCCCTCTGGAACAACCTTCCCCCCGACATCAGAACAACCACGGACTTCCGCTCCTTCCGTCTGAAACTAAAAACTCATCTTTTCCGTTTGGCCGGCCTTGGGTAGCCTCTCTCTACAGGGTCTAGCTGTTTTAATTGGGTATTTTAGCAGGTTAAGGGGATTTTAGCACAGGCCCAGATTTAATTTGTTTTTAATTGTATTTGTATATTTATTGTATTGTGGTTTTAGTTTTCCCTGTGCACCGCTCCAAGTCCCTATGGGGAGAGGAGCGGTCTATAAATTAAATCATTCATTCATTCATTCATACTTCTCCCTGCATATATTTACAAATAAAGGAAATTTGAATAGGATATATTTGAAGGAGAATATTTGTAGCTCAAGGTTGAAATGAGAGGTCAATAGCACTAATGATGTTATCTAGTTTGTGTAATGAAGCATTTACAGGAAAACAACCAAGTTCAGAGAGCACCAAGGATATCCCTTGTAGAACACCTTTATTTGGTTTATGTTAGAATATTCATGACAGGGAGAGACATGGAAACAAGGGCAGCCAATGAATAGGCATAGCAACTAAGTCAGCCAATGGGAGCTTAAACAGATCTGAGTCTGTGCTGAGAATCATAACTGAAACTGCTCTGTCTGCTCTGAACTCTGAAATGAAACTGTCCTCTCCTGCTTGTGTTCTGCGTGTAACTTCTACCACGTTGAAAGAATCTACTAATGGTACATTTATTCATCTGTTATTGTATATATAAAGAAGTTAATGAATCCAGCAGAATTAGTTATCTGTGTGTGCTTTCTGGATTTGATTTTTCTGCAACAAACTCTGACAGTTTATATTATATATTATAGTTCTAGATATATCTGTGCAAATATTATAATTCCTCATCTACCTACATTTCATATATTTGCATAGGTATATGTTTGAGGAATCCTCTAGAGATTCTTACTCCTCTTGTGTAATTGCACAATAGTGTTATTATCAACTGACAAAAGTTGATAGAAAAATTAATACATTTCATTCTTTGAAAAAAAGTATTAAGTTTTGCATTATCCAAAAAAAGCATATATCACAAATTGTATTGATTTAGGAATATTGCTCATATTTTGATCTTATTGACTCGATAACCTACTATATCAATGACATTTACAGGAAGTTTATTTGCTTCTAAGGGGGCAGCTTATTCTATACTGCTGAATTTATACAAATACAAGAATGTATGTAATTCAAAGTTTTTAAAGGAAAAAATGGTTGATAGAGATAAGCACAGGTAGTTCTCAACCTAAAACCACAATTGAGCCCTAAATTTCTGTTTCTAAGCCAGATAGTTGTTAAGTGAGTTTTGCCTCATTCTATGCCCTTTCTTGCCACAGTTAAGTAAATGATTGGAGTTGTTAAGTTAGTAACACAGTTGCTAAGTGAATCTGGTCTCCCCAAGGACTTTGCTGGTCAAAAGGTCACAAAAGGTGATCACATGACTCTAGGTCACCACGATGTAGAAAAGACATGGAGACTCTGGAAAGAGTGCAGAGAAGAGCAACCAAGATGATTAGGGGACTGGAGGCTAAAACATATGAAGAACGGTTGCAGGAACTGGGTATGTCTAGTTTAATGAAAAGAAGGACCAGGGGAGACATGATAGCAGTCTTCCGATATCTCAGAGGCTGCCACAAAGAAGAGGGAGTCAAACTATTCTCCAAGGCACCTGAGGGCAGGACAAGAAGCAATGGGTGGAAACTAATCAAGGAGAGAAGCAACTTAGAATTAAGGAGAAATTTCCTGACAGTTAGAACAATTAACCAGTGGAACAGCTTGCCTCCAGAAGTTGTGAATGCCCCAACTCTGGAAGTCTTTAAGAAGATGTTGGCTAGCCATTTGTCTGAAATGGTATAGGGTTTCCTGCCTATGCAAGGGGTTGGACTAGAAGACCTCCAAGGTCCCTTCCAACTCTGCTATTGTAAGTTGTAACTTGTAAGGACATAATATGAACCAAGTCTCCACATTTTGATGATCTCTGGAGGGCCAGAGATGGGGGTTGTTCCTCCATCCTGGTCCTATTAGACCTCTCGGCGGCTTTCGATACCATCGACCATGGTATCCTATTGCATCGGCTGGGGGGGTTGGGAGTGGGAGGCGCCGTCTTACGGTGGTTCTCCTCCTACCTCTCTGGCCGATCGCAATTTGTGTTGACAGGGGGGCAGAGGTCGACCTCGAGACCACTCACTTGTGGTCGCTGGGTGAGATCATCCGTGGTTTTGGGGTAGAATACCATCTATACGCTGATGACACTCAGTTGTATATATCTACCCCAAACCACCCCAACGATGCCGTAGCGGTGATGTGCCAGTGCCTGGAAGCCATGCGGATCTGGATGGGAAGTAACGGACTTAGGCTCAACCCGACCAAGACCGAGTGGCTGTGGTTTCCGGCTGCCCGATTCAACCAGCTCACTCCATCGCTGGCCATAGGGGGCGAACATCTTGCCCCTGTGGATGGGGCGCGCAATTTGGGTGTCCTCCTGGATCCCCGGCTGTCCATGGAAGATCAAGTGACAGCCGTGGCCAGGAGGGCGTTTTACCAGGTTCGCCTGGTTCGCCAATTGCGCCCCCTATTGGATCGGGACGCCCTGCGCACAGTCACTCATGCGCTCGTGACATCCCGACTGGACTATTGTAACTCTCTCTACATGGGGCTCCCCTTGAGGTGCACCCGGAGACTTCAGCTAGTCCAGAACGCAGCCGCGCGAGCAATTATGGGAACCGCTAGGTTTACCCATGTAACACCGCTCTTGCGCGAGCTGCACTGGCTACCTGTCGTCTTCCGGGTGCGCTTCAAGGTGTTAATTATCATCTTTAAAGCGCTCCATGGCTCGGGACCTAGCTATCTGCGGGATCGGATCCTGCCCCATACTTCCTCACGGCCGATTCGCTCCCACAGAGAGGGACTTCTCCGGGTGCCGTCCACTAGACATTGTCAGTGGGCGACACCCAGGGGAAGGGCTATCTCTGTGGCGGGCCCGGCCCTCTGGAACGACCTTCCCCCCGATATCAGGACGACCACGGACCTCCGCTCCTTCCGTCTTAAATTAAAGACTCACTTTTTCTGTCTGGCCGGCCTAGGATAAGTCTCTCTGTCTTTGGGGTTTTTATTGGGAATTAGTATTGCTTAGTTTTAATGGGGAAATTTTAGCGCAGGTTATGTTTAATTTGGCTTTTAGAATTGTTTGTATGTATTTATTGTTCTTATTCTACCTGTGCACTGCCCCGAGTCCCCGTGGGGAGAGGGTGCGGTTTTATAAATATTAAATTATTATTATTATTATTATTTTGATCACATGACCATAGGGATGCTGCAATGGATGTAAATGTGACAAAAGGTTATGTTACCTTTTTAGTGCCACTGTAGCTTCAAATGTTCACTAAATGAACAGTTGTAAGTCAAGGACTACCTATATTGCTCATATATTTCAGCTTCTAACACATTGTTTATTCCTGGATCTATTCTGGACAACCAGAATAGAACATGCCTTCTGAGTAATCAGCTTCATTGTGCAGTAATTATTTAGGAAATATTATGGTTGGTTAAAATGATAATTTTGCCAACATGATGTCACACTGTTTACAATGGAATTAGGTAGACATGCAAAAAGGCAATGAATGTTAATACTCCTACATTGTTTCTAAGCTTTGCTAATTTGCGGGAATTACTGAGTTATAACTAAATCTGTATGACAGCAGTTTTGTTTCATTCCCTGAATACAAGTTTGGATATCAGTAAAACATTCATTTTCTTTCCCAGATGATGGCCAGGCATATATTTCACTATTAAAACTAGAAATAATCAACCACAACATTTCATTTTAAATTATTTCTGTGACATTTCTGTACAAACGGCAGGCTAGGATTCTGTACTTTACCATCAGGAAGACATTCAATAGCTGCCATTCTGAGAAGCAAGCCACATATCCCTAAAGCAATTACTACAGAAATGTTTTAATATTTTACCCTAACATATTTTAAAACTACATTTTACAATAACTTTGTCACCTGAAATATTTTAATCTGCCTGTCTCCTCCACCCTGATGTAATTACATGACGATGCTCTTACTCTGTCTGTTATTTATAATAACCGGTTGCAGAATGCAGAATAACTGAGTGGAAAGGGATTTTGGAGGTCTTCCAGGTTAGCCCCTCCTCAAGCAGAAGACTCTATATATACTATTCCAAACAAATGACTGTCCAATCTCATCTTAAAAACTTCCAGTGATGGAGCGCCTACGATTTCTGGCTGCAAGCCATTCCACTGATTAATTGTTCTCACTGGCAGGAAATTTGTTTAAAGTATTCTGTTGTATTTCCTGTATTTAGGTGTAATCTGGTGGTTCCTGGAAGGTAACCAGAATTTGAAAGTGTCAAAAGTGAAGAGTCAATACAAAACTTACAGAGGGATTAATTTGTTAAGTATGCTTGGGAAAGTGTCTGGCAGAATTCTGATCGATTCGATTCATAAGAGAACAGTGAATACCATCTGGAAAGAGCAATGCAGCTTTATATAGGATTGGGATTGTGCGGTTTTTTTTTCTTTTCAGGAAGTCACAAAGTAATGGATGAATTAGAGAGGAAAGTTCACTGCGTGTTTGTTGATTTAGTGAAACTATTATAGAGCATTTTCATGAATATAGAACAGCACACATTTGCTGAAGGTGATAACAGTGATATATGATAGAAGTAAATAATATATGGAATACAGTTCATGTTTAGTGAATTGTCCAACTTTCAGTAGGGAGTAAGACTGGATATATGGTGCCGCTTGGCAGTTTAATGTATTTATGAATACATTTTATAAGGAATCTTTGTGATCATATTAAAGGAATTTTGTTTGCCATGAAAGTTACACAGATAGCATGATGCAATGAAGAATATATATTGAAAATTAATGTTTAGAAGACAAAAGTAGTGTTTATATTAATTATTATTATTAATTAGTACCTACTAATTTTGCCATACCTCTTTTAAGATAAGTGATGTTATGGAAAATTCAGAAAAGAAATAAGAAAGTAAGAAATAATATTCAAAGTAAAAATATGAGAGAAGGGAATGAAAAGAAATGTATTCTGAAATGAAATGTATTCTGTATCTAATCCTATCTTACACCAATCATCAATCATTTTATTTCTCATAACTTTCTATTTTGCAAAACCATATTTTCTTCTACCATGTCGATACAATAATATAATTCCTATTAATACACCAATTTATAAACTGCTTTCCTCATCTCTCTTTTTCTGAGAATCCCATCTATTTAATGTGCCTATAACTTTCTTCATTCTTTCTTTCCTTTTGACCCATTCATTTTTTTCTTTAATTTTGTGTGTGTGATTTTATCCCCATTATTCTTTCTATATGACCAAACTGCTTTGGTAAACCTCTTCGTACTGTCTGCCACATTGATTCATTCACGATCTTGTTTCTTCTCGTTTTATCCTGCAAAATTAACCTATTCCAACTGCATTCCTTTAATATTTCTCCTGAATGTAATTTCCACATGAAAAATGTGCAGAAATATTCCTTTTTATAGTGTCACATCTTTATACCAGGAAATGGTGATTGGATGGAGTTAACAAGATATTAAAAAAGAAAAAGGTAAGAACTTTAAAAAACAAACTGTAGTGCACAAAGCTCAGTATGAAACCAGTCCTTGTACATGTGGATTGTTAATTTAAAATTAGACTCATAATTTGATGTGCTATTAGGATTGGAAATACAACTAGCCATCAAGCCTCCAAAAAAGGAACAGATAATACATTACAGTTTGTAGTAAAGATTATAATTTTGGTTTAAAAGTATTGAATTATAGGTTGAATTGGTTGTGATAGTCTGAAAATAGACCATAGCAGGACAGTTCTTTTGCCCAGTTTTTTTGTTTTGTTTTTCACAATGAGCTATCAGCATTAAATAATTAGTATGAACATTATGCTATATAGTGCTTATATTATGATTATATGACCAATAAATATTATGGCCATAATAAAGGTTTCATTTAATGTATTTTGACCTTAATAGATATAACCAAATAAATAACTATTTGGAATAATTGGCTGTAACTAAAATGTAATTACTTTAAAATGCATTAATAAATCTTTTTCTGCAAATGTAGCATTATTGGAAATTACATTAAACCTATTTTACCTATAAAGGTCTGCTATACATATTGTGCAGGGGCTCAGTGGCTCAGTGGCTAAGACTCTGAGCTTATTGATCAGAAAGGTCAGCAGTTCAGCAGTTCAAATCCCTAGCGCTGCATAACTGAGTGAGCTCCTGTTACTTGTCCCAGCTTCTGCCAACCTAGCAGTTCGAAAATGCAAAGTATAAAAAGAGGAACCACCTTTCGTGGGAAGGTAATGGCGTCCCATGCACCTTTGGCATTTAGTCATGCCAGCCACATGACATGGAGAGGTTTTCGGACAGCGCTGGCTCTTCGACTTTGAAACGGAGATGAGCACCACCCCCTAGAGTTGGGAACGACTAGCACATATGTGCGTGGGGAACCTTTACCATACATATTGCTATTATAGAATCATATATAATTTTTATTTAGTGCAAATGTGTTACAATATGAAACCCCTTCCTTCCTTCCTCCCTCCCTCCCTCCCTCCCTCCCTCCCTCCCTTCCTTCCTAGAAAAATCTAGAAAAAAGAAATCAATGTTAGTTTTAACCTCTGAGGTGGTTACGTAGCTTGATATCCAGTTTCTTGTAGGACAGCCTTCTCAGGGTAGAGCAATGTATCCAGTATTCTATGGATTCCTACAGTGGGAAGACTGGTGGGGGCAGATATGCTGTTTCTTTGTATGGGTACCAATCTATGGAATAGCCTTTCACTAGAATGTAGATTGTTGACAATTCTGGCTTCATTTAAGAGGGCAGTCAAGATAGAATAACTCCCTAGGGCTTTTGAAAGCTGATGTAGCCTTGTATTGCTGAATGCTATTTAATGGTTGAAGTAACGGTGATAACTGACTTGACTTTCACAGCATTTTATTGCCCTGTTTTTATTGGCACTGCTTTATGTTTTTATGGTTGTAAACTCCCAGAAATCTTTGTATTCTGTCAGTACATAAATGAGAAAAATAAAATAAAGTAAAATAAAGTGAGAAAGTGGAATGTAGCCTCACATTCTGAACCATCCACTGGCAAGAATGCAGCTTCTTTTATAAGCTCATGTCTATGCAGGTGCAGCTGTTGCTTATTATGCTTCAGGCTAGTGAGTTATTCATACCTTACTGGCTTAACTATTTTATTAGGAATCCTGGGATCTGTTTATATGTGAGTGAATGTGGTTTTAAAATCAAATAATAGCCGACCCTTTTCTAATCATATCACACTTTTATGAGTCAATCCCAGAATATTTTTTTAAAAGTTTTAATGATTTAGTTAGTTTTTGAACATTCATATTATTTGGAATTTTAAATAATACCAAATGCATAAAATTTGAGGATAAGCCCTTCCTGTTCCATTAAGTTACATAGGATTTAATTAGTAACTTGTACAACAGTATCCGTAAGACAGCCCCATGCTACTTTTATTTTATTTTTATTATTTTATTCGTATTTATATCCCGCACCCATCTCCCACAGAGGGACCCGCAGAGGGACCCGGGGCGGCTTGATAGTGTGAACTGAATTGGTGTACGGAGTAGACCGTTGATTTTGTCCAGAATGGTTTATCAGCACAAGGAGGCATTTTTCTAAGATGCACAACCTTGCTCTAAGTCTTGGCAGGAATAGGCCTACAAAACTCTCATACTGTCTATTTTGTTGCTAAATATTTTAGAAAATCATTCCATTAGAAAATATAGGAGCATTCCATCACTGGGCTTATTTTACCAATCATTATTTCTTTATGCTGTATAAAGCAATTACGTTTTGTCTTCATTATTAAATAAGCAATCCTAATGTATTTCCCTTAAAAAAAAACTTTTCTGAATTTAGTCTCCTACAGTTAACTATTTTTTCTGTATTAGATTGTCCTTCATGGCACTTCTGAGCATTACTGAAAAGTGAAATTGAATCAGCCAGTTTCTCGGTTCAATTACTTGAAGTTTACATTTAAGAGGTTTTGCATAAATTATTGTTATTTACAATTGTATGCAAATGTTGAGGCACTCCTGATCAAACTGTATGCTACACATTTATGTTGATTCAGCAGAAATATACCAAAACTTTATGTACAGTAATGCAAAGTTATATATGACATCTTCCTGCAAATTGGCTATTGAACTGTAATTGAATTGTTCAGGAACTATATAAGAAACTTTTGGGGAAAAAAATTGAAGAAAAGAATGGGTGTGCTATACTATATTATGATTTGGTGCTATGTGGATTAAGTTAAATCTCAGCATTCTGCAAGATGATTAGAGATAATATTATATTCAAGAATATATTATACAAGTATTGGTGGCCAGGTAGTATAAATCAGCAATGAAAGCACAGATCAAGTATTCTAAGCTGACTATTCCTGGAAGTAAATCTCAGGGGTAATCTAAGATGAAGAAAATAATTCAAGGAGTAATGGGTTTCATTTTTTCATTGCCTTCGAATCAGTGTTGACTTGGGATTACTTATGCTTGGCCTTGAGTTTAATAACTCCAAAAAATCTAATGTTGGCAGCCACAAGCAGGTATTAGATAAAAGATTGGCTACAATTGGTAAACCATAAAAATCTTATTATTTTAAAATCTCAAAAATTGGTTTGCCTAATTAAAGGTTCTCCAGTGGTCATTATCAATCCCCATGTGGGTTCAATATTATAATTTGTAGTACTATTAAGTAATATTTATTGAATTATTTTCATATAATAAATGTTTGGGGGAGGATTGATGAACAATCTGAAACTTCATGAAGGGGTTGATGAGCTGAAAGGTTTGGGACCTCTGGGCTAATATCTTCCTTCAAGGTAGATTTATTTCCTCCTCCTTGTTCAATTTACCTTGTTGTTGGGCTTTAAACTCAGGAGCTCTATAAGGGAAACTTCCTCCTTAATATGAAAATATTGTCTTGTGGTTGTGAGGTTTTTGTAGAATGTACTTTATATCTCATAGATATAATTATCTACTGCGATCTAATTTTATGAATCACTGGTTGATAACCCTGTGTTGCCTGGGGACTTATTTATAGGGGGAAAATATCTGGACCAAACGTAATTTCTAAGGTTGAATTTTCCCACTTACCAGAGGGATCCCCCTTGTGGAGTACTGTGACACCATTACCATGGCAACTCAACTGCTCTGTACAGTAGAATCCAGTTTACGGCAGTACAGTAAAAGCGATTTTAAGACACAACAGGCTGTATCTTAATAGAACACCCCCCCTCCCCCGAGGTGTTTGGGGTATCTTACTCCCACATATTTGTTTCCAGAGAGTAAGTCATCTGTGTACCAAGTTTGGTTGAAATTGCTCAAGGTGTTCCAGAGTTATGCTGGAACATACACACAGCCATTTTTATATGTATAGATTTAATGCCATCTTCCTCTTATAGGACTAAAAAAGTGTTCCTCCCCAATTCTGAATAATTAATTGCTTCAACATTTTTATAATGAACAAATTAATTATTTTCAGCAACTACTTGATACTTGGTTTCCATAACTTGCAGATGGCTTAAAATAAAGAAAGAAAGAAAATGACTTGAGGTGGTGAAATCATCTTGAATATGATGTATGAGATACAGCTATATCCAAAAGGACAGACTGGCAGTGTGATCGGCTAATAGCACACATTTTGTGTGCATATACCTAGCATTTACATGGTCACACTGTACTTTAATTCATGGTAGTTTTATTTAATAAAGCTTCACATAAAAAAATCTGTTTGACTTTGAAGTAAAAAAATGATGTGCACCAAAATAGAATATGAACATTAATTGAAGAAAAGATTTGTCCATTCCACATTTCAGTGAATTAAATGGCCCTCAGCTTTATTTTATGTTGTTCTTTGATGTGCTGCACTGAATTAAGATTTGTTTCTCTAATTTACAAGAAGGTTAGCTAAAGCTGCTATGGCAACCAATTGTACCTAAAGGAAAAGTCTGAAGATTTCAAATCTACTGGGTGTTTATATTCAGTCCTGCGTAACCCTTTTGCCCTGCACAGATGCTTGTTAATTTCTAGTCCCACCACTGATCTTTCAAGGGGCATCTTATCTCCCTGAAGTAGATGGCTTTCATACATATCTTTCTGTTCTGATGAATAAAAATTAAAGTTAAAAAAAGATAATGTAATCTCTGGCTTTGTAACATGATAGCATGTAAATACAGGTATGTATTTACCATGGTATCCTATTGCGCCGACTGGGGGGGTTGGGGCTGGGAGGCACCGTTTTGCGGTGGTTCTCATCCTACCTCTCTGGTCGGTCGCAATATGTGTTGACGGGAGGGCAGAGGTCGACCTCGAGGCCCCTCGTATGTGGGGTTCCTCAGGGGTCGGTCCTCTCGCCCCTCCTTTTCAACACATATATGAAGCCGCTGGGTGAGATCATCCGTGGTTTTGGGGTGGAGTACCATCTGTACGCTGATGATACTCAGTTGTACATATCCACCCCAGACCACCCCAACGGTGCCGCCGAAGTGCTGTCCCGGTGTTTGGAGGCCGTACGGATCTGGATGGGTGGTAACAAACTCAAGCTCAACCCTGCCAAGACTGAGTGGCTGTGGTTTCCGGCACCCCGGTTCAGCCAGATTATTCCAATTTTGGCCATAGGCCCCCGTGGAGAGGGCGCGCAATTTGGGTGTCCTCCTGGATCCCCGGCTGTCCATGGAAGACCATGTGGCAGCCGTGGCCAGGGGGGCATTTCATCAGGTACGCCTGATGCGCCAATTGCGCCCCTTACTGGACCGGGCTGCCCTTCGCACAGTCACTCAAGTTCTCGTGACGTCCCGACTCGACTACTGTAATGTGGGAGCATCTAGTGGCTCCCATTATCACCCGCACAGCTGCGTTTTGGACTAACTGGGGCTTCCCTTGAGGTGCACCCGAAAGCTACAGTTAGTCCAAAACGCAGCTGTGCGGGTGATAATGGGAGCCACTAGATGCTCCCACATAACACCGATCCTGCGCGAGCTGCATTGGCTTCCTGTGGTCTTTCGGGTGCATTTCAAGGTCTTGACGACCATCTTTAAAGTGCTCCATGGCTCGGGGCCTAGTTATTTGCGAGACCGCCTCTTGCCCCATACATCCCTTAGACCGATACGCTCCCACAGAGAGGGCCTTCTCAGGGTGCCGTCGGCCGGGCAATGCCGACTGGCGACACCCAGGGGAAGAGCCTTCTCTGTGGCGGGGCCAGCCCTTTGGAACGACCTACCCCCCGAATTACGCACCATCACCGACCTCCGCCTCTACCGCCAATGTCTAAAGACATACCTATTCCAACAAGCCGGCCTAGCCTAACCTTCCATGGGGACTTTTAGATAGTTTTATTGGGTATTTTAAAATTGGGTTTTTAGCATAGGATAAGACGGTTTAATTTATATTTTAAATTGTGTATTTATTTTTGTACTCTGTATGTTTTTTAAATTTCCTGTGCGCCGCCCTGGGTCCTTTGCGGAGAAGGGCGGGATATAAATGTAAATAAACTAAACTAAACTAAACTAAACTAAACAGGTAGTCCTTGACTTGCAACAGCATTGAAAAAAGTGACTGATGACTGTTTTTTACACTTACAACCATTGCAGCAATCCTGTGGTCATGAGATCAAAATTCAGGTACTTGGCAACTGACAAATATTTATGACAATTGCAATGTCCTAGGGCAGGGGTGGGCAAACTTTGCAACTTTAAGTCTGAAGGACTTCAGCTCCCAGACTTCTCCAGCCAGCTTTGTGAAGTCTGGGAGCTGAAGTCCTTCAGACTTAAAGTTGCAAAGTTTGCCCACCCCTGTCCTAGGGTCATGTAATCGCCTTTTGTGATCTTTTGATAAGCAAAGTCAATGGGAAAGCCAGTTTCACTTAACAGCCATTTTACTAACTTAGCCACTGCAGTGATTTGATTAACATCTGTGGCAAGAAAGATCATAAAATGGGGCAAAACTCATTTAAGAACTATATTTGTTAGCAACAGAAATTTTGGGCTCTATTATGATCATAATTTGAGAACTACCTGTAGAGGTGTCATCCCTTCCTCTCTCCTTTGGGAGATAAATAAATGGGGATACCAAAACATACATTATTTTTTAAAAAGTAACACAAAAATATTATATATGAAAAACAATTTATAAAAATATATGCAATGTTCTCAATAGACAGTGCTGGACAGTTATAATGAATGATCTCAGAAAAGAGATTACTATCTTAACTCAGCTTGAAATCACATAGAAAGATCCCACATGAACATAGAAATAAAAATAAGAGAATACATTATCTAACGTGAATCTTACACTGCATCTTGGAAGATTTATATAACAGCCATGGTGACACAGTGGTTAGAATGCAGTGCTACAGGCTACTTCTGCTGACTGCTGGCTGCCTGCAATTTGGCAGTTCGAATCTCACCAGGCTCAAGGTTGACTCAGTCTTCCATCCTTCCAAGGTGGGTAAAATGAGGACCCAGAATGTTGGGGACACTAGGCTGACTCTGTAAACTGCTTAGAGAGGGCTGTAAAGTACTGTGAAGTGGTATATAAGTCTAAGTGCTATTGCTATTTCGGACAGACAAATGAATTACACATAGTTCAATTTTGAAAATCACTACCACCACATTAAATGGTAGTGATTTCCAAAATTCTATCACTTCAAACTTAGCTGGTTTCAAAAAGGGCTGGACCAATTCATGGAAGTCATAGTGGTCAATGGCTATTAACCTAGATGTCAGCCTGACTGTCCCTGAGTGCCTATGCTGGAAGATATTTCTGCTGGGAGACTTTCTGAGCAATTATTAGTCATTTAACAGTTACACTTTTCTTGTTTTCCTAGTCTAGAAAGCTCTTGCTTCATGTCCCTGGAATTCTGGCTTTGTGTTTTGGAAAGCGCAAACATTTTCCTTCATCTTGGAGAGGGTTAAATTACTCTCCTAAGTTTATGTTCTAAAATACTGCCTGGCAGGAAATGTACATTCAAACCCAGATGCTGTCTACCATACACATGGGTAAGAAGCTTGCAGGATTGTTCACAACAGCTGCATAAAATCATTCTAAAAAAATTATGAATTGCTGCTTCCCCTTTTCTCTCCAGCCTGCCGGTGAAACAGGTTATTCATATACTTTTTAAAACTTGGCATTTAACCTTGGCATTTCAGCAGCAATCAAGATGCACAAGATTACATTGAAATGCTCTTCATATTGCTCTAGCGAAAGTATCAGGTACAATTGTTGCATATAGAGCAATGCTTTCAGTCATTTATGACAGGATAAAAGTCTCTTGTGTTACTACAAACTTTCACAGAAAAGCGAGAACAAACCTTGGCTTCGGAACCTTGGCAAAACAAACAAAGTAACAATAACAAGAGTATAATGGTAGCAACCAACTTTACCAGGTCATCTAACTGTATTTATTTCTTTTGACGATAAAACGGGTTCCCTACAACTCTGGGGTCTCCAACCTTTGCAACTTTAAGTCTGAAGGACTTCAGCTCCCAGAATTCTCCAGCCAGCAAAGCTGGCTGGAGAAGTCTGGGAGCTAAAGTTCTTCAGACTTAAAGTTGCAAAGGTTGGAGACCCCTGTTATAAGTCATGTAGAGGAAAGGCCCAAGAAACCATGCGAGAGGACTGAAGGAAGCTTTGACTTCTCTCAGCCTCTGTGGGGTTGTAAAAGAACTTGTTCTGCACAGTTGTGTTAAGCTTGGAAAAGGCAAGGGCTATTACAAAGCCAATTGTAATGGATGAAGTTGCCGCTGAGCACACTACTAATTCTGTCTTCACAGAACCAGCAGGAAGCTGATGACTTTGATTTCCTTGAGAATAAAATCATGATTAATTTTGTAATTAATTGTTAGCTTCCATCTGATTCATATTCTTATTAATGTGAGCTTTCCTTAATCAGGTAGTCTCATTCAATAACAATTTAGCATCTGAGCATTTTGAGAAAGGATAGATTCATATTTCTTCCCGAAGATATTTTTCAGTGTATTTCATCCCTAAGGGCACATTTTTGAAAATGCGTACCAACCCATCTTCCTCATGCCGTTGTGTCACAAAATCATTTTCTTCCTCCACTGCTTTTAGGGAGTTTCCTTTCATCAGTATAGCTTTCATGTTCTGCCAGGTACAGTATGCTTCAAAATAACAGTGCTATTTATTTCACTTGTGGGACATAGCTTAAGGAAATAAATATGAGAAATTTCCTACAGGCAGCGTGAAACTGAATAAAAGGGATTAAGATCAGATTTAGTGAGAAGACCCTCTGGGTAGAATGTATCATGCAGGAGGCATTTCAGAGGGACAGCTAAATCTCCCCCCCAAACAAGAATTGTGCTGAGAAAGAATTGCATTTGTTTAAAGAATGTGTTAGGTGGACAGAATCGAAGGAATGGTGGTTTAAGCCTTTATGCAAATTGAAAATTCAATTAAAAGCTGAACATACTTGAGTTTTTGGAGTCTAAAAATACAGGGCCATTCACCACTCCCATCCTTAGGCCCTTCCTTCTTTTCCCACCACTATGAGGTATTAGCTGTATGATGACATCATTATAAGCCTAGCAAATCGCAAGTTGCTCTGTCTTGGACAGAAAAATCCCTGCAGCTATAAGGCCTCACTCATGGACAGGATTCCAATATAGATGCTTTCCTATCTCCACAGATTTATTTAAACTGGAAAACCTCTATATCCGTGATGGCGAACCTATGGCACATGAGCCAGAGGGGGCACGTAGAGTCCTCTCTGTGTATACGTGTACTGTTACCATCTGCTCTTCTGGTTTTTGGCACACGCATGTGTGCTGGCCAGCTGGTCCTCGTAGATGCTGGAGCACTGTAAATCCAAAGACCAGCTGGCTGGAGCCTCTGGCTGCTGTGTGCATGCACACTGGCCAGCTGGTCTTTGGGTTTCTGGCACATTGGCGCATGCATGCACATGCCATTCAAGTTCCATGCGTGTTCTAGTTTGGGTACTAGGTGCCAAAAAGGTTTGCCATCACTGCTATCTATCTATCTATCTATCTATCTATCTATCTATCTATCTATCTATCTATCTATCTATCTATCTATCTATCTATCTATCTATCTATCTATCTATCTATCTATCTATCTATCTATCTATCTACCTACCTACCTACCTACCTACCTACCTACCTACCTACCTACCTACCTACCTATCTATCTATCTATCTATCTAATCTTTCGTCTATCATCAATATAATTGTGTTGAACCCAAAATCCAATTCTTTTGAACAAAAGAGATATCCTTCACCCCTGTTTTCATCTCTAAGGGTGTTTTGAGTAGAACAACCCTGAACAACGTATCAATCTTTTGGTGCAATTAGCAAACATAAATTGTCCTGGTAAAAAACGAAAAGGTCATAAATTTGGTACACAACATCCCTTCACAGAGTATATTTATTATCCAGGCTTCCAGAAGTTCCCACAGGTGCAGCATTTCCAGGGAAGCAAGGGAACGCATATCATTCTTTGTCTGTCTGTTCCTATTATGGATGAAATAAAGAACTCATTCTTCTTGTTTTCAATATAATAAATCTGGTGAATCAATTGCAAGAGATTAAAAAAAATAACTACAGGTAATTAACTATGCAAATACATGAATACAAATACGTATAAAAATAGCATTCCTTGTTAGATGTAGTATTATTCTGTCCTAATGAAGAACTGAGCAATGAATTGGTTTCTCATGCTTTAAAACTGCTGGATCTCCTCCCCTGCTCACAGAATGTTAATATATTACTTCTTGTGCTTCAGTATTCTTAATGTTATTAACCAAAGTAACTGCCGATAGCATCAGCTGGATTTATAATCCATTCTGACATTACTCACCTAATATAGGCAGAGATTATTGTAAGGAAAAACATGCACAACAAAGAGTAGAAGGACATGCCATCAATCACTGTTTTCCTCAAGCTCAATTAAGAAACTCTCTTTTCTTTCACTTTTTGGTTTCCTCCTCCATCCCATATTTTCTATGGGTTTGTATTCTGTTTTCCAAGCTTTTGTTATTAAAGAAATGGTGCTGAATTCAAATGAGCCCTTTGCTTATCAATTTAAGGACAAACATTATATGGCAGACCCAACGGACACCCCGAAAAGTATATATATATTTGATGCTTGGCAAGCAGCCTACATTTACAGGTGTTTGCAGTATGGCTTGGTTATGTGTTTTACTTCTGGTTTGTAGCAAAAAAACACCCAGTGTGGGCAATGGATTCAATTAACAAGCATGTGTTCATTTAACAATAGCAGATTTACTGAATAACTGCAGTAAAAAAGATGAAAAAAATCAAGTTGGTCATGTGATGACCTGCTTAACAATCAGTATGACTTGCAACTAGTACTTCTGCGCTCAATTACAGTCAAAGGTCAAGAGTAAGCCCAGGTAAGCCCAGGTAAGCCTATCTTCTGATTTAGTCGATGCAGAGGGCTTGAAGGACAGCCACTACCAAGGCTATGGTAAGATAAGAGGGACTTGTGCCTGGCACAAGAAAGAAACTTGAAAAAAATGTCTTAAAGAAGCCCCTCTCTAATTTAGATAGAGATAAAGTGAGAGAGAAGCACATTCAGATTTTGTTACGATAGCTATTACAATAAAAGTAATTTCTGATTTACGCGGCATTGATTTCTTACCATAGTTTATTTTGTAGATCTGATACGGTTCCACTTGTTTTGTCAGTTCAGACAAGTCCTGGAACATCATTCTTAATTTAAACTGGTGTATGGTAACAATTGCCCATCCCTGCTCACTGGAGACCCAGGAAGTAATTGAATTGCAGTACTAACGGAAACCCAAAATTCAGATTCGCCATTGCTTAGCTGGGAGCATGGTGGCTTGAATATTTAGGATCCTGGGTTGAAGGTTAGCAAGCTCATGTTTGAGACCCGAGTGCTGCTGTGGGGCAGGGTGAGCTTCCATTCTTCGCTCCAGCTCCTGCCAGTGATATGAAAGGAGTCCCCAAGTGGGTGTTCTCTGGGCTATGGTAATGTCACCAGCTAATCCTTTCAATCTGGAAGCACATCGCTGCTATCAACATTAGTGTGATGCTATCGTTTAGTTCAAAAGGGAACCCTTGCAAGGATATTCGGTTAAGACCTTCAGCTAAGCAGGCTATTTGAAATATCTTTTCTTTATCTAAGTCTTTTGTTCTCTCAATTTTCCTGTGACAACTAACATTTTTTTCTGTCTGCTCTCAAGGTGAGAACTTTTACTAACCCTTTAAGGCTGGAGATTAATTGCATTTTCAAGAAGCCCCAATTCCCTCTAACAAGTCTCAACATTTATCTATTCAATTTATCCACTTGAACCTTCATATCCAGATAATTTCTCAAGGCATTTTGGCTCAACACTTCTGTTCTCTCTTATAATTTCTGATTATTCAATTTTGACTGTTCAGTTTCTTTTAATCCATCTCTTTCAGCTACATCCTGTATTGCTTCTTTGCACTTTCCTTCCAGATTGTCTATGACAGCGTGAAGCAAATATAGATGCACAATTAGCTTTTTACAATTTGGGGGCTTCTTTTCATCCTAACAGTCTTGAAAGAGCTCTTTGAAATTGCCGTGAGTGGTGATCTTAGTAATTAGCACTTTTTCCCTCATCCCTGGCAGGAGGGTGTTTTTGTGTGTAGGTGTTATCCATTATCACTTAAGAGAAGTTCAGTTTCATTTATAGGTACCTCCATCACCAAATTTGGATTAGATTGTCCCACCTTGGCAGTAACCTTTTTTCTATAGGACCCCACTCAGTGATGAAATTCAATTTTTTTTACTACCGGTTCTGTAGGTGTGGTTTGGTGGTGGAGGTCCTGTGACTGAGTGGGCGTAGCCAACTTGAGGTCACTCATGGTCATGCCCACTCAATAACATGCCCCCCCCCACCACTCTATTTGGAAAAGCTTATATTCTCCAACGTTACCTTAACAGTTCCTAGGTCCTTGGTTAGGGCTCGAGCTGTTGAGCTACCAACCAAAGGCTGTGAATCTCACCAAAGATTACATAATAACAACAACAACAACAACAACAACAACAACAACAACAACAACACCTAAAGGGCTATCTCGCTATTTGGAAATTCTAAATTTATCGGACTTGAACATTCTGATTCTACAAAACCCACCCTACTCGGAACTGCTTATATCAGTGGTGGGTTGCAGGAGCTAATTCCCGGTACGTTGCTCTGGAGGGCCCACCCGCCTGCCCAAGCTCCTTAACGGTGTTTTAAAGCTTTTGGCATTTCTGCGCACACACATGGTGCATACAGCACCTGTGTGATGCTCTGCTGAGCAGCTGGAGCATTGCAGAGGCTTGCAGAAGCGTTGTTTGCAGCTACAACTACACCATGCGCATCTATGTGGGTGAAGCTGGGCTCATTTCAATGTACCGGTTGGAACGGGATCCAGAACTCACCACTGGCTTATATCTTCTGATGTTACCTTAACAGTTCCTAGGTCCTTGGTTAGGACTCGAGCTGTTCAGCTACTAACCAACCTCAAAGGCTCTAAATCTAACCACATAACCACATAAACCACTTTAAAAAACTATGCTATTCGTAGCATCATACATTTTACGAAAATACTTGGTTGATGCCTAGCACACTAGTTGCAACCCGTATCAACCATTAGTACCAGTTAATCGTATTTGTGATGCATTTTTGATTGTTCAGTTGACTGAGTTTAAGGTTTAATGAATGCAATATATATCATCATCACCACCATCATCATCATCTTGTAAAAAAGATTTTACAGGCCACACTAAAATCCCATTATGAGTTCTATAGTCCAAAGCAATGTTTCTCCACCTTGGCAATTTTAAACTGATTGGACTTCAACTCCCAGAATTCCTCAACAGCATTCTGGGTGTTGAAGTTCACCCCTCTTAAAGTTGTCAAGGTTGAGAAATATTGGTTTAAACTCTTTGTGCCCACCCTTGACCATGACTGAAAATGTTGCGGGATGTTCAACTCTTTGGGAAGAATTCCCAGAACATGTAAAGTATATTTTGAGAAGTTTTCTGTATTGACTCAACTCTGGATGAAATGAAGTGTTCTATGAACATTCTTTTAAAGCTATTTATTTATTTTTATTCCATTACTTCTTGCTTCATTGTAGTTTCTTAGAATCAACGGATTCTACCAGTACTTAACAAACAAGAATTGTTTCACTTGATAATAAGGACAGCAATATAGATGAAATAAATAAATAAAATTTTACTTTATTGGTGAAACAGTTACTTCTAATCTATACAGCAATTTGTAACAGTGAAGAATGAATCTTAATTATTCACAGGGACAGAAAGGGACATAAAACACAATGACATACTATCTGAGAACTAAGAGAACTACCATAAGATATAGAAATTCAGAATCCCATCACATGTTGAAAATAACCAGAAAAAAGTATTGGTTTTTATCTTCCAGGTTTTATGTTTTTTAAGAGTTAGTTTCAAGTGAATATCTTGCTGTTGTTATCTAAACAATGTTATTAGAAAGTAGCATAATATGCAACCTCAGATCAAGATTGGGCCTCAGGAAAAAGAACCCTCTGAAAATATTATTGCTATTATTGCTATCATTGCTATTTTTCTGAACCAACCTTCAAGGGCACTTAGAGAGATCAAAGAAATTGGATGAAAACAGAGAATGTAAACTAAAGTCTGAAATAGAGAAAGCACCAGGCAAATAAAATGCTTGTATGAGCCGAGATGGCGCAGTGGTTAGGATGCAATACTACAGGCTACTTTTGCTAACTGCTGGCTGCCTTCAATTTGGCAGTTCGCATCTCACCAGGCTCAAGGTTGACTCAGCCTTCCATCCTTCTGAGGTTGGTAAAATGAGGACCCAGATTGTTGGTGGTAATATGTTGACTCTGTAAACCACCTAGAGGGGGCTTTAATGCACCATGAAGCAGTAGTTTAGTTTAGTTTAGTTTAGTTTTATTTGATTTGTATACCGCCCTTCTCCCTTTCGGGACTCAGGGCGGTGTACAGCCACAGTAAAATCGGTGATACAAAATCTAAAAGAATATATTAAAAATATTAAATGAATTTGGCCTACATATTTAAAATCCCATGCTAAAATTACTTTAAAATCCCTTTAAAACTACGACAGGCCAGCAGCACAGAATAAATACATCTTCAGGGCCCGACGGAAGAGATGTAGGTCCGAGATCGTCCGTAGTCCAGGGGGTAGGTCATTCCAGAGGGTGGGAGCTGCCACAGAGAAGGCTCTCCCCCTGGGGGTCGCCGGCCGGCATTGTCTGGCCGACGGCACCCTGAGGAGGCCCTCTCTGTGGGAGCGAACTGGTCGGTGGGAGGTATTTGACAGCAGGAGGCGGTCTTGCAGGTAGCCAGTATATAAGACTAAGCGCTATTGCTCTTGCTCTTCATGTTGAACCAAAGAATCAGTACAGTGGAGACCAAGAGCACTGCTCTGCACAAAATTTCCACAAATTGGACATTCCTTTAGATAGATTTCTCTTCCATCATGATTGGTTTTAGTTTAGATAGGAAGGAGCACCAGAAAGAGTTTAATGTCTTTGTTTTACTATACATATGGATAACAAAGTAGCTCAGGGTTGAAATGTGGGATCCTATATATCCCAAACTCTGGAAATCATTCTGCACAGAAGCTACATCTTGATCTGTCCCATAAAGATGTAGCTTCTGTGCAGAATGATTTCCAGAGTTTGGGGTACGAACTTAGTAGTACAGATTGTAGGCTTATCTTCTCAGAGGTTATACCAGTATACAAGGAACAAAAAGGAAAGGGCCAGCGCATAGCAGAGTTTAATGTGTGGCTAAAGGAGTGGTGTAAAAAGGAAGGCTTTGGTCTTATTAGTCATGATGCCTGCAGCTGGTCCAATGATAAACTGTACAAAAGAGATGGTTTGCACCCATCCAAGAAAGGGACTGAGTTACTTGGCACTAAATTCACAGATTTCCTGGCTAAACATTTAAACTGAATAGTGGGGACAGAGAATCAATAGATAAAGAATATTTCTGTCCCCAGCAAACTAAAATTCATAGGGTTATCAGTGCGTGTAACATAGATAATTGTGCAGGTAATATTATCAACACTGCTGTCAAGCAAAACCAAACAATTAACAGTGGGTGCCATACCATGTACATGAACCATACAAGTGGCAAAGAAATAGGGGCAAAGAGAACCATAGTCAGGCATAACACAGGTTTCGTAGACAGAAAACACAGGGTCAATCAAAATGGACTCAAATGTCTATACACCAATGCACAGAGTATTAGGAATAAACAGGGTGAATTAGAAATTCAAGTAAATGAGGGCAGATACGATATTGTTGCCATTACAGAAACTTGGTGGGATGAAACCCACAAATGGAACATACAGCTAGAAGGATTTAAATTATTTAAAAGAAATAGACCAAATAAAAGAGGAGGTGGAGTTGCACTATATATAAGAAATAATTACATCTCTACAGAAATAGAGCACAACAATGATGAGAACTATCTTGAATGTATTTGGGTCAATATTAAAGGTTGGGGGGGGGGGAATGATATTGTCATAGGTCTATACTACAGGCCACCCAACCAAGCAGAGGAAGTGGATGTACTTTTTGCTAACCAGCTAACTAAGGTATGTAGGAAGCACACTGCAATAGTAATGGGAGATTTTAACTACCCTGACATCAATTGGGAAACAAACTCTGCACCAAGTGGAAGATCCAACAGGTTCCTAACAAACCTAGCAGACAACTTTGTTTCCCAAAAGGTAGAGAAGGGAACAAGGGGATCAGCAATATTGGACTTAATTCTCACTAACAGAGAGGAAATGATAGAAGGTGTAGAAGCTACAGGAACTTTGGGGGCAAGCGATCATGAAATACTGGAATTCAACATTATGCAAACAAAAGTAGTTGAACAAAGTCAAACTAGAGTCTTAGACTTCAAGAGAGCTAATTTCAATAAACTCAGAGAGAGCTTGGGAAGGATTCCATGGATGAGAATCCTCAAGGGGAAAACAACTCAAGAAGCTTGGGAAATTTTGAAAAATGAGATTATAAAAGCCCAGACCAGCGCAATACCAATGAAGAAGAAAAATAACAGTTCCCAAAAGAAACCAGCATGGCTGCATAAAGAACTCTCTGACAAATTGAAAGACAAAAAGGATAAATATAAAAAGTGGAAAAAGGGGGACATAACCAAGGCAAAATATCAGCAAATAGTCCGAGCCTGTAAAGACGAAGTGAGGAAAGCTAAGGCTCACAATGAAGAAAGGCTTGCCAAAAAAGTAAAAAATAACAAAAAAAGCTTCTTCCAACATGTTAAAAATAAGAAAAAAGTTAAGGAAACAATTGGTCCACTGCTGGGAGAAAATGGCAAGAAGATGATAAGCAACAGGGAGAAAGCAGAACTATTTAACTCTTTTTTTGCATCTGTCTTTACACAAAGGGATAAAACAGTCCAATCAATCAAAAACAGCACCACAAATATCAGATTAGGAACACAAGTTGAAATAGGGAAGAAAATGGTAAGTGAGCACCTGTCTGCCCTGGACGAGTTCAAATCACCAGGACCGGATGGATTACACCCCAGGGTTCTGAAGGAACTGGCAGACGAGATCTCAGAACCACTGAACTATATCTTTCAGAGATCCTGGAGCACCGGGGAACTGCCAGAAGACTGGAAAAGAGCAGATGTGGTTCCCATCTTCAAAAAAGGAAAAAAAACAGATCCAGGAAACTATAGACCCATCAGCCTGACCTCAATACCAGGAAAGATTCTGGAAAAGATAATTAAACAACAAATAAGTGAACATCTAGAAGCAAACAAAGTAATAGCCAAAAGCCAACATGGGTTTGTCAAAAACAGATCATGCCAGACGAATCTAATTGCATTCTTTGACAAAGTAACAAAATCAGTGGACCAGAGGAATGCTGTTGATATAATTTACCTGGACTTCAGTAAGGCATTTGATAAAGCAGACCATAACCTACTATTAGATAAAGTAGAAAATTGTGGGTTAGACAGCAGCACCACCAAATGGATTCGCAACTGGCTGACCAACCGCACTCAACGTGTAGTCCTCAATGGAACTGCATCTACATGGAAGGAAGTATGCAGTGGAGTCCCCCAAGGCTCTGTTTTAGGCCCAGTACTCTTTAACATCTTCATCAACGATTTGGATGAGGGGATAAATGGGGAACTCATCAAATTCGCAGACAACACCAAGCTGGCAGGAATAGCCAACACTCCAGAAGATAGGCTTAAGATACAGAAGGATCTAGACAAACTTGAACATTGGGCACTGTCTAATAAAATGAAATTCAATTGTGAAAAAAGTAAGGTCCTACATATAGGCAAGAAAAACCAAATGCACAAGTACAGTATAGGTGGTACCTTGCTCGATAGTAGCAACTGTGAGAGGGATCTCGGAATCCTAGTGGACAACCATCTAAATATGAGCCAGCAGTGTGCAGCAGCTGCCAAAAAAGCCAACACAGTTCTAGGCTGCATCAACAGAGGGATAGAATCTAGATCGCGTGAAGTGTTAATGCCACTGTATAGTGCCTTGGTAAGGCCACACTTGGAATACTGCATACAGTTTTGGTCGCCACGATGTAGAAAAGACGTGGAGACTCTGGAAAGAGTGCAGAGAAGAGCAACCAAGATGATTAGAGGACTGGAGACTAAGACATATGAAGAACGGCTGCAGGAGCTGGGTATGTCTAGTTTGATGAAGAGAAGGACCAGGGGAGACATGATAGCAGTGTTCCGATATCTCAGAGGGTGCCACAAAGAAGAGGGAGTCAAACTTTTCTCCAAGGCACCTGGGGGCAGGACAAGGAGCAATGGGTGGAAACTAACCAAGGAGAGAAGCAACTTAGAACTAAGGAGAAATTTCCTAACAGTAAGAACAATTAACCTCTGGAACAGCTTGCTTCCAGCAGTTGTGAATGCCCCAACCCTGGAAGTCTTTAAAAAGCTGTTAGACAGCCATTTGTCTGAAATGGTATAAGGTTCCTGCCCATGCAGGGGGTTGGACTAGAAGACCTACAAGGTCCCTTCCAACTCTGCTATTGTATTGTATTGTATTGTATTGGTGCTCTCTGAGCTTGCTTGGTCTCTTGCAGATATTTCATTATCAAAAACTAGATAACATCACAATGTTACCTAGTCTGAATAATGAAATGTCTGTAAGAAAACAAGCAAGCTGAGAAAAGACCAAGAATGACACATATGGATAAGCCAAAATATGAATTGCTGATTTTTCAAATTTAGTCTAATAAATACTTCTCTTCAGAGATGGAATAATTGAACCATTAAAAAAACCCAACCAACCTTTGTGGTTAGTTTGCCATAAGAGATAGAAATTTATGGTTAACTTGTAAAGTAACACCCGATTTTTAAGTCTTCATCTAATTTCCAAATGTGAGCATTAACTTCATTGAGGGGAAAACTGATCTACTAATTTCCACAAATGAGAATAATTAATTATTTAGACAGTATGATAATAAATTACTTTCTATCCTTATCTTGTATGATTTGCCTAGTGTGTTTGCTTCAGTAAGCATAGCAGAAATGCAACTTTGTATTGTATTTTGATTTTCATTAATATTACTCAATCAACTAGCTTAATAATGCGGGCAAATTAATTAATGTAATATGTTGTATTGTGAGATATAATTATCATTCCTACTGATGCATAGGATGCATGATCCTAGTAACACAGATATTTCTATTTTATTAGCATGCTGTGTAATTCTGTTCACTAGATTTTATGAGATAAATGTATGTTCGTTTCTTTACAGATGAAAATACCAATATTTTTTCTTGTCAGAGAAAGCATGCTTAATTCATTTTATTCATTCTCAATTTCATAAAAGCAAGATATTACTAAAATCATAAAAATCAGATTTTCAATTTCTGTCTTTTACTTATTTCAGAGAACAGTGCTATGAATAAATAACAACAAATGACAGATCGTCTTTCATAATGTTGCAGCCCTATTACTCCAGCAAATCCTGGGAATAAGATGAAAGATGTGGTGCGAGAGTTGAATTCTCCAACCAGCCATTACAGAAATGGAAAGTTTTCACGGAAGATTAATTCATTCCAGTGTTAAACATGAAAATGCACTCTCAACTGATGCAGCGCTATCATGAGTTCTGTCTTGGTAATTGGCAATTGAAATACATAAGTTCAGTTCAACTTTACAGTTTAATTTCTCAGGGTGTTTTTTTTTAAAGGCAACACAGACTATGAAAAAAGAAAGACCTCCCCAACTGTCATGAAAAACTGGTAGAAAATGGAGAAAGACTTATTGCCCTAGATTGCCTATATATGTAGGTGTCTCATTAGAATGAGCGTTGGTCCTTACCTGATACGCCTATTTTCTTGTAGGGAAGTCAGCATCTATGCTGGGCAAGACTCCTGTGCTCTCATTGGAGGCTGAGTCTGGGCAAAGTCTTTAGTCCCGCCTATGCTGGCCGCACATGCCCAGTTTCAACGAAGACAATCCCAGACTCGCGGCGTCTTGACCACGAAGGTAGGTGTTGTAGCTCATCCGGATCCGAAACAATGAGAGCCCTTAGTACAAGAAACACTGAGAAGCCCAGTAAGATAACAACCAACACATAACTAGGACCATAGTACCGAAAAACACGGGTACCTGAACTCCAAGACGGATAACTACCCCAGGGCGGGGCAAGATGCTGACTTCCCTACAAGAAAATAGGCGTATCAGGTAAGGACCAACGCTCATTTTCCTTGTTAGGGAAGTCAGCATCTATGCTGGGACATACCAAAGCGGCAGTGTCCCTGGGCGGGAATCGTTACTGGTCAGGCCTCTCAGCTCGAACTACTGACTGTAGGACTCTCCTGCCAAAGGCTGCATCCGCAGAAGCGAACGAGTCCAATTTATAATGAGTAATGAAGGGCGAAGGGGAGGCCCACGTGGCCGCCTTGCAGATCTCCAGAAGGGAAGCCTGGGCAGCCCAGGCCGCTGAGGTGGCCGCGCTCCTCGTGGAATGAGCAGTTAAGCGTCCCGGAACAGACGAGGAGCGTGCCTGGTAGGCCATGGAGATGCAGGCCCTGAGCCAACGGCCAATTGTCGCGGACGAAACCTTCCTGCCCTGCGAGGCCGGCTGGAAAGAAACGAATAAGGCTTCGGAGGCTCGGAAGGGCTGGTGCGTTTCAGATAAATCTTGAGAGCCCTACGCACGTCTAACTTGTGCCATTTGTGCTCCAGAGGGTGATCAGGGTCAGGGCAAAAATTGGGGAGGACCAAATCTTGGGAACGGTGAAAGCAGGAACAGACCTTAGGGATAAAGGAGGGGTCTAACCTTAACACCACCCTGTCCTGATGAAAAACGCAGAGGTCCTCCCTGACCGATAGGGCCTGAAGCTCGGAAATCCTGCGAGCGGACGTAATGGCCACAAGGAAGGCCACTTTGAAAGTCAAGAAACGCAAGGAAACTTCCCTCAAAGGTTCAAACGGGGGTCCCGTAAGGGAGTCCAGAACTAGGGGAAGGTCCCAGGAGGGATATCGGTGCACCGCAGGAGGGGTCAAGTTCGAGGCGCCCTTGAAGAACTGTCGCACCGTGGGCATCTGGGACAATGACAGGGAGCCACCACACGTGAGGACAGACGAGATTGCCGCCAGCTGTCGCCTGATGGTGTTTAGGGCCAGCCCCTTATGCAGGCCCTCCTGTAGGAAGTCCAGGACCTGTGGGATGGTAGATTGAAGGGGTTGAATGGACTTACCCGAACACCATCGACAGAAGGCTCGCCAGGTGGAGTCATAAATACGGTTCGTCGCCGGTCGGCGGGAGGCCTGGATCGTGTGGATGACCTCAGAGGAGTAGTTGTGACGCCTCAAGATGCCCCGCTCAATCGCCATGCGGTCAGCTGGAACCACCGCGGGTCCGGATGCTCCAGGGACCCCTGTCGCAGGGACACCCGGTCGTTGGGGATCCTCCATGGCCGCTCCACCGAGAGATTCCTCAGGTCCGCAAACCAAGGTCTGCGGGGCCAATGGGGGGACAGAAGGATCACCTCCGCCCCCTCCGACACGACCTTCTGTAGGACTCGGGGCAGAAGGGGTAAGGGAGGAAAGGCATAAAGGAGGCCGAGGGGCCAACTGCACCGCAGAGCGTCCACCCCCTCCGACCCCCGCGCAGGGAATCGAGAAAAGAACCTCGGGAGTTGGGAGTTGGAGGGGGAAGCAAAGAGGTCGATAATCGGCTCCCCGAAGAGAGCCACAATGTCCTGGAAGAGGCTGGGACATAGCTGCCACTCCGCATTGTCCAGCACCTCCCGGCTGAGCCAGTCCGCCTGCACATTGGAAACCCCTGAAATATGCTCCGCAGTCAAGGTGGATAGATGACGCTCGGCCCAGAGGCCCAACTGCCTGGCCTCGACCATGAGAGAATGCGACCTGGTGCCCCCCTGGCGATTGACATGGGCCTTGGCTGACATGTTGTCCGTAAGCACCAGGACGTGTCGCCCCCTCAGTAAGTGGAGGAAGTGACGGAGGGCCAGGTGGAACGCCCGGAGCTCCAGCCAATTTATGCTGTGAGCGAGGTCGGAGGGCTCCCATTGGCCTTGCGCCCACAGACCCTGGCAGTGGGCTCCCCACCCGAAGAGACTGGCATCTGAGGTGACTGTCACCAACTCCTGTTCCTGGAAGAGGCGGCCCTTGGTCACCGCCTGGGACAGCCACCAGCGAAAGGAACGGGACACCTCTCCGGGAAGGTTCACCCTGGCCAGGGAGCAACTGAGGAGGCGCCTCTGAAAAGGCAAAAGAAACCATTGGAGATACCTGGTATGAAGCCTGGCCCAAGGCACTATCCCTATGCAAGAAACCATAGTCCCCAACAATTGGGAGAGGGACGCCAAGGAAGGCCTGACTTCCCCCTCGACCTGTCGGAGAAGGGCCCGGAGAGATTCCAAACGTTCCTGGGACAGGAACACCCTGCCCCCCACCGTGTCAATCAGGGCCCCCAGGTGAACCAGCCTAGTAGTAGGACGAAAGTGGCTCTTGGGAACATTAATAGAAAAGCCATGGAGCTGCAGGGCGTGAATGGTGGAGGCCAGGTCCTTGCGTGCCCCCCCTGGAGAGGAGGATTGAAGGAGGATATCATCCAGGTACGCTGTTAAACGGATCGGGACCTCCCTTAGGCTAGCCAACAGGGCTGCCAGAACCTTGGTGAAGACCCTAGGAGCTGAAGATAACCCGAAAGGGAGTGCCCTATATTGATAGTGCTCGCCCAAGTAACAAAACCGCAGGAATTGCCTGTGCTGGGGGGCGATTGGTATGTGGAGGTAAGCCTCCGTGAGGTCGATAGAGGTGAGAAAGTCCCCCTGACAGATACCCCATAGAATAGACTGCAATGAGTGCATTTTAAAGCGCTTATATCGTATAAACTTGTTTAATTTTTTAAGATCTAAAATTGTCCTCCAACCTCCAGAAGACTTGGGGACCACAAAAATGAGAGAATAAAACCCCGTGCCCTGTTGGTCAATGGGGACCCTCTCGATGGCCCTAATATCCAGCAAATGCTGAACCGCCTCCTGCATGAGACGGCGCCTCCCCTGGTTGGAGGAGACTGGACAAACCCGAAAATAGGACGGGGGAGGGGAGAAAAAATCCAACAATAAACCACTACGAACCGTGGACCTAACCCAAACGTCGGAGGTGGTGCTATCCCACACATCCGCAAAATAGGCCAACCTACCCCCAATGGGGAAACGATCAACTGGGGAATTAACTACGGCGGTAGGAACGTTGTCCCCCGCCACGAAAGGGGCGCTTGGACTGCCTGCCCCTCTGGAATCGGTCAGATTGGCCCCTGTTTCTGGGGAAATAACCACCCTGGGAACGAAACCCCTGGGAGCTATAATCCGCCCCCCGAAAGGACGACCCATAGTCGAGGGCGCGAAAGGACGAATTGGCCTCCTGACCTCGAAATGGCCGCCTGGGGTAGGGTGCTGCCCGGTGAAACCCCTTCTTGGGAGCAGTGGGCAAAACTTTGCGTTTATCCTTGTTTTACACAAGGAAGGGATCAAGGGCATCCCCGAACAGAGATCCGCCCTTGAAGGGGGCGGAAGCCAGGCGCCACTTGTGACGCACATCCGCCTGCCACTGGCGCAGCCACAAAAGACGACGAGAGGCCACGGAGGAAGCCATGGCCCTGGAAGCGAATCTGGCCGAGGCCAAAGTGGCATCGGAAGTAAACTGCACGGCCGCCACCAGCTTGGCAATGTCCAGGTGAGCCCTGAAGTCGGAGACAGGAGTGCGCAGCTGTAAATCCTGCAGCCACAGAAGGCAGGGGCGGGTGAAGAAGGAAGCCGAGGTGGCGGCCCGGATCGCCCACGCCGCTGCCTGATGACCCCGTTGTAAAGTGAGGTCAGCCTTCTTCTCCTCTGGTTTGAGGACATCCTCCGGGGCTCCAGGCATGTTAGCCGCCGTGTGGAGGGAGACGACCGGGGCATCCACGGTGGGCGTCGTCAGAAACTGTGCCATCTCCTCGGCCACGTTGAAGTACCGCCGATCCGTGGACGACGGGCTGGGCCCAGAGGTAGGAGTGGCCCACTGACGCTGAACCAGATCCACAAAGATCTTGGGCATCGGGATCGTCTCCGAAGGCAAGATGTCGTCATCGAACATGTTCTCAGCTGAGATCAAGGCCGGCCGTGGAGCGGACGTGGAAGGGGCCGTAGTCGGGCCGAAATTTGAAGCTGATTTGGCCTTGTAGAGCAGGGAGGTGAACAGGGCCGAAGGGAACAAGCCGGAAGATGCTTTCTTCTCCGGAGGCCTGCCTTCATCCTCCGAAAGACCACCTTCTCGGATCTCATCTTCCTCCGCGCTGGAAACACTCTCCAGGTCCTCATCTTCCTCCAGGTCGTCTGCAGGAGCCGGGCCCGCCTCCGTGGTCGGAGTCACCCCCGAAGGACCAGGCCCAGGTTGGAAGCCCGGTGCCTGATGTTGCAGGCCGGCCGCAAACCCCTGAGACATAGCCGCAGCGATGATGGCCTGAATATTGGCCGCATCCAGAGATGGCTGAGGCAAGGGAACAGGGAAGGCAGCAGAGGTCGAAGGGATGGCTTCCAAGCGTTGAATGCTCGGTGGAAGGAACGCAGACTGAGGAGGAGCCGGCTGATCTGGTCCCCAAATCCCAGAAACATCAATGGGGAAGATGGGATTGATGGCCGCTGCCCCCCCCTGTCCCTGGGCCGGGGAAGCCATGAGGGACAAGTGGGCCTGTGATATGCGGGAGAGGGGGGAGGCCTGGGCCTGAGCCCTGACTGCCGCTCTGCTGTGCAGCCTCTCCAGGGTTTTCTCACTCCTCTTCTCAAAGGCAGAAGGACTTACTCTGGAAGCCTTTGATTTAACAGACTTCTTCGGAGCTTTACCCTTCTTGGCCGGGGCCTTGCCTTTCCCCTTGGCCTGGGAGGTAGACGGCTGGGGGGACTGCTCTGTACCAGGCTCCACACAGGCCGAAGAAGGCCCAGCCGCTGGCTCTGGAAGGGGAGCGGAGGCCGAGGCAGAAGGCCCTTCCATTGCCTCTAATTCAGAGAAGCAGGGATAAAGCTGCAGTAAAAAAACAACCTCTCTCTAGGACCCTGCGGACGCCCGGGTCCTCCCACGCAGCAGCAGCCTGGCGCCAGCCGCCCATGCTTTTCGCGCGCCTTGCAGGCCGAAAAGCCTGCCGATCAGGCCCAATCGGCCCGGCGCGACTTCCAGACCCCCTGCGGTCTCTCCGGGTCGCTCCGCGACCGGGGGGGATGAAGCTGGACGATCCTCTGGACCCCCGGTATACCGCGGGTCGTCGCTCGACCTTCCGGGAGCGACGGAGCGTTCTCCCGGGCCTACGGACTCTCCAGGGGCCTCCGGTAGCCCAGGGCCTCTTCCCAGGCCCTCACCAATACAAGCGGCAGCCTACGAGCCCAGAACAGGGCTTTGAGGCTTGCCGGTAGAGCGCGCTGCTCCAGGAGCAGTCAAAAGCGCTTTTTCAGTCCCCTGTACCTTTCCACGATCAGAAATCCTTTTCAAAGCAAAACGGATCCAGGAGCTGCAGAAAGACGCGTGTGCCTCAGAGATAGGCTGAGTTGAAACTGGGCATGTGCGGCCAGCATAGGCGGGACTAAAGACTTTGCCCAGACTCAGCCTCCAATGAGAGCACAGGAGTCTTGCCCAGCATAGATGCTGACTTCCCTAACAAGGAAAATCTTGTGGAATAAATATAATCTTTCTTCTAAAAATACTATTAACCAATGTTCTCAAGTTCTTGTTCCTTTGATTACTGTTTCTAGGCTATATTGCATGAATATGGAGGTCTGATAGTTAAGTTTGTTTAATCCAATTTTTTGTAAAAAATCTATTATATGGTCTTGTTATTATTATTATTATTATTTATTCGATTTATATCCAGCCCTTCTCCACGAAGGACCCAGGGCGGCGCGCAGGAATTTAAAAACATATAAAACAGAATATACAAAATTTAAAAGCATATTAAATTACATGAAACAATCCTATGCTAAAAACCAAATTAAAAACCCCAATTTAAAATTATCTAAAATAGCCCCAGCGGGAGGTTAGGCTAGGCCGGCTTGCTGAAAAAGATGTGTCTTTAGACACTGGCAGAAGAGGCGGAGGTCCGAGATGGTACGAAGTTCAGGGGGAAGGTCGTCCCAAAGGGCAGGGCCTGCCACAGAGAAGGCTCTTCCCCTGGGTGTCGCCAGACGGCATTGCCCGGCCGACGGCACCCTGAGAAGGCCCTCTCTGTGGGAGCGGATCGGCCATAGGGATGTATGGGGCAGGAGACGGTCTCGCATATAACTAGGCCCTGAGCCATGGAGCGATTTAAAGATGGTCGTCAGAACCTTGAAGCGCAACCGAAAGACCACAGGAAGCCAGTGCAGCTCGTGCAGGATAGGTGTTATATGGGAGTATCTCGGAGCTCCCGTTATTACCCGCGCGGCCGCATTCTGGACTAGCTGTAGCTTTCGAGTGCACCTCAAGGGAAGCCCCATGTAGAGAGCATTGCAGTAGTTGAGCCGGGATGTCACGACTGCTTGAGTGACTGTGCGAAAGGCAGCCCGGTCCAGTAAGGGGCGCAATTGGCGCATCAGGCGTACCTGATGAAACGCCCCCCTGGCCACGGCTGCCACATGGTCCTCCATAGACAGCCAGGAATCCAGGAGGACACCCAAATTGTGCGCCCTCTCCACGGGGGCCAGTGTTTCGCTCCCAATGGCCAGAGTTGGAGTAATCTGGCTGAACCGGGGTGCCGGAAACCACAGCGACTCAGTCTTGGACAGGTTGAGTTTGAGTTTGTTACTACCCATCCAGATTCGTACGGCCTCCAAACACCGGGACAGCACCTCGGCGGCATCATTGGGGTGGTCTGGAGTGGATATGTACAGCTGGGTGTCATCGGCGTACAGATTGTAAGATTCCAAAGTATTCAAAGTATTTGATATACAAGTAGTCCTTGCTTAATTAACCTAATTGGGGCTGGAATTTCCATTGCTAAGTGATGAGAGTGTTAGATGAAATCACATGACTGCTTAGCATAGACAGCTCCAGTATTCTCAGTTGTAGTTGTTAGGCTAGGACCTCATGCTTCTTCTGCCCTGCCATGTTTGTCTTCATTTCAACTCTCCCCACCCATTATCTCCCCATATGTCTGGCGTTTTGGTTTTTGGCGCATTGCCCTGCTGTTCCCTGCTGCCCCACCCCCAGCTGACCTTTGTTGTCTTCTTCTTCCCACTGCTGATAAGACATGCTCAGATGAGGCAGCTGTTGGCTCTTCATGAGGCATGTATGCAGTCTCCCTGAAGCCACATGGAATAGGGGAAGTGGGGGAGATTGGGGGGGGGATGGAAATTGAAGCACATTCTAAATAGGCTGCAGTTCTAAATGTGGGCAAGCTGCCAAGTACCCAAATTTTGACCATAGGACTGTGGGAGTGCTACAATGGCTGTAACTTCAAGTATTAATCATAAGTACCATTTGTTTAGCCATAATTGAACTAAATTTCTGGCACCCCGGTTCAGCCAGGTAAGTCCAACACTGGCCATTGGGGGCGAACAACTGGCCCTCGTGGAGAGGGCGCACAACTTGGGTGTCCTCCTGGATTCCCGGCTGTCCATGGAGGACCATGTGACGGCTGTGGCCAGGGGGGCGATCTATCAGGTACGCTTGATACGCCAGTTGCGCCCCTTACTGGACCGGGTGGCCCTTCGCACAGTCACTCAAGCACTCGTGACATCCCGGCTGGACTACTGTAATGCTCTCTACATGGGGCTCCCCTTGAGGTGCACTCGAAGGTTACAGTTAGTCCAGAATACGGCCGCGCGGGTGATTATGGGTGGCTCAAGGCAATCCCACATAACACCTCTCCTGTGTGAGCTGCACTGGCTACCTGTGGCCTTTCGGGTGCGCTTCAAGGTGTTGACGACCATCTTTAAATCGCTCCATGGCTCAGGGCCTAGCTACATACGAGACCACCTCCTGCCCCATACATCCCTTCGACCGATCCGCTCCCACAGAGAGGGCCCTCTCCGGGTACCGTCGGCCAGGCAATGCTGGTTGGCGATGCCCAGGGGAAGGGCCTTCTCTGTGGCGGGCCCAGCCCTCTGGAACGACCTACCCCCCCGATCTACGCAGCACCTCGGACCTCCGCCTCTTCTGCCAGCGTCTTAAAACGTATTTATTCCAACAAGTCGGCCTAGCATAACCCCCCGTTTCTGACTTTTATTTGTATAAATTTTAAATTCTTAAGGTTTTATAAGGGTTTTAGCACGGGATATAATTTAATAGTTTTGTAATTTTGTATGGTTTTTAAATATTGCCTGTGCGCCGCCCTGGGTCCTTGCAAGGAGAAGGGCGGGGTATAAATTTGAAAAATAAAAAATAAAAATAGAATTAATGGTCATTAAGCAAAAACTATCTGTATTTGTGTTTGTTAAATTTCCCATAGTCATGATACCTGAATTAAATTAACAAGGTTTTAACAAGGTTTTAAGACAGGCTATTTATCATTTAATGTATTTTTAAAGGTTTCTATGTTTTTTACTTGTGATTTTATTGTTGCCTGTACACCGCCCTGAGTCCCGGAAGGGAGAAGGGTGGTATAGAAATTTAAACAACAACAACAACAACAACAACAACAACAATATTAAATACTGCCCCTCGCCCCCTATCTGCTCCCTTGCTGGAAGGGAGGGTTCATGCCAGGCGGTGCTTTCACATGGAGCTGGGGCTACTACAACAACAGAAAAAAGCTCTGGGGACCATTCACCTTGAAGATGTTCAATTGGCTTGAGCTGGAAAACAGCAGTTTTGAAACAAGGCTGGAAAATGTGGGTGCAAGATGAATTTGCAATCGACTGAGAATGGCAGGTAAGTAGGACAAACTCACTGCTTCTGGATGCAGATTGAAATAGGGGGGAAAGCATCTTCATATGTTCCTGAAAATATATTGCAGAGATTGCGGTGGACACTGCAAAAGAAGTGTAAACATGGCTGCCTTCTGTTCGTGAGAGCTTCGAATTAGAGGAAAGGAAGCTGCCACTGGATCAAATTCTTTTCCCTAGGCAGAGTTTTCTCTGCAAATATTTGATTCTTTTTCTTCCAGTTTCCCTATAGGCTTTATTCTTTCTCTAGCCCCAGTGACCGACCCAGATTGGATTTAGTCTATATGTACCATCAGGATTCTTCTCAGGGATGGTGAACAGTGGCCCTTCAGAGAAACATCTATTTTCAGTCACTTTCTCTTACCTCCCTAAGTGCAGCAAGACACTACTTTTTTCTTGTTTCCAAGATCCAGCTGGTGCAACTTAAAGTTATCTTTATTTCACTCAGATTTAAATTAGTGTGTCCTAAAAAAAATTTTGGGCATGATCTATCATGTTTCACTGACAAAGTAGTTATTGATACAGCCAGAGACGACATCTGCCAACCTCCTACTGCCATTATTATGGCAGAATAGCACTTGACAACCAAGGTAGCAAATGTTACACCCATATATTGTTTTGGCTTGCTTAAACACTGGTAGATAGTATTTTAATGTAGCAGTCTGGCTAGGTCCTTAGCGATGATGAAAGGCAATGAAAACTGCTGTACATCACAATCTTTAGAATCATGGCTAGACTATCTATGTTAGATGTGCTTAAGCCCATTTGATTTTTTTGCTGGTTTCATCATTTATTTTAATAAATTACAGCTGCTATGGATGGTGCCAGCATGAAAACTTGGGGCATAGAAAATTTTATGAAATTATGTTGATATTAACTGGAAAACAATTTTTTATATTTAGCATGTTTAGCTGAAATACTAAAAATAAGACAATAAACGTGTTTGTGATTTAGGCTTTGTCATTATCAAGTATTTAGTAGATAATATGCCAACAAATATGGTATGTGCATGCATATGTGTAGCTGTAAGAAGAAAACCCAACTGCTGTTTTTATATCAACATTCAGAAGTGAATGGTTTTTAAATCCACTAAAAATATAGTTGTTAATTAAATTGCTGTCTTGAAACATGGAACAGTTGCTGCAACAAAGGAAATTATAACTATAGGAGAGGAAGACTATTAAGGTTTCAAAGGGGGCGAAAATTTTCCATTCGTAGCAATCAAGTCATTAAACGCTTTGCCTTACATATTTCATCTTCCTCTGATGAATTGCAGCAGGATATGTCGCTGTCAATCACAAAACTGTGTGTGCATTGAGGTGAAGCTGTTCCAGAGGAGAACGTGTATTTGGATGTTGTGCACCTGCCTTGCTCAGTCTGGCACTCTCTGGGTCTGATGGAGTTGCAGTGCAAAGCATGAGCTTAAGCACTAATACCTTTTGACTTTTTGACAGCCTATTCCAGTTCTGAATACTGAATAGACCAAGGCAGCTCATGAAAGTAAGACTTCAGCAGACACTGCAATTACCCTTTATTTGTTTTAATAACAATTAAGGCTTAAAATAAGTTTCTTTTCCTAATTCTGAAAATTCGGTGGCTTCATATTCCATCCTATGTATTCTTCTGCAGGAGAAGAGATGGCCTTGCATACCTAATTGTTAAAGGTTCTATAGAAGCACAAGCAAACTACAAGTCATCTTGGCATTTCTTTGCCTTTTCCATTGTCTATCAGATACAATGGGTGCTCCTGGTTGTCTATGGTGATTCTCAGTCATCCAGGTCATGGTTAACACATAACAGATTAACAGAGTTGGAAGGGACCTTGCAGGTCATCTAGTCCAACCCCCTGCCCAAGCAGGAGACCCTACATCTGCCTCTACCTAGGATTGAACTCACAACCTCCTGATTGGGAGGCGAGAGCTCCACCTCTAGGCCACAGCAGCAGGTTATTTGTCCCAAGGGTATTTTTTGTTTTTCTTTGAAGACATTTCGCTTCTCATCCAAGAAGCTTCTTCAGTACTGTTCCCCACCATCCAGTCAGAGAAGAAGCAGCTTCTTGGATGAGAAGCAAAACGTTTTCAAAGAAGATCAAAAAAGTCTAGTTGCCTCTTGAAAAGCGCTTTGGGTGCCCCTGCTTCCTCCGCACACATTTTAATTTTCTAAGAACACTTTTGGAACCACTAAAGGGTCCTAAATCATTTTCACAATGAGACAAAATGTACATTTAAGCTAGCTTTGTTTAAATGTGACAATAAAGTAAAACCATAATCAGTTGGGACAAGAAACATGGGAGGTATTTAGTCAGTCAGTTAGTGTTTAGGTTAAATTCATGCAGGAGTTCAAACAGTTTTGCACAATGTTTCTTTTTCCAATTTTATTCTCACAACAAACATTTCAAATACATTTAGTTCAAAGATAACTAGCTGAATTTTTCCTGTGAATTTCTATGCTATCTGAGCTCCTATAGCACACAGGTTCTCCAAGTCCGTGTCTCTTTGGGATTCCAGACACCTTCAGATGTGAAAGATCAAGAATTTGAATTCACCTTTTAATTTTTTTTTAATGAATAGATCATCTGCATAGCATTCTTGTAGATCAACGCAGCCACAAAACCAGCATCCATACATTTGATTGACTGTAGGATCAGTTATAGAAATCATATATTAAATCCATTCTGGTCTCACTTCTTCGTGAGCTAAATCAACTTTGATTACTATCAAAAAGTAATCCATAGCAGAGGATATAATAGCACTTGCACTGCAATACCTTTGCTAAACCACTCAAATAGTACATGGGGCAGGTGCCCTGTATAGTGATGAACCTGTACTTGTGAAAGAGGTGAGCTATAATTTTACACTGTCATACCTGAAACTCTGCAAAATATAGTTCCTTATATTTTCCCATATTATTGCTTTTCCCATGATGGCAGTAACACATTAATGCACCTGTTGGGCAGCATGTGGAGGGAAGTTTGGCGTTACCTGTTTCTTCTGTTTTAGTCTGTTCAGAAGTATAAATTATAAATTCAAAATTTTGAAAATGGACAAAAGCAGATACTTGTTTTCTGGTCTTGTTTTTTTCTACTAACATTTTTAAGATGCATGGTTTTGTGTAGAAATATGTATCCTTTTAATAAAGAAATACATTATTGTTGATTTTAGTAGATCTAAGTTAATATAATTTTTCAGCAAGTTTTCAAAGAGAGAAGGTCGCTATGACCTTGAATCTCATTCTGTCATCAGTTTTCTCAAACCAATTACGTACAGTAAATCTGATAGCTATGAAACCATACAGTTAAGTGTTCCATGCAGCTAAGCTAGATAAATGTAGAGACAGATGAGTATGTATGAAAGAAGCCAAAGGCACTGTTCTGAGCAACAATTTCTCTGGAAGTTAACATACATTTTTTGTTGCTTCTCAAAATTAATAATATATGATTTAACTGCTTCTGAGGCACAAAGATACGAGTGAGTGTTTTAAGGCGTTATAGGCCCTTTAATATCAAATGTTGCCACTATTTTAAACACTTTTTTCTTGATTGTAGAATAAACTTCCTTAGTTTTATTTTTTAACCTAGTTAGTTTGAAATTGTAAGAAACTTTTGGATTACAGAGAGCCTCCTGCTTCATTGCATATCACTGTAGTGGCAGGCAGTATATTTAGACATTCATTTATAAAGAAGGTTTTCAATGATTTTTTTAAAAAATCAGAGTGTACACATAACAATAACATTGATGTATGAAGTCTTTGGTGCTATCCGTGCTTGTTGGTTTTCTTGCAGATGTCTCACGATCTAACTAGGAATCATCATCAGTTCTAGAAAGGAGTAGGGCTTGATCTTATTTTAATATTCTAGTCATTTTATTTTATGTCTAGCATTAATTTTGGTATTAATCTCTGCTCATATGTGTTGATTGCTAGTGAGGAGGCGTTTTGGTCTTTTTGTTTCTTTTTCAGCTTTTTCATTCTTTTTGACTAGGATGTAGATGTTGTTTATCTCTATGTGCTTGTTGAGTGCCAGCTCAGGATTTGATCTGATGCTTAGTTTCCCAGTTGAAACTATGGCTGAGTCTGTCCAAGCATTGCAAAAATAAGGAGTTTTCATCATGACTTTTGACGGCTAGTTTGGTGTTCATGGTGATCTTCTATCTTTTAGTTCTACATAGTGTTAAAGTCATTACGCTCTATGTTGTAGATGACTCGTCTTTGCTTCTGGGACTGCTAGATCTTTTGGTTAACTTTGGATTAAATAGAGATATTCTTGCCCACTCCCATTCTATCACCACAAAAACTGCTTACTGTATGTCATGGAAGCACATGACATAAATAGGACTAGGAGTGACATTTTGAAAAAGAAGGGTTAAGGGTGACATGGTAGAAGTGTTCCCATATTTGAGGGTCTGCCACCAAGAAGAAGTGTCTACCTATTTTCCAAAGCACCAGAAGGCTAGATAAGAAGCAATGGATGGAAACTAATCAAGAAGTGAAGCAACCTAGAACTAAAGAGAATTTTTCTGACAGTGAGAACAATTGATCAGTGAAACCATTTGCCTTCAGAAGTTGTGGATTCCTCATCACTGGAGGCTTTTAAGAAGAGGCTGGACAATCATTTGTGTGTGAAATAGTACAGGGTCTCCTGCTGAGCAGGGGTTGGACTAGAAGACATCCAAGGTCCCTTCCAACTCTATTATTCTGTTATTAGAATACCACAACCCTGTAATGCAGATGTAGTAAGCCTTAGCTAAAAACATTTCTATTTAACATGCTATGTGCCCAGTGTTTCTCTGCACAACAGAATGTCACAAACATTTTGCCCCTTATCTTTCATCAAGATTTCATTTTCTAAGAAGTTAGACATGTTCATTGTTTAATATAAGAGCCCATAGGTGCTTAAAGGAGAATTAAGATGCACTGCAAAAGCATTCATGACCCAGAACAGGGTTTTTCCTAAATGGCTACTATCAACCCCCCAGGTTCAATGTGAGTATCTATTATTGGGTTATTATTATACAGCCAACAAAGTGTATCACAGCTGCTAATCCTTTACCATAGATTGGCCTTCATATGCAGTGAGTTCTTTCCAAAAACCAGGGATATTGTAAGGTATTGGTATAGTATATGTACTTATGCAAGCAGTGTGGACTTTTGTAATTGACAGATGGCCTTCATATGCAGTGAGTTCTTTCCAAAAACCAGGGATATTGTAAGGTATTGGTATAGTATATGTATTTATGCAAGCAGTGTGGACTTTTGTAATTGACAGATGGAAATTTTGTCAATGTATTGTGGTTCATCACACAGTCTGCCAGACGGATTTGACTTTTTTTTTTACCACCTATAGACATAAAAAAACCCTGGTATAGGCAGATGTTGTTTGATGTTCAAGTTATTGCATGATGTAAGCTGTTCCAGGTAAAGCAGCTTTTTGCAATTGACTAGTGGTGGTGTTGTCAATGCCATATTATTATTATGGTTGGTTGCACAGTCACTTGGATGTTTAGATTGGATATGGCAATTTTATCCATTTATTGAGACTTTTGGAAGTATTATGTATGTAATCTATAGTTAGATTTACAGTTTAAGATGGCTGGAAAAATAATAATTTAAGTCCTAACCAAGGACCTAAGAATTATTAAGGTACTATCTAAGAATGTAGGAAGTTGCAAGCTGGGTGGTTTTTTGTTAGGGTATTCAGATCTGATACATTCAATATTTCCAGATAATTCTTAGCTTTGGGATATTGCTCGAAGGCGCCAATCACAATTAGTATAACAATGGATTTTTTATACATTTTTTAACCTACTGTGCATGCGTGTGTAGCATGTACGTGCCCAAAGCACATCCCTGAGTGAATCGGCAATAGAAGAAGCCGGAACCCACCCCACCCCATAGTTGCTTTGTTCAATAAAATTGGCATAGATATTAGTTGATATTATTGACATGATTTCACATATAGTATTATTTCTAATAAAGATGCTATGTAAGACAAGCATTTTAGAAGACGAATAGAGTATGAGTAGGAAGATTAGAGATAATAAAGTTGCAAAGGCAGGAACCGTGAGGGAAAATGGGGTCAATTGGAAGGCAGAAAACCTGAACAGAAAGTCCTAGACTGTCAGGAACATTGAGATGTCTGAAAAATGGCTTGTTATCTGGAAGCTAAATCATTTTCTGAGAGAGTTACAGCAGTCTTATGATATAGGCAGCAGTTGGATAAGTCCCAAGGACAGTGTAATACAGAAGAATGCAGGCAGATTCTTAATGGACCTCAGAGAATGACTGCACTGTACTGTTTTGCTAGCTGGAAGCAGCTGAGACGTTACTGAGAGCACATCAAGACAAAGATAGAGAGGAAGAATAGGTGAATGATCCTTTCAGTCACTGGAAACCCTGAGTTAGCAATGAGGAAGACTTCCAACAGGAACATGCAAGATTTTTCTGGGTTTGGTTGCTGATGACTTCCTAAAGGATTTTCTCTGCAGCTATATTTACATTTTTCCCTTTGCAGAAAACATTGCTATTTCAACATATACAGTAGCACATAGTTGGATACTGGATGTTTGGGATATTCAGTGCTTCAGATTCAAAGGGGAATAAATCGGCACATATAGGAACTACAATACCTGCAGTTCCTTAAACCAGTGATTCTCAAAATGTTGGCAATGACCTCTTGGGAGTCACAGGCAAATATGAGGGAACATAGATTTGGGGAGCCTTTACAAAAAAGCTAGATCACGGTCAGCACTAACCCTGCTCTGCTTGGACAATCTATCAACTGCAAGATATGGGTGGAAGATTTGGGAATGGAAATTTAAGTTTGACCCCAAACACAAAATGGGCATACTATCAGTTTAAAAATCATAGGCAAATTCTTAAGCAAAAAAATCCAACCAAAAACAAGAAACTAACATCACAAAACAGCTGATGAATTGCAAGAAGAAAGGTGTGTGTGTGTGTGTGTGTGTTGGGATTCAAATTTTTTTACTATTGGTTCTGTGGGCATGGCTTGGTGGGCATGGTGTCGCTTGGTGGGTATGGCAGAGGAAGGATATTGTAAAATCTCCATTTCCTCCCCACTCCAGGGGAAGGATATTGTAAATCTCTATTCCCATCCCAATCCAGTGAAAGGATACTGCAAAATCCCCATTCCCTCCTGATCAGTTGGGAGGCAGAGAATAGATGGTATTTACCAGTTCTCCGAACTACTCAAAATTTCGCTACTGTTCTACAGAACTGGTCAGAACCTGCTGAATACCACCTCTGGTGTGTGTGTGTGTGTTTTGTTTTATGGATTTTTCCCCTCTTTTATTTCTTTTGTTCATTTTATTGTTCAAGTATATAATATATATAATTGTGTACACACAGATATGTTTATATGCTGCATCCGTCTGAAGAGGTCTTTTTGTATATTGTAGCGATAAAAATAAAAAGCATGAGCATATTTGGGATAAAATTGGTTTGTGGCACTTGCAACCAATTGGCCAAAATGTTGTAAAATTAACAAGTACTGTAATTATTATTGAGGATGCTGAATGGGGCAATGGATATGACTAACAATGGATATCTAGTCAAAGTTTTTTACGAAAATAGTGAAAGTATAGGAAAAGAACTGGGGGTGGAGTTTAAAGAGGAATCAGCCTAGAGGCTCTACAGAGCCATAAATGGAAAAGTCCAACTTCTCTTGATCTGTATCTAACTCCAAGCAGATGTTGAAGATTGAGTTGAATCTTGTGCATAGGTATGATTAGTAATTGGAACTTTACATGTGGTCCTGGTCTTTTACAACTGATAGCAATAGCAATAGTACTTAGTTTTTATATACCGCTTTACAATGCTTTACAGCCCTCTCTAAGCAGTTTACAGAGTCAGCATATTGCCTCCAATAATTTGGGTCCTCATATGAAAGGTTATTTATTTTATTTATTTATTTTATTCGATTTATATACCGCCCTATTTTCACCTAAAAGGGACTCAGGGCGGTGCACAGAAAGATAAAAACCCAACAATACAAACAAAATATAAAAGACAATTAAATTATTAAATCTGTGCTAAAATTTAGATAATATAAAAATTTAAACCAATAAATATCAAAATTTAAAATTATACCCTTAGTCTATGTCACGTTGAGTCAACCTTGAGCCTGGTGAGATTTGAACAGCCAAATTGCAGGCAGCTGGCAGTCAGCAGGAATAGCCTGCAGTACTGAACTATAACTATTGTGCCACCATGGCTCACAGAAAGACCGAGTAACATGTAGAAAGAAAAAAGCAATTGCAAACTTTAGTCCTCAAATTACAACCATTATATATACCAGAAAATTTGGTATTAAGTGGTGCAGTCATTAACTGAAGCATCACCTGATTGCATCTGATTTTACTAATCTTTTTTGCCATGTTCATTTTGCGACAGATCACGTGACCATGACTTGTGACCTTCCTGCCAGTTTCCCCATTGATTTTGCTTGTCAGAAGCGAACTGGGAATGCCACAAATGTGATTACATGACTGTGGGATGCTGCATCTGTCATAAATGCATGATGGTTGCCAAGCACCTGAATCACAATTACATGACTGTGAGGATGCTGTGACAGTCAAAAGAGCGAGGACACTTTTTTCAATACCGTTATAACTTTGAATGGTCACTCAATGAATGGTCGTAAATTGAGGCCTACCTGTGGTCAAAAAGAGTATGGGATGATTTATAGCAAGTTCTGTAATATCTATCTCTAATGATCCTGCAATGCAGAACGGATCACTCTGATGTGTACACAGGACTAAAATTAGCTAAAGTGAATGATGCCTTTAATTTTCTGTAAAAACTTCATTAAGCACTCGAAAAAGATACCATGCTCCCAAGAGAGTTTATTCTATGTGTGGTTGGATGCAGTTTCTTTCTTTCTTTCTTTCTTTCTTTCTTTCTTTCTTTCTTTCTTTCTTTCTTTCTTTCTTTCTTTCTTTCTTTCTTTCTTTCTCTCTCTCTCTCTCTCTCTCTCTCTCTCTCTCTCTCTCTCTCTCTCTCTCTCTCTCTTTCTTCATCCATCCATCCATCCATCCATCCATCCATCCATTTATTTCTTATACATCTCTAAGAATCAATGATTTGTCTCCCAGGAATTGTGCACTGCAGAACATTTTCAATGTGCTCCCAAAAGCTTTGTACTTTCTTGGTTAATAAAATTCATTCAATTTCCTTTCTATGTCAAGTTTTAAGGTTAAAAGAAATAAAGTGTACAAGCTCTCCCATTGATCCAGCTGGTTGTATCGAACTCCGAACAATAAATTGTACCAGAGACAGGGGTAATCAGAAGATATATTGGGTGAATATCCTTCCTCGGCCCTGAACCTGTTTGTGGCCAGAAAAAAAAGAAAAAAGAAAGAAAAACATTTACTGCCTTCTCTGTGCAGTACATTGGCAACAATAGTGCTTATTTCTGAAATGTGCTAAGAAAAATATCTAAATCGGCCTTCCCCAATCACATGCTTTCCAAACATGTTAATGCTGCAGTTCCTAGAATTTTCAGGCTGCACCCTGAAAATTAAAAATAAAAATTCAGACTTTTAAGAAGCGACTGGGCAACCAGTTGTCTGGAATGATGTAGGGTCTCCTGCTTGAGCTGGGGATTGGACTGGAAGACCTCCAAGATCCCTTCCAACTTAGTTAGTCTGTATCCTGTGATGGTAGTTCTAAATCAGAGGTTCCCGAACTTGGCAACTTTAAGACTTGTGGACTTGTGGAACTATGCTGGCTGGAGATTTCTGGGAGTTGAAGTCCACAAGTCTTAAAGTTGCCAAGTTTGGGAACCTCTGTTCTAAATCATCATTTCTAGAAATTTGTTCTAATGTACGTGGCAGAAATTTTATACAGACATATGCAAACAAGGTACTATTCTTTGAAGAATTTACCTGCCTCAGAGTTCTGTTTGCTATGGGTATATTACTTGGAACCCTGAATCCTTATGATTCATTGGTTGACATATTTTTTGTGGCTGAGAGCTACACTTTTAGCAGTTGAAGGGCTATGACATTGCTATGGTAATATCATTGAAGATGTAGGCCAGAATGTTTTCTCCAGGGATGTGATAGGCATAACTTTAATTTCACCCCATTGCTACCATTCTGGCTTTTTTGACTACTCCCTGTGGACACTCGATTTTGTCCAGTTTATTTTTCTGGTTAGGTATTGTTGAAAAACAAAATAAAAGCATTATAAGATGAAAGCATGGTTGATTACAAAAGACAACAGTTCCTTCTAGTACCCATATCAAAATTGCAAAATGTCTTGCTTCACAAAATAGTGATGAATGATCTACATTTTGGCTACAATTTAGCAGGTGATTTAAAAAAAAATGCATTGTATTTGGCTCAATGTAAGGGATTTGTTTTGCCTGTAGATTTTGCAGCTGTTGAATAAATGTATGGTATTTATTGCATTTTAAAATGTTGTTAGCTAACGTGGAAGAAGGGACAAAGAAGGCCATTCTTAGTGGCTTTAATCCAAATAACAGAATTGGACGGGGACCTTGGAGGTCTTCTAGCACAACCCCCTGCTCAAGCTGGAGATCCTATGCCCGTGATGGCGAACCTATGGCATGCATGCTCGAAGTGGCATGCAGAGCCACGTAACTTGCCACATGCGGTGTCACCCATTCCTCTTACAGGTTTCTGGAGCGCATGCACACGCGATGATCAGCTGGCCTTTGTGCGTACGGCAGTGCCGGAAACTGGAAGAGCTGGTCTTCCATTTTTTGATGTGAGCATACGCACTGGCCAGCTGATTGTCATGCATGCATGCATGTCAGTAACTGGAAGACTAGCTGGCCAGCGCGTGTGCACACTGGAAACCAGAAGTTCATTTTCTGACCTATGCATTTCCCGTGGGCAGTTCCTCTTCCTGGTTGCTGCCCCAACAAGCATGCACGCTTCCTTTTCGGCACTTGATGCTGAAAAGGTTCGCCATCACTGTCCTATACCATTCCAGACCAGTGGCTGTCCAGTCTCTTATTGAAAGTCTCCAGTTATGGAGCGCCCACCACTTCTGAAAGCAAGCCATTCCACTGGTTAATTGTTCTCACTGTTAGGAAATTTATCCTTAGTTCTAGGTTGTTTCTCTCCTTAATTAGTTTTCATCCATGTTTCTTGTCTTGCCTTCTGATGCTTTGCAAAACAGCTCATCTCCCTCTGCTTTATGGCAGCCCCTCAGTGCGATCATGACACCCCAGTCCTTCTTTTTTAACATGTCACCCATAGTCCTATTTATGTCATGGAAGCACATAAATGTGTGTTTCCATGACATAAGCAGCTGTTGGTGCTAGAATGGGAGGGAGCAAGAATTTCTCTTTTTTGTAGGCATGTTTAGGATTGGATCCAAATATCCTATACCTTTGTAGCAGATTTTAAGAGCAGTTGGAAGACTAGAGGATAGAAGACATGGAAGTTTGCTAGTATAGCACTGAATTTCACTAATGAAGATTATTCGATTCTAGACACACTCATTATTGTTGATTTGCTATTGGAACTTGCTTCCAAATAAATTTGTGTGGCACGGCATAAACTATTTAATATTAGATATGTTACGTATTTTCTTTATTTAGTTAGGCTACTAATGCATAAAACCTAACAAAAAGAGAAGTTTAAAACATCAGCTTGCAAACAGTTTATTCAACTTTAAAGATTAATTCCAGGGAGTGCAAGATATGAAGTCTTTAATACATTGCTCTGCAGGAATTAATATAATAAGTGAAGTCATTTTTTCCCTCACATTAGCTTCTATGGCTTTTCTTTTCCCTTCAGGAAAGAACACAAAAGATCATTCTTCTGCCATTTCCTTTGCCTAAACTTTATGTTTCAAAAACTCAATGGGGAGGAGAACCAAAACTTCTGAATTATGAAACTTGCTAGGAAACTGAGCCAAAAGAAAAAACAATTCAGAACAATGATACATTATCTCAGCTGAAAGGTTTGTCTCCAAAACTGACATCCCATCACAAGTGTCACATTTTGGGGAACATGGGATCTGACAGATTATTTTAAGCTCTGAAACATATTCCACTCAGACGAAACCTCTGTTTGAAGGAAGGAAAGAAAGTGGGACTGTGATTTTTTTTCTAAAAAACACCATAAACCATTGAAGCTCCTTAAGAAAAGAAGAACTAAATAAATGGCAGAGGTAAAGATCTGACAATAGAAAAGTATAGAGTTATATAAGTTCAAAGGTTACTTTCTTCACATGTTGATATTCTCTGTGGATGGTTTTTTGTGATTGACAAAACCCATCTGGTTTATGTTCTTCACCACTGAGGATTGATGCTACAAGTTATATTTGCACCTATTGAGAATTAACATATCACTCTCACTAATAAGTAGTAGTTACATTTTACAACTATCCCAAAATATTATACACTAGCTATACCCGGCCACGCGTTGCTGTGGCCCAGTCTGGTTAAATGGCCAACCAATCTGTGTGTAGATCTACACCTGCACACATACATACAACTACCATATAACCCTCAACCTATCTACCTACTGTATTTCTCCCTATCTATCCCTCTACCTACCTACCTACTGTATTTCTTCCTTTCTCCCTCTATCTACCTACCTACTGTATTTCTCCCTCTCTCTCTATTCCTCTACCTACCTACCTACCTACTGTATTTCTCCCTCCCTCTCTATTCCTCTACCTACCTACTGTATTTCTCCCTCTCTATCTATCCCTACACCTACCTACCTACTGTATTTCTTCCTTTCTCCCTCTATCTACATACCAACTGTATTTCTCCCTCTCTATCCCTCTACCTACCTACCTACCTACCTACTGTATTTCTTGCTATCTATCTATACACCTACCTACCTACCTTATTTCTCCCTCTCTATCTATCCCTCTATTTACCTACCTACTGTATTTCTCCCTCTCTATCTATTCCCCTATCTACCTACCTACTGTAATACAATAATACAATAGCAGAGTTGGAAGGGACCTTGGAGGTCATCTAGCCCATCTAGGCAGGAAGCCCTATACCATTTCAAGTCAAGTCAAGTCAAATTTATTTTGTATACCGCATCCTCTCCCCAAGGGGACTCGGAGCGGTGCACAGGGAAAAATTTAAAATACTATAAAAATATACATGCATAGAATAATAACTACAATAGATAAAAACAAATTAAATAAGGTTGTCCCTGCGCTAAAATCCCCAAATTATAAAACTAAAATTCCCTAACACCCTAGGTAAAGACTAACCTAGGCCGGCCAAGCAGAAAAAGTGTGTCTTGAGTTTTTGACGGAAGGAGCGGAGGTCCGTAGTTGTTCTGATTTCGGGGGGAAGGTCGTTCCAGAGGGCTGGGCCCGCCACAGAGAAGGCCCTTCCCCTGGGCGTCGCCCGCTGACAAATTCTAGTGGACGGCACCCGGAGAAGTCCCTCTCTGTGGGAGCGAATCGGCCGTGAGGATGTGTGGGGCAGGATCCGATCCCGCAGATAACTAGGTCCCGTGCCATGGAGCGCTTTAAAGATGATATTTCAGACAAATGGCTATCCAACATCTTCTTAAAGACTTGCAGTGTTGTGGCATCCACAACTTCTGGAGACAAGCTGTTCCACTGGTTAATTGTTCTAACTGTCAGGAAATTTCTCCTCAGTTCTAAGTTGCTTCTCTCCTTGATTAGTTTCCACCCATTGCTTCTTGTTCTGCCCTCTAGTGCTTTGGAGAATAGCTTGACTTCCTCTTCTTTGTGGCAACCCCTGAGATATTGGAAGGCTGCTATCATGTCTCCCCTAGTCCCTCTTTTATTAAACTGTATTTCTCCCTCTCTCTCTCTCTATGGGCCACCTGGGAGTTTGCTATCTCAGTGCCTTGTTTTGACCCTAAGAGGCCTCCACACATTGCTGAGAAAATGACTGTTGGAAAGCAGCCGGATGGGCGGAGCTACAGGGAGGTGAAAACATGATCAGTGGGTACATTTTACATTTGTGTACCTTGCACATGACACATGTGTGCTAGCCACAGAATAAGTATGTATTCTATTATCGGACGTCCTTGGGAACATTGTGTCAAAATTTGGTGTAAATCGGTGCAGTAGTTTTTGAGATTAGCGGCTTCGTACAAACTATTTTACATTTTTATTTATATAGATAACGTAGACCTTCTCCATGCACTTTCTTGAATACATGAAACCTTCATTTTGAGATGGAGCTGGATCCTTTGGTTCCATCTCCTTGAGCCTGGGCATTTTCTTCACAGCCATACAGGTCCCAAACTTGAATCAGGGATTTCCATGCAGCAGAATCCACAATTGCTCAGGGAGTTTTATTCATGGCCAAGTTGTCATGTGTATAACTTTACCAAAGACCTATGAAGAAAGAGCAAAGAGGAGACTGGCACAAATAATCTGGACTCTCCAATTTGAAACTTCAAGAATGTGTGAAAAGGGCTCCATTGTAATGATATTTGTGCCCATCATATGGTTTTTCTACTTTGGCAAATTCTGTTTGATTGATAGCAGCATCTTGCAACTAATCTCGTGAGTTTGGGGTTTGGGGCTGCTAGATACTACCGACTTCATTTTCCCCCTTCCAACTTGAATGGCATGTTTACAGATTAATCTGAACATTCTGTAGTATGCTAAAAGATGAGTTCAGTCATATGCAATGCTTTAGCTATGTGCTTGTTTATTACTATCTGCAAAAATAGTCGTTTCAAGATATCTGTAAAACAAAACAACTAAGTACTGAACACTTGAGATAAAAATATAATATAAACATCTAAGATACAATACAATACAGTTAAAACAAAGTTGATATAAGTACATAGATGATTAAAATGCAGAATGTTATATAAACTTGAAACCGTACAAGAAAACAGATTAGAAGCACCAGCATATTATAAGAATTTCTGATCTCAACAATAAATTGAAGGAAGATTTTAAGCCTGAGAAAAAAGTCAACTGGATGAATGAAGGAAAATACTGTTGACATCACACATATTTCTAGACGGCAGTATTCTACACCGAAAGGGGACTTTCTGTGGCCATCACAGAAATGAATGATGGTAGAAAAGTCGGGACTTAATCAGATACTTATGTTCCAAGCTGTAGAGAGCATTATAGGTCAAAACTAGTTTTTTGAACTGGATTCAAAAATTAAATGTGAGCAGCACTAGTGAAACGGAATCGATCAAATGTGCACATATTTCTGAGTCCCAGTTAAAATTCCCACTCCATATTTTCTACCAGCTGTAGCTTTTGGACGATTATCAAAGGCAGCTTGGTGTACAACACATTTACAGTAATCCAGATGGTGGATTACTAACTTGTAAATTACAGTAATGAAGTTGTCTGTCTTTAGCAATGTCCCTGTTGATAAAAGATGTGAGTCATAGTAGTCACCTAGGGAGCGCTCCAAAGCACACCCAGAAGAGGTTTAACGTTCCTCATCCAGATCAAGGAATGTTCTGCCAACAGTTTTTCTCTCTCACGTAAATTAAGATTCAGTTTATTAGCCCTCATCAAGTCCATTTATACTGTCAAACTGATAAGGAAAAGTGAATGTAACAAGTTCGCACAATGAAGGGCACAAAGGGCACCTACGGTATAGGTGGTACCTTGCTCAATAGTAGCAACTGTGAGAGGGATCTTGGAATCCTAGTGGACAACCATTTAAATATGAGCCAGCAGCATGCAGCAGCTGCCAAAAAAGCCAACAGTTCTAGGCTGCATAAACAGAGGGATAGAATCTAGATCACGTGAAGTGTTAATGTATAGTGCCTTGGTAAGGCCACACTTGGAATACTGCATACAGTTTTGGTCGCCACAATCTAGAAAAGACGTGGAGACTCTGGAAAGAGTGCAGAGAAGAGCAACCAAGATGATTAGGGGACTGGAGGCTAAAACATATGAAGAACGGTTGCAGGAACTGGGTATGTCTAGTTTAATGAAAAGAAGGACTAGGGGAGACATGATAGCAGTGTTCCAGTATCTCAGAGGGTGCCACAAAGAAGAGGGAGTCAAACTATTCTCCAAGGCACCTGGGGGCAGGACAAGAAGCAATGGGTGGAAACTAATCAAGGAGAGAAGCAACTTAGAACTAAGGAGAAATTTCCTGACAGTTAGAACAATTAACCTCTGGAACAGCTTGTCTCCAGAAGTTGTGAATGCCCCAACCCTGGAAGTCTTTAAAAAGATGTTAGATAGCCATTTGTCTGAAATGGTATAAGGTTCCTGCCTACGCAGGGGTTGGACTAGAAGACCTACAAGCCCCCTTCCAACTCTGCTATTGTATTGTATTGTATTGTATTGTATTGTATTGTATTGTATTGTATTGTATTGTATTGTATTGTATTGTATTGTATTAAGTGGTTTATTTGCCACAAGTATATCATTGCAACAAGTCAGTGATGATCAGACTAAAGAAGCAAGTTGCTTTTTGCACACTAAGCATAACAAGCAGAGACATTTTGCTTATGGAGAAATGTAGTCAAATATATTGATTTATTCGATTTTCAGTCCAGATTAGCTCTAGATTGCTTATTACTTACATTGGCTACAATGTTGATCTCTTTCAGCAAATCTGAAAATTGGTGCAAATATAATGATTGAATGTAGGCTGGGATTTCCTTCCTAACATTTTGGCTAATCTACTATAATAGTTTTTGGCAATAATATATATGGCATGCGTTGAATCCTGAAATGCACTGGAAAATGGTAGTATTATCAAAATGTTATTTTAATATTTTTAGATCTTCAGTGATCAAACATTAGGATTATTGAAATAAGGAAGTAACACTGAAGAAACATGAATAGCTAATGCTTTGTGGAAACTGCAGAAAAGCTATATTACTTGGCAAAATAAAAACGTTTTGGTGGGGAGATTTTTGAATTGTTATAATTATAAATTGGAGGATTTTGCTGCTACAAATATAAATGTAGTTTGCAAACACTGCAAGATACTCGTAAGAGTTTTTTCCCACAGGAATCTAAAATCCAAATAATATTAAATCAATATTCAAAAAAGTTTTAATATTTTCACTCCCTATCAAGCAAATTCAGAAATGCAATTTAAACAATTGGGGGAAGTTAAGTAATGTAATTGTACATTAATCATTTCATGACAAATATAACATCTGAAAATTTATTTTGAAATATTTACATATTGAGATTCTTTTTCTCAAGTTATATAGCAATTGTTCTAGGCTGGCTTGTTCATCTGAGTACTTTGCTATCATACTAAGCACAAAATATTTGCCTTGACTAAAATAATTTCTTTATTAAAATGATTTGCAACATCACCAGCATAACTAGGAATACCCCAGTTCCATCTTAAGCTCATCCTCAAGATGCAGTTTAAAATTCTTATCCTAAGCTTGGGATATTATAAAACACTTGATCCTTCTTTTGTAGGTTGCCACAGTCCCTTCACAATACCACAAGTGATGTAATCCTCTCCTTTTTATAGAGCATATGATTGGAGTAATCACTTGATTTTCTTTGGTAGATTCCTGTTCCACTACCATTATGTTAGGAAATGTATGCCATTGGTTGTCTACTGACATCAGGAAAACACTCTGATATACACACTGACAGACCTGAGCTGTCTGTAATGAACCAGAAAATGATCTTGGAGTCAATTAAAGAGTTCAACTAAGAAGTCAACTCAATATGCCCCAGTGGTGAAGAGGCAAATTTCATGCTTTGGATCAGGGTTCTCAAACTCCCAGCCTGCGGGCTGGATGTGTCACGTGCTAGCCACGCCCACACCCCATTTGTCAAAGCAGAAAAAAGTCCCGATAGATCATGTAACACTACTGAGACAACCTGAGTTTGACACCCCTGCTTTGGGTCATTAGGAAACAATCTGAAAATATAATTGCCAACATGATAAACCCCTTACCCCAATTTATAGTATGTCCAAATCTGTAATATTGTATATAATTGTAGTTGCCATTTTTGAAAAAGGATCTATCAGTGGGATTGAATACCTTTCTTACAAGAACAGGCAGAAAGAGTTAGGGGTTTTTAGTTTGATTTATTTTTTAAAAGCAAGTGAAGCAGCCCATGATTGAAATGTGTAAAATTGTTCATGGCATGGAGGAAATAGACAGGGAGAAGTATTTTCCCACTCATAAAATATTGGGACCAGGGATCAGCCAGTGAAACTGGAAAATGATTTTAAACAAACAAAAATATATTTACTCAATGCATAATTAAACAGGGGATTTATTACTACAAGATGTGGAGATGACTGCTAACTTGTTTTTTTTTTTAAATGGGATTGGATCAATTAATAGAGGACAGATCTATAAAGAAATGTTAGACTTGAAGAGTCAATCATATGTCGCAGTTGTAAGTAGTATGCTTCTAAATCCTGGGTATAGTAGAGGATGATTGATTGGAGAGAGCTGCTTGTGAGGCTCCCACTATAAAAAGACAATGCCAGACTAATACGGGTCTAAGGCTAATCCACCAGGGCTTAATCTTAAATTCTTTTCATCTGCATTGGATGTTTCTGGTTTTCGCTTTCCTGTTTTGGAGCCTGACCACAGATCTTTCTCTTGCCCTTTGGATATGTTTTGTTATGTCTTTCTGAGAAAATGCCATTTGCTTCTGATTGAAGTGGGCTTCGGTTAAAATGCAGTATAAAATACTGCAATAAACAAAATCCTAGTTTCCAGGAGGCTGTAATTGTCCTGGTAATAAAATTATTTTTATTTTTGTCAGTCTCCCTTTTTCTTAAACTCAAAATGGGAAACCCCATTCTGGGTTAATGTAGAAGTGGAAGCAAAGATGGGTGGGATAAGGAATACGTTTTTTTCCAATGTCTTCTCCAGTGTTGGAGAGCAACTTGCCCATCAGGTTCCAATAGACTTTCCTCCAATTGACTCATGTTAATTTGTGGAAACAGTTTTATTAATATAGCTAGGATTTAATTTGCAGGGTCAAAGTGATTTCCTTGAACACAGTTTTTACCTGCCATGTCTGTATCTCTCTTAATTGTTACTATTAGGAGCTGCTTCAGTTTTAATTTTGCAGTATGCTGCTGGATAAATGTTAAATAAAATGATGCTGTAGAGAGAATTGCATATAATATTTGCAATAATTGCCTCCGTGTAAATAGGAAAGCAGTATTGCTGTAACAAACCAGCATTTATCTTTAACGCACTTTATGTGGGCCAAGAGTTTCATAAAGTTTGAATGGCATGTTGGATACCACACTCCAATAAGGGAAGCTTTGAGCAAAACTGAAATTTAATTTTATATATAATCAAATGAAAAAACAGAATGTTAAATTAAATCCAATACAGTTATAATATGATTTTTATGCATTTGATTTTCCCTTCTCTTATATTAAAAAATTTAAATTGGTAGACTCTGGGGGAGCTTTCAGGAACTGAATGTAACTCCAAGTTATACAACCCATTTGTTTTAAGGTGTGTGTGTGCGTGTGCGTGGGCACAACATAGATTTTTTATTAGCAGTACCATATGAGGGGAAGTTGTTAATTTCTCCCACCATCCATAATTTGTATTTTAACCTTCGCTGGCGCTAATTTTCCATCCGGTGACACTAAATATCCAAGCTTTAGAGCAGTAGATTGAAGAAAATACTGCAGGATAAAAATAGTACAGATATATTTCAGCTACAAGAAAGAAGAAAGAGCCTTCAAACTACGATCCTTGATGAAAACAATTGGCCAGAAACTACAGGTTTGGCCAGTACACTGGGTTGCTCTATTCTTTTCACTTCTTTCCACTGATCATTTGGGCCCAAGTTGTTTCCTCTTTAATGGAGCCTTCCTTCCAGATAAGGCTCTCAAAGTACTAGAACTCCTGCTTCCCAGATCTCAAAGAAAAACATTAAACTGACTCTGTAATCTTTCAGGATTCATTAGTCAGTGGGGGTGGACCAATCTAATAGAGGACTTATCTCCCCGTGGAGATGAAAAGCAATCGGAAAATGACCAGCCCATAATGAAGGATTGGTGGTAATGTTAGCCATTGTCTCCCAACATACCTGTGATTGATCCAAATTGTCACCCCAAATTGTCACCATCATTCGCCACCCAAAAAGACTTGGAATTCCTTGCCTTCTCCTCCCAGCTCCACCACCAGCCATGTAGGCCTAGTTTTCATGCAACTTCCCTCACTCTTAATTCTTTCATACATGGTATCATATTCTCTGATTCCTGCTATCCCCAACATTCAAATAGAAGGGGGGAATGGAGAAACTACACTGTCATGGATGAATTGACTCTCTACATAGAGGTAACACCCTTCCCATCTCCAGCCTATCCCCAAAAACCTAGTGTAGCATAAATAGTCAATTATGTCATGGCTATTCAAGTTTTAGGCAGCCCCAATTGTTGTGGTAAATCAAGGGCTCCCTGTAAACCTTTTTGCAGTCCACTGTTGTATTTCTTTAATCAGAGTTGCCCCATAATCAGATTCCCAGTTTCTTTCTTTCCCTCATAAAAAGTATTGTGAGACTTTTCAGGTATTTGTAGTGTTATTAAACTTTAGAAGCTATATGAAGTGGTGGAATTCAAATAATTTAACAACCGGTTCTCTGTCCTAATGACCAGCTGGGTAGGTGTGGCTTGGTGGTCATGTGACTGGGTGGGCGTGGCCAAGTCAATGTCATTCAGGTCGATGGGCACGTCTTCTCCTGAGCTGTTACAATGTAATAAGGGTTAACCGGAGAGGCAGTTTCTGTAAGCAGCACCATAAAGATTAGGCTAGAAACAACACCAGAATGTTTCCTTCCTGCCTTCCTTACAGGATTAGTAAAATGGAAAAAAACAAAAGGAGATTTCTTCCAACAACCGGTTCTCCCAACTGCTTAGAAAGTTAACAATCGGTTCTCCTGAATAGGTGCGAACTGGCTGAATCCCATCACTGATTATACGGAAATAAATATAACAACCCATCTTTAACCAAGGAATAATATGTCAGAAAAACAAGGTAATTACACAATTCACCCAATAAAATTGGTTCACAGCTTCACAGCAAAACAGAAAACAAGTATTATTGATGAAGACTAACCAATGTCTCGTCTAGGAATCAGGAGGCTAAGTGAAGCAAGGGTTTCTGCCAATGGGAAAACAGATCCCCTGGAAGGCAGCACTTTGAATTTAGTTATGGTTTCCAGAGCAAAGTCAGAAATCAGATTTTTTTTATTATGTGCTTTAATTGTATACTACCTAGCATCACATTTTGTGAAAAATATATAAATCAAGTGAGCTCTCAAAAATAGATTCTATTAAATTGTTGCTGTATAATGATTGATAAATTGTATATATTAATCTATGATTAGTTAAAAAGTAGAATATAATTGTATCATTTTAATTTATCTATAGCATATCAGAGTAAGTATAATTGGAATAAATTGGGGTCATCAAACGCCTGAAAAACTGGAGTGAAAATCATTGCCTTTTTGTTATATAAGCCCAAAATAAGGCAAAGGGAATCTGCAGTCAGACCACTGGTTTAACATGTTTTCCGTCTGTGGAGGTGACACAGGCACGTGGAAGCCGATGGGAGTTTTGAAATTCAAATTCAAATTTATTCGATTTATAAACCGTCCCCTCTCCCCAAAGGGACTGAATCCATGCCACTGAATTGAAGAATTCAGTGGCATGGATATTCAGAAAGAAAGTACTACGTAAAATAATGCATTATGAGGAATTGTACGTGAGTTTATGGTTTTGATTCAGACCAAATCTCTGTTTTAAATTCAATACAAGAATTCACATATGCCATCATTTGTTAAAGTTTTGTTGAATGTCACATCTGTCACTTGTTAGAGATTTGTGATTTGTAATCTAATTTTCAACAATATATTTCAGTGTAGAGGATGCAGAAATTATCTCCAAGCTTTTAACAGTTTAGATGTTGAGAGCCAGACAGTTTTTGCATGATAACACACTGATCCAAATAGTGGCTTATGAAATATACACCATGGATGCACTTAAAATATATAATAAAAACAAATTAAAGTTTCATGAAGGATAATAAAAAGTCTAGATATGGAAGATTACAGATGGTATGTGTTGCTCTCCACAGCTACAGAGTTATAATATGAATATGCTAGCATAATAAATAAATATTTATAAATCATGATATTTACTTTCGTGATATTGTTACTCAGAACTCAACATGAGTTTCTATTGCTATCATTCAGGTGGGAACATGGCCAATTTTCAAATTAAAAAGTTAAATGCATGCAAATCTCATTTCAAAATGCTGGGATAGAGGAATAGCCACTATGAGAATAATCATAGCACCTGTTATATAGATATGGAATGTTACAGCAGATACAAAAATGATAATAAAGACATTGGGACAAATAATAGAGATTCCACTGTAGTAAATAACTATTCGAATTAACATTTTAAATAAATATGTAGTCAAATCATACAGCTGAAAGGTGCTGTTTGGCCCATATCCAGACTGATGGCTCTTCAGCCTCTATTTGAAGACACTCAGAGAAGGATTGGTTTCACCTCAAACTTCTCTGGGCAAAAAACATCTCTAACTTTAAAGGAGAAAGCGACATTCTGTAACTTAAATTTATTATTCCTTGTCCAGAACGTAGGACGATAGTCCTTGGATAACAACACTCATTTAGCAACCATTCAAAGTTCTGATGGCACTGAATGATTGGTACCTTTGACTAGTCCTCAAAATCTTGTCACAGCAATCCTGCAGTCACAGAATTGTGATCTGGATGCTTGGCAAATACTTGAAGGTACAATTGCAGCACCGCACAGTCACATGATCACCATTTGTGACTTTCCTTGCCAGCTTCCCAAAAATATTAAAGGGGATGTTGACAGGAAAGACTGAAAATCATTTTAGTGACTCCCAATTTTGGGAGCTGAAGCCCACACAGCTTAAGGTTGCCAAGATTGAGAAACATTACTTTCTTATAATATGTCTTTAAGACATTTTTTTTACCATATGCTTATAGGAAAAATACAAAGAACACAAATAAGAACCTTTGAAACAACAATTTATGAAACTTTTGGGTACACGTAATCTAATCTATACTAAAATTAGGAACTATTACAATTATGAACACAAAACAGAAACATAATTTATTTGCTTAATACCTTGGATCAGTTTACTGCTAATAGTTTGTTAAATAATATGAATTTACTTCAAGAGGAACTGTGATTGTTTCAAACTGAAATGTCAGTGTACTACTTATTTAAAATACTTGTAGTTTCATTATTTCGTCTACATGCATTAGCAGCATCTACCACTTGTGATCGATCCATTGTCAGGACTGGTATCTGTTTTGATCTGTAATACTGATCTATAAATAATAAGTCACACAATGATTTCATCTCAAGGGGAAGGGCCTTCTCTGTGGCGGGCCCAGCCCTCTGGAACGACCTTCCCCCCGAAATTAGAACAACCACGGACCTCCACTTCTTTTGTCAAAAACTTAAAACACACTTTTTCTGTCTGGCCGGCCTGGGTTAGTCTCTGTCTATTATGGTCAAAAATGCCATTGGATGCTGGATCTGGACTGCAAAAAATTCTCTCAAAAAAGGAGAGACTCTGACATCAGCCATATACACTAGACAGCTGTGTTTCATGTGAGTAGATGGCAGTCATGGGATTCTACCAAGTGTAGAGTCATTCATGTAGTCTTTTTATGAACTCAAGGTTCAACCAAACCTTTAATTCTTTTAATTAAAAGAATCCTTTCCCATGGGAAATGCCTATGTTTATATCTAGAAACAACTGATAACATGACTTTGAAGATTGGGCAATAGAGAGCACTAAAAGGAAATAAATGTATCAGTGGCTACCTTAAGGGAAATCTGCAATGAATGGGTGAAAGATGTACTTAAAAAATTACTGTGTTTCCCTGATAGGGTATTATTTTCTTTTGACCCCCGAAATAAACACTTGGCCTTATTTTCAGGAAGATATTATTATTTTTGGGGTGTAGGAAGCAGCAAGTGTGGTCACCTGATGGCTGCTGTTTTGCAATATTTTCAGGGAGGGCTTATTTTAGCGCTTGTGCTCAAAAGCTCAAGCTTGGAGGGGTCATATTTTTGTGGAAACAGGTATCTCCTACTATAAAATTTGAAGATGCTATTGAAGAGGAACAAGAAACTGAAATTGATTTGAAGGTGGATTTTAAAATGGTACCCTATAAGAAAGAGATGGAAATAATAGATTTACAAATGAAATGGACAATGATTTAATAATTACAAAAGGCATAGAAATGTTAAATCAAAATAGCATGGTGGATAATTTTTCTACATTGCATTTTCAAAATGGACTTTTCAACTGTCTCACTGGGTTAGACAGCAAAAGAAACTTCTGGAACGTTTTTTTAAACCAAGAGTATAACTTTACTGAAGATTCCATGTGGGTACAGAAGTAGAAAACCCAATTTTAATTATTTTGCACACAAACAGCATAGGAAAATTTACCCCCCCATCCCCCTCATTTGCACTTGCTTTGTTTTGGAAATGGTTTGTCTGCCTCCCAGCTGGTGATTTTGGGATGTTGGGCCTTTCTCAGGCTTCCAGTCGGCACACTTGCATTCCAAATTTCCTTTCCAAGCCTCAACTGCATTCCCTACTCCCACACATTGCTGTTGTCTGGTTGCAAGTGGGGCGGCGTAGTGAGTCAACCATGATAGGAGTAGTTGAAGACCTTAAAGGTACTGTGAGAAGAGGCAGTGAGAAGATGAACAGTAGCATGGACATCTTTTTTATTTTTTTACTAGAATTACAAAAGGGGCTTGATAAAGCTGCAATGATTCTAGGAGAAAAGACAAAGTACAAGAAAGAAAAAAATAGGACTTTGAGGGAGTTAAAAGTTTTTGGGATTAACAAAACATCCCCACAACATTTATTTATTTGAACAAGTTTATTTAACACAACTTCTTTGCTCTTTTTGATATTGTTTAAAAGATTTTGGGTAATTAGGACTATATAACAATGTTTTAACGTTTGCTTATTTGAAGAGAGGAAAAAGGAGGATATGACTAAATAGAAGGATTCCTAGGTCCCTTCCAACTCTGTTATTCTGATTCAAATTGAATTTAGTAGATTTACGGTAGTTGGTAATAGCCACGTTGTTATTTCTAATAGCCCTTAATGGACTTTTGCTGCTTAACATGGACATATGAGGTTTTAAAGATTGCTTTGATAGAGAGCTGGGTGAAGAGGTGGTTGCTTTTATTTTAAGAAATACTGATAAGTTGTTAATGTTGATTAGGCATGCTGGGGATGAAGAAGGAGGCATCATCTATCTTCTTTTTTCTTTCTTTTTACTGAACTTTTTTATTTCTAAAGATTTTTCAGTTTTTCAAAAGAGAATAATCAATACATTATATTTTATTAGTTATATTTGTTAATGTTAATGTTAATGTTTATTGAATTTGTATACCGCCCTTCTCCCTTGCGGGACTCAGGGCGGTGAACAGACATAATAAAAACAACAAAGACATGAATATATAAAATACTTTAAAATGTCAATTAAAATGTCAATTAAATTAGGGGCCTGTTCTAAAACCAAATAAAATTACTAAATAAAATCGATTAAAAATTACACCAGGCCGGCCGCACGGAATAAATGCGTTTTCAAGGCCCGGTGGAAGAGGCGTAGGTCAGTGATCGTACGTAGGTTGGGGGGTAGGTCGTTCCAGAGGACAGGAGCTGCCACAGAGAAGGCTCTCCCCCTGGGGGTTGCCAGCCGACAGTGTTTGGCCGACGGTACCTTGACGAGGCCCTCTCTGTGGGAGTGGACTGGTCGGTGGGAGGTATTTGTTAGCAGGATGCGGTCTTGCAAGTAGCCAGGTCCCGTGCCATGGAGTGCTTTACCAGCACTTTGAAGCGCACCTGAAAAGCCACAGGCAGCCAGTGCAGCTCGCGCAGGAGAGGTGTCACATGGGAGCATCTTGAGGCTCCCAGAATCCCCTGCCCGGCCGCATTCTGCACTAACTGGAGCCTCCGGGTGCACCTCAAGGGCAGCCCCATGTAGAGAGCATTGCAATAGTCCAGGCGGGAGATGACGAGGGCTTGAGTGACCGTGCATAGACCGTCACGATCCAGAAAGGGGCGCAACTGGTGAATCAAGCAAGCCTGATAAAAAAAAACCCTTGTGTAATATAATCTTTAATAAAATTATTAAAAAAGAAAGTATATATCTTTATAAATATTTTGCTATGCTTTACAATAAAAACATAAGTAGGGAAAATTATTCTGATACAATTGCCTGCTATATGCATGAAAATAAATTTCTTTTTTTATGCAACTATATTAAAAAAAATAATCTTTGTGGTTTTCTCCTGTTAAATAATATAGTATCCTAATGCATGAATTCAAAATAAGAATATGGCCTGAGACAGTTTCTATTCTATCAGTTTAATTGGGTCAATAACTGCAAACACCCACACCACTAATCATGCAGATATGATTCTTTCATATTTCATGCTCTGCATCTTTGAATTCCCAATACTGCAGAGTGGGAGGATTACATTATGCCTCCAGCCCATAATCATACAGCAACCAAATTTTTCTTTGACATTTTTAAACTACAAGCAGCCTTTGAAGGATATGATTTTGCCACAACAAGGGCTGTTTAATCGTTCCTATGCCAGCCATTTTCTCCTTCAAATTTTTTTTTACTTGTTAGTTTCTCCATATTTATGAAAGTGAGATGCAACTGTTTTTGGTTTAAGAAATCAGAGGAAGGACACATACATGTCATATCTAGCTTAGTATTTCTATCATGCTGAATGATTCCCATTGTTGTTGTTTTTTGCTTCTGGCTGATACTTACTCTAGCAATGCATTGTTGATATTTTATTATAATATTTAAGCTAATTCTAGGCATTTTTAGGGATAACCCTTCCCTTCCCATGCACACAGAATGTGCAGACTGGCATATGTATTAGGGCAGGGAGAGTAAATCTAGGCTGCAAAAATACAAATGTTCACTCATTGGCAGCAGCAAGATAGTTTTCTTGGACTCTCGGCTGTTTTGCTGGACCTGTGCAATCCACATCTGATTGCTCTAAGATAAACAATCTCTAAAGGATTTCTTCTCTTCTGTGTAGTAGACATAGCCAGACGTTCCTTCCCTACAATTAATTCCAGTGTAAGAGGTTGAGCTTATTGATCAGAAGGTCAGCAGTTCAGCGGTAGCAATTCAAAAGCATGTAAAAATGCAAGTAGAAAAATAGGAACCATCTTTGGTGGGAAGGTAACAGCGTTCCATGAGCCTTTGACATTTAGTCATGCCGGCCACATGACCATGGAGATGTCTTCAGACAGCACTGGCTCTTCAGCTTTGAAACAGAGATGAGCCCTAGAATCAGGAACAACTAGCACATATGTGTGAGGGGAACCTTTACCTTTACCTTAAGTTGAGGAAAAAACAACTTACTCATGTTTGACCTTTATATCTATTTTTTTCTTCTCTTTTATTTATAAAGTCCCTCCCTCCCTCCAAGTTAGAAGGATCATGCCAATGCAAGTATGAAATGTTCCTTTTTTAGATAACAACTTTGGCCAAAGAAAGAAAGGGCTTAGGTCAAAGATATGTACTAGATCTCTGTTGGCTGTAGTAGAACACCCTATGTCAGTGGTCGGCAAACCGTGGCTCGCGAGTCACAAGCGGCTCTTTGGCCCCTTGAGTGCGGGTCTTCCTCCACCCAGCTACAGGCAGACTCCGTCTGTTGCATAGGTGGTTGCTGCTGCTGCTGCCCCTGAGCCCTGTGACGCACAGCTCCCGCCGTCCGAGGTCGCCCGGCAGGGGCGTCGGGCAGGACAGCTGGGCACGTCTCCACTGGCTCCCTCTGACGGCCACCGCGGCGCACGTTCCAGGGCTGCCTGCCACACGGGGCTGGAAGGGAGGTGGGTGTGCGGCACCCAGATGGCCTCAGAGGCGCTTAAGGGGGCCGCAGCCTCAGGTGCTCCCCCGCCTGCCCGCTCACTGCAGGAGGAGGCAGCCATAGCCTCCCTAGCCGACATGCCGGACCCTCCACTGCTTCCCAGGGGCGGGGAGGAGTGAGGGAGAGAGGGAGGGAGAGACTGACAGACACACAGAGAGACAGAGAGAGACAGAGGGGGAGGGAGGGAGAAACAGAGAGAGGGTGGGAGAGAGGGAATCAGATACAGACAGACAGACAGACACACACACAGAGTGACAGAGATGGGTAGAGGGAGGAGAGAGACAGAGAGAGACAGACACACACAGAGAGACAGACAGAAAGAAAAATAGAGAAAGAAAAAGAAAGAAAAATAGAAAGAAAAAGAAAGTGGGAGAGAGATAAAGAAAGAAAGAAAGAAAGAAAGAAAGAAAGAAAGAAAGAAAGAAAGAAAGAAAGAACGTATAACCACAATTGAGCCCAAAATTTTGGTTGCTAAGCAAAATCATTGTTAAGTGAGTTTCACCACATTTTCCAAGTTGGCCATGCCCATCTGGTCACATGACCGCTGAGCCACTCCCACAAAACAGGCCACACCTTTTGGCTCTCTCGTTGTACTGTTGATATTTGACTCTATTGACTAATTATTACGGTTTGCAGTTTATTAAATTTCGTGGTTTATTAAGTTTGCCCACCACTCCCCTATGTGAAATGAATGTTTTTTTATCTGCACTAGATTCTTCACAAACAAGTACATAATTATTTTGCTGAAATAGGAACATTAGATTAGCTTGCTTGCTAAATTGTCAGGCAACTTTTCTTTGCTGAAAAGAATTGCACACATAAATAAGTTGTTAACAAGTTTCACCCCACTGACAAAGAGAAGTGAACAAGGAAAATGGTGGTGGTACTGTGTTTTCCCAAAAATAAGACATGATCTTATTTTCTTTTGACCCCCGAAATAAGCACTTGGTCTTATTTTCAGGTTATTATTTTTGAGGTTCAGGAGGCGGCAAGCATGGTCACCTCATGACTGCTGTTGTGTTGCGATATTTTCAGGGAGGGCTTATTTTCAGAGGAGGGCTTAACTTAGCGAATGTGCTCAAAAGCACAATTGGGCTTAATATTCGGGGAGGTCTTATTTCAGGGAAGCAGGGTAGCAAAGGTGAATTAAAAGCCAAAGAAAGTGAAATTATGAAAAAGATGGAGAATGTCTCACGAGAGACAATGTTTGTGTGGAGAGCAGTTAAATGGCTGCAAATCTATCAGGCTAGAAGCTAAGAGAGTTTGATTTAGGTTATGTACAGTAAACCCATGAGATTGCTGAAAGAAATTACTTTCCAAAAGGCTGAGGAACGGCAGTTCAAATGCTGAGTGTTGCAGATTGTTGTGATCAGAGCACTAAATGTTGGCCAATATGGGGGAAGGGGACAAATTCCATAAATAAATAGGTAGTTTACCAATGTGCAAGAATGATCTCGGGGACATTCTGCCCACTTTTTCATTGAAGGAGGAATGCAGTCCTCTTTAAATTGCAGCCTGATTTCACTTGTTCATGTTATAGAGGGATCTTTCTGCAGCACCCTGGCTCTTGATTTATACAGACATTTGAATGAATAAGATTTTAGCCCCAAAAGTCCCTCCAATTTTAAAACAAGTAGCAGATAAAATGAAACCATCCGGACTGTAAGGAACAAAGAAGAAAAGCTAAGCCATATTTATATCATTTCAAAGGCCAAGGAAATGGCTGGCTGACAGGCTGGCCAACTTTGAATAGCCCATGGGAAAAAAATTAAGTATTGTGGGACTTGTAGAGATTCTCAGTCATCCATGACCTGGATGACTGAGAATCTCTACAGATTTTTAGCTATACAATTTGGGACAAACACCCTTTGAATGGTGTGGGAGTATGAATGGATTTCCAGAGGAAATTTCAGACTAAAGGTACCAGGATCACTATTCAGGTGACCCTGAGGACACAGATAAACCTCCAAGTGCTTCAATAACCCTCTAAAAGGATGCAGATTACCAGCTGTCTGCAAGGAATATAAATCCTTCCACTCCCCACTATCCTGTCAGAGCTTGAAGAAGCTTCTTGGATGAGAAGCGAAATGTCTTTAAAGAAAAAACAAGGAAGTCCAGTTGCCTCCTGAAAAAAATTCCTTTGGGACAATATTGTAGGACTTTAATCTTCCTGGGAAGAGAGATGTAAAATTAGAGCTCAGCCTCAGATAAGATCCCATCACATAATCCTACCAACCTAATCTTGGAAGCAGATATTGACGTATAGACAGCTTTATAAGAAGAGGCAATCTATCAAATATTTTGATCTACAAATATTTACAACTTGCTCAGAAAATATTGTAATTTTTAATCATGGAAGTTCACTCAGTGCACATTTTACAGTTTGTGGTAGGCAAAAATCCTTAAAAGGTGTTTTTAAAGACTAGAAGCAGTTCTATCTTACGTTGCAAACAAACCAGCTTATTTGTCCTGAAAGAAACAGCAGGATTTCTCAGGAAGAATCTTATCAGGTGACCTTACTACATCCTCGCTGGAAGCTCAATTCCAACAAACAATTCACTGATGAGGTACCTCCAGGTGTCTGGCAATAACAGATGCCTTCAATAAATGGGCCAACACCGTGTATAGAAAAGCTTACTCTTCTGCTACCTAATTTATATCTTAGGACAGGAGAGCAGTTTTGAAGGCTGACACTGCTCACCTTAGTCTGGACAGCTAACGATTAATGAATTTAGAGACAAGGCTAGCCTTTCTTCCTGCCAGTAGTGATGCTAGCCCAGCTTAAAGCAGCTAACCAGTTTATAGATATAAAAGTCGTTAAATGTTGATAGATGTTTAAAGAAAATAATCACAGTTACTGGAAGCAAAAATGTTCCAGTTGTCCCAAAAGTGCTTTTTCAGGAGGCAATTGGACTTTCTTGTTTTTCTTCTCATCTTGTTTTGCTTCTCATCCAAGAAGCTTCTTCAGTGGAGAATAGAAGGATTTATATTCCTTGCAGACAGCTGAAGATTTGCACGAAACATCTTCAAAAAGAAAAACAAGAAAGTCCAGTTGCCTCCTGAAAATGTACCTTTGGGACAACATGACCTGGAGGGTTGAGAATCTCTACAGTCTTCCATTTCAGTTGGCATTAGCTGACTTCTAGAAAACTACATGGTGCCCATTGACTCACAAAAATAATATTCATTCTAATATGCCAAAGTTTGTCAATTTGTCTAAGTATATTTCTAATCAGAAAATCTTGGTCAGCCAAACTACTTTCTTTCCTGCCACAGGGTTACAATTCTCTGAGAAGCAGCGGCATCTGCAGGCTCTAGCACTTTCATTAAAAAACAAGTAAAGGGCTACTGTTGTGGGGAAAATAGGAAGCTGGATCATTAGCTGATTTGAATAATAGCGCAATGACCAAAAATAAAGGTGGGATAAAAATCAAGTAAAAAATATAGGAAAATTATGCGGTTATGCCTCAATTTTATCCTTCCGTATGTGTGTAACATGATGCACATACAGAGGCGCAAATCTTGTACCATAATAGTGCAATGCAGCTTTTGTTATTTGCTCCCCCATAACCTCCCCAGGGACACTCCTGGGTGGAATCCAATGAAGATATTAGGTTGTACAATGAGACTTCTTTTCCCTTGTCACTGAACATCTTCAAAGTCTGCCCTAAAGGGCAGGAAATATTCTGACACAGATTTTAGTAAATCACAGAAGAAAGTAAAAATGGAAGAACCAATATCAGGCAATGGAGAAGATGTTGGACTAGGTTTGGGTAAAGCCATGTTCTGGTATATACACTCCTATGGAAATGCATTGGGAAAATTTGGGCCAGTCGCAATTTCCTGGTTCAGCCTATCTCATGCAGGAACCTATGCTGCAGATAAAATAAAGATCTCTGTATGCACCGCCCTGAGCTCCTGGAGAAAAGGCAGAATATAAATCCAACTACTAATAAAAAAAAAGGATAAAAAGATTTGCTTTCAATTTCTGTTTTGGGAGTCAAAATTGCTTCTGTGCAGATGTAGATTTTTATTCCAAACAAAAACTGGCAGTTCTGCATCTGTTGTAACATCTAATTTGTGTTGATGCTGTTGTGTGTATCATGGAGATATTGCATGCATATGTGCATTTTTTTTTCATATAAGGGAAATGATTACGGTGACTGCAACTCTCTTGGATAGTTGCTTTGCTAGGCTGAGCTCAGCAAAGGTAATGATAATTAATGGAAGTAATTTCCCAAAGTGAAGATGTTTAACGCCATTAGGATGCAGATACATAAGGTCTTTCTTGTTTTAAATTACACCATAATAGGATAATGTGTTGTTTGTTCCAGATGCAGGTCACTACCCAATGGAAATGAGCAATAAAAAATGTGTGTTTATATAATCATGGTTACTGCATCGTCCCTATGGGTAATAACATTATTGTTACCATTAACACTGCCATGAAACTCATTTATAGGTAAATGCATATATTTAGGAAACATTAAACACAGCCAGGATAGTTGAAGAGAAACATGTGATAAGACAGCATTCAAGAAAGTTGAATGTCAACTTTGGAGAGAAAAATGACAAAATAAATCCTTTTTATCTGGAAATCATTTTTCGCTCCACAAGGAACTATTTCATCTGATTACCACACACACTATTTAAATGTAAGTAATTTGTTTATTCTGACACTAGAATGCTCTCTCAGAGGAGTTAAGCCACTGTTATAGCATATTGATTCAAATTAAACTATTTTATTTCTCCAGAAAAGTAAATATTTGTTTTGAACATTGATTTTAAAAATCAATCTTTTAAGCTTTTTTTATTTAAAATCAAATGGTATTTCCAATTTACTGATTATTTTTATAACTTGTCCAACTAATGATGATTTGGTATGTTTCTGAAATTTAAAACTAAAATTATATAAGTAGATGTGATTTGTGAAAATTCCAGGTTATCATTACTTCCCTCATTACAGCTTCAGTGCCACTTTTTTTGTATAGACCCAATTAAAACTATTTTAACAAATTACATTTACATTTACAATAATATGTAAATATAATGATCCCCAACCTGATCTGCAAGTGGCCTTCAACTCCCATAAATCTTTGGCCAACAGGGGAGGTATCTGGATGGCATCATTCGGAGTTTCCAAGTAATAATTGGCTGCCTGGTCATATCTTTAAAGAGGTTTTCTGTTCCTATATTTCTTATCTTTCTGATATCCAAGTGAAATCTAATGATTGGCACTAATGCAATTTGGTTCTTCATGGAATTGCAAACTTAAAAAGTTTTTATAGCATAGATACATTTCATTCTAGAGCAAAATTTCAGGAAGTAAGCCCATTTCAACATACAATACAATACAATAGCAGAGTTGGAAGGGACCTTGTAGGTCTTCTAGTCCAACCCCCTGCATGGGCAGGAATCTTATACCATTTCAGACAAATGGCTGTCTAACATCTTTTTAAAGACTTCCAGGGTTGGGGCATTCACAACTGCTGGAGGCAAGCTGTTCCAGAGGTTAATTGTTCTTACTGTTAGGAAATTTCTCCTTAGTTCTAAGTTGCTTCTCTCCTTGGTTAGTTTCCACCCATTGCTCCTTGTCCTGCCCCCAGGTGTCTTGGAGAAAAGTTTGACTCCCTCTTCTTTGTGGCACCCTCTGAGATATCGGAACACTGCTATCATGTCTCCCCTGGTCCTTCTCTTCATCAAACTAGACATACCCAGTTCCTGCAGCCGTTCTTCATATGTCTTAGTCTCCAGTCCTCTAATCATCTTGGTTGCTCTTCTTTGCACTCTTTCCAGAGTCTCCACGTCTTTTCTACATCGTGGCGACCAAAACTGTATGCAGTATTCCAAGTGTGGCCTTACCAAGGCACTATACAGTGGCATTAACACTTCACGCGATCTAGATTCTATCCCTCTGTTGATGCAGCCTAGAACTGTGTTGGCTTTTTTGGCAGCTGCTGCACACTGCTGGCTCATATTTAAATGGTTGTCCACTAGGATTCCGAGATCCCTCTCACAGTTGCTACTATTGAGCAAGGTACCACCTATACTGTACTTGTGCATTTGGTTTTTCTTGCCTATATGTAGGACCTTACTTTTTTCACAATTGAATTTCATTTTATTAGACAGTGCCCAATGTTCAAGTTTGTCTAGATCCTTCTGTATCTTAAGCCTACATAAATCCAGTTCCATTTTCTCCCAGAAATGTACTGTATTGTCAGGAGCCTCCCTCAGTAATTGATGGCGCACCATTTTTGAGAAAAGATTTTCTGCAAAATAGGAGTGGGGTAGGGAGGGAGGAAAGCTGTGAAATTGCCATCTGGAAATTTAATGCCTCTGTACATGATATTTTGGGGGGGAAATAGAAAAGGGTGTTGTTTGTTCTAGCTTTCTGTTAAAAAAGAAAGGCACACATCTGTCCTGGATCACATCCAGGTGGCCATATGGACACCCAAGAGATCAAATTCATTCATTAAATTTGGTAGTGCCACTGAGAACACACATGATAGGATCATTGCCTGCTTGTAAAAGTGCCTAAAAGTGGTTATAGTGACATTTCCCCAGAACTGGGTAAGAGTGATGGGTTTATTTCTTGGAGAGAGAAATATAAGAACATGGAAGTAGTAGAAATATAAGGAAAAACAAAACAGAACAAAAAAAGTATAGAACAAAAACAGCAAAATATACAACCCAGGGATTCGTGCAAGCTGGGATGGGAAGTGGAAATGTTGGTGTTGTGACAACACTATTTCATGTTATCTTTGTGTTTATTTTGCATACGTTGGCTAGCAAAAAGGATCATTATCCAGCTGCCAAAGATGAGGAATCCTCAGAGAACCTTTAGGATGTTCAAAATAAATAATGGAACTTTGCTGCAGTTGTACCCATTACCCACTTTTCTACCTCAGCTGATTTACTAATTATATGAATGAACCTGTCCTGCCATTCTATCCTGATTTGTCTTCTATTTCCTTTTGGAGAATTTTGAGAATTGATTAATTGTTTAATATGTTTCTTAGCCGCCTTGTTAAAAAAAAATGTAGCGATAGGGGTCTTGAAACTTTATCTTGCCAAGTTTAAGGAAATGTGGTGTAAAGGATTCAGATTTAAGTAAATGCAAATGCTCTCCAATGTTATGCAATCTTTTTGCACAATCTTCTAAGTAGGCTTCCCCACCCATATAAAAGGAAGAGGCACCTTGCAACATGACCTCTGTGTCTAATTAACTGAAGGGAATAAAGAAGTCCTTGCATTCATTGATGCTCCCCTATCACCTGAACACTTACTTGTAAGATAAAGAGAAAAATCTCTTCAATGTCATATAATCCATTAAGACTAAAATGGATAAATGTACGTAGCCAACGGGATGAAAAACAAACACAAATATAATATTTTAAATTTCATACACCTATTGACAATATGAGCTGTTGCCCAGTGATGACCAGCCAGTATGTGCTTATACAAGAATAAGAACTATAATAGCATAGCTTTCTGATAACTTTATCTGTTAGTTAAAAACATGTTTAAACTTTAATAAGCAGAAAATCTACCACTGTTCTTTGTATTATTAATTTACTCTTTCGCAGTTTAAAACCATCAAGCTGTCCTGTTCTAGCAATTACCAGTGCAGGAAGTCAGACTTAGATAAGAGGCATTTATGTGGATTATACAATTCACTGAAGTGCCAGGGTTGCAGGCGCTCAGGAAAAATAAACATGCTTATTTCAATAGGTGAGATCATGTGCAAACACATCTAAGATTTAGGAATCTGAGCAGAGTGTAATCTCCTACCAGCCCAGAAGTTAATCATAGAAGTGCATTCAGAAAGCCTGAGCCAAAGCTAGAAAACTGTTTCCCAACAGAAGTCTGATTCTCAGGCCTTATTTCAACAGGAATGCCTTACTGACAATCTCACCCAAGTTTCTGTTCTGCTCCTTTGATATACAATACCTTAAGATGTGAGGTCTCTAGATCTTTCTCCTGCTCAAGTGACTCAGCCTGCTCAAGTGGCCCATTATCTGAGGATTTGGCTTAACCTCTATACAGCCTGCTTCTTCTGAACCCCATTGCAGATATGTGAGCATTAAATGATCTTAGATTGCAAGGTCAGAATCTAACCCTGCTCCTCCATTTTCAAATGTGACTCCATACATGCCCATCACACAAGCTGTTCCCTCTCTTCTATTGTTTCACAAATTTCGGTGCCAAATAGCTTGAACCAATGGAGTTCAATTATTAAGTCTGTTCACATATTTGAAAATGGGTCTTAAAAGGGTATAGGCATGTTTACATAATTATTCCAAGTGGAACATTCATATTTTGAATAATGAAATAAAAACTCAGCTAACAAATGTCAATATTTTAATCCTTAATAAGTCAGCTACTCATTACTAAGGGGGGAGGGTTGCAGTTATTTTGCAGTATGTATATTTGATAAGGTTATGGATTAATATTAATTCAGGTATGATGCAAGCTCTGTATTTCACAGATATGCTGGGAAGAATGTGCTTATTAAAATGAATTTTAAAAGACCAAGCTGCTGAAATAAGCTCAGTCTAGTTTCTGGTTTGGACCTGTGATGGACAGTGTCTTAGTCACCTTGGCAGGTGACTAACACCAGGTATTGTGTGAAGATATACATTCAAATGGACCTCTCATTGTCCATTTCTGGACAATCTGGATAGGAGAGTCCAATTGTTAGGAGAAGTATGTTCCACAGTGTTCTGATTTGGTATCTTGTGTGCTTAACATCTTTATAAAAATGCTAGAAAATGTGGTTTGGTCATCTGAAATACAGTACTATCACTTTTAAGTTTGGGAGATAACCTACTGATTCACTGTTTTGAAAAAAAAATCACAAGGTGAGATTATTAAAATCTGATCGTCTATAAATGCAGCACAATAGCCTGCAATGTGGGAATATTTGCATGCATGCAAACATTTCCACTTGAACTGGCATGCTAGCCTCTCCCTGTACACAAAGGCATCCTATTTTGTACAGTCATGCTGTACCCATGGCGATTGGCTCTTTATTGATGCCATCAGTACAACTTAAAAAGAAGAAATACCATTTGTCCTCCAGTGTTGAATTCTACCTAAGAATGGATCTCCTGAATAGGACTACAGTACCGTATCGGTGACATCCAACTAAATCTCTGCATTAATTTTTAAAGTAACATTTGAAAGCCTGAACCAGCATGGGATGGATATTTCCTTTAGCTGGAGATGCTTTTGTTGCTAATAAAATCAGTCTGAGAATAGCTATCAAATTAGATAGCCTGAGAGTGTTTGGTTGTTTTCATCTTTTTTCTTATGAAATCAGATTTTATAACACTTTAGCTAGTGAGCCACCTGTGACTCTTATTAAAAAATGCAAATCATACTCTCATCACCCATGAACTGCTCACATAGATCATTCCAATTTATTTCTTCTGCTGCCTTTAAATAACGTTTGGAAACTGTAGATAATTCAGAAAGGTCTACCAGGCTGTGACGTCTTATTGAGAGCATATAATTTTATTGTTGTGAAACTCATTTTGGCTTTTAGAATTTTTTTCTATGGTTTCCAAGATTTTGCTGGCCAGTTAAGGAAATGATACTAGATTTGCAATGCAAAGGTCCAGATCTTTGACAGTCTGGATCTGGTAACTCTGGTTTTAATATGGAGGTTCTGTTCTATATGTCTTCATGTAAAGTGCATTTCACAGACTGAATAAAGTCTATTAAAATTTAGCTTCTTTTGTTCTTCTATTTATACACAATTGTATAATGCTTAATTAAAAAAACAATTTATTGCAATTTAATTTCATAAGATATTTTAGCAGTTACTTCAAAATACACAATGGAATATAAATATTTAAGTAAATTAAGTAAAGACTGACGGGCTGTGGAGCCCGTCAGTCATGCTTTATAAAAATCGGTATAAAAATTTTATACCGATTTTTAATGGAAAATTAGGGGGTGCGCGTTATACACGGGTGCGCGTTATAGTCGAATAAATACGGTAGTTGTTTATTTGATTTTTGAACCCGTCTATGTGACTATGATGCATTCTGTCTGAACAGACAAATCCTTGCTTCCCAAGAGGATACAATCTACCTATAAGAAAGAGAAAAACATTGAGAAAAAGAAAATAAATAGCCATCTATATCTCTATTTATAGATCTCTCTATTTCAAGCTTGAAACATTAGAAAATAGAGTCTAAGAAGAAAAGACCAAAATTACATAGGAGAAGTCACTCTGGGAGGGTCTTGAAGAATGGAGAGGTGGCACCATATGAGGGTTCATACAGGCATGTAAAGCAATTGATTAATTTGTGAGTACAGTAGCTAAATCTATCCACAGTCATTAAGTAGAAATAAAACAAGTATCTATTTATTCTACTACTAATGAAAAAAACCCTTGGTATTATAAAAGCAAATAGCCTTTGGAAAAATGCAATATTGGAGTAAACAGAAAGAAAATTCTTTTAAAAATGGTACCATATGTATTAAATAGTGTTGTGTAAAGTACTTTTTTCCACCACAGTGTTTCGTATAATGTGAAAATGTTGGCATGTTTCTTTTGGATCTCAAATTCAATCAAAGTGCAGTCATTTTGTATTATCTGTTTTGGGAACATTCACATACTAACAAACTTTCTGAATATAAAGCTATTATTGGTGTTTTCAATTAATGTTTTACTAATGTTTATTAAAGAATATACTGCATTGTATATCCCAGCTTATATTTCTTATTAGTTTGATTTGATAGTACACTCATTTCGGAAAGATGCTCCATAGATATTCACCTGTAATCCGGAAAATGTGGATCAATTTTTTGATGCTTCATTCTTGAATTCTTTTGGTTACAAAAGTAGTTATATTTTATCTAGATTCTAGTACAGGTAATCCTCGACTTACAACAGTTCATTTAGTGATTGTTCAAAATTGTAAGAGCACTGAAAAAAGCAATTTATGACTGTTTTTCAAGTGTTTTTTTTTATTGAAAAAGTTTTATTCAGACAGGTTTTCCCCCTTTTTACCCCCCCCCACATAAAATATAAATCACATACAAATAGTATACCTCTCCCCTCCCCCCATCTTAGGATAAATTTCTCATTCAGATATTATACCCCCTCACCTCCCAACAAACATGATATAAATTTCTCTTAATATATCAATCTCCCATTAACACCATCTTCTAATTTAATTAAACATGTATAAATCATAGTATAACCATATCCCATTATTCCCATCTCTATGTTAATTTTCCACATATATTTCCCCACCCTCCACCCTAACCCACCCCCACCTCCCACTCAATCCCACCCCCCTGACTTCCGCTATACACCACTCTAAAAATTCCAAACATCCCAAATATTATTTACTCTGTTCACCTATCTAAACATTCTTACCTAAAGGCTACATGGTATTTCCCAGTCTGATATTTATTCTGTATATAATCAATCCATTTTGCCCATTCCTGTGTATAATTCTCCTGCTTCTGATCTTTTAAGAAAGCTGAAATTTTTGCCATTTCCGCAAACCCCGCCACTTTCTGAATCCATTGATCAACTGTCGGTAAAAAATCTTTCTTCCAATGTTGAGCAATCAAGTTTTGACCTTTCCAGCATATCCATGACCATGTGGTCAAAATTCAAATGTTTGGCAACTGGTTCATATTTATGACTGTTGGTGCGTCCCAAGATCATGCGATCACCTTTTGCAACCTTCTGATAAGCAAGCAATCAATGTGGAAGCCAGGTTCACTTAACTTATCAACTGCAGTGATTCACTGAAGCAAGAAATGTCATAAATTGGGGCAAAATTCACCTAACAAATGTCTCACTTAACAACTTAAATTTTGGGCTCATTTGTGGTTGTAAGTCAAGGACTACCTGTACACTGCTTCCAGTAAATCACAATTCTATGTCAACATATTGGAAATGGATCTCAATCAGCTTATATACACAAAGTTACAAAGCTAGAATGAATTTGGTAAATCATCTAACCCAATACCCTGCTCAGCATAGAATCCAGAATGTAGTACATCAAAAAATATCTGCGCAGTTTGTTTTAAAATCTCCAACAAGTGCCCATTACATCAACGGTCTCCAACCTTTGCAACTTTTAAGTCTGAAGGACTTCAGCTCCTAGACTTCTCCAGCCAGCTTTGCTGTCTGGAGAATTCTGGGAGCTGAAGTCCTTCAGACTTAAAGTTGCAAAGATTGGAGACCCCTGCATTACATAATTGCACTTACCTTGAACTGCATGTACAATGAAGAATAAGATGATTCCTAGTTACATTCTTGCATAATGTTATAAAATGTATACAAAACCCTTATTTTAAACATTGCCACCTGGGGGGTCCTCAGAGGTGTGCCTTCTTTGTTACATCTGGCCCTATGGAACACTCTTCTCCTTGAGTTCCAACAGCTTCCCTCCACCCACTCATTTTCACTTCCCAGACAGCATTTAAGTCCTGGCTGTTCTCCAGAAAGAGTGAGGTCATAGCATGGGTTGCATCAAGGAAGTGCGACTGATTTTTCTGTTCTTGGTTTTATTGTTTCTTTTGCTTTTAGTAGTGTACCCATTGTTTTACTCTGGGTTTGTAAGCTGATCAGAGCTTTGTTTTAAGTTGTAGCTATACAACTGTTTTAAATAAGGGGGGAACGACTATCAAATGTATAGTGCATTTTTAGAAGATGTTTGCCATAATTCAAAATGCATTAGAGGTCTTCCATTTTAGTAGCCTTGTCTGTATGTTAGGCTGCTAGCCTGTGGCCTATCTAATCTATAGGCTATGAACTCTATATCTACAAATTTTCAATCCTACTATGGAAATGAATAAGTTCAGATCAATAATTAGCCTGTCTTTTTCTGTTTCTGAAATTCTTCATATTGTTATGTCCAAACACTTTTGCAAAACAATTGCAAAAGGTTGAGGAATATTGTCCTAAAATCTGGTCACTTTTAAAAATCTGCTTGTTTTGTAGCTACACAGTCTTCTATGGTGCCAAGATGCAAGACTTATTATTTGCTTAGGACATGCTCTCACAATATTCCCCTCCTCCCCTATGGTCAACCTGCTGCTGCAGACAACTTAGATGTTTTAATATGGAAGTGGTATTTTCCATGTGATGTTGGCCCAAGATATTCCAAGGAGATGGGAATAGGGGCATGAAAGGGGCATGAAAGAGGAAGTGTGTGGTCAGCAATGAGTTCAGCTTTACCTGATCTAGCAGTCTGCTAGATTGCCCCCTTCTATCTGGTTGCTAGGCTCTGTGTCGGTTTTCAATGCTATTGGGACTGCAAAGTCTTGAAACACAACTTTTCTTTCTTTTTTCCCCTTTTTGTTACAGATAGGTTGGCTAGACAACCTAGATATGATTGCTACATTGAGCATCAATATGCAACCTAAAGCAGCTGAAAAGGCCAGTCCTGCTTTTGAATGCCAAGTCTATTTGTGCCATGCTGTGGAATGATTGATCTGAGAAGCTTTCTATATGAATTCAAGGTGGTGGTGGTGGAAGGAAGGTCTTCCTCTAGATTTACCATTGCTCCGACAGTGATGAAAACTGAATCTCCGCTTCTATAAATCATTTTATTTACTGTTTTTTGAAGGATAGCTCAACATATCCACCCACACATATTTTGCAAACCCTTTTCTCAAACACCAAATCTTCAATAGAATTTAGCCAACAACTACATCTCAGTTGAATACATCCACATTAGATGACAGTCAGGAGATTTAAAAAAAGCCTGTGTATTGTCAACTGGTGGTTGAAAGACTGACTAGTCAACAATTGATAATCATGTGGGGAAAATTATGTGAAAAAATTAAAATGAATCCCATAAGCTATACCTCTAATATCAAAACCTGAAGAACACTTATGCATCAGCAACAGTAACTCAGGTGGCCTCCATATTGCAGTCAAGAGATGCAATCTGTTTGTTACCACTTAATGATCATTAGTTCAATAGGTTGACTGGGCAACAAATATTTTGTTTCATGAACACTTTTGGGTGTATCTTATAGATTTCTGGCTGCTAATCATGGAAGTAATCTGTAATCACACACCATTTTATATAAATCTTCTGCTTTTACACAATGCCAATGTACACCCTTCGGTGCTTGTTAACTTTGCTGCACACATGAAAGAAGCATACGAACACTTGGAACTGTTGTTGAAGCACATCAAGTACGCCATGTACAACAGGAATACCTGTGGAGATATAAAAGTAGTTCCTCTGCTACTTGAACAGCAGTTCAAATATACCATGTATATTTGTTGTATATGAATGGAACAGAGAGTCACATAATGTTAAAAAGAAATGGCCACTCTCAAAGAATTTGAATCTAGGACAAAAAATGTAGCTTATGAACCACTTGCTCATCCGACAAGGTATATTTGCCTCCATTTCACATAAAACTCGAACTGAAAAATTTTGTGGAAGTGATGAACAAGGAAGGTGAAAGTTTTCATTATTTGAGAAAAATGTTTCCAAGAATAACTGATCCCAATTTTAAGAAAGATATTTTTGTTGGTCCACAGATCAGATATGTCATCAATGACAAGCAGTTTGAAGATACTAATATAGCTAAAATATAAATATTTTGGAAACTTAACATGAAGCACAGTCTTTGAAAATGAACTTCATGTTGGGAAAAATCAAGGGCTAACAAAATACAAGGCTGTTAAATGCTGTCACTGATGTTATACAAGAACTCAGAAAAGTATATATTGACAGAGAGTCCTGGTGAAATGATATCCAATGAATCAGAGAAAGATGGAAAGTGACTGGAGAAGAAGAAAAAGTGATTATTTGGATTTTGACAGCCCAAATAAAGTTGCTTTAAATTTGGTCTCTATACCAGGGATGATCGTACAAACAAAAGCATATGGTATCATCAAGAGAGTAAAAGAATTGTACTGGAAATGGGCTGGTCACATAACAAGAACTGATGGCAGCAGTGGTGGGATTCAGCCTGTTCGCACCTATTTGGGAGAACTGGTAATTAACTTTCTAAGCAGTTCGGAGAACCAGTTGTTGGAAGAAATCTCTTTTTGTTTGTTTCCACTTTACAGGCTAATTCTGTAAGGAAGGCAGGAAGGAAACATTCTGGTGTTGTTTCTAGCCTAATCTTTATTGCCCTCCTCACAGAAACTGCCTCTCTGGTTAACCCTTATTACATTGTAACAGCTAAGACAAAGTGCCCATAGACGAGAGTAACATTGAGTTGGTCACGCCCACCCAGTCACATGACCACCAAGCCACGCCTACCCAGCTGGTCATTAGGGCAGAGAACCAGTTGTTAAATAATTTGAATCCCACCACTGGATGGCAGGTGGACCAAGGGAGTTATAGAATGGATCCCATTTAATAAAAAGCATCCATGAAAGACCTGATCGACAACATCAGCAACTATTGTGGGTCCAACTGGCAAAAAGCTCAGAACCATATTAGTTGGAAGCATGTGGAACAGGCCTTCATCCTGCAGTGGATAACACGCAATCGCTGCATGACTGCCAGTCATTTTCAGATGACAAGTCAGGAACCATTGCAACAGAGAATAAAGGCAGAGGTTGGGCTTAGGTTTAACAAGGAGGAACTGATAGGATAGAGTTATTTCATTGTAATTTTTACAATGACAATAAAGATGATTATTATTATTATTATTATTATTATTATTATTATTATTATTATTATTATTATTATTATTATTATTATTATTATTATTATTATTATTTCTCCAAATGTATACTCATTTAGAATTTATATGTTGTGTTGGGGAATTTTTTAAGTCTACCAAATTTTAACTAACAAAACAATAGCTCACTTCATTAGATGCTTGAAATGGCTAAATTGAAGTAGTATTTAAACTGGAATGGGGTGGGGAAATGTTAGCAGGATCTTCTGAAGAATAGGTTTTACTTCACAATAATCTCCTGGCCTTGGATGAAAAAAATATCCTTCCTTGTATTTTAATTTTACATTTGCTGTTTGTTAGCAAGCACCTGCTGTCTCCCCCTTTAAGATGTTGAGTTGAAGGGTCAGCCTAGGCAAAATGCCAGGAATTGAAGTCACCTCTTTATAGCTAGGATCGAGACTTCCTGTTATTGTAATAATTTCCTCAGGAAATCTGGTCACTACAAATGTTCTGGAACTCTCAAGAGATTTTAATTTATTGTTGCTTGGGCAGCCAAGATAAAATTATAATATTTCATTCTACATCATTTGTCAATTCAATAACTCGTGTCCTTGATATTGCATAATTTATATAGATTATAAGGAAAGCTAGCTTTTTCTTTGAATGCTGTTGTCACAGTGCTGCAGCATTGGCTCATTTTACAAAATGCTCCTTGGTCATATCAACTGGTACTTTAATTAGGTTGTAGTGTAGGACACAATTTCTGTGTATGCATTTATGTCTTTTTCAGTGATTTGTTGTACTTTTGAGCAATTGAAAAAGCATGTATCCTTGCAAAATAATAAAAATAATCTCTGTGAATTACCAAAGTTGCTGCTGCTGCTACTACTATTACTACTTTTCTTTCTTTTTGATTGAATTTTGTGAAAACTCCTATATCTATGGTATAGAAGGACTTCAATTTCCCCCAAACAAATAAAACTCCAAAACAAATAGCATAAAAATAAAATTAATATTGACAGGAGAGTGTTGTCACTTTATCAGTAGTGTTTCAGAGACACTACCAAAAATACATGCATGATACAGAAACAATTGCATTCTAATTATCAGTCACAGCTGAAGAGAGAGCTATATTTCTCTAGTGGGAAAGTATTAGAGAGGGCTGAGAAAAGGTAACACGTCTGGAAGAAAAATGTGATCTTGGCTATGAACATCAGAACTTCACAACTGCTTATATCCTTGTATCTAAAAAATATTGGTACTTTCTCACAAAGAATAATTGGATGTTCAGTTCATAAAACAAGTATCTAAGAGAACATTAGGGGGGCGTATAAAATTGTAAACAGTATGGAAAAGTGGCTCTCTCTCTTATTTTACAATACAATGGCTGGATTCACAAATCGCATCAAAGCATGGGTTTGATTGATTTTTGCTTAGTGAACAGCATGAACCAACTGCTACAACTTGTAAAGCATGGTGTACATTTCGGAGACATAATACAGCCAATTGAAGCTGATTCATTAAATCGTGGATAAATAAACTATCAATTAATGCAGTGTGTGAGCAAGATCTACAAGTGCATTTTTTTTTACAAAACACCAATACAAAATGCTTGCTTAGTTAAGATTAAAAATGAACTGACAAATTTAAGTAGCATAGATTTATTTGCTACAAAAATTAAATGGAACTGCTTTTTATGTAAATCAAAGCCAAAGAGAACCTTTTATTTTTAAAATAAAAATGCTGTACTATATTGAGCTGGATTTGTTTCAGTAAGGAAATCTGGGAAATCTACTTCACAGATTTGATGGCACATTACCAAGAAGAAAAGTTATTTTCATAATATATGAGGCATCAGCTCTAGCTCTCAAAGGCTACTCTAGATTGGTGCTAATTTGTATGGGATCTGAAACTTTCCACATTATGTGTAGAAGCTCAAGATTTCAATCACTTAATAAAACGCTGATTCCCCTAGGAGCAGCACAACTGTAACTATTTCAAGGAAGTCAGGCTGATGAATTACAGTGACATTAATTCACTTTGTGTTAATACTGGGGCTTAAAATTAAAGACCTGCTTCCATTTTGGGCTTAAGCACATCATTACAAAATGGATAAATCTGGCATGCTATATCAAGCAGCATGGCTATTGGAATTAACAGGATACAGAGCTGTAAAAGAAAAATAGATTTCCCAATAACATTTTTTTAAACTTTCAGAACAAATACCAAACTGGGACAAGGTGGGGAAGGATAGGATTATAAATTAATACTTAATGGACATTAATTCTTAATTAGTAAAAAATATTCATTAATCTGTAGAACATCCTATTTCTGAGAAACATTTTTTTAACAAAAAAACCCTAAGAAGTTTATCCAGTAGCCATTTTTTAAAAAGCTGAACTATCAAGAACTAGTTACTGGAGGAATGCCTATAATATCTGTTACAGTAAAAACAAACTTAAGCATTGCATAAATGTATTATTTCCATATTCATTTTTAGGCAAATTTTAAAAAGCTGGTTTATAGCAATACAAGTATTTGTATGGGGAATTATGGATGTTGAAGTCTACGCATCTAGCTGAGGTTAATCAATACTGCTATAGAATATGGCAGCTGTGAGAGAATGACACACTGAAGTTGTAGTCACATATTGGTTGTCCTTATTTAGCAACCATAATTGGGACCAGCAACTAAGTCATGAAGCCAAGAAGCTTAATCACAACTGGGCTTATGATTTTACTTTCACTTTCCTTTGCTTTACCAATAACAGGTTGTAAATGAGAAGATTAGTTGCAAAGTTATTTTTTCATCACTGTCATAACTGCAAACAGCCATTAAACAAGGCAATTGTTAAATGAGGACTATTTATAGTCAGTGGCTCATATAAGATTGTCAGTTTCTAAATATATGTAAAAAAACGTGAAAAATCACATCAGTTTTGAAGTGTATCACAGTCATTGGTTAACTGTTGTGTTTTCGAACAGTGCTAATTTTATGTTATTTCCCCAGTTGTGACTTATAGTATCTTCAAGACAAAATTGACATTGACAAAATTACAGCAATGAAAATTCTACAAGCCTCTAATGGGAGAATGACCTTAATCAGTGACTTTGGACTTTATATATTATCCAGCTCCTTCCCTCAAGACACAGAAATATGATTTTCCTTTCTCAGAATGATGCTGTGAATTAATCAAAACCAGCCAATGGCTTCACATGTAATTAGTCCTAATCCAGACTGCTGATTCCAAAATTATAAATTAATGGCTCGATTCTGCTCCTAAAGTTTAACAAAACCGAATAAACGTAACTTACATACACCTAGCCAAAACACAACTGGAAGAGTTACTGCCTTATGAGATATGGAAGATCATCTAGCCTAGTCTGGCACAGGCAAAGTACAAGTAGTTCTTGACTTATGACCACAACTGAGCCCAAAGTTTCTGTTGCTAAGTGAAACATCTGTTAAGTGAGTTTGCCCCCTTCTTGCCACAGTTAAGTGAATCACCATAGTTGTTAAATTTGTCAAACTGTTATTAGGTTCTGACAAGGTTCTGACAACTATCTTTAAAGCGCTCCATGGCTCGGGGCCTAGTTATATACAAGACCGCCTCCTGCCCCATACATCCCTTAGACCGATACGCTCCCACAGAGAGGGCCTTCTCAGGGTGCCGTCGGCCGGACAATGCCGACTGGCGACACCCAGGGGAAGAGCCTTCTCTGTGGCGGGGCCAGCCCTCTGGAATGACCTACCCCCTGAATTACGTACCATCACCGACCTCCGCCTCTTCCGCAAATGTCTCAAGACATATTTGTTTCAACAAGCCGGCCTAGCCTAACCTCCCATGGGGACTTTTAGGTAGTTTTAAATTGGGTTTTTAAAATTTGGTTTTAGCGCAGGATAGGTTTATTTAATAGTCTTTTAAATTATATTTATTGTATTTTGTATGTTTTTAAATTTCCTGTGCGCCGCCCTGGGTCCTCTGTGGAGAAGGGCGGGATATAAATTTAAATTAATAATTAAGTGAATCTGACTTTCTTATTGACTTTCCTTGTCAGGTTGTAAAAGGGGATCACATGACCTTGGGACACTACAACTGCCATAAATGTGAGCCAACTGCCAAGCATCTGAATTTTTATATCACCATGGGGATACTACTATGGTCGTAAGTGTGAAAACTGGTCATATAAGTGACTTTTGTCAGTGCCTTGTAGTTCTGTAACTCTGCTACAACTAAAACAACTGTTGTAAGTTGAGGATTACCTGTATTTAAAGTTAAAGAAATTCGTTTGGACAGCTGATTATCTTTATTAATAGGGATGGAGAAAATAAGTCAACAGTATTAAATCTTTAGTTTAGCCAAGGAATAGGATACTTTACCGGTTTTTCTTTTCGATCTCTCTTTAATACGACCATTTTTCCAGCCCCTGCCAAGAGAAGAGAAAGAAAAAGAATCTCCAGGCTGATTTTATCAGACTTTCCCTGCGCTGGAAAAGAGGCCCTTCAGTAAACCAAGGATGTGAAGGTTAGGCCTAACTCCTGACACATTTCCTTCCTGCAATTAGAAGGGAAGGCTCTGGCAGTCCAGATACGGTTGTTAAGTGTAAGGAAAAGGAGTTCCCTGCACACTGCTTTCCTTCGATCCAGGCTTCCGCTCGCATTTTGTGGAGCCGAGAGCCAAGATGCGAGGGCTCATCTTCGCCTCGCTCGCCCTCTTGCCGCCTTTCTCGGGGCTCTGGGGCTCTGCCGAGCTCCCCGAGAGCGGGCGCAGTTGGTGCCACGCATCAGGGGCCTGCTACAGCGCCCACTTAGGCCGCATGAACTTTTACCAGGCCCAGAACGCTTGCGCCCAGCACGGGGGAGCTCTGAGCACGGCCAGCGGCCGCCCCGAAATCGAGGTCATCCTCGCTCTGCTGAAAGGACTCGCCAGCGAGACGGGCGGCTCTTTGTTTTGGCTGGGCCTGGTTAAGAAAGCCCAGCAGTGCACCCTTCAAGACCTGCCGCTCAGGGGCTTCTCCTGGGTCTCCCCGGGGCTTGACGAGCCGAGGGCCAACGGGACCGCCACGCCGCCCAAGTGGTTCCGAGAACCGAACAAGTCCTGCACGATGCAGAGATGCGCCGGGTTGCAAGTCAGCTTGGGCCAAGCGCACCTCCACCCGTGGGGCCTGAAGGACCACAGCTGCACCAAAGCAAGCCCGGGTTATATCTGCAAATACGGCTACGGGGGCACGTGCCCCGCCGCCCTCCACCCGGCCTCTGGCGCCCGTGGGATGGTCTACTACAGGCTGCCTTTTCAGCTTCAAAGCGCCGGCGTGGAATTCAGCCCTCCGGGCACCAATCTTACGATAAGGTGTCCCGGAGAAGAAGCGCATTTCACTTGCCGCCTGTCGCCCAACGGCGCCCATTGGGAAGGCACCGAGCAGCAGGGCCTGTGCTCCTGTCCCAGCGGCTACTGGAGCCCGAGCCGCGGAGGCTGTGCGGAATTCACGGACTGCTTTAGCGCCCAAGGCGCGTTCCGTTGTTTATGCGCTTGGAGATCCCGCTTAGCGGCCGACGAAGAGAGTTGCGTTGCGGCGGCCAGAGATGGCGCGGCGACGGCGAAGCCCACCGTATCTACTCCGAGGGTCACGGGAACTTTCTCTGCCAACGGTACCAGCGGACCTGGTCAAAATACATCGTTTCTGGAACCGTTTCCCACTCCGATCACCAACAGCACTGCCAAGCCTTTGGCTTCTTCAAACACCTCCAACTATATCTTCATCCTGATCACGGTGGCGGTGGTGGCGCTTCTGATCATGGTCATGGCCTCGCTCCAGGTCTTCCAGAAGTGCTTCAAGAACTGCTCTTCCAAGGGTTCCGAGCCTACAAAAGATGGTGCTGTGGTTGTAGAAGGGGACCCAGAAGCTTTTGCCACCCGCACCAACTCTGAACCTTCCCTGGGACCCAGCAAACCGGAGTCCATGGCTTCTCAGTAAGATTTTAAGCCAGCCGAATTGGGACAACCACAAGGAGGCTGGAAAGACACATTAGAACATTTGGAGAAGAAATCCAGTGGGGGACGAAGAGGAGATATTCTACTGAACATAATAAATAGTAGCAAATGTTTTACGGGTTACATATGTAGAAATGGAAGCTATGTTTTTTTGTTTAAAGGCAGTTGTGTTTTGTTTGACACCATTTGATGAATTAGATGCCCTTGGCAACATTGATCAGAAATCTCGCCTCCCCACCATCTGGATTATTCCCTAAAATAGAAAGAGTTAAAAGGATAAGAAATGGCAGTGCATATTTCTTGCAGTGATCCAGTTAGATAATTGAAAAATGGACTGCTGCAAGTGACTGTGCTGTGTGAAGGCCACCACTTACTTGATTGTATAGCCTCTCTCTCCCCTCCCCCTTCCTTGTTAATGCAGCTGAGACCAAGCTGTGTGAACAGTGTTGTGTTGCCTGAAGAAAAGTTCAAGGAGCCAGTGCTAATTATATCTACTCTTGCTGTATCTTGCAAGCATTTGGACTGGATGCACAGGCTCTGCTGTCACTGCCATATTGTCTATAGGGAGAAGAGAACAAGCTAGTAGAACTGATTATAGTTGTAAGAAATCACTCTTGTAGGTGGCTTTCTTGGATGGTGCAGTAATTATGGTTTTGGAAGATAGGTAAGATATTTTCCACCAAGGAGCAAAGGATGGAGTGAAACTGTGGTTCCTGTACACAATCCCTTTTATCACTTAACTTTCTTATTTTTAAACCCTCAAATATAATTCTCATTTTAAGGTGTTAATGGTAAAACTTAATCAGAAACCAATGGAGTATTGGAAGTGCATTATATGTCATTCGAATTTGCTTGGTGCCTATCTAACACAGTATTGATATAGGGTTTTTTTTTTGAGAATGTGTCTCATTGAATCAAAGAAAACATATTCCAAATAGACATATAGGATGGATCTCTTAAGTTCATCTTATTTTGAGTGCCATGGCTATTCTACTATACAAGCATGTCCAGTTCAATTTGTCTGGCTGAAAAAAAAGGCTCTGCAAAATGCAGTTCTATGGCTGCGTTGATTCCTTTAAAGGAAGAAATGTTGACCAGTGCTTAATTTTTATGATGTAAAGTTTTGTGTTCCAACTTGTTTAAATGAAAATCCCCTAAATATAGATGTCCATTTTCAAACATTTCTTTAGCATATGCTAGTAAATGTTACGAAAATTGTTGCACTTCACTGGGTTCATATATGTACCTATTTAATAAATGGCTTAACTGATCATTTTAATTTCTTCCATGTTGCTTTTCTAATAAATTGAATTTGATAATTCAGCTATTTTCTAGATGGCTTGTCCTTAGATGTGTCAGATAATAACCAGGCATCTAACTTATTCCCATGGAGACTCATTTCTTGGGTTATATTTTGGATTCTGGAGAAAGACCTTTTCATTTTCTAGTTCTTAGTAAATATTTTATCTGTGAATTTCCTGGTGTGATGCTGCATTACTTGATTTTCATTGTATGAATATCATATAGTCTTGCATTTTATATGACTAACTTTTTACTGATGAATTTAATGTGTGAAAATACAGGAGATTCAAGCTAAAAGTAGGATATACATTTATAAATGTATTATTATAAATGGAACTGATAAATGGTCAGTTTGAAAATAAACCCAGTAAGGTTAGGAACAGAGAGACACTATTTAAAGGAAATGTTGAGCATCTTTTAGTAGTTTTATTTCAAATAGAGAAGTAGAAAGGTCAAACTCTCTTCTGCTTTTATTAAGAACACCTAAAATTGAGCATTTCAACCAGATAACTTTTTAAAGTCTGCATCAGTAGTCAAAAACTTCATATATAGAGCTTTAATTGGAAGCAGCTAATTTTATTCAGAAAAGACTGGTAACCCAGTAATCCAAATTACCATTAATTGAATATCAGATTATCATAGGACAGGTCTTTATAAATGTAAAAATGGATATCAGATATATTTTGGGCAGAAATATATCTTTAGGCTATGAATGCCTTCATTTAGAATATGCTGGAACACACGTGAGGGTTAAATGTTCTTTGCTAATTATTAAAAGGACAGTTTGTTGCTTTACTAAAATCCATGTAGGAATAGTTTAGCACAGGGGTACTCAATCTTTTTATACCTACTGCCCACTTTTGTATCTCTGTTAGTAGTAAAATTTTCTAACTGCCCACCGGTTCCGCAGTAATGGTGATTTATAAAGTAGGGAAGTCAATTAAATTTAAAAAAGGAAAGTGCTTCAGTATCGGACAAAACTCCTACTGTCCACCATGAAAGCTGGAATGTGGTAGGGATCAGGTAGGGACCAGGTTGACTACCATTGGTTTAGCAGGTGCAGAGAAATTAGAGCCTGTGGGAATACTAGATCTTATTTGCCCCATCCAGGTTTGTTTGTTTTTTTCATCCTGTCTTCTTTTTGTTTTGGAGTTCTAGATATATATTTGCATCTTTAAACATGGACCTAGAGTATTTTAGTTAATTTAGTAACTAAAACCTTAGCAGTCCAATTGATTTATGATTCAGCTACATGGGGATTACTGAGAAAAGATACAAATGTTTAACATATAAAATGTTCATATATTTATCTTTAATGTAAATTCCTGAAGGGTACTGAGGATATGTACTGATTATGCTAAGCTTCTAAGATCAGAAGGGAAGGGAAGGGAAGAAAGTTGTTAAAGTTTTTCTACTGGGAAAATAAGTGTTTTGGTTTTCCACATTAAATAAAATGCTAAGTGCCAATGAACCTATTCACTTAATGACCAAGATTGAACTATATTTGCAATTTTGACCCAGGAACAGTTTTCAACGTTCTTAAGCAATATACTGCTAACTGGAGGAAGCTTAAAATACAGATGCATTTTGCTTGTGGAATCACTCTGTCACTTATCAGTGTGGTGTGTGAAAATTCTGTCTTGCTTGACAACAAGAAAATGTTATCGTTTCACTATACAAAGGGAAAGATAGTACTTGTGAAAATAAAGACTACTATATAGAGAAATTAGTAAATGTGTTTTTGATAAATGTCTTAGCGTGAGAAAGTAGTGCATGTTTGTTGATTTAGTATACAATAAAATGAACACAACAGAATTCAGAAATGGTTTGTGTGAATAAGGACTTAAAGCAGGGGTCTCAAACTCGCGGCCTGTGGGCCAATTGCGGCCTGCAGGATGGTATCTTGTGGCCCCCACCGTGATATGAAAGTATAATATTAGTGCAGCCCGCAGGGGGAGTGAATCCCTTATGCGGCCCAGCCTCACCCAGACTCTGCCTCCAGCGGCCCCCAGGTAAATTGAGTTTTAGACCCCTGACATAAAGCTATTGATGGATGCTGAATGTGGCATGATAATGCAAGTAAAACATACATAATAATAAAGGCATCTTAATAATCAACATTGAACAGAGAGTAAGACAAGGATGTCATGGTGGTTATATTTAGAGGTGAATGTATAAGGAATACTTGTCATGATATTAGAGGTCTGTTGGCTGGGCATGTGAATAATTGTATACCTTTGTGTGCAAACAATGTTGAATGCTTGGCTGAAAACCTGAATGCCTTTGCAATAAATGTTAGATGTATTGTCTGATATGTCAAGGACTATGGATCTGAAAATTAAGATAACAAAGCCCAAGATAATTGTGTTTAACAAGGAGGATGGAGAGAATGATGTCAAGTTATGCATAAATGTGAAGTAAATGAATTGGTACATTTCTGTACAGTATGCACGAAAAATGAGGAGAAGATAGTAGAGATAATGCTAGTAGAGATAGTAGATAATATGTTTGGTACAAGGAAAAAATGTTTAGTGAAGGAATGGACAATGGCTGTGAATAAGAATGCTTCTCCAGATTTTAGTATATCAATGTTTTTCAGCCATGGCAATGATATTTCAGCTCCTAGACTACCCCAGCTGGCCTACAGGAATTCTTAGAGCTACTAAGGTTGAAACACATTGTTTTTCAAATTGGATCTGAGTATGTTGTTACAAGCATCAAAGAAAGTTTTAATGTAGTTAAAATGGATTATTTAAGAAGTGTGTGGTTAAAGAACAATGGAGATAATGGATGAATGTGGAAAAGAATGTATGAAAGAAGTATGTGAAGATGGCTTGTTATGTAAAGGGAAAGAATGATGATCAAACTGCAAGGCAAATACATGAAGAGTGAGTAGTGGGCTAAAAGGAAAAATATAGGTAATCACAGATGATGTTGAAGACGAGGTTTAACAAAAAGTGAAAGTTTAGAGAACAAAAGGCAATCTATAAAGTGGTTAATGTATATGGAAGTAAGAATGGCTTAGGAGATATAATACATGGTGTTGGTATAAACCAGATTTGGCTGTATTTTCTTTAACATGACACTCCCATATAACACTTCTCCTGCGCGAGCTGCACTGGCTGCCTGTGGCCTTCCGGGTGCGCTTCAAGGTGTTAGTAACCATCTTCAAAGCGCTCCACGGCTCGGGTCCTGGTTATCTGCGGGACTGCCTCCTACCACATACCTCCCTTTGACCTGTCCGCTCCCACAGAGAGGGCCTCCTCAGGTTGCTGTCTGCCGGACAATGCCGGCTGGCGACCCCCAGGGGGAGGGCCTTCTCTGTGGCAGGCCTCGCCCTCTGGAACGACCTGCCCCCCGATCTCCACACCATCACGGACCTGCGCCTCTTCCGCTGAGCACTTAAAACACACCTATTTTATGCGGCTGGCCTGGCATAGTTTTAACGGTTTACTTTTAATTAGTGATTTTAATAGCTTTTAACCATAATTTTAGCACAGACCCTTAAATCCTTTTTATAGTCTTATTGTATATATTGTCTTTTTATCCTTTCTGTGCACCGCCCTGAGTCCCACTGGGGAGATAGGGCGGTATACAAATTCGATTAATAAATAAATAAATGTCTTAGCCTTTATTTATTTTAGTTTATTATTTTATTTCTTCTTCCTTTTCTTACACTGAGAGGTAATAGAATATTGGATGTATATATGAACATACAATTTTATGCAACCTACTTTATTCCTATGCAAATTTGTGCCTTAAGCCTATCTAATCTAATATATATTTACTTTGATTGAACTGTATCTACACACACACCTAATAAATTTAGAACTAAGCATTATAAAAACCAAGCGTTATTACTGATACAACTATCATTTTTTTATTCATAATATTCAGACCATGTGATGCTTCCTTAGTACTGGAAGGGCAAGTGAAAATCCTGTGCACACATATTAGGATAGGGATGTATCAGATATTAGAGATCGTAGAATAGGAGGAAATACCTGGATGTAGAGCTATCATTTTGTGCTTAATTTTATATAAAAGTGCCTAGATCTACACCATGAAACCCTAATCTAAACTAAAATGATTTTTCAGCAAAATCAGTAGAATTATTTCCAGTCCATATAATATGGCTGGAAAGTGAGAAAAAATATGTTCCAATGTTTTTTTTTAAAAGAGTTGGTATTGAATAAGCAAAGGCTGCTTACTGCACAGATAAATTTATGAACTGTTGATATATTTATATTCACTAGAAATTATTTGGATTCTCAGCCAACAATGTGGTATTATCAACATAAAATGCACACATGCCTTCTCTCAAGCAACATACTCCTTATATCATTTAAATGTATTCCTTATATGTTTGTCCATATACTTATTAAACAAACAATAATTGGAGCCATAGAGACTGTGTTCCACTCTCCATCATGGCTTTGAACAATCAATGTTTTCATATAGCACTTTTTAGTAACATAGCAAAACAAGTGTAGACTATGTTACAGTGTTGTATCTATGCAACATACATCATTCCTTGCTTATGTAAGAACAATGCTAGTAGGTTTTGGATATTTTAGCCAGTATGCCACAAACTTTTTTTTTATATTGAAAAAGTTTTATTGAGTTTACATTTTTTGTGGGGTAGGGTAAGGGATACATAGAAATTTTGAGAGTGGTCACGTCAAAGTCGTCGGCTCCTCCGGTACCTCAAGTTACATTATTAAAAAGAAAGAAAAGAAACATTTCACATAGCACTACAAGCTGGGAGCAAGTACATATTCCTAAATTTTTCAGTTATATACTGTCAGTCAATTACAAAAATCCAGATTACAAATATCATACAATATTACTCAAAAAAAAACCAGGGCAAAGTTATTTTTTAGATCTAAGTCTCTTGGCAATTGTATCTTCCACCTTCTCCCCCGGGCCCCCAGCGAGCGGGACCATGGCTCCCCCTGCTCCCCCTGGATCTTCTCCCAGGACAGAGGAATGTTTTTTAAGAAAGGCTTCCGCCTCAGCAACTGTTTTAATCTTCACTCTACCTCCTTCCCAGAACACCAGCATCCCTTCGGGTATCACCCACTTGAACCAGATCCCATGATCAAACAATGTTTTAGACAAGAAGGAAAATTTCCTTCTAGCTTCTCTAATCTTTCTTGGAATCTGCTTCAAGATGGTAACCTCCTTTTGTTGGTAAATCATAGGACTCCCTCTTTGCGCCTTCAAGATTTCCTCTCTGGTTGACCTTCTAACAAATTTTACATGTATCTCTCTGGGTACTTCATTCATCCTGGCATATGCAGAATTTATTCTGTAGACTAGGTCAATGTCCCCTCTGATCTCATCTTTAGGTTTATGTAAATAGTCTGCAATAATTGTACTCATAAGATCAGGGAGACATTCACCATCCATCTCAGAAACATTCTGAAATCTCAAAAAATATGTCATCCTTTCCATATCTATCCTAGTCACATGCCCATTTATTTCCACAACCTCATTAGAAACATTTTTAATCTCTCCCTTAGCCCCCTCCAGCCCCCCTTTCAATTCTTCATTCTTCTGTGTATTCTCAAGCACTTGTTTTCGAGTGTCCAATAATTCCTTTTTAAAATTGACATTTTCTGCCCTCTGGGCCTTAATTTCTAATACCAAATTTTGTATAACAGATTCAAAGGCAGTCATTCTTTGTTCAAGGCTTGCCAGCGTTGCTTCTTGTGCCATGTTTAGCTATTAAAATCCGTGCCAGTAAAATGGCGTTTTTAGGGTGGGGCTGGTGAGGCAGATCAGGAGTCCAAAGTTCTCAAAGTTGTAGAACTGCAGAATTCAGAAACCAGTAGAGAAACACTTTTCCAACTCCATAGGTATAATAACGAAGGTAATCCAGAAAGGAAAACACAAATCCAAAAGAAAAAAATTCTTCATCAATAATTAGAGGAAGTCCAAATCACAAAGAGACACTGGTAATTTTCCATAGGTCGTAGTCAGTCGGGGACAAAGAGAAGCCATTTTCCGCCCAAACTCAGAGCCCGAGGGAGAAAGCGGTTAAAAAGCAAAAAAGAAACTGTTTCAGCCAGACCTAGAGACATAATTGCAAACAAGCCGCAAAATACTTTCCCTTGTTAGAGACCATCCGGATTAAAAGTTTCCGATTCCTCGCAGCGAGGCATTTCCAAGTGCCGCTTTTAGTCCAAGGGGGGGTTTTTGGGAACAAACACCCCCCTCCTGTCCCTTTCAGCCCGGCTGACAGTACAAAAAAAAAGTTTTAATAGCTCACTCTCCGCTCGCAGCTGAGGTCCCGAAAAGCCTCCCGACTCTTCCGATCGTCTCTCTCCATAAAGTTAAATGGTGCCGCCAACCTTTGGCGAAGGAAAAGCCCCCCGCAGCATGTCCTCTTCCGCCTAAGCCGAGGATCGGGGTCGCTTTCCCCACTGCCGTGGGGGGGGCTTCCCCGTCGAGCCGGCTTTACGGGAGAAACCCCAAACAAGGGGCTTCTCGCCCCCGCGGGGGGGCAGGAAAAGAAACAAAGCGGCGAGCGAACCCTAAGTTCGCCCGTCGCCGCCGGAGCCGGAACCGGAAGTCAGTATGCCACAAACTTAATCAAATCCCTGTAGGATTTTTTTTAACATAGAAACTGTCTTTGGCTCTAAGAAACTGCATGCAGGATCCCTCCAACATGGGATTTCTACTTCCTTTCCCAAAAAAAGACCGCCCAAAAAGAAAAATATTGAGCTTCTTCTGAACTATTAAGCCACTTCACTATTAGCATTAGAAGAACTGCAATGTACACAAGTAGCAGCAGCAGCCATGGAGGGGTGTGTGTGTCAAAATGGCGAACAGCTCACCCTTTCTGTAAATCCCTTGACATCCTATGCAAGTTTAGATGGGGCAGAGCTTCCATCACAATTCTGCTCCAGATGTCTTGCAAATTTTGCTCCTTCCCTGACAACGGCTGCTGACAGACAGTATAAAAATAACTTTATATAACAGTAAACTAATGAACTCAGTATGGTGAATCTACCTCAGGACACTGCAACCTTCATAAATATGAGTCAATTGCCAAGCTTTTGAATTTTTATCACGTGACCATGGGGATGCTATAACGGTCATAAGGGTGAAAATGGTCATGCCATTTTTTTCAGTGCCGTTGAACAGTTACTAAATGAACTGTTGTAAGTTGAGAACTTACAACAGTTCATTTAGTGTTGTAGTAAGGACCAGAGGTGGTATTCTGCCAGTTCACCCTGGTTCAGGCCAACAGGTAGCAATGGCAGGAGGCTCCGCCCACCTGCTCAGACATCATCATAGGTGCTCTGTGCATGTGCAAAAGCACCACACATGAGTGAAGTGAGCATGCGCGCACGTGCTCCCCCAGTTCCGAACCGGTAGCAAGAGTAAGAGGATTTCATGCCTGGTAAGGAGTTGTCCTTGAAGACATCTGGAAACTGCAGCTAGTCGAGAATGTAGTAGCACTTGTACTTTTGGATGCCCCACTGTTCATCTGAGTAACTCCATTGCTGTGTGATCTGTATTGACTTCCAGTTTCTTTCTGGGTGCAAGGTACTTGTTATCATCTTTAAAATCTTACATGTTGCTTGCAGGACTGCGTTTCCCTGGGGGTATCTGCCCATCCTGGTAGGTTAGCTAGAATGAATGCACTTTGAGTCCCCTCCCTTAAACTTGCCACCTGAGGGATCTTAGAGCCAGGCCTTCTTGATGGCCACCCCAGTCCTTCCAAACAGCCTCTCACTACAGATTAGGGGGATTCCTCCCTGTTTCAGTTTCTGGAGAGCTGTGAAGAGCTGGTTCTTCTCCCAGGCATTGGGCTAGAAGGTGTGGGAAGATGATAGAAAGAAGATAAATTAGATAGAAGATAAATTAGATAGAAGATAGATAGATAAATGATAGATGATAGATGATAGATGGATGGATGGATGGATGGATGGATGGATGGATGGATGGATGGATGGATGGATGGATGGATGGATGATAGGTAGGTAGGTAGGTAGGTCGATAGAGACAGACAGACAGATAGTTGTAGGAAGGTAGGTAGGTAGATAAATAGATGATAGACAGGTGATAGACAGACAGATAGACAGACTGACAGACTAGATGTAGAAAGCCCACACACCTTTGTCAAAATGCCAGGTTTTTAATATGTAAACAAATCAGACCAGGATAAATCACTTCAGAATTTCTTCCACCTTTAATATAGCAATTTAATTCATCTGAATGTCTCTGTCTGCAACTAAACTTTCACTCATTCTGTTTCCCTCTTCAGCTCCTTCATACTCTGCTCTAAAAAGTTGGAAGATCCTTTGGAACAGATTTGAATACACTGCACAAATGCAGTAGAAAGGGTTTGCCTATGGATTCTGCTCTTAATTTTTCCCCAGAAAAAATAAATTACTAAACAAATGAGCATAACTTTGACGAAACGAATCTTTATCTATTCAGTCATCTCTTTCAGATTTATATTAAAATATAGAAGTAAAGAATTCTATGAGCTCCAGGCATGTTCTTAGAAGATTTTTACATTTTGATATATGTCTATATTTAGAATTATATTATGTGCAAAACTTTTTATATATTAAATTAAGGGGCAATTATTTTAAAACGATGTAGTAATATGAAATTGCACGGGAGAGGTATGTGAAATTGTTTTAAAAGATAGGGAGTTGCTCAATTTTTTTCTCTTACTACTATTTTTTGATGAAATAATAGAAATAATAGTAAGAGTACAGTTACATTTTTGTAGGAATTCAGCTTTCATAGGAATCATTATTTTTTTTAATAACTAAAATAGCAGAGATAATTTATATAAGATGATTAAATATGCAGAATGTTGGAGAATATGCATAGCTGTTGATAAAAATGCTTTGAATATGTTACCAGTTATATAAGTGTAAAGGCCGGAAAAAGATATGTAAAGTTGTTTATTAGTTAATTTCCTTCATTAAATATTGGAGAACAACTCAAAGATTGTGCCTGGTGTTTTATTTATGATAAATAAATATGACATTTATTTATTATAATGCTTACAATCTCAAGAAACATGATGTAACTTAGCTTAAAAATGCTAGCTAATAATACAAATATTTTAAAAAGATATGCAGGTAGTTCTCAGCTTACAACCACAGTTGAGCCCAAAATTTCTGTTGCTAAGTGAGAAATTTAAGTGAGTTTTGCCCCATTTTACCATTTCTCTTGCCACATTTGTTAAGTGAATCACTAAATTAGTAACATGGTTGTTAAGTGAATCTGGTTTCCCCATTAACTTTGCTTGTCAGAAGGTTGCAAAAGGTGATTATATGAGCCCAGGACATTGCAACTGTCATAAGTATAAGTCAGTTGTCAAGCATCCAAATATAAATCACATGATCATGGGGATGCTGCAAGAGTCATAAGCATGAAAAATGGTCATACATCACTTTTTTTCAGTGCCATTGTAACTTTGAATAATCATTAAGTGAACTGTTGTAAGTCGAGGACTACCTGTATTTAAATATTGTTGCAAATCCACAATAAATCTATGCATAAACATGTGTGGTTATATAATCTGAAAATGGTGCAACTACCCTATGACTCTATGTTGTGTGCCTGCTTGTGCATATATTAAAAGATGAGCCAACTAACAACCAGCTAAGCTCCTCCTCCAGCAAGGGTATTTTTGCAGCATTTTCTCTGGAGCTTCTAGGCAGAGTGGCTTTACACTTGGAGGACTCCTGATTCATCTCAGTTCTTGTAATTTCTATCAGTGTGTCATGTTGCAAAAGGTAATAGGCCTTTTTATTATCTGTTTCATTTTTCAGAGGTGATTGAACAACTAGCTTTTCTTTTCTAGCCCCTGTCGTTGGTTTGGTCTCCTTGACTTGCAATAAAAAATGGAGGAGGGCACTAGCTGGAATGCTGATTCTTCCATTTTCCCAATAACTACCTTATCCACCAAACCTCTGAGAATCAGCAAAGAAAAATTGCATGGAGACTCTTAACAGAGGGTGAGAAGAACAATTGTCCATCATAATAGAAGTAGCCACGATGAAAAAGTGAAAGCTATAAATCATTATCAGTCTAGTCTATCAAATGTTCTATTACATAATACCATCTACCAGGTACATATTTTAAATAATTCCCTGCAATGAGTTGGGACATAAAATATCATAGAGGTATAAAAAACTGATTAAGTGACATGTTTCTCCAAAGTGCTTAATATTTTGCACCTTCAGCAATATTTGTAGTTAGGTTCTGAATAATACTTTGATTCTTACAGCAATTCCCCATTAGAGAATATGCAAAATAAACTTATCAAGGTGTCAAGAAGAATGCGTTTGACCACACTATTGATTTGAGGTGGACTGCAGAGTTATTCCCAAGTCTGCATGCCACTTTATTATATCAGTTACCCAGAAACATTGCCAAGTTTAAGCTGCTCAATCTCCCATTGAGTTTTAATTAGTTCCATGATTAAAACAGAGACACTTTTTATTTCCCTAAAGCACATTGCAATTCATATATCTTTGGAAAGACAAACTAGACAGCCCAGAAATGTACAAAATGATTTGACATGAATGGTATATTAACTGTCACTATGAATATTTTATATATGAAATGGATGTGGTAAAATCTCATGAAGCTTGACTCTATTAGAAATGAATGTTGAAATTGGGTCATGTTATTCTTCTCTGGAGGATACAAATCAATGACTACTTGGTATTTCAGTTTTTCTGCTATAGGAACAATTTATTCTAAATATGTCATTATCACAAATGCCTTCAAAAATATTTAACTTTTTCTTCTGATAAAATACATATAAGGAATTCATGTATGCATGAACTTTTCGTGCTGACATTATGCAAGAATTATAACAATGTAATACTTCACATTGAGTTACATACTTCTATGTCATTAGCAGAAAATTAAAGGCACCACTAGGACTCCGGTCCAGGAACTGAGGGAACAGGGGAATATTGAGGGCCACAAAGAGCCTATCTGGCTGCAATTTTCTTTATGTGGCCCTTATTCCCTGCTGGACTAATTTGTTGATCCAGAATTCTTCCTCGCGGTTGATTTCCTTTGCTCTCTATTGGTGCCAGCTTCAGGACCTTGGATAGCTCAGGGCCTTGGTTAGCTCAGAATCTGGATATGCTGACTCAGCCTGCAACTGAGGAGCCCTCCCTTCAGTTAACTTTAATTAATTTTATTAGCAACTTATGAATGGATCATTAGCATTGATAAACTATGGATGATTCTGGTGAAATATAGCTAACAGTAATTGATGTTTATAATTCTATATGTACATATGCTCATTAATACATACCTTGCACTTTTCCTCCTTAATTTTCTTTTTTCTTTTCCCTAAGTTTTTCTTACCTTTATTATTTTGACCATTGCTTATTTTTCTTTCTCTTTGTATTTACATTCAGTAAAAAGCCATTAAAACTCTTTTTTTCATACAGATTTTTGTTTGAAAAAAATAACAAGATTAATAATAGGATATGTGGGTTAGGGTTCTTTATCTTGGACATCTGCCTGAGGGAAGCAAAATTGGCTAGATGGCAAGCATGACATTGTGATGCATAGCACATGTGAGTGCGTGCAAAATCAACACATTGATGCTTCTCACAATGATTGTTGTGGTAGAACTAGTTTATTTTATATACTGTGTGTATCGTTCTTTCCTATAATTAATAATACATTGTTTTTAACTGTCTGAGACATCTGGAAAAATGCTGCAACATTGTTCAATAGATGAATTTCCATCTCAAATCCCAAATGATCTAACTTTGACGTTTTGGCAGATAGTGCCAATATAGCACTTAGTGGTATTGTGCTATTGTATAACAGCTGTTAAGCAATAGCCAGGCAATCGTTTTGTTGGCACAGCACATTTTATTTAAGATTTGTAACTAATGTAACCATTAACATTTCTCGTTAAAACCTACTTGCTTTTATGATGTCAACAATTATTGTACTGAACAAAGTGAGTCAGCATTAAGCTTTTTATGAAAACATGCACATGGTAACAAAAACCTGGCTATTCTTTCATTGTTAATGGCCTACTGTATTTTTTAATCTGTGTAAAATAGGGGAATGTAGTCTTCACACTTTTTGTGAGCAATACTGCATCCATTAAATGTTGAATGCACAATATGTTCACATTAGAACAATGGTTCAGGCTTCGGAGCTGCTTCTCTCAATGGACTTTACAATGGGCAGATGAATCTACAAGATATTGTTTTACTCTTAGCTAAATGGACTTTCAAGACATTGTTTTCTAAAAATATATAAAATAAAATATAATGAAAACCAACTGTGAGTATGTTACTGTGCTAAGAACATGTCATGCTGCCTATTCCCAAGAAAAATTTATTTTGTGAAATTCGGCACATATTTCAATTGCCTTTATGTTTTCCTTTTGTACAATTTCTCAAAAGGAGTCCACAATCCTAATAAGTGTTTCCAATTTTACTGCCACAATACCCACTCGTATTGTTTTATCTTTAGAGATGCTAGTTTTTCACTGTAGAGATAGGAATTCAATAATGGCTTTCACCTGCCCATACCTGATGAGTCATGATCTGCCATGTTTTAATTCAATATTGGCAGTTCAGTTTTTTTCCTTTCTTGCTCAGATGCCTCTTGCACATTTTGGATAAAATGTTGGTTTTAATCCACAATGTAGTTCAAAACACTCACTTGTCAACATGTCTTTGCATGATGACAAAAGAACAAGCAAATCTTTGGGTTTTTTGTCTCAACAAATGTCTAGGCTATGTGCTTTTTCAATGTCCTTTGAAGATCAGAATCGGTCAAGCAATTGCAGAGGAACAATAAAAAATGGATTACAAATAAGTGTTAAAGACATCTATTTATTAAGCTAACACTGAATTACAGCATTGCTGGAGGAAGGTCACAACGTAAGAGTACTGGATAGATACTCTCTTAAGGAAATAAGTGGTCTGAAGTTGAAATGCTGTTATAATATTGTAAAACAATATTATAAACTGGTGCAGTAGTGTTTCTGCCCTAAATAATTTGATGCTTTTCATTTCAGTGGCAAGTTAGAATTTACATGGAAAGGGAGCCTGAAATAAGGCAAGCTGCAATTAGTAAATGAATTAAAATGCATATCAAGTTAATACTCCAAAGTACAGGCTAAAAGCGTGATTCAAAATCTAGCATCTTGGTAACTCTTATAATAAATAGTAAGGATCAATCTTTTGACATTTATGAGATTGAAATCCTGTACATCCTTTATGGGAAATAAGTCCCATGACCACAGTGAGTTACTTCTGAGTAGACATACATAAGACTGAATTTTTCATTTAGTTCCACAGATTATGAATAATTATTTTCAGAGTTTTTTTATCTAGCTTTTTAAATTTACTTTTTCAGATAGCTTTGTCAAACAATGTAACAAAGGTTGTCTAAACAGTGTTCAGCCTATTTGAAGAGACTAAAATGCATTTAGGCTTATTTTTGTCTTCTGTTTTGATTCTTAATTTCCCTTTTTTCTGATTAAAGTGGAGGCACAATTGAGGCAAAAAATCAAATTTCACTGAGAGAAATGCAATGCTTGAACTATTGTTGAAGTTCAAGAAGTTGTCATAACCTTTGCAAATTATCAGAATAAAATTGATAAGAATTTATCATGGAAATTTGATTGTAAATAAGATAAATAAAGTTGAGCATAAATTATGTTTTCTCAACTCATCTTGCTTTAAACTTTAATGTTTACTAACACCATCATACAAGAAAATATACTCTTATTTAATAGGTTATTAGGGAATCATGATTGTAGTTTGAATGTATTGACTCCAGAATGATCTGTACTTTATGAATACATATTTTCAAGCAAATATGTATCTATTTTTATCTCAATTTGTATCTCATTTCCTTTTAATGGTCCTTCTGTTAATTAAATGGAAAAGATTTGGAATATTAGGACCATTTCACATCTGGTTTTTTTATTTGGGGATTATTTTAAAAAAATCAAACTACATGATAAATCTAAAGCAAAGGATATTAAGAGTTGTATATTAGCCATCATTACTCTTTATAAAAAACACTTTTCCAAAACATATACAATAACAGTATAGGACAGGAGACAAAATACAAGAACAAAAGAACTTCCTTCCCAAACTACAGACGTTCTCTGACCAAAGAAAGTGCTTTAAACAGATATAAGCATCATGAATTTGTATACTCCCAAAATCTATTTTAAGGACTGTCTTATAGAGAATTGCCTCCACAACATAGAAACTACATAGAATTAGAAATATAAAAAGAAAAATTATTTATTTTACATTTGAAAACTGGCTCCCAAGAAATGTAACACACAGCAAAGTAATTTAAACAAGTGTATTACCTTATTATAAATTAAATGAAGAATACATTTCATCTGGGTAGAAGTGGGAGAAAGAGGATCATCTGGATCTTCCCCAAGCCCCACTCCAGCACCTTGTTTTTATTTATTTCTTTACATAGAATCTGTTCCTGGCTGTTTTATAGAGAAAATATTTAGTCAGATGAGGCCATTTGTACTAAACTAATCATTTAGTCATTTCGTTGTTCTTGAACTCTTTTTTTTTTAAAGTCTCCATCAGTTATGGGAAATATGCATCCTAATTCTAAAGGGTCTGAATGTGTCTTGAATCAAATTGAATCTTTATTACAGTCAAATAATAAATAAAACCCCCAACAAGGATTGTGACTCAAAGCAAACCAGGTCTAGAACTCCACTGTCAGTGCTATAGATTATGATCACAATGGGAAGCCCTAGAGGTCTCCCATAGGATTTATGCTTCCGAGAAGAGAACAAGGGTTGCAGACCTCCTGGTTGTTGAATTTGAGGTCCAATTAAAAGAGCATAACATATATCAAATCAATGCTTTGCAATCTCCTATGACTTTTCCTTGGTTGATTTTGAAACTGAAGAGATAAGTGGTGGTCTAAATGATGTTGAGCCAGATCTAGCAAGACATATTGCTGATAATCATCTGAAGTGGATCGATTCAACAGTGTAAAAGATGTGTAAATAAGTAAATAAGTAAATAAAAAATCTTGAATTTGGCTACATTGTTGTTGTTGTTTTTTTCATTTTGAACAGTTAGAAGGGTACTTTTGACTGAACTAGCCGTTTAATAATTATTCCTCTAAAGACAGATAGATTTTTTTTTCTGAGGTAACCATTGGTGAGTCCTTTAAGAACTGCAGCCGAAGTAATTTTGATGTCTCACAGAAGGCTTTAAAAAACAACACCCCTCCTCAGCTTCCCAGTCACAAACTGCTCTTTTCTCCTTACAGTCCCTTATTTCAAATACCAGCTCAGGACAGTAACTTTGCTGTTCTCCCCTCCTCTTGATTTTAAAAAAAACACAAAAACGCCAAACCAAACACTGCTGGGAGTTCAGGACTCAGATCTTGACAATCATCTGGGAAAGAGTGGCTGGCTGGGGGCTTTCTTCCTTATCAACAGCCAGCTGCTGCTTTGCGATAACAAAACCCCCGCTTGCTTTCTACTGGACTGGTTTCCTTTCCCTTTCCAGATGGATCGCCATTCCCCCCAGGCTTGCTCAAAGCCAGCGAACAGAAATTGGTCCCCGCAGCAGGGACCCCAGAGGGAAAAGATAAGATTATTCGTTTCTATTAAGCTGATGGAATAGTTAGCTTTCTCCTGGGGCTGCCAAGCAGATCTAATATTTTGTACTGCCTCGGGATCATTTGCTTCCTGCTGGGGAAGTTGTTGGAAAGGGTGAGAAGGGTTTTTGCCAACCTTCTGGCAAATTTGGAATTATTTTCTTCCCCCCCCTCCCCCCCCCGCAAAAAAAAGGAAAAAAAAGAAGAAGAGATGAACTGTGGAATGATTTAGAAACAAGGCTCGTTGTAAAGCTAAGCTTGTACGATTTCAATACTGCTGGTTGGCTCAGGCGAACCATTGAGTTACACCGCGTGAGCTTCTCGGGAGTGAGTCCCAGTCCCAACTTTTGAAACAACACACTACCCGCCGCTACCATCAGGAATACCCACATAATCACAGGGCTATGTTTGGAGCCCATCTCCGGCATCTCTTTATGCTGCTTGCAACACATAAAGGCAACCTAGGTCCCGTTTTGGTTTTGGGTTTTTTTTGTCGGAAGCCAAGGGCAACCCCCCGCCCCCAGCAGCGCTCAGCAACCTTTCACGCGGGACTTGGATATCGCGGGCGATCCAGTGGTCCTCAGCCTGGTGCCCAGACGCCCGTGGGCGATAAAGAAGAGCAGACTCGCGGGTCCCGGACCTCAAAGAAAGCGCTAGACTAAGACTCAAGGAGTGTAGGCAAGCGGAGAGGGCTGGAGAACCGGCCAAGCTGCCTAAGATCTCATCCCTTGACAGGGAAGGTAGAAGGAGCGTCCAGCCGAGTGGGCCCGTTTAGAAGCTGAAGAAGGCCAGCGGGGGAGCCGTCTGTCCCTCGGGCCGCTCTCCTTGCCTCCCTTCCCGGCTTTCTCTTGGCCCGATCCGCCCCCGCCCCCTTCCACTCCGCTCGGGCCCTGACGAGTCCGACAGCTGCCCTCAGAGGGTTGTAATCCTGGAGGTGCAAGTCCCGTTGCGGTACACGCTGCCCGACTCTCCGAAGTTGTCGGCGGGAAAGTCCTCCACGCTGTAGGCCCTGCTCTTGAGGGCGGTAGCGTAGTAGTCGACCGGCTCCTCGGCGGCGTTGTCCATCCAGCTAAGGCACAGGAGCCTCTGAAAGGAGCGCTTGAAGTTGTCCGAGAGGAAGCCGTAGAGGATGGGGTTGGCGCAACTGTTGGCGTAGCCCAGGATGACGGAAAGCTGGCTGATGGTGGCGTCGTCGGGCTCGACGAAGAGGTTGACCAACTGCACGACGTAGAAGGGCATCCAGCAGATGACGAAGACGGTGACCACCATGAGGACCATGAGCGTGATCTTCCGCTCGGAGCGCTTGCGCTGCTGCCAGCCGGCCTTGAGCGCCACCACGCGCATCTTGGCAATGATGAGGATGTAGCAGAGGCTGATGGCCACCACGGGGAAGAGGAAGCCCATGAGGAAAGTGTAGACCACGAAGACCACCAGCCACTTCTGCTTGGGTTCGGGCATCATCATGTTGCAGGCCACCGTGCCGTCCGTGTTGGCCTCGGTCCGGGAGAAGATGAGGATGGGCAGGATGATGACGAGGGCCAGCCCCCAGACGGCCAGGTTAACCATCTTGGCCACCGTGGGCCGGCGGTAGCGCGACGCCTTGATGGGGTGCACCACCGCGATGTAGCGGTCCACGCTGAGCACGGTCAGGCAGTAGATGCTGGTGAACATGTTGACGGCGTCCACGCTGAGCACCAGGCGGCAGAGCAGCGACCCGAAGGGCCAGTGGTGGAGCAGCGTGGAGGTGACCAGGAAAGGCACGCTCAGCATCAGCAGCTCGTCCGCAATGGCCAGGTTGAGGATGTAGATGTTGGTGGCCGTCTTCATCTTGGCGTAGCGCAGGATCACGTAGATGACCATGGAGTTGCCGCACAGACCCACCAGGCACACCACGGAGTAGATGAAGGAGATGAGGATGGCGCTGCCGCTGCCCGGCGACTCGCCGGCCCCGCCGCCGGTGCCCCCGCCGCCCCCGCCGCCGCTCACCGTGCCGTTGGGGCCAGTGGGGCCGGAGGAGTTCCTGCCAGCCGCTGCCGAGTCCATGCCTCCAGCAGCGCCCGCCACCCGCCTGGCGCAGGGGCCATCCTCCGCCCCGTCGGCCCGAGCTCAGGAGGGCGGGAGGAGAGGCGCGAGCGCCCGGGCAGCCCGGCGGCAGCTCAACATCCTTTCTCCTCCGGGCGCAGCCCCAGGGCGAGCGCCGCCGTCCTTTTGCTCCTGTGGCAGCCCGGGCGCGGGAGAGCGGGAAAAAGGGACGGAGCTGCGCGCCGCCTCCAGCCCAACTGGCATTAGTTGCAGCTCGTCGGCTCGCAGGGATGATTAATAGGAGGCGAGCGGCGCGTCAGCACCTACGAAGAGCGAGAGGGAGAAAAGAGGTGGGAGGAGGAGGAGGAGGACAAGGCGGGGAGGGCGCCCCCCTCCGCCTCCCCCCTCCCCCCTCGCTTCCCGCCAATCTGCTCCTGCAAGAGAAGACTTCCCTTGCTCACCCAGACGCCGTCGCCGCGTTGGAGAGCCAAGCCAACAAGTGCTCTACAACAACAACTCCCTACTGCTTCTGGCGAGCGAGCCCGGAGGAGGGCGTCTTTTTTCCCCTTCGGAACTTTTGGTTTCTTTGTTTATTCAAAACACTTATATAGCCACCCATCATATATTTGTATTCGTATTCATTCGTTTGTGAAACATGTACAAGATAGCAGGTGTTAATGTAATAGTGGACATGATCGAAAGGAATGAATACATATAAATGGGGACAGTAGGACAGGGACGGTAAGCACACTGGTGCGCGTATGCACCATATATACTAGTCTATACTAGTCTCCCTGATTTATTTATTGATCAGCACAAAAACGTAACACACACACACGTGTGTTTTTGAGCTGATCAATAAATAAATCAGGGAGACTAGGATAGATCTATTTCGAGCTATTTAGCTCTCATCAGCTAGCCAGGAAAGCAGTATGCTTCCTCTCTTAATTGGGGCTTAACAGGGTGTTCACACACACACACACACACACACACACACACACACTTGTGTCACAACACATATATATATATACCATATATATATATATGGTATATTCATACATATATTCTGAGTGGCTCCCAATCAACCATTAAAACAACACCAACAAGAAAATAAAACAATACGTACAGATGAGAAAAAAAAAGTTAAAAAAAAACCTGGCACAAAACTTAAATTTACACAAGCCACCTCTTCCAAACTCCTCACCCTGACCCAGGCTTGGGGGGGGGGGAAGCCAGGTCTCCAGTGCTTTTTGGAAAGCTAAGAGGGCAGAGGTTTGCTTTCAATGCAGCTCCCCAAGACTGAAAGGCAACAACCCCCCCCCCCCCCGCCTGACCAGCTCACCCAAACCGGCCACACTGCCTTCTTTTTGACTTCCTGTTCCCATGTCCCTTCTGTCCATCTCACCAGTTGCTGCATCTTCATCATCTTGGGTATTCCCAATTTCACCCTCCTAGCTACTTCGCCTCTGTCCCAGGATGGCCTCAGATTTAGCATGACCTTGGCCAGCCACGTGCCTTCAAGGTGGGACTCTGCTTTCTTTTGTTAAAAAAAATATTTTATTTTATTTATTTTTGTCAAGCATGCATTAGGTAACATATATAAGTATAAACATGGCTTTGAATACATGAAATGGATACAAATAAAAGGGAACATTAGGACAGGGATGGTAGGCACGTTGGAGCGCTTATGCACACCCCTTACAGACCTCTTAGGAATGGGGTGAGATCAACAGTAGACAGTCCAAGGTTAAAGTTTTGGGGGTTTGGCTCAGCAGGATAAAACCTTTGGGAAACCGTCAAAAAAAGCCTGCTGCAGCCAATTTTATTAAAAGTCCTAAGCTTTCGTGAACTGCAACTGTCTTTCACCACAATTCCCCCCCTCTCTCCCTCCCTCCCTCCCCCCCTCTCTCCCTCCCTCCCTCCCTCCCTCCCTCCCTCTCTCTCTCTCCCCTTCCCTCCCTTCTCCCCCAACCCCACCCAGGGAGCCAAATCTTGCCCAGAGTATCGTTTTCCTCCCAAAACTGCAGGTGATCACTGTTCTTTGGCTTAGACTATCACACGTTGGTGGTGATTTGGAGTGAGCCAACTGTGTTAAGCATTGCTGAGCATGTTGTTGTTGACATTTCTGTTCAACTGACTGCCCTTTCTTTCTTTCTGGGTGTTGAGAGCAAATAAGTAAACAAGAAAAGGCAACAGAAAATAAAATCTATCTGTCCTTTACATTTGCTTTGGACACAACTGCCTTTGCTCAGCACATAATTACTGGTTATTTCAATAATCTGTTTTCTGGGTTCACACAATAGGCTGAGCAATAAATTAACAAAATGGTCTGGGTTTACAGCATCTCCTATGATGTACATACACAAACAAACTCAAACCAAGGTTAAATTTAACTAGACATCAAATATGGGTAGCTGCTCAGAGTTTCTTATAAGATGGGTGGATATATACATGTTTTAAATAAATAAATATTGTGCAAACAATAATATTGATTCTTGTATGACTATGGTCAGCTCACAACAATCAAATGAAGAAATTGCAATGCAATCCTTAAAAGATAAAAGAAGACAAGCACTATACATCAAATGAAACAGAGTGAGGTGTCTCCCTCTCCCTTGCTAAAGTCTTGGGTGATCAGCCAGGTCTTTGCCACTTTTTTGAACTACAATAGAGTGCGGACCCCCAGATCTTGGGGAGGGGGCACCTCATTCCAGAAGGGATGTCCTGCTACAGAATGTAGCTGTTAAGTTTGTAATTCCTGGATAACCATCTTGTGAACACAGCTTTCTCTTTTCTAAGAGCTGTGATGGCACAATGGTTAGAATGCAGTATTGCAGGCTACAGACTGCTGATTGTCAGCAGTTTGGCAGTTCAAGTCCTACCGGCTCAAGGTTGACTCAATCTTCCATCCTTCTGAGGTCAGTAAAATGAGGACCCAGATTGTTGGGGGCAATATGCTGACTCTGTAAACAGCTTAGAGAGGGCTGTAAAAGCACTGTAAAGCAGTATGTGCTATTGCTATTGCTATATACTTTGGTCATTGCAGCTCTAAGAATTAAGACCTGGAAAGAAGCAGGGGAGAAATTCGTGAGATACAGATAATAATAATAATAATAATCGAATTTATTAACCGCTCCCTCTCCCCACAGGGACCCGGGGCGGTGCTTTTAATTGCTGTCTCAGCCATGAAAGATATTTCCATACTGCCCAGCAATAACACAGTACGAAAAGGAATCATATTATCTCCCTGGGAATTCCAAAAGTAGATAAACTGCTTGAAATTTTAACTATCCCTTCCACATGGCCCCAATATAGGAGAATGTTCCAGGTCTCCATCAGAGATAATTGGCACATAACTGGACACTTTTCCCCAAACAGAAAATAAAAAAGGAGATCCTTAACAAAGCGAAGGAAAGTTGTTTGCTTGGATGAAGCTATATCAGAAAATGAATGTTTCCCAGCTATGAGACAGTTGACTGTTTCAGGGTATCAAATCTCAATTTATGTTCTAGGACAGGGGTAGTCAACCTTTTTATACCTACTGCCCACTTTTGTATCTCTGTTAGCAGTAAAATTTTCTAACCGCCCACCGGTTCCACAGAAATGGTGATTTATAAAGTAGGGAAGTCAATTAAATTAAAAAAAAGGAAAGTGCTTCAGTATCAGACAAAACCCCTACCACCCACCATGAAAGCTGGAATGCCCACTAGTGGAAAGTAGGGACCAGGTTGACTACCATTGCTCGAGGATAAAGAAGGGCTCCCAGATATGGTACTTGATTAAGAAAATAATTTTGCATGACAAAAAGAGCCAGTTTTTGGTTTGCTATGGATGTGTGCTAGATCCTGCTAGGTCTGGAAATAAAAGTGGAGTCCTTTGAACTGTATCCTGTGACTCTGCATGAGATGACGTGGACTTTCCTCCCTCTTGTATAATACTTAAACTGTCATCTTCACAAAACCAGAACATTGCCTGAAAACTACTGATACATTGCTATAGGTTTTCATACATAACAAATGCCAGGGTGGAAAAGGAAAATGGATGAGAATTTTCACTCACATAGTTCATCAAAAGCTCTGGAATCACAGTGCTTGGCAGGGGTTGAGTTTATGATCTATAATCTATATTGCATAGTCTTATCTTTTGTTTATTTCCAGTGTACCACTGGGTCTAAACTATCAAATTTATAGTGACGATTTCATGTTTGTGATGGCTTGTTCTCCCTCACGTCATACTCATACTGACAGCATCTAACCTGAAAGGTGGATGGACTCAAGTTACAGTGGTAATGAGTGCATCATTGCAAGACTTCAAAGCCCAGGTTAGACAATCTGTCTCTGTTGTTCGTAAGAGTCAAGAATGACTTGATGGCACCTAATCAGTCCATCCATATGGTTCTGAAGATCATTTTAGGTTGAAATTGAAATTTTCTAGGATTTCCAGTGAGAATGGAAAAGAATTGAGATAACTTTCTTGTTCTCATTTGCCTCTAGAGCAGTGTTTCTCAACCTTTGGTGACTTTAAGTCCTGTGGACTTCAACTCCCAGAATCCCCTAGCCAGCTGGCTGGGGGATTCTGGGAGTTGAAGTCCACAGGACTTAAAGTCACAAGGTTGAGAAGCACTGCTCTAGAAAGCAAATGCTGCAAACAACCTTTGAATAGCAGAAGGGGGAGCACAGTATTAAAAGAGGCAGCAAATGGAGATAAAGGAAATGGAATCATGGAATGTGAAGGGTACTGTAGAATTTTTCTTGGAAATTGTATAGTTGAACCTCTAGACCGGTGCAGGAATCTTCTGCAACAGTATCCAACTTCTTTAAATACTTCTGATGAGAGTCTACTCTTCGTGAGGCTGAGGAGACTTTGTTTTTTTTGCATGACGTCCAACCCAAATATAATTCATCATAGTTTAGAACTATTGTCCCTTTTGTTTATGCAGGCTCAGATTGTATTTGATTTTAAAAAAAACCTGCATTACACTACTAGTAGGTCATGTTCAAGCTTGTGATTCAGCAAGGCACTAAAATACTTTTCTTATTTCTCACTATGGTCACCCACATCCTAGGCTCAAATGTTTCATTCTTCCCACCTAGATGCAAGATAATGGATTTATCCACATTGAGATTCATCTTGCTGATTACCGCTTGTTTTTCTAGCTTGCCAATGACCTTCTGAATCCTAATACTGTCCCTCAGATGCTTGCTAACCTTTATATCTTTGTGTCATTTGTAAATCTGATAATAATTTATAACCTCATATTTTCATTTATTTGTTTAGATTTAGAGGCTACCAATCCAAATATTCTAGGGAACATACAGAGTTAAACCAGCATAAAATATAGGGAAAAATACAAAAATTGAAGAAATATATTGAACAGCACATAGTCTAAAATGAAGCCCTATGGTTTTAGAATTTTTATAGTAGAGTCACTGTCATACAGCATATTGCTGTCATACAGTAATATGGATGCAGTTGACCAACCAGCTTGTATCCTAATGACAGCGTAGCCCACTTTTTATTATCTTTGTAGTAGAATTCTATGGGAGGTTTGAGATAAATTCTTGACTGAGATCAAGGTACAGTAGAGCCATCAAATTCTTGGGTCAATCATAATCATCACTCTATCAAAAAGGATTTGCCTGTAATTTTATTTTTATTTTTTTCTCCTTTTTGAAGACAAGAATAACATATTCTTACCAATGCTCCTCTGTTTGTGTTTCTATCATACACTAAGAGCTAGGTAATAATGTAAAGTAACTTAGGAAACCATGACAGTTATAGACCTCTGAATAGGTAGAACATGGCTATGCCTTTTTGTAGACACAAGGATCCTTTCCATCCCCTATAAAGGGACAGGCTATAAATATGCCACTGAAAAGTGATTCCCCCTCCATAAGTTAAAATGCTTCAGAAGAAAACCCATTTTGATACAATTTGGCATGCATTATATTTACACGAATTTCTCTTCTCCCTTTTATCAGCTTTCTTTTACATTGACAGACATCACCTTAAAGAAGGTATGGTACAATTTACCAACTATAAACATTCAATTTAATAGAACAAAACAGAATAACAGAGTTGGAGGTCTTCTAGTCCAATGCCCTGCTCAGGCAGAAACCCTATACCATTTCAGAAAAATGGTTGTCCAATCTCTTCTTTAAAACTTCCAGTGGTGGAGCATCCACAACTTCTGGAGGTGGGTTGTTCCACTGATGAATTGTTCTAAGTGTTAAGAAACTTCTCCTTAGTTGTACGTTGGTTCTCTTTTTGATTAGTTTCCATCCATTGCCTCTTATCCTGCCTTCAAATGTTTTGCAACTTCCAATATTGGAGCATCCACAACTTCTTTGAGGCAAATCATTCCACGTTCAATGTTGTAACTGTCAGGAAATTTCTTCTTCGTTCTAGGTTGCTTCTCTCTTGATTAGTTTCCATCCATTGCTTCTTGTCCTGCCCTGAGGTGCTTTGGAGAACAGCTTGACTCCCTCTTCTTTGTGGCAGTCCCTGAGATACTGGAACACTGCTATCACATCACCTCTAGTCCTTCTTTTCATTAAACTAGACATACCCAATTCCAGCCACTAATAATAATAATAGATATTATGGTATTATGAAAATAAAAAATATGTCTAGAACTCTAATTTATATTAAAGAACTGATTGTACTAGAAATCTTTTAGCATACACCACAATTGCTGTACACCTATCCATTATCTTTATACCTACTCACCTCTAGATGCATTAACAATGCTTTTCCTGGATTATTTTTTTCCAAATTATGCTTCTATTATGAGTACTTACAGTTTATGAATCACACACTGAACCCGATATGGTACAGAAGGATTGCGTACGCACATGTTAAGCCCAAATTTATACTTTCGAAATATGAAAACATCAGGTCAAGTATATTCTTCAATCTCCTTTGATGTGCATTTCAGTTTTCCTGACACATACACTTGAGAGAAAGCAAAAATAAGAATAGGGCTATTAATATTCCTGCAGTATCTCCCAAACTTTAGTTAGTAATTTAATATTATTTAATTAATTAGATCTACTCTGCTCAAGTTAATCATAATTAACATTAACTTTCAATCAGGTCAAAAGGAGATAATTTAATAAGTGCCATGGGTAAGTGATAGGTTTTAAACAAATTATTACTAAATTAAAAATTATAAATGAACTGACCTTGATGATATTCAGAACCCATGATGCATCCTACTGAAGCATGAAACAATGTTCCTGTTTCCTTCTTTGTCAAAGCCTGTTTGTATAACATTAGGCATAGGGAAGGCAATTACGATAATCACACTGTAAAATCAAAGGCAGGATGCTAGAAAATGCTATCAAAAATCCAGATGACCTAGACCATTCTAACTTCTGTTTTGCTGGACTTTATATGTATTTTGTGGCGTCTTGAGTTTATACCAGTAGACCTGTTGTTATTTCTTCTTATATGGCAGAAGTATTTCCCTATATTAATAGATAATTAGCTTAAAACATGTATTTCCACCAAGTTAGAAGCCAGAAAAGTCCTCTCCACTCTAGTGCCTAATCATTTCCTAAAGGAATACCCCCACCCTCCTCCAGGACAGAAATTCTTCCAAATCTCTAAAAACACAAAGGGCAAGCCTGGAGAAAAGCTATCTTCTATCTTTGCAGAAAGTCCAGTAGAAATTTAATTTCTAAGAAATTAAAAGTAAGAATGGAGAATACTATAAAGCAGAGGTAGTCCACCTTTTTATGCCTACTGCCCACGTTTGTATTTCTGTTAGTAGTAAAATTTTCTAACTGCCCATCGGTTCCACAGTAATGGTGATTTATAAAGTAGGGAAAGCAATTAAATTTAAAAAAGGAAAGTGCTTCCGTATTGGACAAAATCCCTATTTCCACCATGAAAGCTGGAACGCCCATCAGTGGGTGATAGGGACCAGGTTGACTACCACTGCTATAAAGGAACAGCTGTCTGAATAAACACAACATATATTAAATAGTTTAACAATTAACATTTGTTTTACTGCCTACTAGTTTGTTGTCAGAGTACCGTGTTTTCTGGAACTTCTAGTTTTATATGGTTATGGTAATTGTTTCCGAAGGGGTGTTTTTAAATGTGCAGATTATGATAGTGGGAAGACTGGCACTCAGGAATGTTCTTTTGCAACAGAAATGGATATTTGTCATCAAAATGTCGCATCCAAACACCATTGCAATGCTACATCTTACATTAAACTGCTACTATAAAAGATATAAAAAGAAAATTTCTAACTTTTTCAAAATACAAGTGTATTGGAAATGCAGATGAAGATCCTGTCACATGTAGATGAAATGAGGGTTAGATTATAAGAAAACAGAGATGCTAAAAGAGTTGGAGTTTAGCTGGCACAGACAACTGTTGATTCCATGATCACACCTTGTAAAAGGAGAGTTCCCTAAGGAGCCTGATGCAAGGAGGAAGTCTCACTATCTTCTAAATTTGTCTGAGTACCACCAGATTTTAGGATTTAGGTGGTGATATGCATACAGAAATCTCTGATAGCTGGGGTGGATTAAAAAATATAGGATGCAGTCTAAGGGCAATTGTACACTGCAGCCTAAACTGCTGGTTTCCTGTGCTGCTCCCAATTACTTCTTAAGCCCACTTCAGAAAGCACCATTGGGTGGTGCTTAGCTTGGACTCTACCATTGCAAAAGCTGATTAGTCATTCCCCTGCTCTTTGCCCTTCTCATCCAGGCAGGCAGGCAGGCAGGCAGGCAGGCAGGCAGGCAGGCAGGCAGGCAGGCAGGCAGGCAGGCAGGCAGGCAGGCAGGCAAATGTTTGCCATCTCTTTTAGGGATTACCCCCTTTCCTCTGCTTTCCAGATGATTGCATACATTGATAGCTCTTCCCGCATGATATTCTTTGATACTACAGACCTGCCCTCCACCCTCAGTGTTTCCAATGTCACAACAAGGGAGAAGGTTGCCCTCTAGTTTCATTCTTCTGTGGACTAAGGAAACCTTGTAGCAGGGAAAAACTATATAAATCAGTGTCAACAACACTACCCTAAATATATTTACTTAAAAGAAAGTCTCTTAACTCAAGTTAAGCATACATCAAAGAGCAACCACAATTATACAGTTCATTAGAAGAATCTTTCTGTACAGCAACTAGAAATGCATATTTTATATACCCACAAATCCCCAACAGTTCCACTCTATTAACTATCAATCCAACACACAATGTATCTTTATAAATAGCAGAACAATATGCATATCATGTAGTATACTAGCCATATATAATGAACTGCTTCAATATTTCTTGGGTCGCATCCATCAATTTTAAAGAATAAATGGAACATTTTATTTATAAAGTTTGCTTCTCTCTCTGTCTCTCTGTCTCCTTCCCTCCCTCCCTCCTTCTTCCTTCCCCTCCCCTCTCCCTCTCTCTCCCTCCCTCCCCCTCTTCCCCTTTCCCTGTTTCTCCCTCCTTCTCTCTCCATGTGCATGCATGTGTGGGTACAGGATGTGAAACAGCAAGGGGCAGAAATGGAAAGCATACCCTACAAGTGGTAAGGGATGTAAAGATTGAATGAAATGATGAACATCTAGAGGCAATGGAGAAAACATGAGGCAATAAAAGTTCATTGATTTAACAGATTGATCAATTCAAGATGATTTTTTTTTAAAAGGCAGCTGCTGGCCAGTGGAGAACCTAGCAGCCCAGCAAACCCAGCAACCAAGATGAAATGGGTGCACAGAATAGTGACCAGCCAGTGGAGAAGAACGGGTGGGTCAGGGGTGGTGAAGACCAAAGAGTGGTGAGTAGACCAGCTGTTTGAACCTCTCCAGATGGGAGACTGCCCACAGATGTTCCAGATAGTTGCTTCTTGTGAGGAGACCACAACCCAGCATTTTTCGGCACGTTTTGAGTACCAGGAGGCAAGTAACTAGCCAATTTGCTTAAATCACAATTGGTATCTTTAAAATATTGCATACTTCCTTTTCTAATCACATTTAGAAATTACTTCTTGGCTACATTTCAGCTATTAGAAACCTTTGGATTGATTGATTGATTGATTAGTCCGTAAAAAAAAGTTTGAGTCTGCCTTTGATTCTATAATTTTTTTAAAAAAATTACATTTTTTACTATAAGTGTATGAAATATTGAAATAAACAACAAAAAACTAATAAAGCCTTTGATTATTTTTTTTTATTGAAGTTTTTATAATATTTTACAATATTTCACCCAGTGCTGTACAAAACAAAAGGAAGAGTTGGTTTCAAGTGTCTTCTATTATCTTTAAGATCTCCAAAATCCACGTTCTCTAGGTACAGGCGTCAAGGCATCCAAAGTTCCAAGTGCGTAGTCCACAAATGGCTTCCAAGTCTTCCAAAAGATATCTTTTTTATAAACCCCCTCTCTGAATTTAATATCACACGTCATTTTATCATTTAAGGCTAATTTCCACATTTCTATAATTTTTTTTAAAAAATTACATTTTTTACTATAAGTGTATGAAATATTGAAATAAACAACAAAAAACTAATAAAGCCTTTGATTTTAGAAAGTTACAAATAGATTAAATGTCCAGATAAATTTGAACTAAGATTCTGGAATTTACAAAGAATCCTTTCAGTGAGAAAGTTGACTTATAATGAATTTTTCTATGATATAAAAGAGATAAACTATTTTAAAAACTGGACACTACAGGGAACATTTAAACAAAGATAAAGGGTACATAAACCCGATTAACAGATGCAGGATGATTCAAAATATTCTAACATTGGAAATATTGAAGGATAATTTTGAATAAAGGAACCAGAACTGAATATCAATAGTGTCAATAGCAGTGTTTACTTCTGTGGATAGTCTATGTCCAAAAATGTTTTGAAAGAAATGGCAGAAGAGGAACCAGTTTTATCTGACAAGACAGAGACTGATTTGGTATCAAAAGTGGATGTATAAATGACAAGTTTAAAATATGAAATGGAAAAAGAAGTTTCATTTCACACAAAAGAAATATGTTATCAGCCTTTCCAGGCAAACCAGGCAGGAAATATTGCTAATTCTATGTTCATTAATCACTAATTATATTATTATATTTATATTTATTCAATTTATACCCCGCCCTTCTCCAAACGGACCCAGGGCGGCGCACAGGAAAATTAAAATACATACAAAACATCATATAAAATTTAAAAAACTAATTCAATAGAACCTGTGCTAAAACCAGATTAAAATCCCCAAATTTAAAAACTATCTAAAAGTCAGTATAGGAGGCTACGCTAGGCCGGCTAGATGGAACAAATGTGTCTTAAGACACTTGCGGAAGAGGCGGAGGTCAGAGATGGTGCGAAGTTCAGGGGGTAAGTCGTTCCAAAAGGCTGGACCTGCCACAGAGAAGGCTCTCCCCCTGGGTGTCGCCAGTCGGCATTGTCCGGCCGATGGCACCCTGAGGAGGCCCTCTCTGTGGGAGCGTATTGGTCTGAGGGATGTATGGGGCAGGAGGCGGTCTCGCATATAACTAGGCCCCGAGCCATGGAGCGCTTTAAAGATGGTCGTCAGAACCTTGAAGCGCACCCGAAAGACCACAGGAAGCCAGTGCAGCTCGCCCAGGATAGGTGTTATATGGGAGTGTCTAGGCGCTCCCGTAATCACCCGCGCGGCTGCATTCTGGACTAACTGCAGCTTTCGAGTGCACCTCAAGGGAAGCCCCATGTAGAGAGCATTACAGTAGTCGAGTCGAGAGGTCACGAGGGCCTGAGTGACTGTGCGAAGGGCAGCCCGGTCCAGTAAGGGCCGCAATTGGCGCATCAGGCGTACCTGATGGAAAGCCCCCCTGGCCACGGCCGCCACATGGTCCTCCATGGACAGCTGGGAATCCAGGAGGACACCCAAATTGCGCGCCCTCTCCACGGGGGGCGGTGTTTCGCCCCCAATGGCCAGAGTTGGAATAATCTGGCTGAACCGGGGTGCCGGAAGCCACAGCCACTCAGTCTTGGACGGGTTGAGCCTGAGTTTGTTACTACCCATCCAGATCCGTACGGCCTCCAAACACCGGGACATGACCTCGACGGCATCGTTGGGGTGGTCTGGGGTGGATATGTACAACTGAGTATCATCAGCGTACAGATGATATCCCACCCCAAAACCACGGATGATCTCGCCCAGCGGCTTCATGTATGTGTTGAACAGTAGGGGCGAGAGGACCGACCCTTGAGGTACCCCACATACGAGGGGCCTCGAGGCCGACCTCTGCCCCCCTGCCAACACATATTGCGACCGACCAGAGAGGTAGGAAGAGAACCACCGTAGAACGGTGCCTCCCAGCCCCAACCCCCCCAGTCGGCGCAATAGGATACCATGGTCGATGGTATCAAAAGCCGCTGAGAGGTCTAATAGGACTAGGATAGAGGAATATCCTCTATCCCGCACCCTCCAGAGATCATCAACCAACGCGACCAATGCCGTCTCGGTGCTATGCCCGGGTCGGAAGCCGGACTGGCGCGGGTCTAGATAATCAACTTCCTCCAAGTGTCGCGGAAACTGTTGGGCCACCACACTCTAATTCTAATCTGCATTTATTTATTTTATTTTTATTTTTTCAAATTTATACCCCGCCCTTCTCCTTGCAAGGTAATATTAAAAACCATACAAAATTACAAAAATACATTATTAAAAACTATTAAATTATATCCTGTGCTTAAAAACCTTATAAAACCCTAAGAATTAAAATTTATATGAATAAAAGTCAGAAACGGGGGGTTATGCTAGGCCGGCTTGTTGGAATAAATACGTTTTGAGACGCTGGCGGAAGATTATTAACATAATCTTGCAAGTCTGAACGTACACATTTCCTTTTGCCCACTTTAACTGCCTGATCAATTAGAGCAGGTCCTTCCTAAGTTCTTTCTTCTGCTCATTGGGTGTTTTCCTCTCTCACTTAACCCATCATTTCCTTGGCAGCAGCATCTTTCCCCCTCATCCCTTAAGGTCATTTTCACATACCATCACATCATCTTAGGTTTTAATAATAAAAAAGGAATTACCAATAACAAAGCAAGAGGGTGACCTGGATAATTCTTTCACACTCAATTTACAAAAGAGGTTTATTAAAGCTTGGATGAATCTTATGAGAGGAGGCCTGGAAGAAATGAAAATACTTCAGTTCTATGAGATTACGGAAGGAACATAAAGTTGATTTGTCCCAAAGGTGCTTTTTTCAAAAGCCAACTGGACTTTTAAGTCACTTGCTTTTTAAAAAAGCACGTGTGGGACAACCATGACCTGGATGATTGAGAATCTACATAAACAAAGTTGATTTATGTGATCAAAGTTAAAATAAAGACGTTACTTCTGGTAACTCTTAGTAGACTTTGTTGATACCGGGATTTAAATGACAATGCTTTATGGGTTTGTTTTGTAGATTAGAGATGGTCCATGAGATGAAAAGATGCACTAGTTGTTAAGAGGAAATGGAAAGTTACTACAATATTTTTGTGACAAAGGTTGGAAATCACTTTATACATTTATTTTCTTTTTCTTTCCTATATCCATCCTTCCTTCCTTCCTTCCTTCCTTCCTTCCTTCCTTCCTTCCTTCCTTCCTTCCTCTTTCTTTCTTTCTTTCTTTCTTTCTTTCTTTCTTTCTTTCTTTCTTAGTTTTTACTAAGTAATTATATTTTGATTAACATATTTAAAAGACAAGAACATCGGCTTTAAAAGGGTTAAAAGGCTCAAGTTGGAAAACAGAAATTTTGAAATGAAGCTGGAAAACATGGATGCAAAGTGCACTTGCAATGGACTGGGAGTGGGAGGAGGACAATGTCTCTTCTTGTGCTCAGGAAGTGATGAGTGTCCTCTACTGGTGATGACTCAAGTAAAAAAATGTGGCTCATCCCTAAGAGGCAAACGGGGCAGAATAAAATTCACAATGAAGAATATTTGAAGTGAGGGTCATGATCAGGTCAGAACAAGAAGCAATAAATGTAAATTAATTAAGGAGAGAAGCGACCTAGAACTAAGAAGAAATTTCCTGACAGAACAATTAACCAATGGAACAACTTGACTCTAGAAGCTGTGAATTTTCCAACACTGGAAGTTTTAAAGACAAGATTGGACAACCATTTGTCTGAAATAGCATTTCTGTAGGTTCAATAGGTTTACTAGCGCAGGTTGAGGGGGTTTTTAGGGAGGTTTTTAATTCGGATTTTAGGGGGTTCCAGGGAGGAGGGGAAAAATAGTCCAGGGAGGGGACAGCAATTGAGGCCGGCGGGCGGAAATAGGGAAACGGAGGAAGGGGAGGGGGGGGTCATTTCCTCGGTGGCTTTTTCCATCGATTCGGTCTTGGGGAGGGGCAGGGGCGGAGGGAGACGAAATGGCCATCATCGGTTGGAAGACCGTGGCCGCTGGATTCAGGCGGTCACGTGCTCCAACTCTCCGCTCTCCCATCGCAGACTAGGTGGGCAGGAATCACAGACCCGGGGCCCGAGGCTGATGTTATGCAACGCCAGGTCCGTGGTTCAAAAAGCCCCCCTCATTCGTGACCTTGTGTCAGAGGGGGACCCGGACCTGGTGGGTATAACGGAAACCTGGTTGGGCCACGAAGGGGGTATGCCCCTCGTGGACATGTGCCCACCAGGTTACCGTGCCTTCCATCAGCCAAGGGCCCTAGGGAAGGGTGGGGGGGGTGGCGATTATCGTAAAGGAAGGTCTTGAACCGAAGGAGACCACAGTCCCTCAGACAACCGGGTGTGAATCTCTCTGCGTGAGATGGGGCCTAGGGAGGCAGTTGGGCGTGTTAGTTGTATACCTGGCTCCTCGCTATGCAACAACAGCCCTGCCCGAGCTCCTAGAGGTGATAGCCGAGGCGGCAGTTGAGACCCCCAGACTGGTAGTCATGGGGGACTTTAACTTGCCGTCGGCAGGCGAAGCCTCTGGAGCAGCTCGGGAGTTCATGGCCTCCATGACGGCCATGGACCTGACCCAGGTAGTTTTAGGCCCCACTCACGAGGGAGGAAACACACTGGATTTCATCTTTGTCTCGGGACAGTGGAGTTGTGATCTGGGAATAGGGGACCTAGCCATCACTCCCTTGTCATGGACAGATCACGCTCTCCTTCGGCTGGACTTTCCAATCGCTACACCTCACCGCGGGGAGGCGGAACCGGATATTCCTATATGGTTCCGCCCCAGGCTTCTAATGGACCCGGAAAGGTTCCAGAGGGACCTTGGGCCAATTCCTGTGACCCTGCCCCGCGACTCGACTGAGGACCTAGTGGCCGCATGGTTAGGTGCGGCCGCGGGGGCCTTGGACCGAGTCGCGCCCTTGCGGCCTCTCTTGCGGCGGCGAATCACCCAGGCTCCTTGGTTTACCGAGGAGCTTCGGGGGATGAAACGCCACAAGAGATGCCTAGAGAGCAGATGGAGATCCTCTCGCTCCGAAGCCGACCGAACACTAGTGAGAACCCATATTAGGGCTTACTTAGTGGCGATAAGGGTGGCCAAACGTGAGTATTGTGCCACCCTTATTGCCTCCGCAGATAACCGCCCTGCCGCCCTGTTTGGGGTGACCCGCTCCCTCCTTCATCAGAGGCTGCGGGAAGCCCCTCTGCAAGGGCGAGCAGAGGAATTTGGGATTTATCTGCAGGAGAAAATCACTCGGATTCGGAATGAGCTACCCTCCATCGACAGTGGTCCTGTGGGACTGTCCGAGACTAGTCTTGAGGTTCCTTCTTGGTAGGAGTTTGACTTTGTTACCACCGAGGATATGGACAGGTTGTCAAGGAAACTTAGGGCGACCACATGTTTATTGGACCCGTGTCCCTCCTGGCTTGTACTGGCATCCTGGGAGACGACACGAGGCTGGCTCCAGGGCATTGTCAACGCATCTTTGAGTGAGGGGTCCTTGCCTGCCGTCTTGAAAGAGGCGGTAGTGAGGCCCCTCCTCAAGAAGCCGTCCCTGGATCCAGCTTTATTAGAGAACTATCGTCCGGTCTCCAACCTTCACTTTTTGGTGAAGGTTGTCGAGAGTGTGGTAGCCCAACAGTTTCCGCGACACCTGGAGGAAGTTGATTATCTAGACCCGCGCCAGTCCGGCTTCCGACCCGGTCACAGCACCGAGACAGCATTGGTCGCGTTGGTTGATGATCTCTGGAGGGCGCGGGATAGAGGTTATTCCTCTATCCTAGTCCTATTAGACCTCTCGGCGGCTTTTGATACCATCGACCATGGTATCCTATTGCACCGACTGGGGGGGTTGGGGTTGGGAGGCACCGTTTTGCGGTGGTTCTCATCCTACCTCTCTGGTCGGTCGCAATATGTGTTGACGGGAGGGCAGAGGTCGACCTCGAGGCCTCTCTTATGTGGGGTTCCTCAGGGGTCGGTCCTCTCGCCCCTCCTTTTCAACACATATATGAAGCCGCTGGGTGAGATCATCCGTGGTTTTGGGGTGGAGTACCATCTGTACGCTGATGACACCCAGCTGTACATATCCACCCCAAACCACCCCAACGATGCCGCCGAAGTGCTGTCCCGGTGTTTGGAGGCCGTACGGATCTGGATGGGTGGTAACAAACTCAAGCTCAACCCTGCCAAGACTGAGTGGCTGTGGTTTCCGGCACCCCAGTTCAGCCAGATTACACCAACTCTGGCCATTGGGGGCGAAACACTGGCCCCCGTGGAGAGGGCGCGCAATTTGGGTGTCCTCCTGGATTCCCGGCTGTCCATGGAGGACCATGTGGCGGCCGTGGCCAGGGGGGCGTTTCATCAGGTACGCCTGATGCGCCAATTGCGCCCCTTACTGGACCGGGCTGCCCTTCGCACAGTCACTCAAGCTCTCGTGACATCCCGACTCGACTACTGTAATGCTCTCTACATGGGGCTTCCCTTGAGGTGCACTCGAAAGCTACAGCTAGTCCAAAACGCAGCCGCGCGGGTGATTATGGGAGCCACTAGATGCTCCCACATAACACCGATCCTGCGCGAGCTGCATTGGCTTCCTGTGGTTTTTCGAGTGCGCTTCAAGGTTTTGACAACTATCTTTAAAGCACTCCATGGCTCGGGGCCTAGTTATATGCGAGACCGCCTCCTGCCCCATACATCCCTTAGACCGATACGCTCCCACAGAGAGGGCCTTCTCAGGGTGCCGTCGGCCGGACAATGCCGACTGGCGACACCCAGGGGAAGAGCCTTCTCTGTGGCGGGCCCAGCCCTTTGGAATGACCTACCCCCTGAATTACGTACCATCACCGACCTCCGCCTCTTCCGCCAATGTCTTAAGACATATTTGTTTCAACAAGCCGGCCTAGCCTAACCTCCCATGGGGACTTTTAGGTAGTTTTAAATTGGGTTTTTAAAATTTGGTTTTAGCGCAGGATAGGTTATTTAATAGTTTTTTAAATTATATTTATTGTATTTTGTATGTTTTAAAATTTTCCTGTGCGCCGCCCTGGGTCCTTCGTGGAGAAGGGCGGGATATAAATTTAAATAAATAAATAAAATAAATAAATACTGCCTGAGCAGAGGGTTGGACTAGAAGACCTCCAAGGTTCCTTCCAACTCTGTTATTCTATTCTATTCTGTTCTGCTCTGTTCGAATAAATTGAATGTTGATAGTTAGTAAATTGTACAATACCTTCTTTAAGGTGACATCTGTTAACATAAAAAAAAGCTGTTGAAAGGGAGAGAAGAAATCCATGTAAATATAAGGTATGCTAAATTGTGTCAAAATGGGTTTTCTTCTTAAGCATTTTAATTTATGGAGGAGAAAGTGTTCTGTGGCATATTTATAGCCTGCTATTTTGTTCCATTCCATTCCATTCCATTTCGTTCTGTCCCGTCCTGCCCCACCCCACCCCACCGCACCCCACCCCACGCTACCCTACCCTACCCTACCCTACCCTACCCTACCCTACCCTATCCTATCCTATCCTATCCTATCCTATCCTAGGCCTGGCATAATTTTAAGATGGTTTTAGTAAGGTATTAAATTTATTTTAGCACAGGCCTGTATATTTAATCTATTTTAATTATTTTGTATTGTATTTATGGAATGTTGTTTTATTGTTTCCTGTGCATCTCCCTGAGTCCCTTCGGGGAGATAGGGCAGTTTATAAATCTAATTAATTAATTAAATAAATAAATATCCTACCCTATTAATTAACTCTGATTAGATGTCTCTGACCAGTCACAGTTTTAAAATCTGGACACTAGAGGACACTTTTAATCAAAGATAAAGGGTACATAAACCCTGGTAAATATTGCTTACCACGATCCTAGGAATATATAATGAAAAATGCTATTCATGACATTATTTACCTAGGAAGATGTCAGTGATGCAATTAAATATTCTTCCAGGTGACCAGATGATCAGTTAAATTTTATTTAAGCTGGGCACAACAACACTTTATGTGCCAAATTTTTCCACACTTTTTTCTTCTTGCAATTAATGGTACAATGTAATTTATCCTTTGTTATTTTAGTTGACGACAAATTGGTTATTGTAAGTTATGAATATCAAGTGGACATATTCATTTTAGTGAATTTTTATAACTATACAAACTGCTGTATTTTGTTGCGTATTATATCTTATCTGTTCTATTGTAATAAATGTATAGTAATAAAGCAGTGAACTCTACTGAACTCAGAGTAATTAGCAGTGAACTCAATGAGCTTTTCTTTTGAACAGATACCTGTGCAATTTTTATGAGTGACTAAGATTAGGATGATTTGACAATCTCCCAACAATTTTCCTGAGGAAATACATACTGTATATAGATTAAACCTTTCAATGTTGGGGTCTAAATTATTCAATGAGGCGTTTAATATGCATCCTTAAAAACTGAATTTAGTTATAATTAAAGGTGGTGGCTCCCTTCTTTTTCTCTGCTGCTGTAGTTACTGTGGCATTTTAAATTTGAAAATTAAAGTATGCTAATACATAAACGATATCTTAATTCTAAAGAAGCCCCGAGGCAGAAGAAAACATTTGCACATTGTTACACATATATATTCACTTTACAAAATAAAGGTTCACAATCCTTATTGGCTGGCTCTGTTGAGTGACCCGAAACAACGTTTTCTACATTATTTAGAATTGTCTGAATTCAGTTATTGTTAACCACAGACATTTAGACTCCCTGTAACACATTTCAAAAGCATTTTAGCCCATGTCTTCTTTATCAACAAGCAAAGCCTCATTACCAGCAGAATGGCTCTGATAATCTAGAGCTGTGATGGCAAACCTATGACACACAGGTGGCACGCAGAGCCATATTTGCCACTAAACACAATGCTACGAGCAAACTGGAAGTGAATTTTTTAGGGCCTTTTTTAGTCCTCCAGAGGCTTCAGGGACCTTCAGGAGGCTTCCCTGAAGGCTCTGGAGGACTAAAAAAGGCCCTACAAGCAAACTGGAAGTTTTGCTTCCGGTTTGCTCTTAGCGGCATGTTTAGTCCTCCGGAGGCTTCAGGAAAGCCTCTGGAGGGCGGGGGGGGGCGTTTTTGCCCTTCCCCAGGCTCCTATAAAGCCTGGGGAGTGTGAAAAATGGCTGAATCAGCTGGCCAGTGCGTGCCCTGCCAAATTGCTCCGCATGCCACCTGTGGCACACATGCTGTTGCATCCTGAAGAGACACGGGAAGCCCCGGCAGCCGCCAGCCGCGTCCTGATTGGACGGGAGTAGACGGGACGCGGTTGGCTGTGGCCGAGGGCGTCGGTCGCGCTGATTGGCCGGCTACCCTCCAGCCGCGGTTGGCTGTGGCTGGAGGGCGTGGTCGCACTGATTGGCCGGCTACCCTCCAGCCGCGGTTGGCTGTGACTGGAGGGCGTGGTCGCACTGTTTAGCTGGCTGCCCTCCAGCAGCTCCATAAAAGGAGCTGCAAGGCAGAAGGCGCCACCTTTGAAAATTGGTCACTTGCTATGTCTTTCTCCTTGCAATAAAGAGCTGCTACGTCATACCGGTCTGGACTCCCTTTTCTCTGCTGAGAATTTAACACTGGCGACGAAGGACTGGGGCCGGTACTGACTACTCAGAGCGAAGTCACTCACCGACCGAAGAATCTTCGTCTGACCGCTCGTCCTCGCTACTTCTTCAGCAAGCCTACAAGACTGCAGCCAAGCCAATGGCCACCCTGCCGCCGTTCGCTCCCTACGACGCTTCGCAGGAATCATGGGAAGCCTTCCTGGCCAGATTTGAATGTTTCCTCCTCGCGGGAGATCACGGCGAACTCACCCAGGAACGTCGGCTGGGACTCTTCCTGGGCTGTGGAGGCCGCACAGTCTTCGCCGTTGCGCGGAATATCGCCGCGCCTGCACCGGTCCACACCCTGGATTGGGGCACGCTGCAGGCCCGCCTGAAGGCCCACTTCGCCCCCGCACCTTCGCGAATCTCTCGACGGTTCGCGTTCCGACAATGCCGCCAGCAGCCCACACAGTCAGCAGCAGATTACCTGCAAGTCCTGAGAGCCGCGGCCATCTTATGTGAGTTCGCCGCCACGAGCCTCGACGAGTCACTGGTCGAGCAATTCGTCTGCGGACTTAAAGACACAAAGCTCAGGCGCCGACTGATGGCCCGCTCAGACATCACCCTGGAGCAGGCCGTGGAGGAAGCTAGGGGCGCTGAGCTGGCCGAGGCCACGTCCCCTGACCTAGGCCCCGGCCAACAGACAACGCCATCGACCGCCCCACGGGCCTGCCTGGTAGATGACCACGACCTCGTCGACCCGTCGGACGACTTCGAGGCCTACGACCAGGTAGCACGCATCCAAGCCTCAGGCCGAAGCCGCACCAGAGCTCAGACACCCCGCCGGCCACCCACAACTTGCATCGGGTGCGGCGGTGGTCACCCAAGGAGCGACTGCCCTTTCCGGGCCACCATTTGCCGCCGTTGCGACCGCAAGGGCCACATCGCACGCGTCTGCAGAGCCAACCTCCCGACCCTGGCCCCCCCGCCGACGTATCCTGCAACCGCCACGCCGTTCCGGAATTTCAGCCAACGCCGCCCATTCCGCAGACCACAGCCGGAGGCAGACTGTTTCGCCATGACGGAGTGCCAGGACTCGATTCCGCTTCCAACGGATGACCGTAGGCGTATTTCCACGTCCCTTCTTTTAAACGGCAGGCCCATTACTATGGAGGTTGATTCGGGCTCGTCTCGATCCCTCGTTTCCTGGCCACAGCTAACCAGCCTTTGCCCCACTATTAAGCCTGCCAATTTGGCACAGCCCGGGACTCTGTTAAAAGACTACCAGGGAAACCCCATTGATGTGTTGGGCCAACTCCGCGCCCACGTCCGCTATGGTCGCTTCGCCGGGGTTCTCCTAATCCTGGTCGTCAAGCGCCCCCTAGCCGCCCTCATAGGGTTAGACTGGTTCACCGCCCTGGGTCTTTCAGTCCAGCGGGTACACCGGGTGCCCACTGCCTCACCAGTGGACGAAGTCCTGGCAGACTTCCCCGATGTGTTTGATGGCACTCTGGGCACTTACAAGGGTTCCCCAGTTTCCCTCAACTTAGACCCCCAGGTCGCCCCAATCCGGCTTAAGGCCCGTAGACTGCCCTTCGCCCTGAAGCCAAAGGTGGACGCGGAGCTCGACCGATTAGTAGCGCAGGGCGTCCTGGAGCCGGTCGACCAGGCTAAATGGGAAACCCCCATCGTGGTTCCCATTAAGCCCGACGGGTCCATACGCATATGCGCCGACTATAAGTCGACAATAAACCGCGGGCTCCAGGCAAACCCCTACCCGGTTCCGGTAGTGCAGCACCTACTACACTCCTTAGGGCAGGGTCGCATCTTCGCAAAGCTAGATATGGCACAGGCCTACCAGCAACTTCCGGTGGACGACAACGCAGCTGAAGCACAGACCATCGTCACCCACCGGGGTGCTTTTCGCTGCCGCCGCCTCCAATTTGGCGTGTCCGTGGCCCCGGGGATCTTCCAGAGCCTCATGGAGCGGCTGCTCCATGGGCTTCCGGGGGTCGTACCGTATTTCGACGACGTCCTGATAGCTGCCAACAGCGTATCAGACCTCGCCAAAGTACTACGGAAGGTCCTCACCATTTTCAGGGGCGCGGGTTTCAAATTAAAGCTCAGCAAATGCAAATTCGCTGAGCCCAAGGTCGAATTCCTGGGATTCATGGTAGACGCCCAGGGCATTCACCCCACCCCCTCCAAGGTCGAGGCAATCCACGCTACCCCCACCCCCACCTCCAAGCAGGAGCTACAAGCATTCCTCGGCCTGCTCAATTTTTACGCGCCATTCATTCCGCACAAGGCGTCACTAGCCGAGCCGCTCCATCGATTACTCGATCGATCGGTGGCCTGGCGCTGGGGCAACCGCGAGGCTCAGGCATTCGCGGCAATTAAAGATATGCTGACATCAAAGGCCGTGTTGGTACAGTACTCTGACCGTTTGCCTTTAGCGTTGGCATCAGACGCCTCCCCCTTTGGAGTGGGGGCCGTCCTGAGCCACGTCCGCCCCGACGGCTCGGAGGCCCCCATTGCCTTTTATTCCCGAACGCTGTCTCCTACGGAGCGCAACTACAGCCAGATTGACAAGGAGGCCTTGGCTGTAGTGTCCGGGATTAAGAAATTCCACGAGTACCTGTACGGCCGCCACTTCTCTGTCTTCACCGACCACAAGCCGCTCCTGGGGCTCTTGGACGGCGACCGGCCCACCCCCCCGATCCTCTCCCCCAGAATGACCAGGTGGACAGAGTTCCTGACAGCGTACGACTACACGCTGTTCTATCGCCCGGGGAAACAGCTAGGACACGCAGACGCCCTCAGCCGTTGCCTCCTGCCCCGGACAGATCCGGCGCCGGTGCCGGCCCTATCTGTCCTGTCCGTGGCCGAGTCAGACTTACCCCTCACCTCGTCCGACGTCGCAGCGCAGACCAAGGCCGACCCTGTCCTGTCGCAGGTCTCCACGTGGGTCCTGCGAGGGTGGCCCCCGGGCTCGCTGCCGGACGTATACCGGCCCTTCAGGGCCCGCCAGCTGGAACTGTCGCTCCACAGCGGGTGCTTGCTCTGGGGAGACCGGGTCATCGTACCCCCACCCCTCCGCCACCAGGTACTCGACTCCCTCCATGCCAACCACCCAGGCATAGCCCGCATGAAAGCATTGGCCAGGAGCTATGTCTGGTGGCCGAGTATGAATGACGAAGTGGCCGCCTGGGTTGGCGCTTGCCAGGCGTGCCAGGCCTCCCGCCCCGCCCCCCCACCGCTCCCCATCGGGATTGGGACGCCCCCAGGTCACCATGGTCCAGGGTTCACATCGATTTCGCCGGACCTTTCCATGGCCAGACTTTCATGGTAGTGGTAGACGCTTACTCTCGCTGGACCGAGGTCATTCTGATGACCTCTACCACGGCCGAGAGCACCGTGCGGGCGCTCCGGCGCCTTTTCGCGACGCACGGGTTGCCGGACTGCCTAGTCTCCGACAATGGGCCCCAATTTCACGCCACCGGGTTCCAGGAATTCTTAGCCTCACAGGGGATCCGACACGCACCAACGGCGCCCTACCACCCGGCCGCAAACGGCCGGGCGGAAAGAGCCGTCCGCTCAGCAAAAGAAGCTCTCGGGAGGATGGATAGGGGGGACTGGCAGTCTAGAGTAGATGCTTATCTCATGGGACAGCACTCCACACCTTGTCAGGCGACAGGCAAAAGCCCCGCAGAGCTGCTGATGGGCCGCCGCCTGCGGACCAAACTGGACAGGCTGCACCCACAATACAATGAGATGCAGCCGTGCAACCTGGGGACCCCATCGCCCCGCCGTTTCTCCATCGGCGACGCCGTTTTTGCCAGAAACTTCGCTGGGGATCCACGGTGGGTCCCCGCTGTTGTGCGCGAACTAACGGGCCCCTGTTCCTACAGGGTCGAACGACCGGATGGATCCGAGTGGCGGCGACACGTGGATCAACTGAGACGCCGCATCCCGTCTCCAACCCCGCTGCCACCATCACGACCGTCAGACTCGCCGACCATCGAGGCCTCAACCCAGCGGGACAACTGGCCCAGCCCCGTATCTTCGGCGCCCGCCGACACCTTTACCGACTTTTCCCTCCAGGGACAATCCCCGGGACTGCTCTTGCCAGAACCAACGTTCCGGGAACCACCTGCCGTACAGCACACCCCCGGGACACCACGTCCGGGTCTGGCCGACCCGGGAACATCACCCAACGGACTTGAACAAGACGCCTCATCACAGGACACGCCCCCGGTCGACGCACCACCAGCGGCACCGGGCGACGGCGCCGACCATGACAACCCAGCACGCCCGCTCCCAGCGGCCCCGGCACAGGCATTGAGGCGCTCGGGGCGGAACAGACGTAGTCCCACATACCTCAGCGAATACGTATGTTAGGACCACGGACGGACTCCCTGGGGGGGAAGGAGTGTTGCATCCTGAAGAGATACGGGAAGCCCCGGCAGCCGCCAGCCGCGTCCTGATTGGACGGGAGTAGACGGGACGCGGTTGGCTGTGGCCGAGGGCGTCGGTCGCGCTGATTGGCCGGCTACCCTCCAGCCGCGGTTGGCTGTGGCTGGAGGGCGTGGTCGCACTGATTGGCCGGCTACCCTCCAGCCGCAGTTGGCTGTGACTGGAGGGCGTGGTCGCACTGATTGGCCGGCTGCCCTCCAGCAGCTCCATAAAAGGAGCTGCAAGGCAGAAGGCGCCACCTTTGAAAATTGGTCACTTGCTATGTCTTTCTCCTTGCAATAAAGAGCTGCTACGTCATACCGGTCTGGACTCCCTTTTCTCTGCTGAGAATTTAACACATGCCATAGGTTCGCCATCACTGGTTTATGTGGTAGCAGTACTGTCTTTCTTGAATTGCTAATTTTACACGCTGTCATGCCCAGCATACTGTATAACTTTTATATACTGTCGTTACTCTCTAGCCTCATCTAGTCGCCGGAGGGACAAATATGCCCCAACATATGATTTTTATATACTGTTATTGCTCTCTAGCTCCATCTAGTGGCTAGAAAGACAAACACCAAGTATATTGTTTGAAGCTGATCCCACCCATCAGCCCACATTCTTAAAGCATGTGCATTCTGGGAAGCCAGATTCCATTTCCTTTAGCATTTGGAGAAGGCAGAAGCACAAAGAAGAATCCATCTTGCTTTATGGCACATGGTCATCCAAGCTCAAACCCACATCCCACAGACAGAGCATCGCTGGTGAGATTTAAATTGCTTGTATTTATCGTTATGTTCAGCAGTAACTCAATACTGCTTATCTTGTATTTGGTTCTCATTGTATGTATCCCTATTTCCCCCAGTTTCACCATATCCTGTTCTTTCAATAAGCATCCAGATATATGCACACGGTCTGTTTTATTGGAGGATAGATGGGTTTAGCTGCCTGTCGAGCTGCACACAGACTAATGGGAAGTGAGGACAGAACATGCACGTTTGATGTTATAATGATTTAGGTTTCCATATTGTTTTCCATATGAAGGTGAAAATCATGAAGGCTTAGCAGTAACTACCTAAAAGATAGTTGCTTGCTTTCTCCACTATTTTCCTTCTTTGTAGTTGATATCTTCCTCTCTGAGAAGAGTCCTCCTATTGCTTCACAGTCTCTGCAGCCTTCTTATCTCTGAGGAGGTTCTTAAAAATTCTTGAGAATGTGGATTTGGCAGATAATTAGAGAACCACATAGGCCACTAAAACCTTTGGAAAAAATTTTTAGGTAGTTAACTTGGATAAGGATATTCCTCAGAGACATCAGTCGTCAGCATGGGTTTCCAAACAATGTCACACGTCAAAGCATAATTTAAAGATAGTTTGGGGCAAAGAATTAATAGTGAGATAGAAGTATAGATTATCCACCATTTTCCTTCCTAATTTGCCACCAGAGGATTCACTCAGCCTCAGAATCATTTTTGATAACTGAGCTTTTATAAAACAGAAGGACGAATAAGAGATATCTTAAAGAGCCGTGCTGGCGCAATGGTTAGAATGGAGCACTGCAGGCTACTTCTGCTGACAGCCAGCAGTTCAATGCTCACCGGCTCAGGATTGACTCAGTCTTCCATTCTTCTGTCTTCGGTAAAATGAGGACCCAGATTGTTGGGGGCAACAAGCTGACTCTGTAAAACTGCTTAGAGAGGGCTGTAAAGTGCTATGACAGCGATGGCTAACCTTTTTGGGCTTGCGTGCCATAAGTGGGGGGAGCACAGGGGGGTCGTGCGCCACGTGCTGCACCCATAATGCAATGCGTGAACCCCCAGTGTGTATGCATGCATAACTGGCCCTCCCCCCTTTTTTGCATGCTGTTTTTGCCCTCCCTAGGCTCGTATAAAGCCTCTGGAGCCTGGGGAGGGCAAAAAATGGCTTTAAAAAAATGCTAAACTCAGCTCGCCAATGCACGCATCTGAGCTGGGGAGCTGACAGGGCAACGCCTGACAAATGGCTTCGTGTGCCACCTGTGGCACGCGAAGCCATAGGTTTGCCATCACTGTGCTATGCGGTGGTATATAAGTCTAAATGCTATTGCAATTGCTAAGGAAAAAAAGAACATTGTTTATATATTCTGCATTTTCTGCATTTTTAACTATTTAGCATGCATCTCTCAATTTCTGAAATATTCAGAGTTTTGGTTAGGATGAAATATATCTTTAGGATTATGTAGCATGATAAAGTGTTTCTGGTATGAATCATTCAATCCTATCTCAAAAGTGCTTTTTCAAGAGGCAACCTGTGTGATAACCATGACCTGGATGACTGAGACTCTCCATAGACACCCAATCCTAATTCACTGGGGTGGAGTGATATGTTCTATGGGAATCGCTGCAGTAAGGAGCTATTAATAATAGCGTCTTCAAACCCTGAAATTTTTCCTCCAAGTTTTTTTCCTGCGTCTGTTTTTCTTATGGCAACAACAGACTGAGTTAGTCTCTGCGTTTTATTGAAGGAGAAAATGCTCAAAATTCTTTAGGAATCAGCGTCACTTTATTCTATTCAACTTTCCGGAGGCTGATAATAATTGGCTATATCAGCACTGGTTGCAGAACTGACGATTTGGGATGTTTCTCTTCATTTCTTTTTTTTATTGTATAAGAATTCAGCATTGTCAGTACGTTTTAATTATTGTTTCCTCCAGAAACTTTGGTTTTCTCAGGCTACTTAACTCACAGTAGTTTTATCATTGACACCAATTTCACCTGTATTTCATGGCAGTGTCTAACTCTGATGAATGCTTTATAAATTCCGTAAACAGGTAACAGATTAATTTACCTCTCTCTCTCTGTGTTAATAACTCCTGTAGCCTGTGCCTCAAGTAACGTGCACAGTGTGAGGAGGGATTGTTATAATCTATCCCACCAAGAATTCTTTTAATATTTTGTTTTTGATTGCATGGCATTTTTCTGTCAACACAGAACAATGTCCTTGCTTCTTATCCTCAAATGCCTTCATTTTATTGCCCAGATTTTTATTATTTTGACAGTTTGACTCACTAATCAATTACAGGAAGTCTGAATCAATGCCCCTCCTCATTAATTCACACATCTCAAATTAGCTCTTAGGCTGTTTTCCTAGGATAAAACCCCAAAAGTAATTTATGGGTTATAGTGCTGAACTTAAAGGCTAAAGAGATGTTCTCAGTACAATGCAAAGCATGTTAAGTGTCTATGGAATCCAAGAATACTTCAGATGCAAAAGAAAATCCAGGTTTGAACAAAACCTATGGAAAAGCAGTAGGACTCATCATAATTAAGGAAGTTAAGCCCTGCTTACTTACTTGTAAACTTCTGTTCATCTGTTCACCTAATCATGAGCTTCTATTTTTCTGATTAGTATAACAGATGGTATATCTGTGACACCCCAGGAGTATTTTTCAGTCCCCCGATTCTATTTTGATTATATTCTTAAAGAAATATTTTTGGGTCTTGCCCTCCGTGTGCTTGTTTTAAACCCCCAATAATCAGCTTTTGGGTTTTTTTAAAAAAAAGGTTGTTACTAAAATGCATAGGGCTTCTCATGGCAGTTATCCAAATTATTTGCAGTAGTGCTCTGTAGAATCAGTTTCATGTATTCAAGGTTATGCACGTCGGCTTGTAATAAATGCCTTCCTGTTTACCATATTGTAAGGTGAACAAATTTGCTGGGTGAGTCTACTAACTTGCTACTAAAAAACGACTGGTATGACATCTCCTTTCTATATTCTTTATATTTGAACAGCTTGACTTTCCTGAGTTGGATGATTTCCAGCAGTGTTACTTCATTATTCTGGGTTCTGGTTTTATGTACAATATTTTCTTTGCTAGGGCAATCAGGTTTGGGCTGCAAATATCTGGATGGAGATTAGATGGCAGTAACTAGTTGTTTCTATATAGCACTGAGTTACCTATGTTCAGGAAATGGCAAAAGTATAAGGCAGGGGTCTCAAACTCAATTTACCTGGAGGCCGCTGGAGGCAGAGTCTGGATGAGGCTGGGCCGCATAAAGGATTCCTTATATTAATACTAATATTAATATTAATACTAATATTATACTTTCATATCACGGTGGGGGCCACAAGATACCGTCCTGCAGACTGCAATTGGCCTGTGAGCCGTGAGAATGAGACCTCTGGTATAAGGTGAGGTTTTCTTCAATAGTCTTAAAATCTTTGCTTTGGAATCCAAGGGAAGTTTATAACTAGAAGCCTGATATAGTGTGGTGGGCACTGAGGATTTAGGACACTTAGAACTGCAGGCATAGATGCCCCCAGAGCAACCTTTAGCTAGAAGGTTTCAGACCTTGAATGCACGAAACTGCATTCAGTATAAGGCTACTGAATCTGAGCTGAAAAAAATTCAGATGATCACATAATCAGGAAATAGAGACAATTTCGATAATCTAAATTCTGCAGTCAAAATATAAAGGAATCTAAAAACAAAGCTAAGCACTCTAACAAATGCTTCCTAACCTATCAACACTTACAAACATTATTACTGGACTCGTCTTATCCCAGCACTTAAGGAAAGAACCAGCAGTTTAAGGCCTTCTGAAAAGCTAGGAGAATAGGATCTTGCTGGATCTCAGAGGAAAGGTATCAGAGGTGGGTTTCTGCTGATTTGCCACGGATTGGGCGAACTGGTAGTGGCGGTGGTGGAAGGCTCAGCCCGCCTGCCCAGATGCTTCTGCGCATGTACAGAAGCATCACTCAAGCCCACGAGCAAACCGGTAAGCAAATAAATTGAAACCCACCACTGGAAGGTATTCCATCATATGATACAAGAAGACCTTCAGCCAAGAAGATTGTTGTAATCTTTAACTTTTAACCTGTGATTTTGAGTTCTGTTTTACATCATTTAGTTTTGGTCATTTTAAAGGAACAAATAAGGTATCTTTATATAGGCCTTGCAAAAAAAAAAACTTGAGTAAGAATTCTAACTATGCATTGGCACTTAAAGTGCTGATTGCTGTCTATATTTCTTTTATATTGGTACAACATTTGTATAAGATTGATAAAGAGGCTCCTGAAAATTCCAGTAGCAAAAATTGAATCTTTATTCCATTGCTTTGATCAATATGCTCTCAGATCAATAAAACCAAAGAACTTAAGTGGTAAGGTTTATACTTTAGCGATTAATGTGATTGATAGCATAACTATTCTGTTAACTTAGAAAGCAGAGTTATTACATCAATGCCATATGAAGTAAGTTTGAAACCAGATGACATTAAGCACAAGAATGCTCATATTTACAAAGGCAAATCAGCATAAACCAGAATATGAAATGGACCACACTTGTGGTAACAGAGTACCTTAGCACTGTTACAAAATGTTTGAAAAACTGAAGCTGATCCATGATAAGGATTGTATTAGTTTAAATCACCACCTATTTGTATGAACACAAGGGCTCATTCTGAAGGAACATAATGTCCTTTCATACACACGTCCCAGGTTTTTTTGCCTCATGAGAGTCTGCAGTTGTTCCAGGCTTACATTTGGTTTAATGAAGAAAATCACAGGAGATTTATAGCACTTGTAATGTTTACGTTTTATTTACAAATGCACAAACTGAGCAAAAAATAGGCATTTACAGACTTAATTACCTCAAAAAGTTAACTCCAAAGTATCCAGATATGCTGTTCTCTAATCTGGTTCCACGTTTATTTTAATTCTATAAAGACTGTCTGCATTTACATAGAACTGAATAACATCATCCCCTAAAAATGGGCAAGGGAAAACTGGAGATATGCTTCCATTCTAGATTATATCTTTGCCTGCTTCCATAGTTTTGATGAAACTCCCCACCCCCCACTTCAAGTCAGTGTTACTGACTGCTGACTGCCTGGATAAGCTATTGCAATTTCCTTGGAAAGGCTTTGAAAGTGGTTGGCCATTACCTGCTTCCTAGGACTGAGAGAGAAGTGCAAAGTTACCCAGTTGACTTTGTGCCTAAGGCAAGACTAGAACTCCCAGTCTCTTAGTTTTCTAGCCTGGTGCCTTAATCCCTACTCCAAAATATTAAAACTAATTAGTTTTAATAATATGGATTAAAAAGAATATTAACATTGCTGTTCAAGTGGTAAATTGAACAAGGGTGCCGTCTACCAGTCAATGCCGGCTGGCGACTCCCAGGGGTAGGGCCTTCTCTGTGGCGGGTCCGGCCCTTTGGAACGACCTGCCCCCCGATCTTCGCACCACCGCTGACCTACGCCTATTCCGTTGGATGCTTAAAACGCATTTTTTCCACCTGGCTGGCCTGGCATAGATAAATTGGTTTAATTTTAAATTTAATATTCTAATCATTTTAACTATTTTTAGCACAGATTTAATTATTTAATTCTATTTTACATTGTATATATTTGTTGTGGTTTTATCTTTTCTGTGCACCGCCCTACCACAGAGAATAGGGTGGTATATAAATCTGATAGATAGATAGATAGATAGATAAATAAATAAATAAATAAATAAATAAATAAATAAATAAATAAATAAATAAATAAATAATAATAATAAATTTAATTTATAGACCGCTCCCTCTCCCCGGGGGGACTCGGAGCGGTGCACAGGGAAGTTAAAAATACAATAAATATACATAAATAACTAAAAGGCAAATTAAACAATTATCCCTGCGCTAAAATTCCCAATTTAAATTACTAAAATCCCATACTAAAAGAGACTACCCTAGGCCGGCCAAGCAGAAAAGATGTGTTTTTAATTTTAGACGGAAGGAGCGGAGGTCCGTGGTTGTTCTAATGTCGGGGGGAAGGTCGTTCCAGAGGGCTGGGCCCGCCACAGAGAAAGCCCTTCCCCTGGGCGTCGCCCGCTGACAGAGTCTAGTGGACGGCACCCGGAGAAGTCCCTCTCTGTGGGAGCGAATCGGCCGTGAGGATGTATGGGGCAGGATCCGATCCCGCAGATAGCTAGGTCCCGAGCCATGGAGCTCTTTGAAGATGACAACTAGCACCTTGAAGCGCAATAAATAAATAAATAAATAAATAAATAAATAAATAAATAAATAAATAAATAAATAAATAAATAAATAAATAAATAAATAAATAAATAAATAAATAAATAAATAAAGGAACACTGTAAAATAATCTGCATTTGAGTTATAATCCTAATGCCACAAATTCAGTTATTTGTTCAATTACTTTTTATCAAATTTATACCCATCTTTCCTCCAGAAGGTCAAAGTGTATTATGTGGCATTCCATCTCATACTGTATTTTCCTCCCAAATAACCATGTGAGCTAGAAAAAGAGACTCAAAGTCACCCAAACTGATTCCATGGATTTGCAGCTCAGTCCCATGATTTCATAAATACATTACCAGAATGTGACATTGCTAAATAAGCTAAGATGAGAAACATTGGAAAAGAAATTTAAAAAATAGCACTATGCTTAACATACATATGTAGCATGTCCATAGTTAGGATCGTGTATATGGCTCTTCATCTCAAAAAGTATAATTGTAGAGGAGGGAAAATGCAGAGAAAAGAATCCCAAATTATGAACCACTATTCCATCCCAAAACAGTGGGTTTCCATTTCCATATAACATTCTATGGAAGTGAAAGGACTTGAAGAAGCAGATTAGAAAAAGTATTGAGGCTTTCAAGTTTGGAGTCAGAGAAGATTCCTGAGAATATCAGGGATAGTCAAGAAAACAGGACTTGATTAATCCAGAATTCTTTCTCAAGGCACAAAGGATCAAGCTCAATTCATATTTTGAATATATTTTTAAAAAAACCTAGCTTTCTTGAGAAATCTATAATACTAGAAATGGTGGAAGGAAAAAGAAGAGGATGACTAACAGCAAGAATTTAACAGAATAACAAAATTGGAAAGGACCTTGGAGGTCTTCTAACCCAACCCCCTGCCTAGGCAGGAAACTATACCATTTCATATAAATAGTTGTCCAATCTCTTCTTTAAAACCTCCAGCGGTTTGGGCATCCACAACTTCTGGAGGTAGGTTGTTCCACTGATGAATTGTTCTAAGTGTTAGAAAATTTCTCCTTAGTGCTCTCTTTGATTAGTTTCCATCCATTGTTTCTTGTCCTGTCTTCAAATGTTTTGGAGAATGTTTTGGAGAATGTTTTGGAGAATAGGTTGACTTCCTCTTCTTTTGGTAACCCATTAAATATTGGAACAGTGCCATCATGTCATCCTAGTCCTTCTTTTCGTTAAACTAGACACACCCAATTCCTGAAACTCTTTGCATATTTTAGCTCCCATCCCCTAATTATCTTCATTGCTCTTCTCTGAACTCTTGAGAAGACAGAGATCACATGCCCAAAACAGAGCCTATCTTTGTAGGGAGGGAAACAGGAATTCACCCAGATAGAAATAACCAGGGAGGAGGTCCTTGCATGTCTTGTTAAACTAAACACTAACAAATCACCAGGATCAGATGGCATCCATCCACGAGTTCTCAAGGAACTTAAAGATGAAATTGCTGATGTCCTTGCCAAAATATATAATCTTTCCCTCAGATCGGGCCTTGTGCCGGATGACTGGAAGGTAGCGAATATAACACCTATCTTCAAAAAAGGATCCAGAGGTGATCCAGGAAATTACCAACCGGTCAGCTTGACAAGTGTCCCAGGTAAAGTGATGGAAACCATCTTAAAGGATAAAATTAATAGGCACATAGAAGAGAAGGCACTGCTGAAGGAGAGCCAACATGGCTTTTGCAAGGGCAAATCATGCCTCACTAATCTGCTGGAATTTTTTGAGAGTGTCAACAAGCACGTGGACAAGGGAGATCCAGTTGACATTGTTTATCTGGATTTTCAGAAGGCCTTTGACAAGGTCCCGCACCAAAGGCTCTTAAATAAACTTGCCAGTCATGGAATAAAGGGACAGGCCTTGTCCTGGAATAGCAACTAGCTAAGGGACAGGAAACAAAGAGTAGCATTAAATGGACACTTCTCCAAGTGGAGGGAGGTAAAGAATGGGGTCCCCCAAGATTCAGTACTGGGACCCCTGCTCTTCAACCTTTTCATAAATGATCTAGAAGTAGGAGTAAACAGCAAGGTAGCCAAATTCGCCGACGACACTAAATTATACAGGGTAGTAAAAACTGAGAGAGAGTGTGAGGAGCTCCAGAGGGATCTCTTGACACTGGGGGAGTGGGCAACCCAGTGGCAAATGAGCTTCAACATTAGTAAGTGCAGAGTGATGCACGTTGGGGCAAAAAACCCCAACTACATCTATAAACTGATGGGGTATGAACTGCTTGCAACTAACCAGGAAAGAGACCTTGGTGTCCTGGTGGATAGCTCAATGAAGGTGTCAACCCAGTGTGCCGCAGCAGTGAAAAAAGCAAACTCATTGCTAGGGATCATTAGGAAGAGTATAGAAAATAAGTCAGCAAGTGTCATTTTGCCTCTTTATAAATCTATGGTGAGGCTCCATCTGGAGTATTGTGTACAGTTCTGGTCACCAAACCTTCAGAAGGATATTATGAAAATGGAAAAGGTGCAGAGGAGGGCAACCAGAATGATTAGGGGGCTGGAACACCATCCTTACCATCTGAGGCTGCAACGGCTGGGCCTCTTCACTCTAGAACAACGGCGCCTGAGAGGTGACCTGATTGAAGTCTATAAAATCATTCACGGTGTGGACAAAGTAGAAAAGGAAAAACTGTTTTCCCTATCGCACAACACTAAATTATCGTCCGGTCTCCAACCTTCACTTCTTGGCGAAGGTTGTAGAGAGTGTGGTGGCTCAACAGTTTCCTCGGCACCTGGAGGAAATTTAATTTCATTTAATTTATTTAGATTTATAGAACCGCCCTTCTCCATCGAAATGGACTCAGGGCGGTGCACAGGGAATTAAAATCGATAAATAACAATAAATACAGAAGAATTAAGAATAAATTAAACTAAAAGCCTGTGCTAAAAATTCCAGTTAAAATTCTAAAATACATTTACTCATTGGCTAAGCTAGGCCGGCTTGATATAACAGATAAGTCTTAAGTGAGCGGCGAAAGAGGGGAAGGTCTGTGGTTTATCTGGACCTGCGCCAGTCTGGCTTCCGGCCTGGACACAGCACTGAGACGGATTGGTCGCATTGGTAGATGATCTCTGGAGGGCCAGAGATAGGGGTTGTTCCTCCATCCTGGTCCTATTAGATCTCTTGGCGGCTTTTGATACCATCGACCATGGTATCCTATTGCATCGACTGGAGGGATTGGGGGTGAGGGGCACCATTCTACGGTGGTTCTCCTTCTACCTCTCCGGTTGATTGCAATTTGTGTTGGCAGGAGGTCGACCTCGAGACCCCTCATATGTGGGGTGTCTCAGGGGTTGGTCCTCTCGCCGCTCCTGTTCAACACATATATGAAGCCGCTGGGCGAGATCATCCATGGTTTTGGGGTAGAGTACCACCTGTATGCAGATGACACCCAGCTTTACATATCTACCCCAAACCACCCCAATGATGCCGTCGAAGTGATGTCCCGGTGTCTAGAAGCCGTGCGGGTTTGGATGGGAAGGAACAGACTCAGACTTAACCCGTCCAAGACCGAGTGGCTGTGGTTTCCGGCATACTGGTACAACCAGTTTATTCCATCATTGGCCATTGGGGGTGAACATCTAGCCCCTGTGGATAGGGCACGCAACTTGGGTGTCCTCCTGGATACCTGGCTGTCTATGGAAGATCAAGTGATGGCCGTGGCCAGGGGGGCGTTCTACCAGGTCCGCCTGGTACGCCCTTATTGGATCGGGACGCCCTTCGCACAGTCACTCATGCACTTGTCACATCCCGTCTAGACTATTGTAACGCTCTCTACATGGGGCTTCCCTTGAGGTGCACCCGAAAACTACAGCTAGTCCAGAACGCGGCCGCGCGGGCAGTCCTGGGAGCCTCCAGGTTCTCCCACGTAACACCACTCCTGCGTGAGCTGCACTGGCTGCCTGTGGTCTTTCGGTTGCGCTTCAAAGTATTGATTATCATCTTTAAAGTGCTCCATGGCACGGGACCTAGTTATTTGCGGGATCACATTCTGCCTCATACATCCCTGCGGCCGATTCGCTCCCACAGAGAGGGACTTCTCCGGGTGCCGTCCACTAGGCAGTGCCAGCGGGTGACGCCCAGGGGAAGGGCCTTCTCTGTGATGGGGCTGACCCTCTGGAACGACCTGCCCCCCAAACTGAGAACAACCACGGACCTCCGCTCCTTCCGCCAAAAGCTAAAAACTTACTTTTTTCATCTGGCTGGCCTGACCTAATCTACCCTTCCTAGGTTTGTAATAAAAATTGTTTTAATAGGGATTGCTGGGATTAGTATAATGGGTTTTAAGGTTTTAAGATTTTAAACTTTTAGCGCAGGTAAATTATTTAATTCCATTTCAAATATTGTATTGTTGTATTTATATGTGTTTTTAAAGTCCTGTGCACTTCCCCAAGTCCTTTCGGGGAGAGGGTGCGGTCTACAAATCAAATAAATTGAATTGAATTGAATTAAAACTCCATGAAACTTTTGATAACTAGACCTCAAACAAATAAGAGGAAATACTTTTTCACCCAGAGGATCACTGGTCTATGGAACTCCCCACCAGAAGAAGTGGTGACAGCTGTCAGCCTCGACACCTTTAAGAAAGGATTAGATGAGTTCATGGAGAACAAGGGTATCCATGGCTATCATTATGGATGCCTAAGGGCACCCTCCGGGTTGGAGAGTTAGGCAGGATATCTCTCAATGCCATTTGCAGGGAATCATAAGCAGGTGAAGACATCTGCTTGGGAATACCCTGAAGCAAATGGTGAGCCACTGTGTGAGACAGAATGCTGGACTGGATGGGCTGTGGCTTGTTCCAGCAAGGCTATTCTTATGTTCTTATGTTCTTAATATCTTTATAAAGATATACATTATATACATTATAAAGCAGTACTAACACTTCATGTGATCTGTTCTATCCCTCTGTTAATGCAGCCTAGGATTGCATTGGGGTTTTTGGCAGCTGCAACATGCTGCTGGCTCATATTTAAATGTCTGCTAGACCAGGGGTCCCCAACCCCCGGTCCGTGGACCGGTGCCGGTCCGTGGCTGGGTAGGAGCCGGGCCGCAGGGCCGGAGAGGAGGAGGAGGGAGGAGGGGGCAGCCTCCTGGGCAGAGCGCGCGGGAGAGCACAGGTGGGGCTTTTCACGTGGTTGGGGTGCGCCTCTTCCTCCACCTTTGTCGACGGTGGGACTCTTGCGCGCCGCAGCAGCAGCTCTCCCTACCGCCCGCGGATTCCCTTCCTCCCTGCCCCCCCAGACCTTCCCCAACCGGCATGCCACCCACTCGTCTTTTTCCAGGGGCTGCGGAGGTTCCTCACCCCCACCCCCACCCCACGGAGCCTTCTCAGCTCCTGGAAGGAGCCTGACCGAGCGCACGAGGGACCAAGCGCGGCAGCGGCCGCCCAGGCGGGGCAGGGTAAGGCTAGTGAGCGAGTCAAGCCAGGCTGAGGAGACTCCGCGGTGGGGGGGGGGACGGGACGGGACGGGACGGGACGACCACAGACCGACAGAGAGAGGCATAGCCACAGAGAGAGACAGGGTGGGAGGGAATCAGAGAGAGTCTCTCTCTCTCACACACACACACACACACAGAGGGAGGGAGGGAGGGAGAGAAAGATAGACAGAGGCACAGAATGAGTGATTAAGTGCCTGAATGCGAGACAGTCACACACACGCACACACACACACACAGAGTGACAGAGATGGGCGGACGAAGGAGAGAGAGACAGAAAGAAAAAGAGAGAAAGAGAAAGAAAGAAAAAGAAAGTGGGAGAAAGAGAGAAAGTAAGAGAGAAAGACAGACAGAGAAAAAGAGAAAGAAAGAGACAAAGGAAAGAAAGAGAAAAAGAAAGAGAGAAAGAGAGGGAAAGAAATAAAAAGAGACAGAAAGAGAAAGAAAGAGAAAGAAAGAGAGGGAGGGAGAGAGAAAGAGGGAAAGAGAAAGAGAGAAAGAGAAAGAAATAAAGAGAGAGAGAAAGAGGGAAAGAAAGAAAAAATGAGAGAGAGAGAAAGAGAGAGAAAGAGAGAAAGAAAGAGAGAAAGAAAGAAAGAGAGAAAGAGAAAGAAATAAAGAGAGAGAAAGAGAAAGAAAGAGGGAAGGAAAGAAAGAGACAGAGAAAGAAAGAGAGAGAGAGAGAAAGAAAGAAAGACAGAAGGAAATAAAGAAAAAGAAAGAGAGAGAGAGAGAGAGAGAGAGAGAGAGAGAGAGAGAGAGAGAGAGAGAGAGAACTTATGACCACAATTGAGCCCAAAAGTTTGGTTGCTAACCAAGACCATTGTTAAGTGAGTTTCACATTTTCCAAATTGACCACGCCCACCCAGTCACATGACTGCTGAGCCACTCAGCCGGTCCGCAGAGTTTTCTATAAAATGAAACCGGTCCCTGGTGCAAAAAAGGTTGGGGACCCCTGTGCTAGACTCCAAGGTCCCACTTGCAGTTACTACTATTAAAGCCAGGTCTCACCTACTGCATTTAGTTTTTCTTGCTTAAATGTAGAGCCTTACGTGATTGTAGTGATGATGGATGCACTGTTGGAAGACCTGAAGGTTGGGAGAGAGATACTAATAGGAAGATGCTATGGCACTGTGGCCTCTCCCCTGATTTGATTGGTTACTTTAGGGAGGAAAGTGGCTGAAGTCTTTCAACTGATTCCTCAAGCCCTTTTTATGGGCTCAGAACCACAGAAAAAGGAAAAAGTGAAATATTTGGTAACTCAAATTTAATATAATGAACAATCAAAAGCAAATTTTATATATTTTAAATATACTAAAATAATAAAGAATAATTTCTATACAGACATATGGCTAGATGTAACAAATTATCTACATAAATCTCGATGATTAGCTAGTCTATCACATAGCTTGCCAGAAGTCACATGTGCTTTGACGCATTAAGGTCATTCTCAACAGCCTTTGGTACAATTGTAGCTGTAAATTAATAAGTGAATAAGGTTTAAACCTCATGCTCACAAATCTAAAAGAACAAAGACAAAACCATTTCCTTCAAACATCTGTTCCAAGTGATTTTATATTGACTACTGCATTAATGATCCTTCAACATGCCAGTTGATGAAACTAACAGAGCCAAGTAATACAGTGTATTTTACATTATTCAGAAAACATTTTTTTCCTGGTTTCATACAGATGGCATTCACATTTCTAATGGATAAATGTAATGATTGCTCTTAGTCGGTGGTGAAATTCAAAATATTTTACTACTGGTTCTGTGGGCGAGGCTTGGTATGCGTAGTATGTGAAGGATACTGAAAAATTCCAATTCCCTCCCCATTCCTGGCGGAAGGATATTGCAAAAGCTCCATTCCCACCACACTCGGGGGCCAGTCAGAAGTGGTATTTTCAAGTTATCAAAATTTCCGCTACCGGTTCTCCAGAACCTGTCAGAACCTGCTGAATTTCACCCCTGCTCTTAGTAAAGTATATATGTATAACTCCATTAACCCCTCTTCTGCCCATAGGAAAATCTCCCTCTATCTGGAGCCCACCAGATGGATTGGGACTGTCAGAATTACCACGAGCAGGAAATCTGTAGACCCAGCATAATCAGAAGGCCCTACGCTGACAACATTAGCATAATAATAATTTGTAGAAACTTTACATATTCCTTCCTGGGTGCAGGAGAAAATGGAATGCCTCTTCAAAAGTGATGCACATGATTCTACCATTTTAAAAAATATTAAATATGATGCCAATTATTCAAAAGATTCTTTCCAATTAAATTTAAATGTTGATTTTAAAAATTGTGATTCTGATCATCTAATTAATTAATTAAATATTGCTGTGTTGCGTTTCATATAAGAGAATAATTACCCCATTTTAGCAACTTAATCTAAGCTTTTAAAATAGGCATAAATCCTAACATCAAAATAATTATTCCTATTTTATGGCTACCTCATTACTTGCTGGGAATTGCTTGAGTCCCACTGTATCAAACTGAAGGGCTTGATTGTAAAATGCTCTACAAGGCAGTTTTTCTCAGATAATAGAAATGGGACAGAATTATAATTAGAAATATAATTGATTGCTGTAAAAAATATTCTGCAAGCTTTAAACTCCTGCAGATTTTGACTGGTCACAGGTATACGTGTATTAAAAAAGTGATGCTATTATTATGTGAATAACCTTTGAGGTTTTGTTATCTGGGTGTGTGAAAAATAATTAGTTTGTTAATTCAGACATGGTCATGAAAATGTGCTTTAGATGTTGCTCATCATCATTTCCTGGGTGATCCAGATTAAAACTATATTTAGAAATTCCCACAGGAGGCAATTACCAACCAACTAGCTCCTATAAGTGCAGCCTCTTATTGATATTATCCAAAGATGCAATTTCTGAAGGCAAACCACATATCCACAGTGGAAAGCCTTCCCTTGTGCACCATTAAATACCTGCTGTATAGATGATAGATAGATAGATAGATAGATAGATAGATAGATAGATAGATAGATAGATAGATAGATAGATAGATAGATAGATAATTGTTTTCACAACTTCCTGTTAGGGTCCCATTAAGGGAGGAGACATACTGTTTCCCTCTCTGCCTTTCAGCTCATCACCAGAGACCATCTAGACAGAGAACCATGAGTTACATTGTGTAAATTTTTTTTTAGATATGTGTGTTAGTTTTATGAGCTGATCAATAAATTTACATTTGAGAGACCAAATAACTCATGGTTCTCTGTCTAGATGGACTCTGGTGATGAGCCGAAAGGCAGAGAGGGAAACAGTATGTCGTCTCCCTTAATGGGTCCCTAACAGGAAGTTGTGAAAACAATTATCTGTACTAAATACTCCTGTCTTAGCTGATGCAATGGGTAGAGCCAGTTAAGCTGTATTGCTAGGCTTCTGCCTTGGATGCATTGCAGCCCCGGTTTGAATCCCAGTGGGGTGTGGCCAACTGATGAGAGCTAATAAGCTCGAAATAGATCTATCTTGGTCTCTCAAATTTAAATTTATTGATCAGCTCATAAAACTAACACACACACACACACAAAACTCAAATGCATACAACTGCACATATTCAAAGCAACAGTTTAAGAATTAAGTCAAAAAGGAAGAGTAACTGTGGGCAATTCTGCCAAGTTTCACACTCAGATTGAATGAGATTGTCATGCTGAAATACATGATACATTTCAATCCAATGGCCAGAATATTTTTCTTAGTTTCTTGTTTATGTATTTAGTAACCCTATAAGATGCCAAAACACAAGAGAAAACGGTAGGAAAGACAGGGGAGGGGGAGGGGGAGGGAAAAAGGGGAAAAAGAAAGAAAAGCCATTGACTTCTGACTCCCTTTGGTGCAGTAGAATAAAACAATAACCTCAACTTTTCACTTGTACAAAATAGTATAAACTAACCATTTTTATAAAAACAAACCTATCTGACCTGTAAAACTCCATATCAAAGTTTCTTTTTTTTCTACCTTGAGCACAAAGCACATACTTACCGCAATAGCCAAAGGTTTAAGAATTAAGTCAAAAAGGAAGGATGAATGTGGCCAACTCTGTCAAGTGTCACACTCAAATTGAATGATTTTCATGCTGAAATTGAATGAATGATGAAACTGAATGAATACTTATTATAACTCTTATGCAGGGTTGTAAATGATAAGTTTCGATCCAATGAACAGAATATTTTGCAAAGCCATGCCTAATCATCACTTGTCTTAAAGGACTTAATTCAAACCAAATCAAAAGCTTTTTGTGCACTTTTAACAGAAACTGCAAGTACAGCAGGATCAATTCTATCTTTAGCTATATAGAACATGTCTATTAAAAACAGATTATTTGATGCTTGCTGATTTTTAATGAACCCAGGAGAAGGATGAATTAAATGGGATGAAACCTTTTGCAACTGCCTAACTCATAAGTTAGTTAGGATCTTGATATCCATACTAATTATCAAAGTAAGCCAATAACTAGTACAAAATGTAGCATCTAAACCTGGTTTTAAAATCAACCTTATATAAGCATCATAAAATGATAATAGCAATCTATCAATATTAAAACATTAGACAAATCTAATAGTAAGAGGACAACAAGGCTGTAAACAATGTATACCATTCTATTGAGAAAACATCTGGACCAAGCCTTTTGCATTTTGCAAAAACCGAAACAAATCCAGTACTTCCCAAAGGAGCTTTGAAAATGACTGTGATAATGGCAGAATACCAACCTTATTCAAAAATTGATCAGTATCATATTGATAATATATTGCAGTCTACATCTGTGATGACAAACCTATGGCACACATGCCACAGGTGGCACGCAGAGCCATATTTGCTGGCACAGCAGCCCTTGGCAGCCCTCAGCTCCGGCATGCATGCGCGTGCTAGCCAGCTGATTTTTGGCCTTCCGGAGGGCCCAGGAAGGCCATTTTCGCCCTCCCCGGGCTTCAGGAAAGCCTCTGAAGCCTGGGGAGGCCAAAAATCCCCCTCCAAGTGGGGTTTGCTCACACATGTGCAGGTAGGGGGGGTCGCTCACGTATGCACTGGTGGGTGGGCGATAGCACACGTGCACACATTTTTGGCACTCCTTTAGAAAAAGGTTAGCCATCATTGGTCTATATACAAATACTCCTTGCTTAATGACCTTTGATTAAACAACCAATTGAATTTATGATGGTGCTGAAGAAATGGTGGTTATACCTGGCCTTTGAAGTTGCAGTCATGAGGTCAAAATTCAGGCGCTTGGCAGCCTACCAGTGTTTACTGTTTGATTGCAAGAAGGATTCCGACTCAGGCGTAGTCATAACACAGATCTTTATTAACTATATACAAGGCAAAGTGCATAGGAACAAAGGCGAGAGTTTTCCCGCCTGACAGCGATTTATATAGAGCTGTCAGGCGGGAAAAGCCTCAACGAGGCGGCAAGGCAAATTCCCGCTAGTCGCGTCCTATCCAATCAGACGCGACCTCCTTGCAACAATTGTTTCAAGAGATAGACTGAATCCAGCCAGCCGCATCTCAGCCAATCAGACGCGGCTGCCTGCTCCATTCAGGAATGTGGTAATTAGAGTTCACCAGACTTGCTGGCACGGTCGCAAGTCTGAGGATTTAACATTTACAACTGTAGGATATGCTTCACTTCCTACCTGCCTGCCTATCTCCCCTCATCCTGTTACATGGAATTTTGAGCTTCATTATTTAGCTTTTTAATAAAGGTGATATTAATATTAATGTCTAGTTTGATGAAAAGAAGGCCTAGGAGTGACATGATAGCAGTCTTCCGATATCAGGGGCTGCCACAAAGAAGAGGGAGTCAAACTATTCTCCAAAGCATCTGAGGGCAGAACAAGAAACAATGGATGGAAACTAATCAAGGAGAGAGGCAACCTAAAACTGAGGAGAAATTTCCTGACAGTTAGAACAATTAATCATTGGAACAGCTTGCCTCCAGAAGGAGGCAACACTGGAAGTCTTTAAGAAGAGACTGGATAACGCTCCATGGCATGGGTCCTGGTTACTTGAGAGACCGCCTCCTACCACATTCCTCCCTTTGACCTGTCCGCTCCCACAGAGTTGGCCTTCTCAGGGTGCTGTCATACGCGTTCGGTGGTCACGTGGAATATGTTTTAGCCCCTAGTCCCCTAATCATCTTTGTTGTTTCTATTTTTAAAATAAAAAAATAAAAATAAAATATTAATAAAAGAGAAGGAGGGGAATCTTCAGGTAGCTTCAAAGCCTTTCTGGCTGTGATTCTCCATTCAAATCCCAGAGTCATGTGCCATCTGGTCAGGGCTTGCACATTCCTGTCCATAACAGGGCCATGAAATGCCACATTGTGATAAAGACCTTGGGGGTGATGGTTATTTGGTGGGACCTTCTGCAGGGAACCTAGCATTGGGTACTGTGGAAACTGGCCGCCCTTGAGAAATTGCCTGCTGTGGTTCTGTCAGCTTGTAAGAGATTTGGATATCGTCTTGCTTGGTGTGTATACCTTTTATGTTATGCTTTTCACTCTGTTTGCTTGAGCTAATAATAAAGCTTAAGAATCCCTTCATTTACTGGAGTGTTCATTGTGCCAGGATCCAAAAGCACCAATTGCCTTGGCACCTGATTATTATCCTGACACTTGGCAAAGCATCAAACAACAGGTTTGTTTGCCCCAGGAAGATCAAAAATGGAGGAAATGACGGGGAGAAAAGAAATGGGTGGTTTAGTGAGGCAATCTGAGAAGAATAAAAAGGAGATGGGGATTAAAGTGTTACAAGAAGATGACTCAAAAGTAAAAGAGAAAGGATGCGAAGCATTAATGACAGAGAAAAAAATGCTTACAAGCCAGGCTATTTGTTATTAGAACAATAAACATTTAACACTATGCAGATGCTACTCAACTTTATATCTCCAGCACTTTTGATCCAAGTGATGCTGTCACTTCCCTCTTGTGGTGTCTGGAGGCTATGGGGGCTTGTATGGGGCAACAACAGGTGTCACCTGAATCCTGACAAGGCCAAATGAATTTGGGTGTTTGGAGCTTTGTTATCCGGGACTTTAACATCGTTAGTTGTGGGAGGGGTGGTCCTAGCTCTGACAGAACTGGTATGCAATTTGGGGATTCTCCTGGATTTGTGACTCCTGATTAAAGAGCAGGTGGCAGTTGCGGCTTTGAGAGCCTATGCACAACTCTGTTGTTTGCCAATGCCCTTTACTGGAACAGGAGGGCTCAATCATTCAAGCACTGTTCATTTCACACTTGTCCTATGTGCATCTTGAAGAGCATTCGGAAACTACAGTACAACTGCTGCAGAGTATGATGTTGTGAGCTGTTTTGGGGGGGAAGCTAAAGTGGCTCATGTTATACCATTGTTCTGCGAGCTGCACTAGCTACCTCTTTGCTTCTGGGGGCAATTCAAGATGCTGGTTATCACCTTTAAAGCCTGCATGACATTTCTCCAGGCTATTTGATCAACTGTCTCATCCCAATGGGACTGGCCTCCCCACTTGTGTTGGCAGAAGGGCCCTACTATGGATCCCATCAGCCAAGAAATTTCAGCTGATGAGATCCAGCAGAAGAACCTTTTCTGCAGGGGAGTCTACCCTTTGGAACATTTTGCTTCCCAAGGTGAGATCTGCTCTTACCTTTCTGACCTTCCAAAAATTCATGAAGACCAGGCTCTGCCAGTTGGTTTGGAGTCCCAATGAGGGTGCATTATGCTGCAGGCGGTTGACTGATTAAGACCCCACCAGGTGCATCCTACTCCCTTCCTTCCCATCTTTTTAATTATAATATTTTTTGCTATTAGGAATATTACTTCTTTATGGTTTTACTGGATTTTACTGTTGTAAGCTGCCCAGAGTCACTTCAAAGTGAGATGAGCAGCAAACAAACAGAAATGAATGAATAAATAATAAAGTTATCTATATAAATATCTTACAACCAATATTCTGATATTATACACTATATATCTATTTTTAAAATACAAATAGGTGTGTGTGTATAAAACATATTTATATGACTTTCTTAATACTGTCCTTTGTATACATTAATCTCATGTTTCCTTACATTTATCCATACAAAGTCTACATCTAAAGGCAGTCTTCTCATAGGTAACAAGTGTAACCAGGTCTTCAATTTTTTGAGTAAGTGAGCCATATCTTTATCTTTCTAATGCTGCAATATCAATCTTTTAGATATAAGGGCATGAAGAATCCATTTATATTGTCCAGTTGTCAAATTACATGCCTGAGGTATGCAATTCAAAAGAATATTATTATCTTTGAAAATTTCAGTTTGTAATATAATCACATTTATATAGTCCACTATTTTCTCCAAAAAGTTAGTAAGTGTAGACATTATAAAAAACATAGGTTTTTAAGAAGCATTGTCCTTATTACATCTCCAACAAATTACTGTCGTAGGCACTCAATTTCTATACAAAGGTAATAAGAGTACAATGAATTCTAACTATAACTATTGGTATTTAAGTCATACATTAAGTCCCATTTACCCTCTAGTTATAGAAATTAATCTCCCATTATCTAGGCAGTATAGAAACATGATATACTGGTCATCTTTTTTTATACTGTATAAAAATCCTGTGGTGGTGTAGTGGTTAGAATCCAGTATTGCAGACTGACTCTGCTCACAACCAGGAGTTTGATCCTGACGGGCTAAAGGTTGACTCAGCCTTGAGTCAGCCAAGGTCAGAAAATGAGGACCTAGATTGTTGGAGGCAATATGTTGCCCCTGTAAACCACTTAGGGAGGGCTGTAAAGCACAGTAAAGTGGACTATAAGTCTAAGTGCTATTGTTATTTTTCCCCACTAATTTTTAAAGCATGTTCCTTTTTCTTTTTCTGTTATTGTTTTAAAATAAAATAAAATTTTATTTAAAAAGTCAGTCAATTTAAGAAAATAAAAGGAAGGTTAGAATGAAAACAGTTCCCTGAAGAAAATATGACTGGTAAGAAAAACTAGGTGGTGTTCCTGCTGCATGAACATAAGAACATAAGAACAGCCTTGCTGGAACAGGCCACAGCCCATCCAGTCCAGCATTCTGTCTCCCACAGTGGCTCCCCATTTGCTTCAGGGTATTCCCAAGCAGATGTCTTCACCTGCTTATGATTCCCTGCAAATGGCATTGAGAAATATCCTGCCTATCTCTCCAACCCGGAGGGTGTCCTTAGGCATCCATAATGATAGCCATGGATACCCTGGAATTTCTCTGTCCAGAAGCTAGCATGCTGTGTCCCTCACCAATTCAGTTTTCTTAAAGGGGCAAGAAATGTTAAGTCCTCAGGTCTACGACCGAGCCAGCAAGTCTGGTAAACTCTGAGTCACCGCATTCCGGAACGGAGCCGGCAGCTGCGTCTGATTGGCTAAGACGCAGCTGGCCGGATTCTGTCTAGAAAATAGATACAATGTTGCAGCTTGCTTGCTAAAAGGTTCCCCGCCTTAAAGCTGTATATAAGCAGCTGTCAGACAGGGAAACCTTGCCAGTAATGATCCTAGTGTATTGTAAATAGTTGTGAATAAACGTTCCTGTTGTTTGACCATGCCTGAGTCGGAATCCTTTGTCTAATCCAACAAGAAAGGTAACAGATAGGAAGTTGTGACAGATGGCTGTGAATTTTCTTGAGAACAGATCAAGATTTGGAATTAGTCACTGTGTATAAAACAGGGTTACCCATAGAGTAACCTAAATTCTATCTGAATCTGGACAAATTTCTGTCATTCTTAAATGGATTGTTAAAATGAGCTAATGTCAAACCATGATTTAGGAAATTTAAGTTCAGTCATGATGCTAGGAGCAGGTGGGAGCCAGAGATTATAAACACTTTCAACAAATACAAATAATCTTGCAAACAGACCACAACTGGTTAGTGTTATTGTTTATTGGTCTTTTTCATGTCAGCTCTGCAGTTATTTAAAGATTTTTAGTAGACTGGAAGGACCAGCTAAATACAAATAAAACATTTGGCCTGTTTCCCAGTAAATAAAAAAAAAGATGTGCAATGGATATGTTTTATATAAGGAAAGAAAGAAAGAAAAGTATAAAAAATAAGAAATAAAATATATTATCATCCCAGGGATACAGTACATGCATATGTAGGGGGAGTCATGTTTTTTTAAACTTTGCTATGTCTATAATATAAGCTATAAGCACTGCGGGGAGGCGGAACCGGACATTCCTATATGGTTCCGCCCCAGGCTCCTGATGGACCCGATAAGGATCCAAAGGGAGCTTGGGCCAATTCCTGTGGACTTGCCCCGCGACTCGACTGAGGACCTAGTGGCCGCATGGTTAAGTGCGGCCATGGGGGCCTTGGACCGAGTCCCGCCCTTGCGGCCTCTCTTGCGACGACGAACCACCTGGGCTCCTTGGTTTACCGAGGGGCTTAGGGAGATGAAGCACCACAAGAGACGCCTAGAGAGTAGATGGAGATCTTCTCACTCCGAAGCCGACCGAACACTAGTGAGAGACCATATTAGGACTTACTTAGTGGCGATAAGAGTGGCCAAACGTGAGTATTGTGCCACTCTTATTGTATCCGCAGATAACCGCCCTGCCGCCCTGTTTGGGGTGACCCACTCCCTCCTTCAACAGAGGCCGCGGGAAGCCCCTCTACAGGGTCGAGCAGAGGAATTTGGGATTTATCTGCAGGAGAAAATCACTCGGATTCGGAATGAGCTACCCTCCATCGACAGTGGTCCAGTCGAGCGGGCCAAGGCTGTTCTTGTGACACCATCTTTGGAGGAGTTTGATTTTGTTACCACCGAGGATATGGACAGGTTGTCAAAGAGACTTAGGGCTACCACATGTTTATTGGACCCGTGTCCCTCCTGGCTTGTACTGGCATCCTGGGAGACGACACGAGGCTGGCTCCAGGGCATTGTCAACGCATCTTTGAGTGAGGGGACCTTGCCTACCGTCTTGAAAGAGGCGGTAGGAAGGCCCCTCCTCAAGAAGCCGTCCCTGGATCCAGCATTATTAGAGAACTATCGTCCCGTCTCCAACCTCCACTTTTTAGTGAAGGTTGTTGAGAGTGTGGTGGCTCAACAGTTTCCGTGACACTTGGAGGAAGTTGATTATCTAGACCCGCGCCAGTCCGGCTTCTGACCCGGGCACAGCACCGAGACGGCATTGGTCGCGTTGGTTGATGATCTCTGGAGGGCGCGGGATAGAGGATATCCTAGTCCTATTAGACCTCTCAGCGGCTTTTGATACCATCGACCATGGTATCCTATTGCGCCGACTGGGGGGTGTTGGGGCTGGGAGGCACCATTCTGCGGTGGTTCTCGTCCTACCTCTCTGGTCGGTCGCAATATGTGTTGGCAGGGGGGCAGAGGTCGGCCTCGAGGCCCCTCATATGTGGGGTTCCTCAGGGGTCGGTTCTCTCGCCCCTACTGTTCAATACATATATGAAGCCGCTGGGTGAGATCATCCGTGGTTTTGAGGTGGGATATCATCTGTACGCTGATGATACTCAGTTGTACATATCCACCCCAGACCACCCCAACGATGCCGTCGAGGTTATGTCCCGGTGCTTGGAAGCCGTACGGATCTGGATGGGTGGTAACAAACTCAAGCTCAACCCGTCCAAGACTGAGTGGCTGTGGCTTCCGGCGCCCCGGTTCAGCCAGATTATTCGAACTCTGGCCATTGGGGGCGAAACACCGGCCCCCGTGGAGAGGGCGCACAATTTGGGTGTCCTCCTGGATTCCCGGCTGTCTATGGAAGATCATGTGGCAGCCGTGGCCAGGGGGGTGTTTCATCAGGTATGCCTGATGCGCCAATTGCGCCCCTTACTGGACCGGGGTGCCTTACACACAGTCACTCAAGCACTCGTCACCTCTCGACTCGACTACTGTAATGCTCTCTACATGGGGCTTTCCTTGAGGTGCACCCGAAAGCTGCAGCTAGTCCAGAACGCAGCCGCGCGGGTGATTACGGGAGCGCCTAGACACTCCCACATAACACCTATCCTGCGCGAGCTGCACTGGCTTCCTGTGGTTTCTTTAAAGCGCTCCATGGCTCGGGGCCTAGTTATATGCGAGACCGCCTCCTGCCCCATACATCCCTCAGACCGATACGCTCCCACAGAGAGGGCCTCCTCAGGGTGCTGTCGGCTGGACAATGCCGACTGGCGACACCCAGGGTGAGAGCCTTCTCTGTGGCGGGCCCAGCCCTCTGGAACGACCTATCCCCTGAACTCCGCACCATCTCCGACCTCCGCTTCTTCCGCAAGTGTCTGAAGACACACCTATTTCATCTAGCCGGCCTAGCGCAACCTCCATACTGACTATTAGATAGTTTTTAAACTTGGGATTTTAATTCGGTTTTTAGCGCAGGGTTTATTTATTAGAATAAGTATTTTAAATTTTATATATTTTATATACTTTGTATGTATATACAAAGTATATACTTTGTATGTATTTTAACATCCCTGTGCGCCGCCCTGGGTCCTAACAAGGAGAAGGGCGGGGTATAAATTTAATAAAATAAAAATAAATAAATAATATCCCAATATCAGTCTCAGGGATGGTTCAACCATATTGGAGAAATCTGCTGAGTGAATTTTGCTTCAGCCCATCAGGAAAATCACCCTAAATACGTGTTAGATGCTTCATCCTCATCCACCATCCTCATCCACCATTAAAGAATTGTTTCTTTAATGGTTCAGAATAGAAGAGTGTTGGTGTCTTACATTCCATCTCTTATGCTGTTGTGAAGATAAATGAATTGAAGTGACCAAAGACCATTTTCTTTCAGGCTGTCCAGGCTACTCTCAGTATTGTTTCCAATGGATACCATTATATACATAATGTAAATTGCTGTTTGGTGTTCCTGTCTTTCTCTTCCTGCTCCTCCCCCCCCTTTTATCCCATTATTAACAGTTGCCTGTTTTTGATGTGCTCTGATCTTTTATAAATAAATATCAAGCTCTATTTTTTTTTAACCAACTGTACTGAGTACTGTGTGCATTTGCTCTAATCCAGGGATGTCCAAACTTGGGAACTTTAAGACTTGTGGACTTCAACTCCCAGAATTCCCCAGCCAGCTATGCAGAGACAGCTATGCTGGCTGGGGAATTCTGGGAGTTGAAGTCCACAAGTCTTAAAGTTCCCAAGTTTAGACATCCCTGCGTCTAATCTGAATGTAGGAACTAACATTCTCAGTGCTCAGTGAAATTACACTGGAAGTTGCCTACAGTTATTTTCTAGATGGAATAAACAAAATATATAATTTCAAGTTGGAAACAGGATATTTTTGTGAAATGCTGACCTAGGACTGGAATAATTTTGCATACACTTCTCTGGGCAAAAGAATTTACTCGAATCAGACTGTACATTCCTGTTTCGGATGTGAATTGCCTCAGGGCTTTGGACAGTGTGGTAGGAACTGTATGCCAAAAACAGAAGCATGTACAAATACAGTACAAGGAGTACATAAAGCTAAAGTTAAAATAAGTTACAGGTGCTCCTCATTTAATAACCCCTTGAACTTGTGACGAGTGGTAGTTTTGATTATTTGTCAAAATTATTGATGCAGTGTCCCCTTGGTCACAGCTTACCATAAGCAAAGTCAATGGCACAGCGGGCAGGAATTGGAAGTTGTGATCACATGAGGTCCTTACTGAATGATGTAATCAGAGACTGCAGGAACTGCTATCATTAAGTAGAACTGTGATGTGACCTTGTGCTTTACAACTGCCTCATTTAGCAATGAAAATTCTGCTCCCATTTACCATAATTAACAGAGGATTTCCTGTAAGTGCAATTAATTTTAGGCGTGTTCAAAACAACCACCGTTTATCTTCGGGTGGCCCTTTATGATGCTATTACTCTAATCCCAGCATGCTGCTGCTGTTGCTGCTCATCTGGTTGACATGTTTTGCATTGTTTGAGAGCGTCTTCTGCCCTTCCATTAGCCAGAAATGATATGAGAAACAATTCTGGTAATTTAAAATTCTGTGGAGCCCCTGAAGGGCTACAAAATACAGAAGTGCCAATCCTTTGTTCTTTTGAAGAAGAAAGAAACCTGTGCTGGTAGTCCTCAACATATGACCTCAATTGAGTCCAAAATTCTGTTGTTAAATGAAACATTTGTGAAGTGATCTTTGCTCCATTTTGTTAAGTGAATCTGGCTTCCCCATTGACTTTGCTTGTCAGAAGGTTGCAGAAGCTGATCAAGTGACCCCAGGACACTGCAACTGTTGCCAAGGATCTGAATTTTGATCACATGACCATGGGGATGCTACAATGGTCGTAAGTGTGAAAAACAGTCATAAGGACATCTGTATTTCTTTGTAAAGCAGCTTCAAAGGACTGTTCACTCTGAAGTTCACACAACTCTGGTTTCTATAAGTGCTCCTCATATGTTTAATAATTTTCTCCTTTTGTTACATTAAAGATTTATTTATTTATTTATTTATTTATTTATCTATTTTAATCATATTTATATCCCGCCCTTCTCCACAGAGGACCCAGGGCGGGTCCTGGATCCAAGGCGGGTCCAAGATTACAATTCAGTGATATTTTGGAAAGGTTAGAGGAGGCATTGAGGACCAGGATCTGATGGTCCTGGCTAAGATAGTTTGTAAGTAAGATGTAGTTCCTTAGACTCAAAACTGGATCAGTGGTGGGTTCTTACCGGTTCAGACTGGTTCGGCCGACTGGCAGCGACACAGGCCTGCCACACACCCCAAACCGGTTCTCCAGCCAGCACCATAGGCACTGCCACCTTGTTTTTCACTTCTGCGCATGTACAGAACAATTTTTATTGCATTGCGCATGTGCATTAAACGTGCGCACGCAGCTCCACCCATGAGCAAACTGGCAATAGTGCCTGCCAGAACCCAACCCTGAACTGGATCCACAATATTTGAACTTCAAATCTTTGGGGAATATCTGCTTCTATTTATATTTTGTATTTATACAAAATAGCAGTTTTGCTTTATTATATGTTATTTTGGATGTTTGATGTTGTTAATAGAGATTTGATATTTCATGTCTTTTTTCCTTCTGTTTTCTGCCATTGATAACTTACTGCATGAGGTATTTTACTAATGCTTTACACTGTCTGATTTAGAATTGACAAACATGCAATTAATTTCCTATGAATTGAGAATCTACATTCAGTATGAAAAGCTACTGTGATACCATATGTTGCTTGTATAATGATTGGAATCATTTCATGAATCTCAAAATAAGTACAGAATTGCATGCTGAGTGCATTTAAGAAAGAAGAGTCTTCATCTACTTCTATATGGTATTTTCTCTTGCTCTAAAGTACACAAGATTAAAGGCTATCAGAAAATGAAGAGGTTGGAAAAGGAATCAGGAACCAATATTTGCTTTTAAAAAATCCTGTTTCAAAAGATATACAGTACTTCGGTTCCTTAAGTGTTTTGGAAAGCTACTTTTCCTTATGTATAAATTACAAATCCCTGTTTACAAAATAAATCCTCAGTATATTTCTGCCCAAACCTGATTTTTTTTTTTGCCAAAGTTTATTCAGAAGAAGGAGTATTTAATATCTTAAGAAATATTCCATATGGAGAAACGATTGAATTCTTCTTAGCTCAATCTTTGGAAATTAATTCTGCTGTAGATCTATTATCCGTATTTGCCCAAAGTTATCATGATTGAAACATAAGAAAATGACTGCACAAATTTGATCTCCAACCTTTTCTCAGAGAAGGGCTAATCAAGAAAATGCTGCGTTGAGGGCTTTTTATCTGAGGGCATCTGACCAGGAAGTGGGCTGCTACGGATTCACCCGGCTTCAGGAGAACCTGTAGCTAACGTTATGGCCGGTTCAGAGAATGGGGCTCCTGGAAGTTCCAGAAATCTGAAAATAGGCCTGTTTCCAGCCTCTGGAGGGCCTTCAGAACCCAGGAAGACAGCTTTTGCCCTCCCAGAGGTTTGAGGAAAGCCTCCGGAGCTTGGCGAAGGCAGAAGCAGCCCCCCACTATGGTGCAGGAGGCTGACTAAGCCACACCCACCAGGGCCACGTCCACCCAACAACTGAGCAGAGAACCCGTTGCTGAAATCTTTGAAACCCTGCATCTGACTATTTCTTCTTTCCAGAAGGAAGGGAGAGTTGAGAGTGGCCAAGGTGAATGGCACAGCTAGAAGATACAGTCTCTGCTCTGCAGCAGCTTTTCTTCCACTTTCTCTACAAATATCTATTTGTCTCTCTGCCTTTGCATGATTAGCTAACATAACGTGTTGAAATTGCTGGAAGACCCAAAGGACCAGGTCAGGAACAGATCATCATGAAGAAAATCTATGGGACAAGATAACCTAATCAATAAAACTTGCTTGAAAACATGCTTACCCTTTAATGACCTTCATACCTTGCATGTCAGGATTGGGGATGTCTCATATGGCTTGTGTGCAAAAGTCTTTTGCTGATTTTCATCTCTGTTCTTGCCATTTTAGTTGTAAAACCTATTATCCCATTTGTCTTATTCCATTTTATGGAAGCAATGAAGGTCTGCCTCTATTTTGTGAGTTAGATTGACATAGCAAAGTACATGAAACAGGGTAATCAACCCAATTTTAAAGCTCAAGGCTTCAAGGAAGCTTTACGTCACTTCCTGTACCCCTTTGTATGAAGTACGTCAGGCTAAAGTTCCTCAAAGGGGACCACTATTGAATCCACAAACTTCAATTTTGAGTAAAAATGTATGGGAGTATTTCTTGATTTTTCCAGTGTGGTCAATGAGAATGATTTGCCTGGCTTTAGAAAGGGAGGTGACTCTTTACCTCAGATCTTTGTGACGAAGAAAATAAGTCCATGATACCAAGAAAAGGGCTCCACCTTTATACACACACACACACACACACACACACACACACACACACATACACACACCTGACCAAATGGGTTGAATTCTAACAAACGTATTTAGTTAGTAGTGTGCTCTAAGTGTATGCATACATATAGCAAAGAAAGAAGCAAAAATTGCCTCTACCTGATGGGAGCATTACAAGCAATTTAAACTAGAAATAGCCTCATTAGTCATTGGTACTAACAATAAATGACCAAGCCCTTAGTCATTTAGTCAGCTTAGAAAAAAGGCAAAGCTGTACAAAACCAGTACATTGACAAAAAAAGAACAGATGAGAAGAGAAAAGAAAAAGGAAAGGAAAAAAAAGAGGAAAAGAAAAAGAAAAGAAACATCTGTACCTTGATCTGGAGAGCAGATGATTGCATTTGCATTCCCAGACTTGGAAAATAACATTTCTATAATTTGATAGTGCAGAACATTAGGCTAGGCAGAGATTGATGGAAATTATCCAGTGATTTCACTGGCATCCTTGCAAGTATAATCCTCCTTAGAGATTTCTGAAGCCCCAATGTTCAAAAGGCCATGAAAGTCACAAGTTGGATAATATATGCTAGGCCTTTTGCATCATCAAAAAAAAAAAGCTGGAGGAATTAAAGAAATTGCTGCTTGACTGAAGTAGCATATGGTGATGGTCAGGTTTCTTTCTTCAACATATTTTTGGCAGTTCATTTCAAGGAAGAGGGAAGTTATTTTTCTGTATGGAATGAAGTATTGAAATTCAACATTGCAAAACTATAATGAGGCAAACTGCTGCTTCTGGCAGTGAGATTACAGGAAAAAACACTGGGCTTGATGAGCACACTACCTTTCTAAGTATAACCTGCTTCTTGGAAGAAGACACTGCAGTTACTTTTAGAAAGATTGGCAGCCACTTTGACCACCTTCTGGAAAGGATTCAAGACTGGAGGATTATCCTGGTGGATGCTTGGTGAATTTAATTTTGTTGGTGATGGCTGACAATGATTTTAAGTTTTCATTATATGATTATAATAATTAGTGATTTACAGTTAATATTATTGGTCAGTAGATGTCTCCATGCTAGAGATCTCTTGCTGATATCGTTTACCATTTTTCTGTTATATAATCATAGTACCACAGATATTTTAATTTCACTTAGAAGCCATTGTGTATGAACAGGGTTGGGAACACACCCACCAGTGGTGGGATTCAGCCAGTTTGCACCTATTTTGGGAGAACTGGTTGTTAACTTTCTAAGCAGTTCAGAGAACCAGTTGTTGGAAGAAATCTCTTTTTGTTTTTTTCCACTTTACAGGGCTAATCCTGTAAGGAAGGCAGGAAGGAAACATTCTGGTGTTGTTTCTAGCCTAATCTTTATTGCCCTCCTCACAGAAACTGCCTCTCTGGTTAACCCTTATTACATTGTAACAGCTAAGACAAAGCGCCCATCGACGAGAGTAACGTTGAGTTGGTCACGCCCACCCAGTCACATGACCACCAAGCCAGGCCTAACCAGGTGATCATTAGGACAGAGAACCGGTTGTTAAATTATTTGAATCCCGCCACACACACACACACACGCATAATAAATACATTTACAAAGATTGAATGGACTGTAGCCAACTTGAGAGATTTTGAAGATATCTTGTAAAATTTGTGGTACTCGACTAATTTGGTGGCCCAGAGGAGCACATATACCTAAAAACATTCAAGATGTTCCTTGATGTTAGAATCCAAATGGAATAATATAATGAGTGCTTTGAATTATTACAGCAGCTTCAATTGAAAGCACATGAAATAAAAAGTTTGATCTAGTACTGATCAGAAAACTGCAAACAATGTTCCACTCCAGGAAAACCTAATTGAACGGTGAAGGAAGAAGTAGGTCAGATGAGGGTAGAGAAGAGGTATGCACTAATCTCCTATCTACTACATATCTCAATGAGCTGCCTGCAGCAGATGTGCCAGTAAGAATTCTCAAACGTAATGAATACATTTGTGTTTCGTAATGTAATTGCTTAATATTTAATAAAGCTATGTCCCATCTTTATTATCTCATTCCCTTCTTGCTTTTTAGGATGTATCTTCCTTGACATCCAAACGACTTTCCCAATATTTCATTTATAATGCAACACAAATTCATTTTATATAGAAAAATATTTTGAGGATATAAAAAAAGTTAGAAAAATTCCAAACCGATTACAATAAAAGAAGTGTGGTTTTTTTTAGTTAAACGTGGCTAAACAAGCTATCAGCAAATGCATACAAAATAAGGTCACTTGAGTATAATTTGCAAGGAACCTATCCTTAAAGATCAAAACCCTACAAATATCTTTTTCTAATCATGAGGCAAATGCACCACCCATGTACCAAATTAGACATGACTAAAAGGCTTGTTACAAACCAATTACATTCCATGATTAGAAATAATTATATTATCATAATTTAAATCTGCTTCTGGAAAGGATATTTACTCACATGATTTACGGCATAGGAAAAACAATAGAAGACTTGATTGAAGAAAAAGCTCCTGCCGACATCTCTTCAGAAAGATTATCTCATTGGAGTCTGGCTAGAGAAATTAGAAACAGTGATAAACAATAGGTAGCTAATATTCCAAACCCTTTTCTGCAATCTCATCTAAAATCTTGGGGGTCTTTCTGTGGAAGTGTTTTTAACCATGTGCCAGACCACATGCTGAGTATCTTCCCATAAATGCTTTTGTCAATTGTTTCTCTACACAAGCAGGCAGCTGTTTGAGGGCTGAGAAAGATCTCCAGCTTCAGCTTTAGTGTCTTCCTGATCAGCCACCTGCAGCCTTCCTAATTCTCCAGGTTAAAACCAAAGGGGAAGCTGATAGCAATTTTTTACTTCATAAATAATTTAAACTGATAAAAACCACTGTGTATGGATATTTCTCCAGACATATGTCTTTCTGAATTCTATGCAGGTTATCACCATAGAAGTGAGTCTTGGGCTAAAACTTATACAAAATGTTTTTTAGATGGCACATGTCACCAGAAAAATTAGCAAAGATGTTTAAAGACATGTCAGCTAAATGTTAGAAATGTCAACAAGCAACAGGTTCATATTATCAAATGGGGTGGGCTGTGCAGAAGCAAGGAAATATTGGACTAAAATAAGAGCATGGCTAGAGAAAATGTTACAACAAGAAATAGAATTTAGATCAAAGACATTTTTATTGGGTATTATCCTAGAGAAACATAAGAAAGTGGATACTTATTTGATTATACATGTAACTACAGCAGCGAGAATTGTATTTGCCCAAAATTGGAAATTAAATAAGTTACCAACAGATGAAGAGATAATAAAAAAAATACTAGATTGTGCAGAGATGAACAGGTTGACATTGAAAATAAAGGATAAAGAGGAAACGGTGTAATTCAAGACATGGGGAAGATTTTATAATTGGATAGAGAAAGGAAGCTAGAAAAGAAAGTAAGGGGAAGATACAGAATCCAGTCAATACACTATTAAATGAGAAAGCGGGGGAAGAAGGGGAAAACTGAAAAGAAAGTACTAAATATACAAGAGCGAACTATAAAGGAGGGAAAAAACATAGGATAGATTAGGAAGGGAAGCAGAGGAAGTGGATGAACTTTTTGCTAACCAGCTAACTAAGGTATGTAGGAAGCACACTACAATAGTAATGGGAGATTTTAACTACCCTGACATCAATTGGGAAACAAACTCTGCACCAAGTGGAAGATCCAACAGGTTCCTAACAAACCTAGCAGACAACTTTGTTTCCCAAAAGGTAGAGAAGGGAACAAGGGGATCAGCAATATTGGACTTAATTCTCACTAACAGAGAGGAAATGATAGAAGGTGTAGAAGCTACAGGAACTTTGGGGGCAAGCGATCATGAAATACTGGAATTCAACATTATGCAAACAAAAGTAGTAGAACAAAGTCAAACTAGAGTCTTAGACTTTAAGAGAGCTAATTTCAATAAACTTAGAGAGAGCTTGGGAAGGATTCCATGGATGAGAATCCTCAAGGGGAAAACAACTCAAGAAGCTTGGGAAATTTTGAAAAATGAGATTATAAAAGCCCAGTCCAGCGCAATACCAATGAAGAAGAAAAATAACAGTTCCCAAAAGAAACCAGCATGGCTGCATCAAGAACTCTCTGACAAATTGAAAGACAAAAAGGATAAATATAAAAAGTGGAAAAAGGGGGACATAACCAAGGCAAAATATCAGCAAATAGCCCGAGCCTGTAAAGACGAAGTGAGGAAAGCTAAGGCTCACAATGAAGAAAGGCTTGCCAAAAAAGTAAAAAATAACAAAAAAAGCTTCTTCCAACATGTTAAAAATAAGAAAAAAGTTAAGGAAACAATTGGTCCACTGCTGGGAGAAAATGGCAAGAAGATGATAAGCGACAGGGAGAAAGCAGAACTATTTAACTCTTTTTTTGCATCTGTCTTTACACAAAGGGATAAAACAGTCCAACCAATCAAAAACAGCACCACAAAAATCAGATTAGGAACACAAGTTGAATAGGGAAGAAAATGGTAAGTGAGCATCTGTCTGCCCTGGACGAGTTCAAATCACCAGGACCGGATGGATTACACCCCAGGGTTCTGAAGGAACTGGCAGACGAGATCTCAGAACCACTGAACTATATCTTTCAGAGATCCTGGAGCACCGGGGAACTGCCAGAAGACTGGAAAAGAGGTGATGTGGTTCCCATCTTCAAAAAAGGAAAAAAATAGATCTAGGAAACTATAGACCCATCAGCCTGACCTCAATACCAGGAAAGATTCTGGAAAAGATAATTAAGCAACAAATAAGTGAACACCTAGAAGCAAACAAAGTAATAGCCAAAGCCAACATGGGTTTGTCAAAAACAGATCATGCCAGACTAATCTAATTGCATTCTTTGACAAAGTGACAAAATTAGTGGACCAGAGGAATGCTGTCGATATAATTTACTTGGACTTCAGTAAGGCATTTGATAAAGTAGACCATAACCTACTATTAGATAAAGTAGAAAAATATGGGTTAGACAGCATCACCACCAAATGGATTCGCAACTGGCTGACCAACCACACTCAACGTGTAGTCCTCAATGGAACTGCATCTACATGGAAGGAAGTATGCAGTGGAGTACCCCAAGGCTCTGTTTTAGGCCCAGTACTCTTCAACATCTTCATCAATGATTTGGATGAGGGGATAAATGGGGAACTCATCAAATTTGCAGACGACACCAAGCTGGCAGGAATAGCCAACACTCCAGAAGATAGGCTTAAGATACAGAAGGATCTTGACAAACTTGAACATTGGGCACTATCTAATAAAATGAAATTCAATTGTGAAAAAAGTAAGGTTCTACATTTAGGCAAGAAAAACAAAATGCACAGGTACAGTATAGGTGGTACCTTGCTCAATAGTAGCAACTGTGAGAGGGATCTTGGAATCCTAGTGGACAACCATTTAAATATGAACCAGCAGTGTGCAGCAGCTGCCAAAAAAGCCAACACAGTTCTAGGCTGCATAAACAGAGGGATAGAATTTAGATCACGTGAAGTGTTAATGCCACTGTATAGTGCCTTGGTAAGGCCACACTTGGAATACTGCATACAGTTTTGGTCGCCACGATGTAGAAAAGACGTGGAGACTCTGGAAAGAGTGCAGAGAAGAGCAACCAAGATGATTAGGGGACTGGAGACTAAAACATATGAAGAACGGTTGCAGGAGCTGGGTATGTCTAGTTTGATGAAGAGAAGGACCAGGTGAGACATGATAGCAGTGTTCCGATATCTCAGAGGGTGCCACAAAGAAGAGGGAGTCAAACTATTCTCCAAGGCACCTGGAGGCAGGACAAGAAGCAATGGGTGGAAACTAATCAAGGAGAGAAGCAACTTAGAACTAAGGAGAAATTTCCTGACAGTTAGAACAATTAACCTCTGGAACAGCTTGCCTCCAGAAGTTGTGAATGCCCCAACCCTGGAAGTCTTTAAGAAGATGTTAGATAGCCATTTGTCTGAAATGGTATAAGGTTCCTGCCCACGCAGGGGGTTGGACTAGAAGACCTACAAGGTCCCTTCCAACTCTGCTTGTATTGTATTGTATAAGATTAGCCAAGGTAAGGGAATAAGAAATGATACTAAATTATATTCGGGTTTGCCGAAATACTTTCCCAAGAAAAACTGAGATTTGAAAGAGACACCTATAACAACAGAAAAAGAAAGGGAGAGAGGAGGAGAGAATGAGAGGAAGAGGAGGGAAGGAAGAAAGAGGTAAGGAGAGGGGGGTAGAAGGGAGAGAAAGAGAAGGAGAGAGGGTAGGAAGGGGAAGAGGAAGAGGAGGAGTAAGGGAGAGGTAAGGGAAGAAGGAAGGGGAAGGAGAGGAGGAAGGAAGAAAGTAGAGAAGGGAGGGAGGGAGAAAATAAAGGGAAAATAAGGTGGTATTACAACAGGCGGAAGGAATGGTAAAAAAACAACAACCCAAATTGTATATTATAACCTATTAAATGGTTTAACAAATGTATAAGAATGATAAGTGTAAAGAAGAATAAGAATTATGTGAATGTATACTTAAAATGGTATGTAAGAGAATAAGAAATAAAAAACGTTTATTTAAAAAAAAGTGACTCCACGGCTCAGCCAAAATGTACAGCACAGCTTTCATTCATTTAGTTGTATGAATGCATCTCCCAAGGAGTTTTCAGAAACAGATCTGTTTCCTCTGGGATCACCATCGCCACTCTTCTTCTAGCAAGTGATCTGTGGAGTCTGCGGCTTCTGGAGAAAGAAATGAGATCCTGGTATGTCTAAATTAGTTTCACCACTTCCTTTGGTAAATGATGCCTCCACCTATAGCTGAGTAGAGATGTGGAATGATCCTTTTTAATATATTTTTTTATCATGATGAAATATTGCTTGGGATTTGGGAAGGACAAGAGAGCTCTGGAGCAAGTAGAACTGAGCAAGTAGAACTTTTCATAAGAGGAGACTTGTCAGTATTTAATTGTTGAAAAGTTGTTTCTTCTTCTTGATCAATATGACCAATTAGTGTATCTGTGACTCCTAGACTGAGAGAATGGTTTTCTGAACAAAGTAGCAGTGAAGAAGCTATAGGACAGATTTTCACTTTAGTGATAACAGCGAAGCATCTTTGAAGTTAGATCAGCACTCTAGTTGCTATCAAGTCAGAATCCTACAGACACTGATGGAAAATCTACAGAAATATGACAAGCAACAGAAGACAAACCAGTAAAGCGTCTAACCAAACAGTGTCAACAAATCTAGAAAATAATGTAGTGGCCAAGAGTTTGGAAGATGTCAGTTTACATATCAATATTATAAAAAGGAGACTGAGTCAAGTATGTAAACTATTGTGTAGCACCCTTAATTACGCTAGTAAAATAATGCTTAGGACCACTCAACAAAAATGAAAGCCCAATGTGTTCACGATGATTTCAAGGAACAAGAACATTGTTGCTGATACATACTAAATAATGTAGAAAGCTCAGGAAGTCAATATGCACTTCATTAAGTATCAAAAGGCTTTTGATTGTGTTAACTATAGCCAGCTGAGAAATATATTTAGAAAAATGGATTTCCTTTTTACTTGCTATGAAACTATATGTAGGTCAGGAAGGCAAAATCTGAACAACTTGGTGAAACTATCTGATAGAAGGTTGGCTGTGGAGTCAGACATTATATGAGTCTTATATATGTATGTAAGTTCTCTCCTTATCAATCTATCCACTTTTGTGGGAAGCTGGATTAGAAGATTAGCTTGGTTTTAAATGGGGAGAAGAAACATCAATAACCTGCATGTGTTTATGATGCTTTTCAGATAGCTAAAATTCAAGTGAGCTAGAAGCTCTAATAATGTAAATCAAATAGTGGTGGAAAAAAATGAGACTAAGATTAAATATACAAAAGATCAAAGTAATAACCATAGGTCTAGCAACTAGATTTAGAATTGACAATAAAGTGATGGAAGTAGTGGGTAGCTTCTGCCTTTCATTTACTGTTAACAGAAAAGGATAAAAAATAAAATAAAATAGCCAAGAATAGACATGAAATATGTGCTTATATGTGGTTTCATTGGCAAAATTCAAAAGGCATGCATACAAGATCTCTCCCTCAATGATAATGAAAGTTGGGGACTTTGCAGAAGCAGGAAAGAGTATTGATGCTTTTGAACTTTAGTGTTGAAGCAGACTCTTGAGAATGCCAAGGATAGAACAAATCAGTTCAGAATTCTCACTTGAGGTACAAATAACCTGGCTGAAATTATCATATTTTCAACACAGTATGCAAAAACCCAACTTCTTTGAAGAGCCCAAAATGCTGGAAAAGGTGAAGATGAACCATAGCAAGATAGATAGGCTCCTTTACATCAGCAATAGATGCACCATTGTGAAAAGGCCAGGTTGGGGATGCATCATCTTGTAGAAGATCTGTCTATATGGCCACTAATGGTATATAATCTGATGGCATATAATCAATGATACTAACATGGCCTTCTATATTAGTAATTGAATTTAAAACATATCAGAGAAATGAGAATGCAGTTATATAAAAACCAAAGCATTCATATTGCAAATCTTGGCAAAATTATCATGAAATTGAATAATATAATGCACCTAGAAATGGATGGAAACAAGAAATAAATTATTGTTGTCAAGCAGATTATAAAGATGAACAAAAGGACTTCAAGGCAAAATGCAGCCTTTTCCTACTGGTGCCTTGTCATATAGTTATATAGTTATACAGTTATATAGTTATACAGTAATGTATAACTATTACCAGTACAGCCACTGGCTGACAAGTCTAGAACCATATGTAGTGTGAGTGGGATAAGGTTGCCTTAACCTATAAAGGAAAAAGGAAGTGGGTTTTTTTTAAATTGATAAAATGAAAAGTTTGGCTAGTACTGTGATTTCACATTTGCCTTCTCAGAACTCCATTGTTAGTCATGGTAGCAAAGAGTAGTGGGCCACACACATACACGCGCACCCACCACATACACACACACACACCACACTGAGGAGTAGTTGCAAGACTTTTAATTTAAAATTTGGTAAATGTCAGCAATGGCAGGCAGAATGCACATGGAAGTGAGTAGCAAAGTCTCAAAGCCTTGGAGAGCTTCTCTGGAATGAATTCCATATGGCCAGAATCCAAATGGGGGTCATCAACTGGTCAAATAATAGCTATTATCCTTGATGGCAGTGACACTGCCTCTGATAGCCATCTACTTGAAGACCAGTAGGCTTGGTTGAAGTTAGCCACTGTGATTGATGGACTAGATGAGTCCAATCCAGCAGTGTTTACAAGTTAGGCTTTTTTTCAAGTCACAGGTTTGGGAGGCAAATGCATGTTTCTGAAAAGTTGATCCAAATGGAAAATGCTGGGCAAATTACATAGGTTCAGCACTAATCTTACATAAGTTATGCATCAAGTGGGAAGATGGGAAGATCTCTCTTCTGCTTTATGCTCAGCCTCCTGTCCCCTAGAACTGGAAGGAGGTCCTGGATCCAACCTCTCATACTCTGCTGCTTCCTGATGACTGGAATGGTCCTTGGCCGTGGTGCCAGATTGCTTGACTCTCCTTGAGGCTAATCCAGGTATTCATCCAGGGCATCCTGAGCCACATCCTCTATTTCAGATTCTTCTGAGTCTGAGCCGGCCATTGCAGGTCATGCCTCAAATCACTTCAGAATATGTCAGGTGTGAAAGACCAGGACTATATGTGAATTTCCAGTTAAACAAATGTATTGCTCATACGTCTGCACAAGAATATTCTCAACTAACAGTTATCACCTGCTAAAAGTTAAATAAATGCCAATGGAATTCATGGTAGGTTAGACTTCGTACATTTGTAGCTAATCAGCTAATTCTAAGCTGATTCCTCTTTTGACTTGCCCCCATCACTGCTTCTCCTGCAGAATGCCTTGAACCTCATTTGTCTTCTCACCACCACAAGAAAGAATATTTGAGACCCACATTTGTGTACTAGTTAAAGGCTCCAGGCTAGAAACCAGGAATTTTAGTCCTGTCTTTTAAGCATAAAGCAGGAGGAAAAGCTCAATCCTAAAGTAAATCAATTTGTCCTTCGGAAGGACAGATAATGAAGCTGAAATTCAGATACTTTGGCCACCAAATGAGAAGAGAGGACTCATTAGAAAAGACCTTGATGTTTGGAAAGATTGAAGGTAAAAGGAAAAGGGGATGGCGAAAGATGAGATGCTTAGATAGTGTCATCAAGATCAGGTCATATGTGATAGTGTCATCAGGTCATATGTGTTTGGGTGTGATAATGGAGGTCGGGGGGGGGGGCTGGCATGCTGTAGTCCAGTGATGGCTAACCTTTTTTGGATCTCATGCCAAAAAGCGTAAGAGGTGTGTGCGTGGGCGTGCCCACACCCATAATGCTATGCATGCGACTCCAGTGCACATGCGTAGACGATCCCCACTCGTGCATGTGCATGCGACCAGCACTCCCCTTTCCGCACGTTTGCCACACTTTTTCTGACCCCCCCTCAAGGTCCAGAAGCTTTCCGGAGGGCAAAAAAACAGCCTTAAAAGAAGCTGGCCAGCACGTGCATGCCCTAACATGCGCATGCCCTAACAAATAGCTCTACGTGCCACCTGTGGCACATGTGCCATAGGTTCACCATCACGGCTGTAGTCCATAGGGTCATTAAGAGTTGGACATGACTTAGTGACTGAACAGCAACAACAAAAGGAGGAAAAGCAAGATGACTTTGGGTTAGTTAGCCTTTTATTCCAAGGAAGAAGGCAATGACAAACCACTTCCAACAATCTCACCAAGAAAATTTGTCCAGACAGCTCCTGGAGTCAAAACTTGCTCAACAGCATTCAAAAAAGAAGAATGTTGTCCCTCAGAGGACAAAGAAGTGGAAGCAGAGACCGTAAGTTGTTTGAAAAAACAATAATAACTTACTGGAAGATCTTCAGTCGATATCATAAAATAGCAAAGGCAATCTCATCTGGATACGAAGGGCGATTTTTCATTCAACCCTTAAAATCATTGCAAGTGAATTTGGCAAGAGTAAGCCTTGTTGGATTACTTTTATTTCAAATTGATTTAACAGAGCAATTCCTTAGTAATGTTTTATATATACACGGTATATCTTAACTTTAGCGAAACATTTGATAAAGCACTCCATAATTTGCTGAGTAGTGAGCTAGTTAAGAATGGGCTGGATGGCATGTCTATTAAGTGGATTAGAGTGGATGGAAAATCATACTTAAAATGTGGTTCCCCATTTATGCTGTCCGTTTTCATTTTGTCAATACAATTTTCTTCTTTCCTCCATTCGTCATGTAAATTGTTACCTTGCTGTTCATAGTACGAACGCCTTCTTTTCTTGTCTTCATCTTGCCTTTATAACCAACATCCCCTTTTTAAAAACTCCATACCACTTATCACTGTTCATGTTAGCTTCCTCCATGTTTACGTTCTACACTGTTTTCTACAAATTGTCCATAAACATACAGCCTTTTTTCCAATGTTGCTATTGCACTGAACAAAGAGATAATCCTCAACTTACAACAGTTCACTTAATGACAATTACAACAGCACTGAAAAAAGTGACTTGTGACTGTTTTTCACAGTTACGACCTTGGCAGCAGCCCCGTGATGATGTGATGAAAATTCAGACGGTTGGCCACTGGTTCATATATATGACCATTGCAGTGTCCCAAGGTCATGTGATTCCCCCATTGGACTTTCTGACCTCCAAAGTCAATGGGGAAGCCAGATTCGCTTAACAGACGGGTTACTAACTTACTAACGCCAGTGATTCACTTAACAACTGTGGCAAGAAAGGTCATAAAGTGGGGCAAAACTCAGTTAACAAATGTTTTGCTTAGCAACAGAAATTTTGGCATCAATTGTGGTCTGTACCTGTGCAGATAGTTTTATAAATTATAAATTAATAAATTATTATTATTATTATTATTATTATTATTACTATTACTATTACTATTACTATTACTATTACTATTATTACTATTATTACTATTATTACTATTATTACTATTATTACTATTATTACTATTATTATTATTATTATTATCCCACAGCAACACTTGCCAGAAGATTGGAACTTGTTAAACGATTGCACTTATCTTTTTGTGCATCACAGAAACCAACAAAATGATTCAGACATAGACTGAATCCTTTGCAACGGCTTAAGTTTAGGCTGTCTGCTTTATGTAAGTTTGAAAACATTGCTCCCTATGGGTCATTTCCAGTTCTAAGTTAGAGGCCACCATCTAGGTCCATTAATCTTTTCTCAAAAGTACCTCTTTAAAAACTCATTACACTCCGTACAATTTGTGAGAAGCAATTTCTCTTTCAGCTAATTTCAATCAATAGCATGTCCTTTTTATGAGAAACACCCCCATATTCCCCCACCCACATCCCATCTTGTACTTTGGAATGGACAATTGCCAGTCTGGTAGTCAAGCAATCATCATTAAATTTCATATCCGCACTTGTCATTTGGGCTCTTGTCCAGCAGAAGGGGAATGTCGTGGGGCGTTTTGTTCAAATCCAAAATGATGCACAGACAGAATGATTGAAGTTTCCAGGAGGATTCTGGCAAGAAACACTTGCCACTTTGGGTGATCGTGAGCAAGATGAACAGGACCAAGGGCTTCTTCTCACAGCACGGAATGTAAAGATTCAGTATGGACTTATTTGCTTCAGTTTTGCAAGTATCACTGCTCTCTTCATTCGTCATCCTATGGGAGGGCTGATGGAGAGGAAGAAAACTCTGACAGATCACTTAAACGACTGTGAACCTCTGTCACTGCATTGATTGGGAAGAAGCTCTTGATCATTTGAGGCATTAGGAATCCTTGCTTTCTTCTGACTTGTCCAGGATTCTTGAGGGACAAAACCCTTGGACAAAGTTGCCCAATATAACAACAGCAACAGCACCTATTTATTTATTTACTTATTTATTGGATTTCTATACCGCCCTCTCTCCCAACATGGGACTCAGGGCGGTGCACAGGAACTATAAGATATAAAAAATACGGACAATCAAAATAGTTAAAACTAGAATTAAATAGAATTTGGCCCTTGCTACGAACATAATTAAAACCCAACTAAAATGATAAAATAGCTATATCAGCTATGCCAGGCCGGCCACATGAAAGAAGTATGTTTTTAACGCCCAACGGAAGAGGTGAAGGTCTGTGATTGTACGGAGGTCAGGGGGCAGGTCGTTCCAGAGGGCGGGGCCTGCCACAGAGAAGGCTCTTCCCCTGGGAGTCGCCAGCCCGGCATTGTCCGGCGGATGGCACCCTAAGGAGGCTCTCCCTATGGGAGCGGACAGGTCGAATAGAGGTGTGTGGTAGGAGACATATATTGCTTCACAATGCTTTACGCCCTCTCTAAGTGGTTTACTGAGTCGGCATATTGCCCTACAACAATCTGGGTCCTCATTTTATTGAGAACTCATCCTTATTTAAGGATGGAAGGCTGAGTGAACCTTGAGCTGGTGAGACCTGAACTGCCAGCTGAATCAGCTGAAGTAGCCTGCATAGTACACTCTAACCACTGCACCACCGTGGCTCAAAATACTTGATTGCTTGCAAATGGTAGACTCAGCAGAAGAATGTCATACGGCTCTTGGTTACAGCAGTTTAATTTTTTCTCCATTGAAAAATATATATGAAATTAAGCCCATTAAATAAGAATGTGAGGGGAAACCCATCATTCTAAATTCCTGGGGAATTATACTTCAGCTGATTATATCTCATTTCTCAATTTCAAAAATGGAGGTGAGCCATATTGCATATGCAGGATTTAAAGCAATTACGCTCACTGCTTGCCTTTAAAAAGGCTCTTGTGCAGTATTTTTCTTTTTTCAAACTTGGCAACTTTAAAACGTCTGCATTTTAACTACCAGAATTCAATGTTAACACATCTTAAAGTTTCCAAGTTTGAAAAGTGTTGCACTAGTGCAGGGGTCTGCAAAGTCGGCTCTTTTAAGACTGGTGGACTTCAATTCCCAGAATTCCTCAGCCAGCATAGCTGGCTGGGGAATTCTGGGAGTTGAAGTCCATCAGTCTTAAAAGAGCCGACTTTGCAGACCCCTGCACTAGTGCATCAAACATGTGATTTTATTAAATGGTCCTTTAATGGGCATCACGATAACAAGCTTCAGAAATCTCTGTTAGAACAGAACCCACACGTGACTGACTGTAACCTCATTCTTTCTCTCTCTCTAGCTATGAATTGCACATTTCTAAGCAAATCCCACTCTCCTTCCTTGTCCTTTGAATTTCCCAGGAAAAGAACAGAGTGGCTCTGGGGAAAGATGATTTAATTAAACTCAGCTTATGTTGGGATTGTGGGGTATGGCTTTTCTTGAATTCAGGATGAAAAATCCAATATCTGCAGTTTCTAGATCTACTCAGTCAGTCCTTTATTACAACCAATCACAAGTATTCAATTTACAAAAGCATAAACATATCAGTTTAACAAAATATTAAAAACTATTTAATAAAAACGAAAGACTCTATGGATAATAGGTAATTCAGATTGAATGCTTTATTTTATTTTTGGCCTTCAAATATATTTTCCCTGGGCCTCAGTCTCCTTTCTAGATAGGCAGAATTTCCATGGATTCTAGTTAGGCCTACTCATTGTTCCTTCTTCGGCTTTGCTCTTGAGGTGTAACCCTTTTGCTTTAAAACGAATACCAACTGTGTTTCTCTTTGCTTGTCTTCTCTTTGTCTATCATGCTGCCTGCTGTTTATGCAAGAGATTTCCAATATGAGGTTACTTCCTTCTGCCTCCCTCACCCCAACAGAGTACAAGATCTTTTGAGTCTTTTCACAGTCACATGTAGCTAGCAAGGTGCAGCTAGACCAGTGGTGGGATTCAAATAACAACTGGTTCTCTGCCCTAATGACTAGCTGGGTAGGCGGGGCTCAATGGTCATGTGACTGGGTGGGTGTGGCCAACTTGACGTCACTCACATCGATGGGCACTTCATCTTAGCTGTTACAATGTAATAAGGGTTAACTGGAGGTTAGGCTAGAAACACCAGAATGTTTCCTTCCTGCCTTCCTTACAGGATTAGCTTTGTGAAGTGGGGAAAAAACAAAATAAGATTTCTTCCAACAACCGGTTCTCTGAACTGCTTAGGAAGTTAACAACCGGTTCTTCCGAATAGGTGCGAACTGGCTGAATCCCACCACTGAGCTAGACTCTGCTTAACTTGGTAATACCATTTCCTATAAATAAATCTCCTTTATGCTAGAGTAATAAACCTGCTTTGCTAATCATTGCTCAGATCAGAGTCCTGCTTTCAGGAATGCTCATGCACACAAAGGTCAAGACAAACAATTTTAACAGCAATCATGAAAAATTCAATAGCTAAACATCTGCTGCTTTTTCATTATATCCCTAAATCTATTGCCTTGAGTGGCTGCTTGACTCTAGAAGCTTGCCAAGACTCAACGTTATGAATATTTGTGCACCAATAGAAAAAGTGCAAAGCCTAGAAATTTGCCATTGTCATATACTGTAAGTAGTACACATTCAGGAATTGATCTGAGACTGAGTGATTTAGGTCTTCAGATTTTGTCACAGAAACGAGTAACTGGTGGACAGTTCATCATCCCCACCACATATCTTGTGGTTCTTGGTACTCAAAATACTACCAAACTCCATTGCTAAAATTGTGCACCCAAAACCAAGACTTCTAATGTTGCTATTTTGAGGCCACAATATAAAATAATATAAAAAACATACATACAAAATCATTTGTGAAGAAAATGTGTATCCATGGATTGTTTGTATTTTCATATTTGATATTTTTATATAATTTAACACTTTAGTTAGAATCATAAGACTGGTGCTTATTAAGGTATTCTAATCTCACTTGGCATCTTCATTGACTTTTAGACTCATGATTTCATTGGATTATTAGAGAATATTATTTTTCCAGCAAGACATTAACTTGGAATAAGGTGCCAAAGGTTAATTATCTCAAATACCAATGAAAACTTTCCTTAACAAATGAGAAGGTGTTTTTTTTTAAGAGGATTTTTGATGGGCTTCCTACAACAAATGAGTTGAACTCTTGCTCTCTGCTTCTGAATATATGGAATGGAATATTTATTTGTATACCGCTCCCTCTCCCCGAAGGGACTCGGGGCGGTGAACAGGGAATATAAAACATACAACAATATAAATATCTAAAATTAAATTAAATTACAATGACCCTGCACTAAAATCTAAAAAACCTAAAACCCTAAACCCCTAAAAACCCAATTAAAAATTTAAATGTACAGACCGTACAGATGTATATCCAATAGTCCTCAGATGCTCCCTACCGGTTTTTATATAACTGCAATCATGTAATTAGCAATAGATGTAATATGGCTCCAGAATACCATGTTCCACACAATATATTAAAAATCTAATGATTATATTAACATTATATAATGCCATTAAGCAAAGACACAATAAGGAAAATCTGAGTCATACCTGTTTTAAAAAAAATCTCCTATCTGCTTAATCCAGGTATAAAAACATCTTATGACATGTGTACATTAAGCAGAAAATCCCATTATGTTACTTAGCCTTGTCTATTTTTATAATCATAGATGATTTCTTTCGATATAATAGGCCTAGTTGGAAACACAACTAGTATCTGTTGTTATTATGAACAAAATCTGTTCCCTCCACATAGTTGGAGAGGGACTATTTATACACTTAACTTTCCTCTTTATTCTCAGGAACTGATGAGATACTTCAGCCAAAGAAAACATCTGTTTTTGCCTTCTAAAAATGCATATGGCTTTAATTTTAATCAGCCTATTTTGGAGGGGTGGTGGTAAGAGAGGAAATGCAAAATAAAAGAGCTTCACAAATCTTTTCCAGTGTTGCTTTATAGATTGGTTTTAACTTGACACATTTCATTGCGACGCTAAGTTGACTTATGACCATCTGTAGTGCAAAGCTGCTGATTCTAGTTCAGGTGGGGATATTTTTTATATTAGCATATGAGTGTGGCTGACAACCATACACGCATCTATCTTTGTATCTTTTTTTTTTATGGGCTCTGCAAATGGGTCATGGCCAAGGACAAAACACATTAGTAGGAAGTCTTGGATCAGCTACTGTGAAATGAAAAGGCTCCGTGTATCTTTGAAATGCAGGATAGACTGAGAATGCTCCCCACCAGCCTCTGTTTCTGCTTGTTTGTGTGGCAAATTGTGTCCTAATTCTGTCATTGTGTGAATTTCTTGGGGAGAGGTAACTTGAAAAATTTAAACTGAATAATAATAATAGTAATAATTACCCTGTCATTGGACCTGGTAGTCTTTAAAATACTGGAAACAAACTTTATTTCTGCACATCCAAATTAAGAAACATTACCTAATTAAAATGACAACCAATAATTTGAAATTATATTCCTTTAGAAAAAAATAATCAAAGCAAAGGATAATTATGCATTGTATTGTTTATGTTGCTGCTTGGTCAATTAATAAAACATTGTTCAACAAATCCTTACTGCAAAGGATCTGATAGCAAATCCTTTGCAAAGCAAGGAAAAAACAAACTTAAAAACAACCCAATTAAAAAACCAAATTTATCGAGAATTTTAAAACAGAAAAGTTAGGGCTCTAAAGCACAAAAGATCAACACACACTTTTGGTGCCTTTTTAAAGAAGCTGCCTCTTTTCCTGGGCTTGCTTGGTAGCCATATCATCCAAGGAAAATAAGGAATTGTTGCTTCAATGCTGGCATAGTGTAGCAAGCTGCTTTTGGAGTGGAGGTGAGTATGCTGTCAGCATCCCCTAAACCAGTGGTGGGTTTCTGCAGGTTCGCACCTACTCGCGAGAGCCGGTTGGTGAAATTTAGAGAACCGGTGAGAGGGGGTTCCACCGCCGTACCTGGAAGTAAATCTGGCCCGCCGCTGCCAGTGACCCAACGGGAAGGAAAGGAAAGGAAGGAAGAAAGGAAGGAAGGAAGGAAGAAAGAAAGAAAGAAAGAAAGAAAGAAAGAAAGAAAGAAAGAAAGAAAGAAAGAAAGAAAGAAAGAAAGAAAGAAAGAAAAAGAATTTATCATCACAATTGAGTCCAAAATTTTGGTTGCTAAGCAAGAGTGTTGTTAAATGACAACATTTTAAAAGGTGGCCACTCCCACCCTGTCACATGACTGCCAAGCCACACCCACAAAATAGGCCACACCTACAGAGTAGGTTCTAAAAAATTTGAAACCCACCACTGCCCTAAACTCAAATGCAACTTTTCCTGAGATCATACAGCTATTGCAAGTTCAGAAATAGGTGCAGCGTGTTTACACACCCTTATTTTGAAGGGTATTTTCAGCTTTGTATCGGGAATCTTTGCACATCGCTACTAAAATATAGTTTTTCAAAAGATGGCGAAAACATGGTAGCATTAAGGCCTGGCATCTTACAGAGGAAAAGTCATACGATGGCCATCATGGACCCTCCATGTCACCATCACACGAGAATCTCTGCAGTACTGAGAGAGGGACCATCCTCCCAAAACAAAGGAACATGGGAAGCTAATACAGCTGCAGCTTCACATCAGCCATTGTCCTGTTACACTTTATGCCACTGTTGAATCCTGTCTAGAACGTTTTGAATCTTCTCTTCCTCCTTCTCTTCAACATCTTCTTCCTTTATCCAGTGTCTGACAAATGAAGTTGTCAGCAGAAGGGGACAGGGGTTTGTTGAACTGACTCTTGACAGAGTAAATTTCCCACCAAATGTCATGCTAGTTTGAAATATCCCAATGACACAACCACTGCCTTCTTTATAGGTCTGCTATCCATATCTTCTGCCTGATCAGCTGGTCTATAATAAGTTCCCTTGACAGTATCATTTTTGTTTCCCCCCCCTTTTCTTCCTACCTAAATATTCTCATCAGGATCTTCATTCTCTGATATATTCTTTTTATACAGCCATATTTACAGTGCAACATCCCTTCCTTTTCTGCTGAATCTGTTCCTTCTAACTAAAGTGTAACCTTCCCAGACTGTGTTCGAATCCGTATGTGATTTTATGTGGTTTCAGTAATATCTGCGGTGTTGTATTTATCCTCCTGTATTTTTGGTTTGCTTCCCATAAACTGTGCATTGGTCTAGAACAGGGGTGGGCAAACTTTGCAACTTTAAGTCTGAAGGACTTCAGCTCCCAGAATTCTCCAGCCAGCAAAGCTGGCTGGAGAAGTGTGGGAGCTGAAGTCCTTCAGACTTAAAGTTGCAAAGTTTGCCCACCCCGGTCTAGAAACATCTGAGATTGTGAGTGGTGGTCCCCTCTGCTGGTTTCATTGCAGTTATCAACTTCGAAATGATACAGGCCTGCTGCAGCCATCTTTTTGTTTCTCAGATTGCCACACAGACCAGACGACAACATCAGACCATCCCATGGGAACCCAGGTTATCTCAACAGGTCTGATCAGAGACTGAGGTGAGTTGCCAAGGAGATGCCAGAACACCTAATTGGACAATGTGATCTGTGACCACGAGGGAGGGAATTATCTATTCTTTAAATTATACTTAAACCACGGATAATATTTAGAGCCAGTTTCATTTTCTTCTGTGCCAAAATGATGTACTCAATAAAACAGTTTTTTGAGAATGCTGAAAGTCTCAGAGCCCTGAATTGGTTGAGTTCATTAGTCTGAATCCTGACCTCAAACCAACTCTAAATATTTCCTGTGGTTTCAGTATAATTAAAGAATAGATCATTTTCTCCCTCATGGTCACAGTACACATTCTGCAAGTTTTCCCTCTCCCGTCATGCTTTTCTCTTGGGTGCTGGCCCCAGATCTTGGTGGATAATTGGTTCTGGGTTTAGCTGCCCTTCCCTTTGCTTTAGTTTAACCACCTCCTGATGAAATTGGCAAGGCATGTGCCAAACATATGTTTTTAAGTCTTGTATTATACAGACCGTTTCTACCCAGAAGTCCTTCATGTAGGTAATAAAGTCCTTAATCAGGAACCCAAATCTTTTTGGTGGCACTTTCAATGTAGCTACAGTAGTTGTTAATTTCTGGAATCCTGCTCTGTCTTCTTACTTTTTAAACTTCAGTTGGAGAGCTGGGAGAAAAAAAAAGACTACTTATTCCAGCCACAAGATTCAGTTTGTGGCTGGTATAAGAAACTCACAAATTACAGTCATTTGTAATTACCAAGTGAGATGACATTTAATTTGAATGAAATTTGTTTTTATAAGTGGCTAGAAATGGAGCAGGGGAAACAAGATTCTCTAAAAATTAATTCTATTTTGCAAGGGTAAGTCTAAAGGGGCTTTGAATTAAATGGTTCTTCCGTCCTTGGATTATCCTTCCTCTCTAGTAGCAGCTGCTTTTATTAAAATGAGGAGAAGGGAGAGGGAAAGCCAAGAGGATAGCTATAGTCACTTAAAAAGTAAGCTACACATACTACAGAAAGATGATGATGATAAGGAACAGGGAGGTGGCTCAGGACAGAAGAACTAAAATAATTGAAATACATTACCTTGGCTACAGTATGTGATGAAGGAACACTGGGTTCCTGGACACGAACTGATTTCCTGAACTGGGCTGATTTCCAGAATCAAGAATAGGGTGTTGCTAGTTGGTGGAAGAGAGGGAGAACCAATCCAAAGAAAGGGAACCTGTGGACCAACACAGTGGTGGGATTAAAAAAAAAAAAATTACCGGTTCTGGTGAGCGTGGTGTGGCTTTGTGGGGGTGGCATGGTGGGGGTGGCAGGGAAAGGATACTGTAAAATCCCCATTCCCACCTCACCCCACTATTCTGCTTTCCAGCTCCATTCTCCTGTTCAGGGTAACAAAGAAGATCATCTGGTGAGCCACTGTGTGAGACAGAATGCTGGACCAGATGGGCTGTGGCCTGTTCCAGCAAGGCTATTCTTATGTTCTTATCTGGGAGGCACCTGGAGCAGGGCCAACCTATTTACCGGTTCTCCAAACTACTCCAAACTTCTGCTACCAGTTCTCCAGAACCTGTCAGAATTGGCTGAATACCACCTCTGGACCAACATAATTATTATGTGCCTAAATAGGAAATGTCCTTCAAAAATATTCTAGAAAGTGGTAAGATGGAGACCTGTAAAATCTTGGCTCTATAGAGAACAACAGAAGAGCCAATACTGAGAATTATGTTGGTTCTTCATCACCCACCATTCTCATGTTTATTGATTTGGTCAGAAAATAGGCAAGTGATGGTAAGTAGATAAGGAGCTCTTACCAATGATCTAGATTCAAATAATTTGGATTCAAAAAGAAAAAAGTAATTTTGAGCCATGTAGTTGGATGAACAAATTATACTTACTGGCTCTTCCTTAAATCAAATGCATCCCCCCCCCCCCTCCAGGATTGTGTGTTTTTTGACATTGCTGGCAAATGGTACCCTAGGTTACTTGAAATCTGCTTCTGGATGACTGCATAGCTATGACGGAAAATATGTCTCCCCAGGGAAATAACATTTAGCATTATTTCCATTTTATTTTTTTAAAAAAACCTTTGCTTATACTTTTGTCTCTATTTGATAAAAGTTACCTCCAAGTGAGTGAACATAATGAGTCTTTTCTGTCTTGAATCTGTTTTTAAAGTAAGAATAATAGTGGTAATTATGAGGATAATTATAGTAATAATAAAGCAATGGCAGAAAAAAAATAAGCTTCACTGTGACTGCTTTTTCAGACATCGTGATGAGAAAAAGCACAATAATAAGATTACATCTAAACATCTCTTTCAAGTTTCTAAAGATGATAAACTCATTTAATGGATCCTGTTAAAATGCACAGCATCCTCCTAAACTGATTTCATTGCTTTAGCTCTTCCGGCTTCTAATTATGAACTAATGCTTCTTTCTGGCTGAGGTTTTCAAATGTCAATGTCCCAAGCAGAGCACAGAGGAAAGGTTGTCATGCTTGGATGCATTTAGAAGTACAGAAGCAGAGAACTGCAAGGTCATGAAGCACAGTGCCCTTCCCGCCACCACCAACCCCCACGCTAAGTAGCTCACATGCCAGGGTTCTTCTAACACAGAATCTGCTTTTCCTAAAAGATGCAAAGCAACAAATAAAATTCAGCAATAAAGCTTCCAGCTATAAAAGCTGTTAGATGCAGAGGAATGGCTTTGCACACATCCACTTCTTTTATACAAGTATGAAAATAGAACATAGGAAGCTGTCTGAGATTAAGTCAGACTCTTGGCCCAACCAGGTCAGCATTTCCAGATTGGTGGTGTAACTCCTGGATTTCAAATAGGAAACAATTTCTACCTTGCCTGGAAATGCCAGCAACTTAATCTGGAGAGATTTTTTTCATAATGGCCTCTCACAGGTATGAGCAGTGGTTTTCCTTAAGTCAAACCTGACTTTACCTTGAGTTGAGATGAAGATGAGAACAGATCACAAAAATCCAACGTCCAACTGCCCTATCCAGAAAATATCACATAGGGCAGGGTTGGCAAACCTTTTCAGCACCGAGTGACGAAACGGAAGTGTGTGTGTGTGTGTGTGTGAGAGAGAGAGAGAGAGAGAGAGAGAGAGAGAGAGAGAGAAAACCAGAAGAGCAGCCATTTGGTGCACATGGAAGCACTGGAAAGATGGTTTCCGGGCATCTGGTCTTCGCATGTGCATGCATGGCAGAAACTGGAAGACCAGGTGGCCAGCGTGCATGCATGCGCCAGAAACCACAAGATTCTTTTCCTGGTGCACGCATACACACCGGGCAGCTGCTCTTCCGGTTTCCAGCACTCCCGCACGTGTGAAGACCAGCTGGCCAGCATGACAGAACACAGAAGAGCAATGGGCAAAGGCTTGCGTGCCCAGAGAGATGGCTCTGTGTGCCACTTCCGGCATGCATGCCATAGGTTCGTCATCATGATTATAAGGGTTATTCAATGGGAGACCTGAGATTGTTTGTGTAGGGACCACTCTGAACATTTCCTTAGAGATGTCTATGGTTTCCTTAGCCTATTTCTGGGCAGAGGCTGAATAGAAGTTTGGCTGCCTTCAGGTAAAGAATGCCTAAGAGGAACTGTGCAGTTGGAGGAACCGGCATGTGTAGGGTTAGGCATCTAGTTGGAAAATCTTGATGGGTCCTATCTATCGTAATCATAATTTTACTGCTCGCCTCTACCCATCTTAAAAGATACCCACACATACTTAACCTCCTTCATTCCTGTAACATTTATAAAGATACTCGTATTGCTGGAGAGATTTTGGATAGTTCTTAGGTTCCTTCAGTTCCTCTGGGCTGCTGAGGTTCCTCGATTTCTTTCCATTTTTCAAAGCATGCTATAGCATTATAATGTGAGACTAGTAATAACACTAGAAAATTTGGTCCGCTCCAATTCTCAATAGATCTTGTTAGCATAATCTGAACAATCTTGAATGTAAGCAGTTAAAATTAGAGCTGAATGAATAGAAGAATGCTACAGAGCTGGAGGGGGGAAAAATCAATTCACCTCGCAGACAGAATTGCTATTTTATCTCTTCCTCAGTGTAAACAATCCTGCAAAAACATTCTATTGAAATCTTTTCTAGCCCTTTACAAAGACATCTATTGGAAGGACCAGAGCAAAGGGGGATGAAGCAAAACTGGTGAAACTTTGCTGCAATCCTAAATCATCCTTTTCACCAGTCCTGGAATTTGCCCTGCAGTTGATCCTCTAAAACAGGGGTCTCCAACCTTTGCAACTTTAAGTCTGAAGTCCTTCAGACTTAAAGTTGCAAAGGTTGGAGACCCCTGCTCTAAAAAAGCAAGCCTAGAGGTAGAGCTCTTGCCTCACAAGCAGGAGATTATGAGTTCGATCCTAGGTAGAGGCACATGTAGGGTCTCCTGCTTTGGCAGGGGGTTGGATTAGATCACCTGCAAGGTCCCTTCCAACTCTGTTAATCTGTTAAAGGGCTTGGTGCAAGGCACTCAGAGTGACAAATCTTTCTGTTTTTTTTCTTATTCTATTAAGCCCATCATATTAAAAATACCTTTTGACTCAAAATAGAGGTAATCAAATCAACCCAACATATACCTAAAGGGATGGTCATATTTACTAATCCAATAAAGACAATTTGCATTGATAAAAGTAGACAACTGTTGTTTAAAAGACCTTCACATGGGATAACTGACATAATGGTTGCCTGATCAAAGCAGCTTAATAACTTTATAATGACAATACTAGAATAAATGGAAGTGTTTGATTTAGTCTGAAAAATTGTGGCTGAGCCAAGAATTGATTAGTTCCTGTCTACAAATTCACTACTCCATTGCCTGATCAAAAGTATTAACAAGTAAGTTAATTGCAAAAAAATCAAGCAGGGGAAAATGTTTGCACACAAAATGTACTAAAGTATTTAAAGGTGAAATGTAAAGCCCTTTTCATCCAATTACCCAGAGACAATTTTCCAAAGCACAGGATTTCTGAAAAGCATAACTATAGTGTGACAATGCTAATAGCATCAGTAACCGTGCACAAATGTAATTTGCTGTAGTTTGATTATTTCATAATTGAATGTGTTTTGATTATGACGGTCACAAGTTAACTGTAAGTAGCTGCTATTATTGTTACATAATTAACTATAACCTATCCATCGATTTAGACTGGTAAAATCCCCAACAATTTTCAGTCACAAATACAGTTAATTTTAATGCTATTTTAAATGGCTTCCTTCCCTCACTTGTGATTATAAAAGAAGAGTTACCTGCAGAGAAAATAAGTACACCCTGACTTTTTGGCTAGCTCAGATATACTGAATTTCCAGACTAATTTCTTTAGTTAAATCTGCTATGTTCCAAATTTGGAATAATAGTTCAGTTTCATATCTGGGATGCTATGAACCTATATATCAAAATATGTTTTTGTAATAAAAAAACAATGATCTCTAACTATTGAAAAATCTAGTTCAACACATTTTCATACTAACTGATGCTAAATTTCAGTGTTGTGACATATTCTCTGAAATAGTCTTTCCCTGCACTCCCCAGACACTTGTGATCGTAAGGGGGTTGTAGTGTGGCAAGTAACAACAGAAGCACCATGCTGTGATTGTGGCTCTGTTGTACAGATAGGCTTCCAGAGGTGTTGTACTGCAAAACCAAAAATGGGTAATCCACTATTATCCTGGGATGATTTTGAGGAATTTTTGGCAGACCCCAGCATATCTGATAAGCACCAGATTGGGGAAACTCCTCTGTCTTGTATGTTGTGTCTGGCAATAAAGTTGATAAATGTTTTTATGTTGTTGTTTTTTCCAGTTGTGTTGAGGTGCCTGGAATCACTATGTGGGAAAGATAGCCTTAAAAATTCTTTCAATCAATCAACCCATCAATTATTTCAGGTCTGTTCTAAAGCCCCAATGTTTTTTCTAACTAGAATATTCAAAGAAGTTGCCAGAATCTATGGATTCTAGAAAAGTATAACATTGCTTGCTTGCATATAACATTTTATGAATACATCTGCCTGCTTTGGCCAATGTCAACATCTGTACCTATCAAATTTTGTCCCCACCCCCACCCCCCAATTGAACAGACAACAGAAAGCCACGTGCCTCATTTATTTCTTCATTCAGGATTGTTCTCTATCTATTCTTCTGAAATGTTTCAAGTTTGATGTTGAGAGATAAGTCAATATTTTCACCCAATTACCTGTATATATTAATCACCTCGCCAATTGAATACTTTGAATTTTATTGGGAAAAAACAGAGTTTTCTTTTGAAATTTTGCAGGTTTTTTTATATTAAGGATACTTCTTGGTCTTATTTATTATTTTCATTTTGGAAGCAACTGTTATAAAAATAATAAATAAGAGCAAGTCGGACATGACTTTGCAACTAACAACAACATATGTCTTTTGGACAGTCATCCTATATACACTTCTCTGGGAGCAAGTTCTGCCTGGAGACTTTTTTTAATGAATGAATGTGTATTGCATTGCACAATTAGTGGACTGCCAATTACAAACAGTAACAATCATATTTAGATTTTGATCTGGTTCACAGTTGTCTTCAACAATTCATATCTCAATTTGTAGAAGTAGTTAAGGGATCACTGGGAAACAAGAATCAAGACCAGCGCACTAAGTTAGTGTCAAGAAAATAGCCTCCTAGAAATTGTGCCTGAAGGGCACCAATGTTGTTCAGTGTGCTCTCTAAATAGCTGATCACCATGTCTCATTCGATTAATATCTGTCTGATTTTCTCCCACCTATTATAGAGTAACAGTGTTACAGAAAATAAACTTGTTCCCATTGAACCTGGTATGCAAAATCATATTATGTTTGAGTTTTTTCATTTCTATCTGTAAACATCTTGGAGGTTGGAAAAGATTTCTGCAATCACTTCTGATTTTAAGACCTCGATGAAATTTGCAAAGTCATAGATCATTTATCAATTGATAGAAAGCTAAATAAAAAGATGAGTGGTTTATGAAGAATTAATATTTAGTGACCTTAGTAAGATATTTTGATTATGGCATTTTCACACACCAGAATAATAGAATATCAGTGTTGGAAAGGACCTTGAAGGTCTTCTAATCTAACCCCCTGCTTAGGCAGGAAACCCTATGTTGTATTCGGGAAAGTCAGATCTGTTTGCATTGGAGACTGTTGGGACGTTCTGATTGGCTCTTCATCTGACTAGCATTTGCTTAAATGACCGGCAGCCTGAGAGAGGCCAGGTTTCAGGTTTCTGTGTTCTGTGTGGGAATAAAGTTGCTTTTTAACTGGAACGGTTCAACTGCGTTCTTCCTGCTCTGGCAACATAACACTGGCGACGAAGGTTTGTGATTTTGAACCCGGTTCTCTTTTTATTGTTGTTGTTTTTTTAAATATGGCAACAGTTCACCCTTTTCCAGAGTTTTGTTCTGACAAGGAAACCTGGGAAGTTTATATGGAGCGTTTTGAATGTTTCCTTCAAGCAAATGACCTTGCCGCATTGCCTGCAGACAGGAAAAGGGGGCTGTTTCTAAATTACTGTGGGCCAGACATGTTTGCAACTGCCAGAGCTTTGGCTGCCCCTATTCCAGTCCATGTCATTACTTGGGACGTACTCCTGTCGAAATTGAAAGGGCACTATGCCCCAGCCCCGTCTAAATTCGCTAGGAGACATTCTTTTCGTCAGAGGCTTCAAGGGGCTTCTGAGTCTGTTGGTCAATATATGGCTGCTTTAGGTGCTGCTGCTGTTTACTGCGAGTTTGTGGACTTAGAAGAAGCCTTGTTGGAGCAGTTCATTTCGGGCGTTCATGATTCCCGGCTACAGCGTCGTTTGTTAGCACGGGCGGAGCTTTCCCTGCAGTCGGCTGTGGATGAGGCTCGTGTTTCTTTTTTTTTTATATTGAAAAAGTTTTATTGGTTTTTACAATTTTTTTAGTAGGATAGGGTAAGGGATACAAAGAAATTTTTAGAGCTTCATAATAAATTGGTAACAAAAAACATTTTCCATAAAACTACAAGGTGAAAACAAGTACATATTTCTAAATTCTCAGTTCAATGCTGTCAGTCATTTGCAAAAATCCAGATACACATGTTATACAATATTACTCAAAAATCAAGGCAAAGTTATTTTTTGGATCTAAGTCTCTTGGCAATTGTGTCTTCTATCTCTCCTTCCAGGCCCCCAGTGGGCGGGGCCGTGGCCCCCCCTGCCCCCCCTGGATCTTCCCCCAGGAAAGAGGAATGTTTTTTAAAAAAGGCTTCCGCCTCAGCAACTGTTTTAATCCTCACTCTCCCTCCTTCCCAGAACACCAGCATCCCTTCGGGCATCGCCCACTTGAACCAGATCCCGTGATCAAACAATTTTTTGGATAAGAAGGAGTACCTCCTTCTCATCTCCCTAATCTTTTTTGGGATCTGCTTCAAGATGACAGCCTCCTTTTGTTGGTAAATTAACGGTCCCCCTCTTTGCGCCTTCAAAATTCCCTCTCTGGTTGACCTTCTAACAAATTTAACATGTATCTCTCTGGGTACTTCATTTATCCTGGCATATGCAGAATTTATTCTGTAAACTAGGTCAATGTCCCCTCTGATCTCATTCTTAGGTTTATGTAAATAATCTGTTAAAATTGTGCTCATGAGTTCAGGGAGACATTCACCAGGTTCCTCAGAAATGTTCTGAAATCTTAAAAAATATGTCATCCTTTCAAAATCAATCCTAGACACATGCCCAGTTAATTCTACAACCTCACTGGTAACCTTTTTAAACTCTCCCTTTGCCCCCGCCAGCCCCCCTTCCAACTCTTCAGTCTTCTGTGTGTTCTCCTGCATTTGCTTCCGTGTTTCCAGAAGTTCCTTCTTAAAGTTACTTTTTTCTTCTCTCTGGGCCTTGATTTCTTGCACCAAAGTTTGTATCACAGATTCCAGAGAAGCCATCCTTTGTTCTAAACCTGCCAGTTCCAATTTTTGTGCCATGGTTAGCTGTTAAAGTCAGTGCCACTAAAATGGCGTTTTTTGGGTGGGGCCGTTAAGGCAAATCAGGAAATGAAAGGGTTGTAAAAAGTTCAGGAACCAGAAGAGAAACACTTTTCCAAATCAATAAGTATAATAGCGAAGGCACTCCAGAAAAGGAATCACTTAATCCCCCAAAAAAATTTCTTCATTAATAGCAAGAGGAAGTCCAAATCACAAAAAGATGCTGGTAATTTTCCATAAGTAAGATAGTCATTCAGGAACAAAGGGGAGCCATCTTCCACTGCCCAAGCTCAGAGCCAGAAGGGGAGAGTGGTAAAAGAAAAATTGTTTCAAGCCAGCCAGACCTAGATACATTGTTAAAAGACGAGCCACAGATCACTTTCCCTTGTTTCAAAACAGTCCGGGTTAAGGATATCTGCTTCCTCGCAACGGGGGGCCATTTCCAAGCGCTGCTTTAAGTCCAAGGGGGGGTTCAACAGGCAAACACCCCCCTCCAAGTTCTTTCAGCCCAGGCTGACAGCAAAAAAATGTTTAAAATCACTCACTCTCCACCTCGCAGCCAAAGCCCCAGGGAGCCTTCTGATCCGAACGGCCAGCTCTCTCCATGTTCACGAAGCGATGCTGTCCACCGTTGGCGAAAGGGAAACCCCCCGCAGCATGTCCTCCTCCACCTAAGCCGAAGACAAGGGTCGCTTCCCCGCTGCCGTGGGGGGAGAGCAACCCAGGCAAGCCGGCTTTGCGGGAGACCCCCAAGAAGGGGCGTCTCGCCCCCGTGGGGGGGGCAGGAAAAGAAACAAAGCGGCGAGCGAGTCCTAGGCTCACCCGTCGCCGCTGGAAGCCGGAACCGGAAGTCGAGGCTCGTGTTTCTGAAATGGCTGAAATATCCATCGCAGAGATTCACAAATTTCATCAAGCTGTTATTCCTCCCCCTCCCTTCCCTTCTATTAACTACCAAAGGGAGGAGGAAAAGTTGCTGTCGGAGGGAGAGGAGAAAATTAGCCGCCTCTGACACTCTAGTGAGATCGGATTTCAGCCCTCTCACGGTGGAAAGAGTTGCTCCAGCTGTGGGGGAAAGCATCTGCGTCCTAATTGTAAATTTAAGAATGCTGTGTGCCGCCGTTGCAACAAGAAGGGCCATCTGGCTGCTGTGTGCTGTGCCTCATCACCGGTTCCTCGCTTATCCTCACATGATGTTCCTGAATTTCGCCGGGGCTCCAGACAAGTTACACGTCGTTGGAATTGTTATTACATTGATGGTGATAGTGCCACCGGCCCTGCGTGGACTGTCAGTTCAGCGTCCTATCCTGAGGGTGGTTGCGGTAAAATTTCCCTTACAGTCTTATTGGAGGGCCAGCCATGTCCCATGGAACTGGACACTGGCTCTGCAAAGACCATTCTGTCTTGGGACACTCTAAGGAGGATTGTTCCAGGCATTTCGCACCATAAACTCTCAGATTGCCCTGTCAGACTACGGGATTATCAGGGAAATTTAATTCCTATCATTGGGAGTGGGCATTTCACTGTCTGTTATGGCCAGTTTAATGGCAAATTACCTGTCATTGTTGTGGGTAAACCTTTAGCATCAAACCTTTAGCAATCAGTTTGGATTGGTTCAAGGCGTTAGGTCTGTCCATTGCAGGAATACACTCCGTGTCCTTGAGGGATGATTTCACAGGGTTAATTCGGGAGTTTGCTGATGTGTTTGATTCAGCTTTAGGGAAATACACCGGCACTCCCATTTCCCTCAATCTTAATCCTGCTGTGGCTCCCATTCGTCTTAAGGCACGCCGTGTTCCCCTGGCATTGAGGGACAAGGTGGACGCAGAATTAGATAAGTTGGTGGCCCAGGGGGTGTTGGAGCCAATCGACACTCAAAGTGGGAAACCCCCATTGTGATTCCCCTGAAAGCAGATGGATCTATCAGAATTTGCGGCGATTTTAAATCGACGTTAAACAAGGCATTACAAGCGCATCCCTATCCTGTTCCCGTAGTGCAACATGTATTACATTCTTTAGGGAACGGGAAAGTTTTTGCCAAGTTAGATTTGGCACAAGCATATCAACAGCTGCCCGTAGATGAGGAGACAGCGCTTGCGCAGACCATAGTCACGCACCGCGGGGCTTTTAAATGCCGCCGGTTGCAATTTGGAGTAAGTGTAGCGCCTGGACTTTTCCAGAGCATAATGGAGCGTTTGCTCCATGGGTTACCTGGAGTAACACCATACTTTGATGACTTGCTTATTGCCGCCCCTTGTAAAGCAGATTTGGTCGCAACCTTGAGGACGGTGTTTTATAGGTTCCGGAAGGCTGGTTTAAAACTTAAGCGCTCAAAATGCCAATTAGGTGTACCAGCCGTAGAGTTCCTGGGATATCTTATTGATGAACAGGGTATTCATCCCACTCCTGCCAAGGTAGCCGCCATTACTAATGCCCCTACGCCTCAGGACAAAACAGAACTGCAAGCCTTTTTGGGTCTTTTAAACTTTTATTCGTCTTTCATTCCCCATAAGGCCTCCGTTGCAGAACCGCTCCACCGTTTGTTGGATTCTGCTACAATCTGGAAGTGGACTGACCGTGAAGCTCAAGCGTTCGCAGCCGTAAAAAAATTACTAGTATCATCCGCTGTCCTGGTCCAATATGACGAACGTGTTCCTTTAGTTCTTGCCTGTGATGCCTCTCCTTTTGGCGTGGGGGCAGTACTTAGCCATGTCTATCCAAATGGGATGGAGGCACCAATTGCTTTCTATTCCCGAACGCTGTCCAGAGCTGAAAGGAACTATAGTCAACTGGACAAGGAGGCGCTTGCTGTGGTTGCGGGCATAAAACGTTTTCATTATTATTTATACGGCCGGCCTTTCCAATTAGTGACGGATCACAAGCCGTTGCTGGGTATTATAGCTGGTGACCGACCTACTCCCCAAATTCTCTCCCCACGAATGTCTCGTTGGGTCGAATTCTTAACAGCTTATTCGTACTCCCTGGTCTATAGGCCGGGGAAGCACATCGGGCATGCTGACGCGTTAAGTCGTTGCCCTCTGCCAGTCTTAGTAGAAGACCCAACCCCTTCATTACCTGTTTTCTTGGTCAATGACTTAAATTTGCCCATTTCTGCTACCGATGTTGCTTGTCATTCAGCGAAAGACCCCGTGATGGCCCAGGTGCTGGACTTTGTCAAAAGGGGTTGGCCCACACAGTCACCAAGCCCTGAGTTCATTCCTTATTTTCGAAGGCGTACCGAATTGTCCGTCTTGCAGGGATGTTTATTATGGGGATGCAGAGTAGTGATTCCACCAGATCTCCGTCAATTCGTACTTGCCCGACTGCATGATAGTCATCCGGGCATTGTACAGATGAAGTCGTTGGGCCGTAGTTACGTTTGGTGGCCGGGCATGGATTCAGACATAGCCCTTTGGGTGCAGCGTTGTACGCCTTGTCAGCAATCACGCCATTGCCCCTGTCATGGATTGGGACCGTCCTCCCGCTCCATGGAGCCGTGTCCATATTGATTTTATGGGTCCAATAGGGGGTCAATTAGTTTTCCTGGTTGTTGATGCTTTGTCCAAGTGGGTAGAACTTATCCCTGTCAGCAGCTCTATATCTGAAGCCACTATAGCCATTTTGAAATGATTATTTTCTACTCATGGGCTGCCTGATACCATAGTTTCTGATAACGGACTGCAGTTCACTTCTGTTGCATTCCAAACATTCTTGGCAGGTTTGGGTATCAGACATGTTTTGGTGGCTCCATACCACCCTGCGGGGAATGGATTGGTGGAACGCGCGGTTCGGTCAGCAAAGGAAGCATTAAGCCGTATGGGACCCCTCTCCTGGCCAGACAAAATTGCTACCTATCTTATGGGCCAACATTCTACTCCTTGCCCCCTTATAGGGAAAAGTCCGGCGGAGATCCTTATGGGCCGCCGCCTACGCACAACGCTTGATAGGTTACATCCGACTTTTGATGCCACCACCCCGTTCCCGCCCCAGTATCCTAATGTTTTTTCTGAGGGGGAAGGGGTGTATGCGCGTAATTTCGCGGGTGATCCAAAATGGGTACCCGGACGCATAATTAAGGTGACTGGGCCCTGTTCGTACAGGGTCCAACTTTCTGATGGCCGCGAATGGCGGCAACATGTGAACCAGCTGCGCCGTCGATCGCCAGAGGCCACAGGACTGCAGTCCAGTTATGAGTCCTGTGAACGTTTTACTACCATCAGCCGTCCAAACCCACCATGTTCGGACAACGGGTTGGCAGGAGTTTCCGAAGCAGTTTCGGCGCCTGACTTGTCTGAACATGTTGTACCATTGGAAGCTCCAGCTGATGTCCAAGTTCCTGTTTATGCGCCGGCGGAAGACCAGGAAGCTCCAGTGGACGTTCAAGTTCCCGTTCTCGCACCGGCTGAAGACCATGCTCCACCCCCTGTGACGGACACGCCTCAACTTCGGCAATCCAAGCGCACGAGGCAGAGACCTGCCTATTTGCAGGACTACGCTTGTGCTATCCAGGGGGAAGGAATGTTGTATTCGGGAAAGTCAGATCTGTTTGCATTGGAGACTGTTGGGACGTTCTGATTGGCTCTTCATCTGACTAGCATTTGCTTAAATGACCGGCAGCCTGAGAGAGGCCAGGTTTCAGGTTTCTGTGTTCTGTGTGGGAATAAAGTTGCTTTTTAACTGGAACGGTTCAACTGCGTTCTTCCTGCTCTGGCAACATAACACCCTATACCATTTCAGACAAATGGTTGTCCAATCTCTTCTTAAAAACTTCCAGGGTTGGAGAATTCACAACTTCTGGAGGCAAGTTCTTCCACTGGTTAATTGTTCTAACTGGTTAATTGTTCTAACTGTCAGGAAATTTCTTCTTAGTTTTAGGTTGCTTCTATCCTTGATTAGTTTCCATCCATTGCTTCTTGTCCTACCCTCAGGTGCTTTGGAGAATAGATTGACTCCCTTTTCTTTATGGCAGCCCCTTAGATATTGGAACACTGCTGTTGTGTCACCCCCAGACCTTCTTTTCATTAATTAATATACAAGTATTAGGATTGTGACATTAAAAAATTAATACACAAAATGGCATAATTGCACTATGAAAAAAATAGATTATCATTCTTCAGAACCTAACTTTACCTTCTGGTCCTTGGTTTATCCTCTTATTCTTCAATCAGCAAACCTTTGCTTTTTCTCCACGGCAAATATTTTCTTTGTTTTGCCATTTACTACTTGAAGTGGTTCCTGCTACTTTTCTCCCTTTACTCTAGAAACCCATGATCATAATCTTATTTTTCTAAGGCCTAGCGCTCCTTCTGTACACAGTCTCACATACCTATGTCATAATTGTCTAACATCAAATTTCTGCCATTTTTTCAGGTGGGAGATACATGAAAAATATTACATAGACCTTAAAATAGCTTAACAAGAAAATGCCACTTCAAATTATAGAATGAGGAACCTGGAAAATTTAGAGGAGTTGGAGCCATCTCCTTTGAATCAATAGTATCTTGGGGGGTGGGGGGATAGGGTTAATGGCACAATTTTTACTTGGTAATGTCAGCCTCTGCTTTGCTACTCGCTTTCAGCTGCCATTGTAAGGGGGCTTGGTATTTGGGAATGGGATTAACCAGTGCAGGAGAGATATTGAAAAAGGGAGTTATATTCTCACCATCTACTGTGCATGCCGGTGGCTGGTACCTTGAGATGGTCAAGGCCAACCGTCTTGCATTCCAACTTGATGATGCTTCTGGAGATGCAACCCACATGGCACCTGAGGGATTTGCGGATTGGACAATAGGGTGGGGAATGTTGGGGGGAGGGGGTTGGACATATATTGATATGTATGATTTCACTTACTTTGGTTCAGACCTTGCTTTACCTAGCTGCTATCTTTTCATAAGCAGTAAAAGTCCTCTTAATTCTTCAAAATGGAGTTGAGTGGTTTCTTTCTTGGTTAATGAAGGAGGCTGACCTGACATGTACTCTACTTGTATTGCTTTGCAAAATAACCTTTCCTTACATTAGAAGTTCCTAATGCAATGAAAGCTATTAGTTTTTGGAAATATATGTTTTTTAAAGGTTTAAATGCAGTTAAAAGGGCTGAAACTAGTGAAATCTTATTTATGCAGTGAGCAAGGGAAAACATGTAGGACAGGGTTGGAGCAAATAGCCAAGGGGAAAAAAATAGGCCAGACAGAATGTTTATTAAAAGCTCTACCATTGCTGGTCAGAAGCCCAAATGGGGAAGGAGGAGGGTAGCTGTCAGATTCTCTGACAAGTCAGCCAAGACGTCAACGCTGCATTGTTATGCATCAAACCCAACCCAATGTGTGAGATGCAGACATGTGAGGTGTTGCAGACCAGACGAAGTGATGGACGAGATGCTAAACTGTAGATCCAGTAATATAATGGCAATAACACAAAGAACGAGAAGAGAATTTTTATTAAAGAATCAAAGCGCATATATTATATATAAACAGGCAAAAAATGAGCAACTACATTGTGAAGCTGTCAGCAATTTGCTTTTTAAGAACCCCAGAACTGTGACAACTTGTCAATAATTGGCTTTCTAATCGATATTTTGTATTTTAAGATTTTATTGACTTGTTACACTGTATGTCAGTTTCCCCCTTATTATAATTTATGGCTTTAAAAATGGATTGATATTGCCGTCCCTACAATTAGAGACAAAGAGAAGTAATAAAAAATAGCTCAAGACAAAAGACTTGCATTTAAAGGGGAATTAACTCCTGCTGATAGTTGGGTACATTTTAAAAAAACTCAACAAGATGCAATGGTTGCAATTGCATTCATTTTTTGGGGTCAGATGACCAATTCATGGATTAATATTAAAAGTGATATGAAACCAGTATATTCTGTTTGCTAGCTCTACTTTTGTCTGTTCTTCTGCCCAGTCTATTCCTTCATTTTGCTTCTCTTCCCCTCACTCATGTACTCTATTCCAACTTACTTGTCACTCATCCCATGTGAATCTTCGCTCGCCACTTGCTTGTATACATGTTCACACAGCTACTTGAGTACTCAACTCCTTCCTCCCACTTGCTTCGCTACAGTTATGATAATCCAATCTCATAAAGGCACAACTGTGTTCCATCATAAATTTTACTCAGATTTCTGAAAAGGTGGGAAAACTTGAAATAGAATCACAAAATGTAGATTTCTGCAGGAACATGTATATTAATTTATAAAATCCAGACAAAGAAAGAAAATTTAAGTGTAAAAATTCCTTAAAGGACAAGGTAAGACTTGTGTATCTTTTTAATTAAGTACGTAACTTTCCAGGGGCATGTAGGGTTTACTGAATATCAGGTAGAATTTCTCATTTAATCTATACTAGTATCAACCTTTTTTTGTCTCTCTATCAATATCCTACACCAGGGGTCTGCAAAGTCGGCTCTTTTAAGACTGGTGGACTTCAACTCCCAGAATTCCCCAGCCAGCTATGCTGGCTGGGGAACTCTGGGAGTTGAAGTCCACCAGTCTTAAAAGAGCCGACTTTGCAGATCCCTGTCCTACACTATGTAAATTAAATAGCGTGGAATAGAAAACATAATTATCTCACTTCAGTTTTTATCTGTAATCACTGTGTCTTTCTGGGTAGCACTCAACTTTTTTGTAACTATTTGCTATCATTCTCATCAGTGCTTCAGGGACTCCATATTTTCTCAGAACTGATCTCCTTCCTTTAGGCGATACGATCCTGTTTGAAAATCAATAATATTCAAATAGTAGTTGTCTCCGTCCAATAAGATCTTTATTACCTGTCTCTTCTATAGATTTATATCACTACACAGAAGAGTTATTGTTTACAAGAATCAGAGGTGATAATCTTAACATTGTGCCCATGCAATTTTTACAGGATGAAGGAATTATATAGTGGTTTAGCTGTACCTTGATGCTGATTAATAATATCCTGTAATAAACTCTAAGAGCAGATCACATCTCTGAGAAGTATGCACGGTATAAAAAAGCTACTAATTATTAAACTGGATAAGGGCCAATGATAGGGAAGCTATTCTAATAAAATCTCGATTCGTGTTTATCCTTCTTGATAGGATTGAAATAAACATCCTTGGCCAAAAGAGAGAAAATTACAACTTTTCCACTTAGCGGCCTTAAGTGTGCTAAAGAGAGCCACATATTTTTAGCAGTTCCAAGATCCAAAACCTCTCTTTTTATAGGCTTGATTAATTCTCAATTTTAAATGTCACATCATTCAGTGCATACAACTACAGTAAAAGATATAAATTTACTCATATGAATAGAAAACTGATTCATGTCACTGTCAAAGCACACTGCATATCCTTCATTTAATTATGGTTGCATCTCTAATAACAACAAAATAGTAAGGAAACGTACTCCCTCGTGAACAAGAAAATATGCAAATAGATGATTAAAGATGTTAAGAGACAACATGAAACAAGATTGAGGATGAGGTCACTGTGTTCTGAGACATGAAAAACGTTCACTAAATGATGAGAATAAGAACACAGAGGTTTAGCATCTGCCAGGACTTAACTCAATATGCATATTATATTTTATTTTTAATTAAAGCTGCAGTCAGATTTAAGGAGAAAGAGTGCAGGATTTTGGATATATTCACACACTGAGGTTTATGCCATTACCCATTCATATTGTGGACTTCCTAGAGAAAAGCAGAAATTATCTAATAAATGGGTGGAAGTAATTTATATTTCTTTTGGCTGTATTATCATTTGTCATCATTATTAACATTGTTCCATTATTCAACTTCAGATGTAACTAGGTGGCATATAAGAAACCAGATATAACTGTAGCATCATAAAGAAAAATAATCAGAAAGGTGGGGGAGGGGAATCCTGCAAAACAAGCAAAGCATAAATCAACTTTTAAATGTTAAGGTATCTGAGAGAAGCTTTAGCCCAGAATGACAATGATAGTGATATTGGCCTTAGATTTTTACAGACGACTTTAAGACATCACCACCGAATATTGTTCCCACAAAGTAGAACCAGAGAAAAACTTGCACCGAGGTGTTTGAGGTCAAAAGAAGTTTAAAATTGTGCATAATTTGGCACAGGTAATGATCTACTATAGATTATCTAGTGTGGACATAAATATCAGTTGAGATACAAGCCAGGAAAGAGGCAAGAATATTTTTCAAGAGATGGGTGCCCTTGTTCCAATGACTTTTCTTTTAAAATGCTCCAATTTTCATAACGCCAAATCTCATGAGATTTTGAAATTTTATGCACGTACACTGACTTACAAAATTTGGAAGTAGCATGAAATTTCTTAAATATTAACTTTGGGTCATTTTCCTGCAGTACCTTTTCTGTAGGAGAAACAGCCACTGAGACTTTATTGTTCATATAGATTTTGAGTTCAGCCTCAAATTTCATAGAAAACAAAGCTGGGCATACGGTCTCAAAATTGCAGGAGAAATGTAATACAGTTGCCAGAAATTTATGAGAGATATAGACTTTGGTACTAACCGTGCCCAAGTCTGACCATAACCACACTTCTGTATTTTTCCAGAACTACAGAAGCACCAATGGACTTTACAGAAGTCAATGGAGGTTACAGGAGTGTGAATGAAAGACGAATTACTTAGCCTTTATCTTGTCCAGCACAAATAGATGAATGACAGAAGGTGAACCACAACTACCATTACAGCTGACATTAATTTTCCCCTGTCAGTCTGATCATCTCGTAATTGAAATGCAGTATGTTCTTTTGTTCTTATCTAAGAGGAATTCCATTTATGGAGAAAATAGCAATTTACTTGGGTTATGATCCATTCAGGTACTTAAATATCTTCATTTACACTTGTCTCAAAAGAGTTAGAGGTGAGCTTAATTGGATTTGGATTGTCTTAAGGTTTAGTTGTGGAAGTGAACTTCAGAGTCTATTACTAAAGTCTAGAGCTCTTGGAGAAAAGCCGGGATATAATCTAAGTCTTAACAAAGGAAGCAGTGACTTTAAACATCTGGGAATCCCATCTAAAGGAGAGTCAAAAGCTTGGATCTAAAGTGTTCTTATTTCTATTGGCACATGATGAGAAAGGGGTGATTCACCTCACTATTGTATCAAATGAGGGCTACTGTGGGGCACAGTAACTAAGTCACCCTGATTCTGATCCCATCTATATTGATGAAAAGGGAGTCATAAATAATACAAAAATATTGAAAAATGGTAAGCCTGCAGGTGTAGATGGTATAATTGAAGAAACTTTAAAATATGGATGCGATTTGCCCAGGAAACAGCTGTGTAATGTGTTTACAAGTGTTAAAGGGGGACTGCTTGGCAATGTTCATACATATGCAGGCGTGTATTCAGATGATGTCATGTTTTTGGCTGAAACTTTGGGGATTTGAAAATTAATGCATTGAAACCAGAGTATTGGTGCTTGACAGGAAAAAGGGAATGAACTATTGCAGGTTATACATAAATGGGGAAAAACAAGAGCAAGTAGATGAATTTATGTACATGGATAGAATACTTATTAGAAATGAGAAATGGATGGAAATCTTTTTAAGATCTCAAAAGTTAGTAGACAGATAAATAATATGTGATCTGTCAAAAGCAATGAAAATGTGTTAAAAGCAATGAAGATGGTTTTGCATAAGATCCTGCTCTCACCCATTTTTTAAAAAGTGCTGTATATTAAGACAACATATAACTAAGCTAATTGCAGTGAGAATGGGATACATACAAAGGATGTGTGGTCAAAGAAATGCAGAGGATCAAGAATAAATGTATACTAAAATCATATGTTCTGGTTACAAAAGTGAGTGATCTTTCAGAGAGACTCAGAAGAAACAGATCATTTAGAGTTTAGACTTTGATCTGGATGACCTTTGGGTGCTTTGATATCATCAAATGTGATACCATATTTGGAGTGGAGGGGGGCATTCTTTTGTGGTATTCCCCATCCTTCCTAAAAGGAAAAATTCTGGTTGATGGGTAATAGCAGAAAACTCTCATGACCTCAGAGCTAGGCTCCTAGATATAGGCAGATCATGTCCCACTGGGCACAGAGTTTGCAAATTCTGAAACAGCAGCTCCTTTCTCTACCAATACTATTACCTTCCAGTACCCCCTTGGCCAACATGGGTGCTGGCAAGCAGGGAATATGTACATACACATGGCCTGAGAGTCCTACACTTCAGCATCTGGTTTTGTTCTTTACATTTTCTTGCTCCTGACTTGTACTATGATTTCAATCTTCTCACCAGGTTTCTGGTTCTACCCTCAGCGCTTTTCAAGACATTGTGTATTTTCTGGTTATAAATTGATTCGCCCATCTTATGCCATTTCTTTGGCCCCCAGTAAATAATAATAATAATAATAATTTTATTTGTATACTGCATCCTCTCGGATGCAGGGGGACTCGGAGCGGTGCACAGGGAAATTAAAATAACTATAAAAATACATAAATAGAATGAATAAAAACAGATTAAACTAAATTATCCCTGCGCTAAAATCCCCAAATATAAATTACCTAAAATCCCTTTCACCCTATTAGACGGAGACTAACCAAGGCTGGCCAAGCAGCAAAAGTGTGTTTTAAGTTTTTGACGGAAGGAGCGGAGGTCCGTAGTTGTTCTGATTTCGGGGGGAAGGTCGTTCCAGAGGGCCGGGCCCGCCACAGAGAAGGCCCTTCCCCTGGGCGTCGCCCGCTGGCATAGCCTAGTGGACGGCACCCGGAGAAGTCCCTCTCTGTGGGAGCGAATCGGCCATGAGGATGTATGAGGCAGGATCCGATCCCGCAGATAACTAGGTCCCGAGCCATGGAGCGCTTTAAAGATGATCACGAACACCTTGAAGCGCACCCGAAAGACGACAGGCAGCCAGTGCAGCTCGCGTAAGAGCGGTGTTATATGGGTAAACCTAGAGGTTCCCATTATTGCTCGCGCGGCTGCGTTCTGGACCAGCTGAAGTCTTCGGGTGCACCTCAAGGGGAGCCCCATGTAGAGAGAATTACAGTAGTCCAATCGGGATGTCACGAGGGCATGAGTGACTGTGCAAAGGGCGTTCCGATCCAATAGGGGGCGCAACTGGCGTACCAGGCGAACCTGGTAAAACGCCCTCCTGGCCACGGCTGTCACTTGATCTTCCATAGACAGCCGGGTATCCAGGAGGATGCCCAAGCTGCGCCCCCCATCCACAGGGGTAAGATGTTCGTCCCCTATGGCCAGTGATGGAATCAACTGGTTGAATCAGGCAGCCGGGAACCACAGCCACTCGGTCTTGGACGGGTTGAGTCTGAGTCTGTTACTTCCCATCCAGGCCCGCACGGCTTCCAGGCACTGGCACATCACTGCTAAGTTCCACACATGCTTTTTGTCCTGCTTTCCAACCCCACTTCTGTCTCTTCTCCTGTCTGCTTATGCTCGTAATCTCCTTGTGGCTCTTCTTTTCCTGCTTCTTTCCCCAGCAACGCCTTCCTATCACCTTTACCAACCTTGCTTCAAATACACTGCTCCAAATGCAATATGACCGGTCTTCTTGTGAATCTCCTTGCTTCATTGTTTTTACCACATCTCTTCCAAAATGTGGGATCCATCCCCAGCACCTCTAGAAGCCCCAACCCCAATTGCTTGCAACACAGCTGCATTTTGCCTGCCAATTGCATGAGCCAGGAAATGAAAAGGAGACAATTAGCCTTTGGTTTCTTCACTGTGAGATGCCACAGGACTCAAATCTCTCTCTACTCATGGTTAATGTCTTCATGAAACCAATGAATAAGATAATCAATTGATGTGGATTGGGTATCATCAGTACGCAAATGTGACTTTACCTCTTGATCCTACACTGAGTAAGTGTTGTCATCAAGAGCTTGGAGTCCAGTAAGATCTAAAAGGAAAGGAACAGGCTTAATCTTAATCTCAGCAAGGCAGAGCACCTTTGGATTTATAATTATTCCAATTCCAGGGAGATTCCATCTTTAGTTCTGGGTGGGATTCTGAACTTGGTGGAGACCCTTTGAGAGCTGTTTGCAACAAAATTTCATTTTAATGTATGTCGATTAGTGTACATTCAAAGTGACAATAAAGTTACTCTCAGTTTAACATGTTTATAATTAGGAGATTCTCTCTGATTTACAGTCCTGCTTCATGATGATGATGATGATGAGGCGACCGTGACTGGGAAGGTTTTTGCACAGCTCCATCTTGGGGCCAATTGCTGCCCTTTTAGAGCACAGGTTCTCCTCACACCCCTTTCACTTGGACTATTTCAATGTACTGCACAAAGGGCCTGTCCTTAAAGCAATAGGTAGTCTTAATATAGCAGCTTGAATAACTATAAATACACCTTGTTTTGCCATATGTACCCAAACAAGGGCTTGAGTGGTTGCCGGTTGACTTCTGGGTGCATTTCAGCATTATGATCTTTAAAGTGACCTGAGAATATTTGGGATCAGCTAGTCCCAACTGTATCTCATACCTTACTTTATTATTTATTATTTCTTACTACACTTCTGCATATGTAATACTGCTTATTCCAAAAAGGAAGGGTGTGATGGATGTGTTTGCATGTTGAGATTTGCATATCCACGTGATTGAGTGGAAATGCCATAGAACAAAGCTAAACACTTAGAGTGAGTGCCAAATAATGATTACATATGGCATATGCTGGAATATGCCCAAGAGAAAATTGATGTCACTGATCTTTGTGAATTACTGGAGAAGAACAGCAATGAATGAACTTTAAGTGGCTTTCACTGGAGACAACAATGGCACATAATGCAGTTAGAAATCCGATAATCAGCTGCCAGATGTTAAAATGGTTTCTACAGATCTGACATTAAAGTTAATTCATTAAAATGTATTTAGGTTATATTAGATTCCCCAAATAATATATTTGTAAGGACGGACTTCAGATTTTCTATGCTAGAAGTGTAAAGGGTTCATTGACCCATATGATGCAATTATGGGGTTATTTGATGTCTTTGGGGGGATTATGTATCAAAGTATGTTATAGGATTTATGGGATTTAAATGATAAAGATGCTGAAGTGATGTTTAGAATCTGTCTTTATCAGGAATTATGTTGTATTGAGCAGGGAAGGCTAAAAACAGTCATATTGAAAAATTGGAAAGGGGATATAATTTCAGATGATAAGGAATGGTTTTTGGAAATGTGTGGTCTACCAATACTTTCCATTTATCGAAGGATGCAGTACCATGTGTCAGTATGAAAGAAAGTTTGTAATCTTTGACAATAGCACTTTGTACAGTATTGATCATTTTAGAGCAATGTATTACAACAAGCCATGAATAACTATAATATACAAGTCAGATATTTCCCCCCTTTTTTCTTTCTCTTAAATTGTTTGGGATTTTTTTTCTAAAACAGTCTGATTAAAATCTGCTGAATGGAGGCCCAGATAATAAAGGTTTACGTTATAAATTCCAGTCTTTTAGAAGAATCCTTAGGTATTTTACTCAAAATTTAAATTTCGTTGAATTTGGTGAAATTTAAAGCCTTTCAACCTGCAAGGGCAATGCCAGTGGCTTTGCTGAATGAAAGTTGTCTCGTCTTTCAGCGCACAGGAAATGCAATAACCATAGTTTTGCACTGTTCCCTCCAGAACTGAAAAACTGTTACCTTTCCATTGATGGGAATTCCTACCTAGTCCCACCTTTCTCTCTCTGGAGATTCCCTTTCTCTCTAACAACCACGGTGCCATTTTCCCTCACTCTTTCCACCAACTCAGAGGATGAGTAAATTGATTTACAATACAGTAAAATAGCAGAGTTAGAAGGGACCTTGGAGGTCATCTAGTCCAACTCCCTGCCTAGGCAGGAAGCCCTATACCATTTCAGACGAATGGCTATCCAACATCTTCTTAAAGACATGCAGTGTTGGAACATTCACAACTTCTGGAGGCAAACTGTTCCACTGATTAATTGTTCTGTCAGGAAATTTCTCCTCAGTTCTAAGTTGCTTTTCTCCTTGATTAGTTTCCACCCATTGCTTCTTGTTCTGCCCTCAGGGCATTACTCGTTACTCTGTCAGAGCTAAGCTGGCTTTCCTTTTCCTCCATTATTTCAGGAAATTTGTGTAGCAAGTGAATGAGCACGGAGAGATGGGGGCAAGCTGCCAATTGTCTTTGCTCATAGCAAGAGGGACCAGCAGCCATCTAAAAGCAAGCAGATGCGTGAACCCTCTGCTGTGGTGGAGCTGGTGATGCCAAAGTAGAAGTGCCCTCACTCTCAGCTATGTTTCTTGCTTTAAAATACACGGTAATGCATGTTTGTTCTGACCTAATGCCTGTAAAAATATGCACTTAAAACAGACATGGCTTTTTAAAATTAATTTTATTATTAATTAAACATCTTTTAATTCAGATCCATTTGTGGTACTACATCTCATACTGTTTATCTAAACCAGGGGATAAAACCAAGTCTTTTTATGTATGGTTAATTCCTATTAACCAATGCACCATCGTTTCTGATAAATCTTACTCCACACACAAAATAAAAATGGGACAAAGTTGATTTTTCTTGCCTTCCCGTATATAGGTAGTCCTCAACTTACAACCACAATTGAGCCCAAAATTTATGCTGTTAAGTGAGATATTTGTTAAGTGAATTTTGCTCCATTGTATGAACTTTCTTGCCACGGTTGTTAAGTGATTCACTGCAATCGTTCGGTTTGCCACATGGTTGTGAAGTGACTCTGGCTTCCCCATTGACACTGCTTGTCAGAAGATTATCAAAGGGGATCACATGACCCCTGGACACTGCATCTGTCATTAACAGGAGTCCGTGGCTAAGCCTCTCAACTTTGATCACATGATCATGGGGATGCTGCAACGGTCTCAAGTGTGAAAAACAATCACTTTTTTCAGTATTGTAACTAAACAGTCACTAAGTGAACTGTTGTAAGTCAAGGACTATCTCTACAGAATATATACCCCTACCTTCTTAGCTGAAACACTAAAACACAACAGCCTTGCTGGAACAGGCCACAGCCCATCCAGTCCAGCATTCTGTCTCACACAGTGGCTCCCCATTTGCTTCAGGGTGCGCTTCAAGGTGTTGATTATCATCTTTAAAGCGCTCCATGGCTCGGGAGCTAGCTATCCGCGGGATCGCATCCTACCCCACACATCCCTTCGGCCGATTCGCTCCCACAGAGAGGGACTTCTCCGGGTGCCGTCCACTAGGCTGTGCCAGCGGGCGATGCCCAGGGGAAGGGCCTTCTCTGTGGCGGGCCCGACCCTCTGGAACGACCTTCCCCCCGAAATTAGAACAAATATGGACCTCCGCTCCTTCCGTCAAAAACTAAAAATTTACTTCTTCTGCCTGGCCGGCTTGGGTTAATCGGCCCATCTACCTCAAGCTGAATATTCAAACTGTTTTATTAGGGATTTTTAGGGGTATTAGTTTTAGATAGTCTGGGATTTTAGCGCAGGGTCTAGGTTTAATTCATTTTAAATTTGTATTATAATGTCTGTTGGTTTTATATATGTATTTTTAAATTCCCTGGGCACCGCCTCGAGTCCCTTCAGGGAGAGAGAGCGGTTTACAAATTAAATTATTATTATTATTATTATTATTATTATTAGGGTATTCCCAAGCAGATGTCTTCACCTGCTTATGATTCCCTGCAAATGGCATTGAGAGATATCCTGCCTATCTCTCCAGCCCAGAGGGTGTCCTTAGGCATCCATAATGATAGCCATTGATACCCTTGTTCTCCATGAACTCGTCTAATCCTTTCTTAAAGGTGTCGAGGCTGACAGCTGTCACCACTTCTTCTGGCAGGGAGTTCCATAGACCAGTGATCCTCTGGGTGAAAAAGTACTTCCTCTTATTTGTTTGAGGTCTAGTTATCAAAACTTTCATGGAGTTCCCCCTAGTTCTAGTGTTGTGCAATAGGGAAAATAGTTTTTCCTTTTCTATTTTGTCTACACCGTGCATGATTTTATAGACTTCAATCAGGTCACCTCTCAGGCACCGTCGTTCTAGAGTGAAGAGGCCCAGCTGTTGCAGCCTCAGATGGTAAGGAAGGTGTTCCAGCCCCCTAATCATTCTGGCTTCCCTCTTCTGCACCTTTTCCATTTCCATAATATCCTTCTGAAGGTATACAAACACTGTGTTTGTATTTGTCCTAATGAATCGCCATCAAGTCAATACATACTGCCATCTTGTGGAATCAGTCATTAAGGATTTAGTTTTGTTTATCACTGTTTTTCTTTTGGTAGGGCCAAACTAATTCTTTGCACTAATTCGGTTCTTGCTCTTTCTTGGTCATATTTTTCACGACAAAACCTGTTTTGATCTTGTGCTGCTCTGCTGTTTAAATCCATAACCTTTCTAAATCTCAGGTTGCTAAGTATTATATGAACTAAACAGCAAAAAAGCCGCTGTCATTCTTTGTTTGAGTTTGAACCCTTCCAATACATGCAGCCCATTTATTAAAGCCGAGAAGCACACACAACATGCCTTCTGTGATAATATAACATGTCACCAATTAATTGGCAGAGATATGCCAAAGCTGGAGTATACTTAGTGCTATAATCCTTGCCCCAGGCAAATTATTATTAAATGTTACTCTTTAATAAGTGCTGTCTTGAAAGGTTAAAAGATGGTTGTGCAGGCAAGGCGATATAAAAAGGAAAAAAAAAACTTAACACTGTAGAGACATGCTATAAGTGTTTCTGCAAAATTGATATTGGGCCTCAGCCTAATATTATATTTAGAGGTGTGAGACTTTTCTACTTCAATATTGTTTCTCTTTTATCTGTTAGGCATGCAGATTAGAAAAGTGAAAAGTGACAGCAACACAAATGCTTAATCACTATGTTTCCAGATTATCCCTATTTTAATTTATCTTAATATTCCATTGTTACTGCTAGAATTTCAGGAAGAAATTGTATAACTGTACCTGTAACCCGCTTGTTGAAAGAAATTGTTGAAAAACTAACTACACTTTTGCCAATTAAATGTCAATATTTCCCACCACAAATTGCTGTCCTTTTCTCCCTCCTTCAAATGAATCTTAAACTGTTTACCTGAATCCAGAACAGATTTTACTTTGAAATAGTAGAAAATACTGGTAGCTTGGGTTTTAGATTTTGGCAGTGGTTTGCTCTCCAAGCTTCTTTCAATTTAGTTTCTGAACGTTACATTACCAGACTAGATAACATCATCAGCAGGATTTTCTTGTCCTATTCTCCTTAGCTTCCTTGGGTGTCAGTATGGTCAGTTGCTCTTGTGATTGGCTGTTCGTTTGGAGCTATATCTAAATTCTGAACAGCTAATTGGTTCTCTTGTTGATTGGTCATTCAAAGTTTTACAGTCTCCAAAAGCCTCTTAAAAAATGGTTATAATCATATTTTTAAGAGTTCCAGGCAGTTTACATGGGACTTTTGCCTACAAGTTTTCCTCACATCAACAACCTTATAAGATTAGCTGAGCTGCGCAAGGATAATGGGCTCCAGCAGCAGCTTCATAGGGAGAGGGTATAGTAAAATCATCATCATCATCATCATCATCATCATCATCATCATCATCATCATCATGCCAATTGTGGAAGGAGGAGCCTACGCTGCAACGATACAACACTTGATCTTGCTGCTGCAAGATCATCATTGATTCTTTTGCCGCTGGACGGTCCAATAGGACCTAAACTGTCCTGTAGGGACAGCAAAGACGAAGCCAAATCTTTGTTGATCACAGGGATACTGCAAAGTCCCTGTTTGATCCAAAGGAAGGGCTTCAAATCCAAGGTAAACAGACAGCCGACAGCTCCAGAAAGAAGGAAATGAGAAGTGAAAGTTGATTCCAGCTGGATGGATGTTTATTGTCTTAAAGAGACAGCTGCAAAAGAGATAGCCCGTAAAAACCTTTTAAAATAAGCTGAAAGTTTTTTAAAAAAACAAGTGGAGGAATTAAGCACTGGAGGACTTGGTCCGTGGGTTATCACAACCTCTCTAATTGATATTTCAAATGGAACTTATGAAGAACTCTTAAAAGAAACGGAGTAAGAGTGTGTTTCACCCTGGTTGTCTAGGTAATTCTTAGGTGGTTGCTGGTTCTGTGAGCTTGTGTGTCCTTTATAATTTTCTGCAATGCCTTGATAGTTTTTATTCCAGTGGCTTTGTCTCTCCTGTCCCTAAGGTTGGGGGGGGGGAAACTGGTTTCATTTTCAGTCTTTTGTTGGAGGGATTCTATTTTTGGGTGTTTTCCTGGCATTGTTATAGTTTGCGTGGGTGTATTATGTCCTGCAGCAGTTGTACACATTAATAATGATCAAGTACTACTAATATTTCCTTATACATTTTAGTGACCTTTCCTTACATAATTGGTGTTGTCTTTCATACTTTTGGATTTCTATTTTCTGTTTCTGTTACTTAGCAATTGCTAAAACAAATCCCACATGAAAAAATATTCAAAGCCTTCTTGATTTTAATTGTCACTTTATTCCTGCACATTGTAGTATTTATTCATTTTCATATCTGTTTTTCCACTGTTGTGTAAACATAATTCCAGCAGCTGCTAACATTCCCACCTGGTCACATGGTCAGCAAGCCACTCCCACCCGGTCACATGGCTGGCAAGCCACTCCCACCCGGTCACATGGCCAGCAAGCCACTCCTACCCTGTCATATGGCCGGCAAGCCACTCCCACAAAGAAGCCACACCCACAGAATAGGTTCCAAAAATTTTGAAACCCACCCCTGATGTAAGATAAAGGATTTTTATGTTGTGTTTTAAAAAAAATAAACAAAAAAAATATTTTAAAAAAGATGTCAATTGTGATTGTGCAATAAAAGCCTCAACTCTTTATGTGACACTGATCATTCTACTGCATAGTTGCAATCACCATTTTTTTTAGTCCACTCTTCCCCATGTATGCTGCTGACTGGCTGAAAAATCACCCAGTGAGTTTCCATGGCTCATGGTAGATTTGAACCCACATCCTTCTATTTCTGGTGCAGCATCTTAATCATTGTATCACACATATTACATGTTTGCCTAGAATCAGGCTCTGATAATCTTAACACCAACTCTTGACTGCATTTTATGAAAAAAAGGTCTCATCCAATTTTTTATGCTGGTGGAAATTTCATCTCTGATTTTCTGCCTAAAGCTTTATTTTTGAACATGTGAAAACATTTGGCATTTAACTCTTCCCTGGTCCAGTAGGAGTAATTAGAAGCTGTACAAAACACACAGCTCTAACTGACTCACTCGTTCACAATTATGGCTGAAGACTGCATTAAAATACATTTTAGACCTCAGATTGTCTACCTAATATGCCTTCTTGTTTGAGCTGTATTTCATGTTTTTAAAACAGTTGCATTCTCTATAATTGTGGTTCCAATTAAAGAGATTTTGTTCTGTTCACATCTCTGCAAGTTTATTCCTATTAAGCCCCATAAGGCTGACTTATGCAGAACTGAGACTAGCTTGTTAATTATGCAAGATAAAATGCAGTTTGCATATTCAGCTCTTTAACTATTGGGATCAACAGAGTTTTAATAGAACAAGAAGATGTTTGCAGATTTAAGATAACCTCTAATGAAGATAATAAAAAAAGAAACTGCTCTTATTAGCAGCCATATCAATTCTGACCTTGGACAAGATACTTATATTAAGCCCTTGTGCCATGACCCAACTGTATCCTTGCCATTGTCACTGCTGTCCATTATTTTCCCTCTGTTCCTGAGCTCAGTCTGCAAGTTTAAACATTGGAAAAATGCAAAATGAGTAAAAGATGCTTAGAAGCTAGATGTGTGAAGAAGAATTATAAATAGGCAGCTAGAACAATATAAAATGCAAGTCATTGGAGATTAATGGTACGCTGCTCCTAAAACAAGGACTTTAGTATCGGTCCACTTTGGTCATTTCTGACCATCTCTGCTACAGACTCCCCCCCCCCCATTCCACCAGCCAGAACTTCCTCCAGAAAGTGTATGTAATTTGCCACCTAAGTCATGTAATAAGACAGTTACAGCCCTTCTGTGTCTGTACTAGTATCTGTATATTAGTAGCATCTGTAAGGTACCCATGGACTTTAAGGGTGAATAAATAACTGTCAGACCTGCCCCAGTCTGATCCCTTAGGAAAGAAAGACCCTCGACTCCCTTTAGCTGACGTGATAGGTTATTTTACTAAAAGATGTTGGTTTCAGTAAAAACCAACTGAAATTTATTTCCCGCACTCAAAAGATACAGAAAACCTCCGCACATACCAGTCCTCCCACCATGATCAGTCTGTCTTCAGCCAATAAGGCTTCAGCCAGGTGTTTTGAGAATGCTGAGATGGTTAGGGTAATCCACCTTCTTTCTCAGGGTGCATGGCCTTGGGTGCTTGTAGAAACTGGTTCTGAGCATCCCTGCTCTTTGTCAGGCTAACATTCTCCCTTCCCAATTTCCCATCACTTACATATGCAGGTTGATTGCCCATTTGTTCCCTTTGAAGGCAGGATGCAAGCAAGGTGCAAAGCCGAAGAAGGCAGACCTGACAATAGCATTTCCTGCTTTCAGATGCCTTTGCAGCCTTGTTCCACACTCATGGCAACATGTTAATTTTTACTCCATCCTGACATCAACTGGAAACTAAGCATCACTGAGTGCAAGAGCCCTCCTCCCTCCCCCCATTTTTATATTTCAGTGTTCACAATCCGGACTGTTCATGTGTTTTTGGGAAATATAGATGCACTTGTGGAATATGTTTACAGTAATTTTCTCTCCCTGCCTCCCTATATGCAGTGGCTGGAGAAAGGATTCATCCAGGCAAGGCCAGTCCCTTATTCCCTCTGCTTTTATTGAAAAGGACTCCCTGACCTTTCTCAACTCCCACTTGATTTTTAATGAAGAGGTTGTCATAGAACAGTATCCTAGTAACTAGATGGTAGGAAAGAAAGTGTACATAAGCAGAGACTGAAACATTAAGATGGTTTGACATTTATATTTAAAACCAATGTTTCCCACCTCTAATTCATTTATATAAAGTATGAATTACCAGTTGTTTTTATTACGTTAAATTAATTATTTGTCTTACTAGACAATCTTAGCATCCATCTTAAAACAGTTAATGTGCTTGATTTTGCAGAGAACATAGAAGCTGCAGTAATTCAATAGCTTGATTTAAGAACCCAAAGTGAGCAGTTGCTATATTAATCATTACACTGTTCTATGGTGGCTGCCCAACTTTTAATCTATTTACGTGGCTAGTTCAAGAACTGTTTTTATAACAGTATATATCTGTTCAGAAATAGGCCCTCTTTGGTCCTTCCAGGAAAGCAATGGCAAAATGAAGACCCCTCAAGTGTGGCAGAGTGATGACCAATGAATGGATTGGTCAGGATTCCTCTTCAGGTAGCGGCGGAGTTGGGTTCACTCACAAGTGCCACATGCAATTGTTCCTCATGAGGAGACCATAAGACAGTAGTCTCTGGTGGGTTTGGAGCTCTGGGAGAAAGGGAACACTATCTCTTGCCTCACAAACAGGAGGTTGTGAGTTCGATCCTAGGTAGAGGCAGATGTGGGTTGGACTAGATGACCTGCAAGGTCTCTTCCAACTCTGTTAATGAGAAATAATCTTTGCCTAAATTGCGGTAGGTGTCTTTATGGCCATAGGGTTCGCATACTTCTTTCTTAAATCATATTTGGAGATTGCTTATTAGCTGCTTTTCAGCTATTAAGAACCTTCAGAATGACAATGTTTTTTTTCCTGGCACAGGATGAGTCTGTTTCAATCCTTAGTGAAAGAAGTTTGAAATAGAAGATTAATGTCAGGTGCAAACAACCAGATCCACATGAGAAGTGTTCAATTAGCTGTTTTATTACTCATGCCTATACAGGAATTTCTCTGACTGATGGTTTGCACCTAAGTAAAATTAAATAAGGTTCAATGGCATTCAAGAGGGGCCAAACTTTGTGTCCTTGTGCCCATGTAGGGATTCTCGACTTAAGTTCCTCTTTTACTCTTCTCCCTGGTTTGGCCAGCCTCTAACAATTAAGGACTTTTAAAAATCTTTTTTGCAATAAATAGCACAGGTGATTAGAACATTAATTTTAAAAAGATATTAATGGGTTTAAGGTCCAGATGGATTTAAAATAAAAATTTGAAATTAATTGTAAGAAACCTTCATGTGGGAAAATGCAGTTCAAGTGAATTCTTTTAAAAAAAAACCATTGCATGGAACTTCGAAAGATTGGACTCTAGAGAGAAATAAAAAATTATAATTAAAGAACAAGAACATTTAACTTTGGATTATCAGATTAGATCAACCCATCATTCCAAACAGTTACTACATTTTCACTAACTAAAATTGCAGTAAATTCCCATAGACAGATCAAAATAGCATCTCAATCTCTCAATCTCTGGAACCAGAAGATCCATACAAGGCAATCACTAAAATTTTGGAATTCTTTTTGATCAGATCATTTTCATCTCATTACAAGAATCATTTTTACTTCCCCATTTCAAGATAATTGGAAAATTTTTCCCACTACAAAATGTATCTAAAATTATTTCACCATGCATGTTGGACTCAATATAACTTGAGGTTGGTTTTTCATGGAGCCCACCTATTGTTTTAGAATCAAATGCTTCTAGTGGTCAAACAATTATCATTCTCTCAATCTTATCTAGAGTTTCTCTGGAACATCAGTGGACTCTCCTGAACAGAAACTATGAAGGAGGCCATAGAAGAATTGGTTCAGATTGGGAAGTACCGTTTTCAATATTTTATTGATTGTTTGTTTGACTGTTTGTTTAAATTTTATGCAATCCATTTTCTCTATAAGGTGACATGTCATTGCTAATAACCACATTGTTCAGGAGAATTCTATGATTATTTTTAATTAAGATTATCTGTCAAGTGCAAGCAACCAGAACCACTTGTGAATAGTCTCAAGCAAAAGTTTTAATGCTAGTCATCTAGATTACAAGTCTCTTGTCTGACTAATGCATTCCTTTGGGATATGAGGCTTTATGGATCCTGAGGGAGTTTAGGCCTGGCTGCTTTCTGCAGTGCAAGGACTCCAAGTTCAGCTGCCTCTTAACACCTTCCTCCATTCTAGTTGGAGATTCTACCAATTATCTGATTTTACAAATATTTCCTTATGTTTTTGAATTTGTGTACTATATTTAGTACTTTCTCAACTAGATTTGTTAGACATTTGATGTTGTTTCTTAAAATGTAGTCTTGCTCCTGTGTGACTTTCTTCAATACAACAATCAGTGCGGCATCTACTTTTAAGAAAAGCAATAATTCAACAGTAGCCTTATGAATTTCAACTATAAGAACTTTAGAAATTAGTTTTTTCTGTTGCAAATACTGCTTGCTTGCTTATTTATTTATTTATTTATTTATTTATTTATTTATTTATTTATGTATTTATTTATTTATTTATTTATTTATTATTAATTATAGCCCTTAGACTATGAGTGCAGGTTCATCTGCTAACATATGTTTCCTATTCCATTAGGAACTGTGCTTATGGGCTAATTCTCTCAAATGTGCCTCAGCAGCTGTTGTTGTGACACTTTCTTTGGCGAGATTAAAGTATCACCATTTTAGAGTCTAGTGCTGAGATAATATAGTGTGTGAAACATACATAGTTATTTTTGCAATGAAAAATTAGCACATGAAATTTTTATGAAGAACAACATTTCTTTAATTTTTAACACAGTAAGATCAATCTACTTTGCAAAGCTCAATTTTGTTTTGTTTTTCTCTCTTAATAAGGAAGTCCTGAAAAGAAATATAATGCTGGGGATTGATAGTGGTAGACAAATTTCAGTGCCTATGAAAAACAGATTATCTATACACCCACACCTGAAGCCTTTATAAACAGAACGCTGACACTGTCATCTCCTAAACTCCACTGAAGATGTTACCTAGACTGGTAACGCAATGTTTGGAAACCAACCCACAAGCTCGGAGAATGAACCTCACCCTCGCACATTATCTGTTGTTTAGGGGACAAGTTACTACCAACAAGCAGCAATGTCTGGAAAACATATTCATCTATTTCTTGCCATGAACTAGAGTAGCTTTCATTAGTCCACTCAAGGTAAAGGTAAAGATTCCCCTCACACATATGTGCTAGTTGTTCCTGACTCTAGGGGACAATGCTCATGTCCGCTTCAAAGCCAAAGAGCCAGCACTGTTCAAAGATGTCTCTGTGGTCATATGGCCGGCATGACTAAATGCCAAAGGCGCATGGAACACCTTCCCACCAAAGGTGGTCCCTATTTTTCTACTTGCATTTTTGCATGCTTTTGAACTGCTAGGTTGGCAGAAGCTGCGACAAGTAACAGGAGCTCACTCCGTTATGAGGTGCTAGGGATTCGAACCATCAAACTTCCAACCTTTCTGACTGACAAGCTCAGCGTCTTATCCACTGAGCCACCATTTCCCTTAGTCCACTACTTCTAGCTAAAATAAAGTTGTAGGGATGAAAGTGTGTGACATAAGAGGGGAATCCACCTCCATGTCAACCCCCCCCCCCAAAACCCAAGTTTTTGCACATAAATTTTTTATTTTTTTTATTTTTATTGAATTTATACCCTGCCCTTCTCCTTGTTAGGACCCAGGGCGGTGCACAGGCATTATTAAAACCACAATAAAACAATATACATCATTAAAACATATTAAATTATTTAAACCCGTGCTAAAAAACCATTTAAAACCCTGCCTAATTACAATTTATAAATAAAAAGTCAGAAACGGGGGGCTATGCTAGGCCGTCCTGTTGGAATAGAAACGTCTTAAGACATTGGCGGAAGAGGCGGAGGTCCGAGATAGTACGTAGGTCGGGGGGTAGGTCGTTCCAGAGGGCCGGGCCCGCCACAGAGAAGGCCCTTCTCCTGGGTGTTGCCAACCGGCATTGCCCGGCCGACGGCACCCGGAGGCAAGGAGATAGTCACGAGCAAAGAGATCATACATTAAGAACATCAAGAGTGCTGCAGTGTCAAGCCATCTATTCCAGCATTCTGTGTCACACCAAGGCCAACCAGACTTGTAGCTTCTCAATGTCTGTGGCTGCCCTGTAGAACTGCCCTGTAGAACAGTTCTGGATGGCTTTGACCTTGCTGGCCTTTTGTAATATGGTGAAAATCTAACTGCTCCTCAGGGCCCGCCAGTTAAGCAAAGTCTGTTGATATTAGAGTTGTAGTTTTGTTTGAGGACTTCTTGTTTAACCAGGGCATCTTGAGAATGAATTGTTGCAATGGTTTTAATTTTGGCACATGCCTCATTACTATAAGATACATGGCATCATAAATCATTTAAATACATACATAAATCGATAGATAACATTCAGGAAGCTCAGAAGCCTAGACAGAACAGTCTTTGTCTGGCAGCTGCTACTTAATGTTCAAAACACTGTGTGTGGTGTGTTCTTGTTGAGAGGATTCAATAGCTTGTGGGCTGTTTGCTGAACTGTGTTAGGATGGTTATTATTGTTACGGTTCCACAGTCAGTCAAATGTCTAGACTGAATTTGACATTTTTAACCAACTATCAAGTGCTTCTGAAGGGCCTTGGAATGTGTGGATATTGCTTGATAGTGTTATTATTACTATTAATGATTACATTAATTTTCTAATAATTTTATTAAAAAGTATATTATACAAACAGATAGAACTACGCTATAGGGAAATAATATCTTTTACATATTAAAAAGTGCTGGAAAAGAAAGGAAAAGAAAGAAAAATAGAAAAAGAAACCTCCCCCTTCATCCCCACTAAGTATGATTAACATTAACAAGTTTTCAGTATCTCTTAAAATAGAACCAAATTTCTCTTCGTTCAAAATTCACTTCTAGATTGGTTCTCTCCCTGATTAGTTTCCATCCATTGCTTCTTGTCTTGCCTTCTGGGGCTTTGGTGAACAGGTTGATCCAGTGGTGAAATACCATTTTTTTTATTACCGGTTCTGTGGATGGGGCTTGGTGGGCATGGCAGAAGGATACTGAAAAATCTCCATTTCCATCCCACTCTGGGGCCAGCCAGAGGTGGCATTTGTTCTCTGAACTTCTCAAAATTTTCGCTACTGGTTCTCCAGAACCTGCTGGATTTCACCCCTGGGTTGGTCCACCAAAAAAAAAAAAAAAGGGGGTGGGTCAGTCTATTTTCCAAAGCATCAGAAAACTGTACTAGCATTACATTTGTTCTATCTGCCTATCTGCCCATTGCTCTGGGATACCACCAAATAGTGTATCTTCATTTATGGTGAACAATTTAAGGGAAGAGAACTGTGGGTTCTTCAGATCTTGTTTCTCTCTCTTTACTCTTGGCTTTATTCAAGTACCACGCATGGGTATATTCAAAGAGTTGCTGGCTGACAGCTGACTAGCGAAGGGAATAATCACAAACAGGAGAAATAGTTCTTTTTATCATAGTAGCAGAACCAGCCCCAATTTATAGTAAATCAGGGTGCTTTGGAACATTGTTTGAGTGCTTTTTGGCCTCAAAAGTTAGCCAACTAACTAAAAACTGGTTAATGGTGGAATGGGGTGGACATGCAGTGTCAGTTCATTGTATGTTGTGGTGATAACCTCTACTAAAACCTCTACTAGCATCTTCCCTATGCTACTGTGTAACTCCTCAGCACCTGTCTTGAGTCAGTTTCTGGGTACTATGTAGATATATTCATGTAGTTTTATTGGCAGTAGCATGGATATAGTTCACCATTAGCTCTTTCCACGAGTCTCTGCAGCCTCAGGATGTCCAATGTTCTAACTTGGTGGCCAGGGTTTATGCAACACATTAAGCAATAATGGGATTTCGTTTTGATGAAATGGGTTGCATGATCTGATTTCTTTCCTCCAGAAATTATGGTTAAAAAATATGGCTTAGTGTGATGTGGAGATCCAGCAGCTTCTTATTTTCCTTATTATTGAACTAAAACTGGGGAGGGGATAAGCAGGGGAAGACTTGAAAAGAGGGGAGAACTACATTCTGCATATATTAAGCTAATGTGACATTAAAGACTGGTCCTATTTTACTTCCTACAATGAGTGTGATGTTGCATGCATACTCTATGTAACTCTTATGTGTGTAAGACCAAAATTTTACTAAAGGAATGAAACATTATCTCTCTTGTAATACTGCAGATTTATACGGTTTGGTGATCAACAAATTGCAGAATAATATGACTTTATTCTCTACTGTTGCCAAATGGAGCCGAAACCATTTTCATCTCAATTTCATGTCCTGCATTTTTTAAGAGAAGAAAATTGCTAATTTCATTCTCAGGCATCAGGGGTAGTGAGTAGGATGGACAGAATGAAATGTACATCTGACCATATAATTCTATTTATATATAACAAATGACCAATGGAGCATAGCAGACATTATCACATTCCGAGCTATTCAAAGGTAAAAATGAAAAATATAATAATGGTAAATAAGGAATAAAAAAATCCCATAGCTCTGGGGAGAACGTCTCATGAATTCTGAGAGACCAGGCAAGAAATATTTTCTGGGTCTTGGCCACCATTTCAAATTAGTCCTGGACTGCTTCTATTCCCCTACCTCAAGCTTGTTTGGACTTCTTCCGTCTGGACTACTGCAATGCTCTCTACATGGGGTACCCCTTGAAGAGCACTCGGAGGCTTCAACTGGTCCAGAATGCGGCCGCACGGGTAATTATGGGAGCGACGCGACGCTCCCATGTAACACCTCTCCTGCGCGAGCTGTACTAGCTTCCGGTGGTTTTCTGGGTGTGATTCAAGGTGTTGGTTACTATCTTTAAAGCACTCCATGTCTTAGGACCGGGGTACTTACGAGATCGCCTTCTGCCACCAAAAGCCTCCCACTGGCCAGTATGCTCCCATAGAGAGGGTCTCCTCATGGTGCTGTCGGCTAGACAATGTCGACTGGCGACACCCAGGGGGAGAGCCTTCTCCGTGGGAGCACCTGTCCTCTGGAACAAATTGCCCCCGGAATTAAGAACTATCCCTGACTTACGCACCTTCCGCCATGGTCTCAAAACCTTTTTCTTCCAACAAGCTGGACTGGCATAAAACATGATTTTTAAATTCAAATTTTTATTAATTTTAATCAGGGTTAGGTTGGGATTTTTTTTCCACGTTTCGGCCAAGGTTTAATATTTTTTTAGAAGCTTTTTAACTTTTGTATATTTGTTTTTATTCTGGCTGTACACCGCCCTGAGTCCTTCGGGAGTAAAACTCAAACCTCAAACCTCTAATTTTTAGATGAAAACAAAGAAATATCTGAGAACGGTGAATTTTGGTTTGCTCAGGAATGATGTTTTGAATGATGACCAAAAGATGCTTTTTCAGGAGACAGCTGGACTTACTTGTTTTCTCTTTTAAAGATTGTTCGCTTCTCATCCAAGAATCTTCTTCAGCTCTGACAGGATAGTGGGGAAAGGAAGGATTTATATTCCTTGCAGACAGCTGGTAATCTGCATCTTTTTAAAGGGTTATTGAAGTACTTGGAGGTTTATCTGTGTCCTCAGGGTCCCCTGAATAGTGATCCTAGTTCCTGTAGTCTGCACGTTTTCCCTCTGGAAATCCATTCCTACTCCCACACCATTATTATTTATTAATTTAATTTGTATACCGCCCTCTCTCCCGTTGGGACTCAGGGCGGTGTTCATCCCAAATTGTATAGCTAAAAGTCTGTAGAGATTCTCAGTCATCCAGGTCATGGTTGCCTCAAAGCTGCTTTTTTAGGAGGCAACTGGACTTTCTTGTTTTTTCTTTTGAAGACGATTCGCTTCTCATCCAACCGTCTTCAAAAGAAAAAAACAAAAAAGTCCAGTTGCCCCTTGATAAAGCAGCTTTTGGATAACCATGACCTGGATGACTGACAATCTCTACAGCAATAGCACTTAGATTTATATACCACTTTAGAGTGCTCTACAGCCCCCCCCCTAAGTGGTTTACAGAGTCAGCAGATTGCCCCCATCAATTTGGGTTCTCATTTTACCATCATCAGAAGGATGGAAGGCTGAGTGAGCCTTGAGCCTGGTGAGATTTGAACTGCCAAATTGCAGGCAGTAGAAGTAGTGTGTAATACTGCACTCTAAGCACTGTGCCATCACAGCTAACCACACACTTTTGAATGATGATTGCACAATTCAGTATGTATGTGTGTGTGTGTGTATGTGTGTGTGTGTGTGTGTATATATATATATATATATATATATATATATATATATATATATATATATATATATATATATATATATAAATCTAACACATATCTAAAAAATGTCACACAGCAGTAATCTATTTGGTTCTCTGTCTGGATGATCTCTAGGTTGAGTCGAAGGGCAGAGAGGGATGACTCTGCCCTTTAAGTCTCCTCCCCTTAAAGGGACCTCTGAACAGGAGCTGTGATAATATTCTCTCATTTAAGAGTCCTGTAAATTGGCTGATGTATCAGGGATACCGGATAGCTCAAGGCATAGAGAGGCTTGCCTCAAATGCTGGAAAGCACCGGTTCAAATCCCAGTAGAAGGAGTATGGCCAGCTGAAGAAGGCTAATAAGCCTGAAATGGATCCATCCTGGTCTTTTTATTTTCAGCCCTTAAAAATCTAACACATATCTAAAAAATGTCACACAGCAGTAATCTATTTGGTTCTCTGTCTGGATGATCTCTAGGTTGAGTCGAAAGGCAGAGAGGGATGACGTTAAGTCTCCTCCCCTTAAAGGGACCCTGAACAGGAGCTGTGATAATTATTCTCTCATATATATATATATCACACAGCAGGGCAGAGAGGGATGACGTTGAGTCTCCTCCCCTTAAAGGGACCTCTGAACAGGAGCTGTGATAATTATCTCTCATATATATATATGTTAGATTTTTAAGGGCTGAAAATAAAGAGACCAGGATGGATCCATTTCAGGCTTATTAGCCTTCTTCAGCTGGCCATACTCCTTCTACTGGGATTTGAACCGGTGCTTTCCAGCATATGAGACAGGCTTCTCTATGCCTTGAGCTATCCAGTATCCCTGATACATCAGCCAATTTACAGGACTCTTAAATGAGAGAATATTATCACAGCTCCTGTTCAGGGTCCCTTTTTAAGGGGAGGAGACTTAACGAAGAAGGCTAATAAGCCTGAAATGAATCCATCCTGGTCTCTTTATTTTCAGCCCTTAAAAATCTAACACATATATATATATATGTTAGATTTTTAAGGGCTGAAAATAAAGAGACCAGGATGGATCCATTTCAGGCTTATTAGCCTTCTTCAGCTGGCCATACTTAAAAATCTAACACATATCTAAAAAATGTCACACAGCAGTAATCTAATTTGGTTAAACCCCTCCAATCCATACATGAAGCAAACTGATGCCCACCACAGAGATATGGCACGACCACAAACGCGAAGCCAAACAACAGTAACGCAGCTCACCAGCTCAAATCCCTCTGCAACTCAGACTAACACAAGCACAACCAGGCCCCCACCCAAACAGAACACGCCCCCATCCAATCAGAGCACAGCCAAACTCCCATCCAATCAGAGCACAGCCAAGCCCCCTACCAATCAGAATACACCTCCACTCAATCAGAATACAGCCAAGCTCCCACCCAATCAGCTCACACCCCCACTGGCAGTTAAAAAGAGGAACCAGCTGAGATCTCACATTGCTCCTGGAAGCACCAAGCCGGAAGCACCAGCCTGAAGATGATGAATGAGACTTCATCGAAACGTCGTGAAGATACTTCCAATTCTACGCGGGAGAAAACCCGAACAACCAAAGACCTACATACAAACACCTGCGAAAACCTCGGAAAACATATATATAGATTTTTAAGGGCTGAAAATAAAGAGACCAGGATGGATCCATTTCAGGCTTATTAGCCTTCTTCAGCTGGCCATACTCCTTCTACTGGGGTTTGAACCAGGGCTTTCCAGCATTTGAGGCAAGCTCTCTATGCCTTGAGCTATCCGGTATCCCTGATACATCAGCCAATTTACAGGACTCTGCCTGTCGTCTTTCGGGTGCGCTTTAAGGTGTTGGTTGTCATCTTCAAAACGCTCCATGGCTCGGGACCTAGCTATCTGCGGGATCGGATCCTGCCCCATACATCCTCACGGCCGATCCGCTCCCACAGAGAGGGACTTCTCCGGGTGCCGTCCACTAGACTGTGTCAGCGGGCGACGCCCAGGGGAAGGGCCTTCTCTGTGGCGGGCCCAGCCCTCTGGAACGACCTCCCCCCCGACATTAGAACAACTACGGACCTCCGCTCCTTCCGTCAAAAACTGAAAACACACTTTTTCTGCTTGGCCGGCCTTGGTTAGTCTCTACCTCTGGGGTGTTTAGGGAATTTAGTTTTAATGGGTTTTTTTAGCGCAGGGACGATCAATTTAATCTGCTTTTATCTATTGTATTTATTGTTTGTATATATTTTATATGTTTTAATTTCCCTGTGAACCGCTCCGAGTCCCCTTGGGGAGAGGACGCGGTATACAAAAGTAATTATTATTATTATTATTATTATTATTATTATTATTATTATTATTATTATTATTATTATTATTATTATTAAATGAGAGACTAATTATCACAGCTCCTGTTCAGGGTCCCTTTAAGGGGAGGAGACTTAACGTCATCCCTCTCTGCCCTTCGACTCAACCTAGAGATCATCGAGACAGAGAACCAAATAGATTACTGCTGTGTGACATTTTTTAGACACACATATGTGTGTGGTTTTTTTTGAGCTGATCAATAAATACACACACACACACACACACACACATACAATACATACATACATGGCCTCCTATGAAAAGAGCTAAAAGAAGTCACCACTTATGCTGGGTTGAAATAGTTTCCTTGAATAGGATGGGAAAATTTTAGCATATATACTTCAAAGTCACTAATATAAAGCTAAATATGTTTATGAATACATACACTTTCACAAGACAAAGTGAAACATTTTCTTTTATCTGGTAATTACCATGAAAGTGAACATGTTTAAAACTCAGTAGCCTTTATTATAGAGCACTTTGAACAAAATATATAAAAAATGCAGAACATATAAAAAGACCAAAAGAATATAATGCAGATAAAATCTGGGTTTGAAAAATGTTTTGGAGGTTATAGCTTCTAAAATTCATTCATCATGAAATAGGCCTGATTATCTGAGGCATCAAATATCTCTTGCAGTGTCTTCCAGGCAATACAACACAACAGGATTGGCTTTGATGAAGCAATGTCATCTAGATATTGGGATGCAGAAAATAGGACTTTTCTATCACATCACATCCCATCTGGAATGAGATCTGGATGGTTCCCAACTGATGGTGTTTTTGAAAGCCTCAAAGACCTGACGGTTCTCTCAAAGTTTGGATGGTTGGGCCCTGTGTTTGATTTGTTTGAGGGTATGGGTATCATTGACCAAATGCTCCATCAGTTCTTATTTATTTCTCCTTTTCATGATTTAAAAGATTTGTAGTGCACATAACTATAATCTATACAAGAATTATGTATATGTATAAAGGTAAAGGTTCCCCTCGCACACATATGCTAGTTGTTCCCAACTCTAGGGGGCAGTGCTCATCTCTGTTTCAAAGCCAAAGAGCCAGCGCTATCCAAAAACATCTCCGGGGTCATGTGGCTGGCACAACTAAATGCCGAAGGAACATGAAACGCTGTTACCTTCCCACCAAAGGTGGTCCCTATTTTTCTACTTGCATTTTTACATGCTTTTGAACTGCCAGGTTGGCAGCTGGGACAAGTAACAGGAACTCACTCCATTATGCGGTGCTAGGGATTCGAACCACCAAACTGCTGACCTTTCTGATCGACAAGCTCAGCATCTTAGCCACTGAACCACTGTATACAGGCACACATAGGTTGAGAAAGTGAATGAGAGAGAGAACATTTATTGTTGGGGGGAAATTAACCTAGTGGACTAGATTTCCTTTTTAGCATATTTGTGTATTTTGGTTGTTTCACAATATACAAAGAGGAATAATTTTTCCAACTGTTGATTATGTCTTGAACTTTTAACGTTTATATGTCATTTGTAAATATGTTCTGTGCTTGATATGGGCTTTGACATTATCTTTTAAAATTCCTTATGCACCCATTAGACTACAAGAGAGAATTCCTAGAAAATGTAATTGACGCAGAAATAGCTTAGTATGGCAAAAGCATTATTAATAATTATTTCCCTTTTGCTCTGATTTTGTCATAAATTAGAAAATAATATGTCAATAATTATAAGTTAACTGTGCCTAATCAGAAATCTTTATCACTAACACAGGGGTCCCCAACCTTTTTTGCCCCAGGGACCGGTTTCATTTTAAAGAAAATTCTGCGGACCGGCTGAGTGGCTCAGCAGTCATGTGACTGGGTGGGCGTGGCCAACTTGGAAAATGTGAAACTCAGTTAACAATGGTCTTGGTTAACAACCAAACTTTTGGCCTCAACTGTGGTCATAAGTTCTTTCTTTCTTTCTTTCTTTCTTTCTTTCTTTCTTTCTTTCTTTCTTTCTTTCTTTCTCTGTCTCTTTCTTTCTCTCTCTATTTCTTTCTCTTTCTTTCTTTCTCTCTCTCTCTCTCTCTCTCTTTCTTTCTTTTTCTTTCTTTCCCCCTTTCTCTCTTTATTTCTTTCTCTTTCTCTTTCTTTCTTTCCCTCTTTCTCTCTTTATTTCTTTCTTTCTCTCTTTCTTTCTTTCCCTCTTTCTCTCTCTCTTTCTTTCTCTTTCTCTCTTTTGTCTCTTTCTTCCTCTCTTCCTCTCTTTTTTTCTCTCTCTTTCCTTTCTGTCTCTCTTTCTTTCTCTTTCTCTGTCTGTCTTTCTTTCTCTCTCTCTCTCTCCCACTTTCTTTTCTTTCTTACTCTCTCTCTATCTCTGTCTCTCTCCTTCGTCCCCCCATCTGACACTCTATGTGTGTGTATGTGTCTGTCTGTCTCGCATCCACGCACTTAATCACCCATTCTGTGTCTCTCTTTCTCTCCCTGTCTCGGTGTGCGTGTCTGTCACTCTGATTCCCCCCCTCCCTGTCTCTCTCTGTGTCTCTGCCTCTTTCTGTCTGTCTGTCGTCGTCCCCGCTCCCGCCCCCCCACCGCAGACCCTCCTTAGCCCGTGCTCACTTGCCTTAGCCTGCCTCGCCGCCCGGGCTTGGTTGCTCGTTTGCTCACTCACTCACTGAGAAGGCTCCGTATGTGTGTGGGGGGGGGGGGAGGAAGGGAATCGACGGCCGGTAGGGAGGGGCGCCGCCGCCCAGGAGTCCCACCGTCGATGAGGGAGGAGGAAGAGCCCAACTCCAACAGCGCGAACAGCCGCACCTGCGTTCTCCCGCATGCTCTGCTCAGGGGGCTGCCCCCTCCTCCCTCCTCCTCCTCTCCGCCCTGCGGCCCAGTTCCCACCCAGCCACGGACCGGCACCGGTCTGCGGCCCGGGGGTTGGGGACCCCTGCACTAACAGATTCATTGCTAATCAGAAAAGTTTTTGAGAATAACAATTCATAACTGATTTATTGTAGACTAATTCTTGGTATTAAGGCAAAGTAAGAGAGATATCAACTGATACCCTCCAAGTGTCCCTTCCAATTCTGCTATTCTATTTCTGTTTCTAATGAACATACTATGCAGAATAAGCATTTATTTGTGCTTACACAGCGATTTCAAGTTGTAGTTTTTGGGCCACATGCCCCACAGAGTTGGGCTGGGCAGAAAACGTTGAAGCCATTGTTTTGTTGCTTGCGTGTTTTAAAAACCAAATGTCTACCTTACAATCTCCATAGCTTTAAGGCAACCAGGGCATCTCTAAAACTCCATTTCCTCAAAGGAATCATAAGTGATGGTGCCTTACGCACAGTCATTCAAGCACTCGTCACCTCTCGACTCGACTATGTAATGCTCTCTACATGGGGCTTCCCTTGAGGTGCACCCGAAAGCTACAGCTAGTCCAGAACGCAGCCGCGTGGGTGATTACGGGAGCGCCTAGACACTCCCATATAACACCTATCCTGCGCGAGCTGCACTGGCTTCCTGTGGTCTTTCGGGTGCGCTTCAAGGTTTTAACGACCATCTTTAAAGCGCTCCATGGCTCGGGGCCTAGTTATATGCGAGACCGCCTCCTGCCCCATACATCCCTCAGACCGATACGCTCCCATAGAGAGGGCCTTCTCAGGGTGCCGTCAGCTGGACAATGCTGACTGGCGACACCCAGGGGAAGAGCCTTCTCTGTGGTGGGACCAGCCCTTTGGAACGACTTACCCCCTGAACTCCGCACCATCTCTGACCTCCGCCTCTTCCGCAAGTGTCTGAAGACACACCTATTCCATCTAGCTGGCCTAGCGTAACCCCCATTACTGACTCCTAGATAGTTTTAAATTTGGGTTTTTTAAATTCGGTTTTTAGCGCAGGGTCTATTAGAATAAGTTTTTTTAAATTTCATATGTTTTATATGTGTTTTAACATCCCTGTGCGCCGCCCTGGGTCCGTTTGGAGAAGGGCGGGGTATAAATTTAATAAAACAAAACAAAACAAAAGCATTCCAAGCTGCTAAGTAGAAGGGCTCATGATGTAAAAATGGGTAAACCATTCCCAGTATAGAAGAAGTAAACCATTCCCAGTATTTGAAGAAATGCTGTTTTTTTAAAAAAATAAAATAAAGAAACCATTCATCTTACTTTTGATGACAAACTTTTGATGGCAAGTATGGAAGAGTTCTTGGATAGTCTAAAACTTAATTCTTTACATCCTGGCTCATGGAGAATGCAATTGACTTTATCAGCAGAGGTAGAAACAGGACTATCTGCAGCAAATAGACATGTCTGGAATGATGAAGGGAGAGTAGATAATAAGTATTCTGCATTTGTAAAGGTTGAACAAGGATAATGTTTCTATTCCTGTGTCCCTTCAGAATTTGAATTGCTAATCAGGCTTTGGGAAAAATGCAGACTCAAATCATTTTAGAGGATTGCTGCTTGGATTCATTCATCTTTCTGTGTGATTCTAATCTGGTTTATGTTCATCCAAATCTTTTCCCATAAACAAGCTTTATTTGTTCTGCAAACTGGTTCTGCAATGCAAACTGGAGTGAGAAGAAAACATCTGTGATAAAGTGTTGGAAAAAATGTCCATCTGGGTTCAGTTCCAAGCGGGGGGAAAGACACTGGAAACATGGTGGCTGTTTGGAAAGATGTTTTAATGATGGTTTGAGGTCCTGGACAAAAAAGGAAGAGATGCTGAGAGTGCCTGGGTTTTATGCCCTCTCTAGCTTTTGAATTTGTGCTTGTATTCTGATTGGTTGTCAGACTCCCATGGGGCCGTGCAAGGATAACTTTGTAGGTTGTGTTTGTGTCCCAGGCTTGGTTGAGCCTTGCTGGGTTATTGATATAACGAAGGGGCTTTGGGCAATTCCTCCTATGGCTCTGCCTGAAGGAGGTAGATCTTTGTTTTGCAGAATAGACTGGCCCAGGCCTTAATGACCCATTGACAAAGGTTGGGGGAGGCTGAGTTTCTGCCTTCCTTTTAGGGGAAATATTCTGCCTTTTTAATATTTCCTAAAATATCTCATTTTTCTAGAAGGGGGGAGTGCTAACCTCCTACAAGAGGAACTGCCTATTTCCAAGCCCTGTTTAGGAACAGCAATCCTCAGACCATCTTTCCCCACTACAAAAACAAAATGAGAAATCAATTGTCCAGCAGTTGATTAAAACTCTCTTCACTGTGCAATGTGGACTGCTTTAAATCTTTTCCCTTTTGTTTAGTTACCTGAAAATAAATTACATTTTAAATTAGATACACATTGTTATTTATCCACATGCAGACGATTATTTGTCTAACCATCTTTTTCATAAACCAGGTTTGCACACTCAGCAGCATAGGACAAAAAGTTGTACATACGCATGTGTCACGTATTAGCCAAACTGTTGGCTTCTTGCTGGCTTCTTTGAGCTTGGTTGTTTTGCACATCTTTCATTACCTTGCTATGCAATATCATCAGAGAAGGGGTGGGATCTCCTGTAGTTCCCATTTTCTGTCTGCTCTACAGTGGCTGATGACACCATGGCACCAGAATGACTTGTGTTAACATTAGCTATGCTTAGTATGGGAGAAACGTACATAGAGACACATCTGTCATTCTTTCACTTGCCAACTCCTTGTTATCTGCATTTCAGCTTTCTCTTTAATTTCATCTGTCATTCTGCTAATCTCCTAAAGATAGTCCTCAAATTACAACCTCAGTTGGGACTAGAATTTCCATCACTCAACAACGCAGACATTGTCAGTTATACTCAATTTTATGATATTTTTGCCACAGTCTGCCTTCCCCCTTTGACTTTGCTTGCCAGAACCCACCTGGGAAGGTTGCAAATGGGATGCTTGTTACAGTTGTAAATATAAGATCCAATTGTTAGTCACTTTTTTCAGTGCTGTTAAAACTTTGAATGCTCATTAAAACAAATGGTTGTAAATCAAGGATTACCTGTCCTGATTTTCTTCCTTTGTGCTTTAGTTTGGATTCCTCAGAATTAGATGAGTTGTGTCTGTCTATATATTTCTTGTATTTTCTACTTGTGGCACAGCAGTATAATTTATAGCAAACTGTGAGGTTTTATTGTCTGTTTGTACAATACATAATTTAAATGCTGAGTTTAATTAAATTGGAGCTACGGATTTTTGCAAGAAGCTATACTGTTTAATAATAAATAAAAGTAACATCAATTTTCCGTTACCTTTGATAACAAAAATTAGAGTAAGAATAGGTTGCTGTTGAAAGTGATTTGTAAGAACATAAATATATACTTTTCTGTTACTTTTTGTAAGAATGACTACAATGTTAGCTATGATTATGATGATGATTGTAATAATAACTATAGAGATAGCCATTGATTTCTTTTTTCCTCTAGTGTTGACCTTCATGCACACCAAGTTCTTCCAATGAAGCTAAGATGTCATAATGTCATAGTATATGTGTGGATCCAAATAGCATGACCTTCTGCAATTGACTGATGGAAATTTTGTCAATGTTCAAATTTCCTAAGTGCTGTGCAAGTTTTTTTTTTAATATGACACTGAGTGTGCTGGTAACCATTGGGATCAATATGGCCAGCTTTTGCTATAATCGTTCAATGTCAATGTTCAGATCTTGATACTTTGTGATTTTCTCCAATTCTTTGTCTTTTATTCTACTGAATTTTCTTTTATTCTACTGAATTGTCTTTTATTCTATCCTCTAAAATTGCAATGTCAATTATCCACTTTTTTTCTTTTCAACTACTATTACATTTGGTGCATTATTATTGTTATCGTCATCTTTATTCATTAGCTATAGAGATGGATATAGCCTACCCAGTGGTGGGTTGCAGATGGTACGTCCTGGTACGGATGTACCTGAGCAAGCCCGGAGTACCGGATACCGTTCTGGTACGATGCTCTGGAGGGCTGGCCCGCCCAAGCTCCTTACCGGTGTTTTATGCTATTTGTGCTTCCATGCACACGCATGGTGCGTACAGTGCCTGCGCGATGCTCTGCTGAGCAGCTGGAGCATCACAGAGGCTTGCGGAAGCCTTGATAACAAGTAGGATGCATGCGTGCGTTGTGCGTGATGCGTGAGTTGCACACGTACATGTGGGTGACGCTGAGGGCGTTCCAACCCTACCAGTTGGCATGGAATCCAGAACCCACCACTGAGCCCACCACAAATTCATCGACAATGTTTCTTCCCCTATCCAGAAAAAGGTTGTTGGCCCCGATATAAACTCAAACCTAAGTTTCTATATAGTTAATAAATTTGTTTACAATTTTCTTGCACCAATGCTTCAGATGTTGTTTCTGCTGCTTCATCTTCTGGAGCTCCTCAGTAATCTGAGGAATTGTTTGGTATTCATAAGCATTGAAAGGACATTCAGGGACAATTTTATTGATTGCTCTGGCCTGTTTACCCAATTATTGGGAAAATCCCCAAGTTCTGTTTGGAAGCCTGAGCCTTACTACCAAGATTTACTCTGGCATGGAGGTTGACATGCTGCAACAATACCTGAGGGAATTCCAATTGTGGTCAGTGATCAAATTCGCTCAGCTGTGGTTGATGCTCCCAGAGCATCAACTGCCACATAGCATCAAGCCACAAAATGTGAAGCAAGATCCCCAGTAATCCTTGGGAAAGTTAAGAAAAGGAACTGGTAAATGGCAATCAGAGTGGCTTTATCCAAATATGTAATAAAGTTTCTGGTTATGCTCTCATAAAAATGCCAATTTTTCTCCCTGTGCTTTTTAAAACTTGTTCAAGTTATTTTCATGAATGTGGAACCCATATTACGAACATAAAATATGTCTGTATGTATATCCCACAAATCCCATTTTCTAAAATGGAGATGTAGTGAATCAGATCTACAATTCAAGGTTGCTAAAAATAGTGGTTATCTTTCTTGATTGCTTAATGGTAGGTACATACTTGGAGAGTAGAAACGTGGAAAATACCATGGTAGAAAATGCAGTCTGATCTTTCCTCAGTTGGTAGTCTAGCTGCCAATTTCAGAATGACATGAAAATGAGAATATTATTTTTTCCTATTTTGTGTGCTATTAAATAAAATAAATTAACTGTGAAAGTGAAAATCTTCTAGATGTTTAATGGCAGATGTCACAATGCCCAAGATAATTTGAAAATATGTCTATGCCACTTTTCATCAACAGACTCACTTCTATGGCTTCTGTCTGCTTCAACTACCAATACTCAAAGTGGGCAGAAAGAGAACTGATATAATGGTTTATATTACACACACAGCTGATTGGTCTTATTTGTGTGTTTCTCCTTATTTTGTATTTCAACAGCTTGGGTGGTGGGTGGGGCTCATTTTATAGGTCTTGGTGAGCAGGGAGGTTTCCTCCCCGTAGAGATAAGATATTTGTTTTTGTAGATTTTCACGGGGGTAGGTATACTGGTCTTGTTGTGTTCGGGTGTTTTCCTGTGTAAGAATGAGATTGTCTTTGCAACGTTTGGCCAACAGACGAGCCACACCCACCACCCAAGTTGTTGAAATACAAAATAAGGAAAAACACACAAATAAGACCAATCAGCATCAAACTACCAATCATGATACAGTTGCACAGCCAATCAACTCACTCACAGCAACAGAGTCAGCACTCCACCACCACCCACCTAGATTTAAAGAAGGGCGGCATCTACGCAGCCACAGACCGAAGCCTGAAGATGGCAAGTGAGATCTTGCCAAAACGTTGCAAAGACAATATCATTCTTTTTTTTTTTTTTGAAAAAGTTTTATTGGGTTTTAGAATTTTTTTACAAATAGGGTAAGGGTATGATGTGAGAAAGATATTGTGAGAACTTTCACGTCAAAGTCGTTGACCCCTTCCAAGGCTTCATAACAAAATATAGATAATACATAATTTTCAATTGTACTACAAAGTGGAAAGAAATGCAAATATATCATTGTAAAATCCATGCTAACAATCATGTATAAACATCCAAACAAAAGTTAAACTGTACTAAAATAAAGTCACTTTTGAGATCTAAGTCTTTTGGCAATTGTATCTTCTTCTCCCTGGCCCCCAGTGGGCGGGGCCGCGGCACCCTCTGCTCCCGCATTTTCATCCTCCAGGATTGAGGAATGTTTTTTAAGAAAGGCTTCCACCTCTGCAATTGTTTTAATTCTTACTCTTCCTCTCTCCCAGAACACCAACATTCCCTCTGGCATCACCCACTTGAACCAAACCCCCTGCTTAAATAATCTTTTAGACAAGAAGGAATACTTCCTTCTTACCTCTCTAATCTTTTTCGGGATCTGCTTCAAGATGGCAATCTCTTTCTGCTGGTAAATTAAAGGACTGACTCTCTGCGCCCTCAGGATCCTTTCCCTTGTCGACCTCCTTACAAATTTAATATGGATCTCTCTGGGTACTTCATTTATCCTGGCATATGCTGAATTTATTCTATATATCAGATCTATGTCCCCCCTAATATCTTCTTTAGGCTTTTGTACATAATCTGCTAAAATTGTGCACATTAAACCAGTTAAATCTTCACCGCTTGTCTCAGGAACGTTCTGAAATCTTAAAAAATATGACATCCTTTCAAAATCCATCCTAGACATATGACCAGTTAAATCCCCTATTTCATTATTAATACTTTTAAGCTCTCCCCTTGTCCCAGCCAACCCCACCTCCAGCTCATCAGTCTTTTGCGTATTTTCCATTAATTTCTTCTGTACCTCCAAAAGTTCTAATTTAGAACTGACATGGTCCTTTCTCATTTCTTTGATTTCTTTCATAATGTTCTGAAGTGTTTCATCCATTGCTGCTAATTTAGCATCCGTATCTGATTTTTCAGGTAACATCGAGGTGATTTTAGGTTGATGCATCTGCTTCTTTGAAGCCATGATGAAAGATTTAAGTCTTTGTCAGTAAAATGGTGTCTGCTGAAGAAGAGTCAGTGAGACAGGGTATGAGCAAATTCCAATAAACAAAGTCACAATTTTGTCTTATTTGAGTCTAGAGAGAAACCAATTTCTTCAAGCAATCAAATAAAAAGAAAAAGAAGAAGGCACTTCAGTAAAAGGTCCAATTAATCATTTACATGCAATCATTAATAAAGAGAGAAAGGCAGTCCCGAGCACAAGGGAATGTCAGCAGTTTTCCATGAAAAGTATGTCTCCTGAGAACAAAGGACATCTTCCCCCGCCCATCTGGAAGCCACCGGGAATTAGCAAGTAAAAATTGTTTCTTTGTTGCCAGACTTCGATACTAAGTATCCAACGATTATTCCGGAAAGACCTTCACTATCATTTAAAGAAATTCGGATGGTGATTTCTCTGCTTCCTCAAGCCTAAGGAGCATTGTTAAAACGCCGCTTTTTTTCCAATCTAAGGTTTTTTTTTACAAACTCCCCCCTCCATCTTCTTTCAAGGCAAAAGTTGCAAGCAATAAAATAAATTCACTCACAATCCACTCTATAGCCAGGAGTCTCGGTGTTGCCTCCAACTCCAGCGATTCAGCCCTCTCGAAAGCAATTAAATGTTCCGATCCTCCATCAGGAAAGGGAAACAAGCCCCCCATAGCATGTTCTCCCACGCCTGGGTCGAAGACAAGGACCCCCCCCCCGACCGCCGTTGAGATGGGGAGATTCCCAGCAAGCCGACCGTACAGCAGGAGTCCTTTAGAAGGAACTCCCTGCCCATTAGGGGCCGTAGAAGGAACAAAACAGCCTCTGGGAAACCGGAAGGAAGTCCGACAATCTCATTCTTACATGGGAACACACCCGAACACAACAAGACCAGCATATAAGCCAAAAGCCAAAGCCAAAGCCAAAGCCTGATGATGATGGGGGTGATCCCATCGAAACGTTGCAAAAACACCTTTAATTTTACACGGGAAAAGACCCGAATAAACCAAAATCTACATATATATATATAGATATAGATAGATAGATAGATAGATAGATATAGATAGATAGATAGATAGATAGATAGATAGATAGATAGATAGATAGATACGGTGCTTTCCAGCATATGAGGCAAGCCTTTCTATGCCTTGAGCTATCTGGTATCCCTGATATATCAGCCAATTTACAGGACTTATTAATGAGAGAATGTTTTCACAGCTCCTGTTCAAGGGTCCCTAAAAAATTTCACACAGCAGCAAACTAATTGGTTCTCTGTCTGGATGATCTCTAGGTTGAGTCGAAGGGCAGAGAGGGATGACGTTAAGTCTCCTCCCCTTAAAGGGACCCTTGAACAGGAGCAATTGGAAGCACCAAGCCGGAAGCACCATCCTGAAGATGATGAATGAGACTTCATCGAAACGTCGTGAAGATACTTCCAATTCTACGCGGGAGAAAACCCAAACAACCAAAGACCTACATATATATATTGTAAAAATATTCTCATATATATATATATATATATGTGTGTGTGTGTGTGTGTGTGTGTGTGTGTGTGTTAGTTTTATGAGCTGATCAATAAATTAAATTAGAGAGAGACCAGGATAGATCTATTTCGAGCTTATTAGCTCTCATCAGCTGGCCATACCCCTTACTGGGATTCGAACCGGGGCTTTCTTGCATGCTAAGCAAGTAGCCTAGCACTGTAGCCAAGCCGGTTCTCCTTATTGCATCAGCTTAGACAGGGTATATTAGTATAGGTAATTGTTTCACAACAACCTGTTATTATTAGGCCCCAATTATGAGCCGATAGGCAGTAAGGGAAACAGTATGTCTCCTCCCTTAATTGGGGCCTAATAATAACAGGTTGTTGTGAAACAATTACCTATACTAATATACCCTGTCTAAGCTGATGCAATAAGGAGAACTGGCTTGGCTACAGTGCTAGGCTACTTGCTTAGCATGCAAGAAAGCCCCGGTTCGAATCCCAGTAAGGGGTATGGCCAGCTGATGAGAGCTAATAAGCTCGAAATAGATCTATCCTGGAAAAGAAAAGACGTGGAGACTCTGGAAAGAGTGCAGAGAAGAGCAACCAAGATGATTAGAGGACTGGAGACTAAGACATATGAAGAACGGCTGCAGGAGCTGGGTATGTCTAGTTTGATGAAGAGAAGGACCAGGGGAGACATGATAGCAGTGTTCCGATATCTCAGAGGGTGCCACAAAGAAGAGGGAGTCAAACTTTTCTCCAAGGCACCTGGGGGCAGGACAAGGAGCAATGGGTGGAAACTAACCAAGGAGAGAAGCAACTTAGAACTAAGGAGAAATTTCCTAACAGTAAGAACAATTAACCTCTGGAACAGCTTGCCTCCAGCAGTTGTGAATGCCCCAACCCTGGAAGTCTTTAAAAAGATGTTAGACAGCCATTTGTCTGAAATGGTATAAGGTTCCTGCCCATGCAGGGGGTTGGACTAGAAGACCTACAAGGTCCCTTCCAACTCTGCTATTGTATTGTATTGTATTGTATTGGTCTCTCTCTAATTTAATTTATTGATCAGCTCATAAAACTAACGCATATATCTAAAATATTATACAACGTAATTCTTGGCTTGCTGTCTGGATGGTCTCTAGTGATGAGCCGATAGGCAGTAAGGGAAACAGTATGTCTCCTCCCTTAATTGGGGCCTAATAATAACAGGTTGTTGTGAAACAATTACATATATATATGTATGGCCAGCTGAAGAAGGCTAATAAGCCTGAAATGGATCCATCCTGGTCTCTTTATTTTCAGCCCTTAAAAATTCTAACACATACCTAAAAAAAAAAAAAAAAATGTCACACAGCAGTAATCTAATTTGGTTCTCTGTCTGGATGACTCTGGGTTGAGTCGAAGGGCAGAGAGGGATGACGTTGAGTCTCCTCCCCTTAAAGGGACCTCTTCACAGGAGCTGTGATAATTAGTCTTCATTTAAGAGTCCTGTAAATTGGCTGATATATCAGGGATACCAGATAGCTCAAGGCATAGAGAGCTTGCCTCAAATGCTGGAAAGCCCTGGTTCAAATCCCAGTAGAAGGAGTATGGCCAGCTGAAGAAGGCTAATAAGCCTGAAATGGATCCATCCTGGTCTCTTTATTTTCAGCCCTTAAAAATTCTAACACATATCTTAAAAAAAAAAAATGTCACACAGCAGTAATCTAATTTGGTTCTCTGTCTGGATGACTCTGGGTTGAGTCGAAGGGCAGAGAGGGATGACGTTGAGTCTCCTCCCCTTAAAGGGACCTCTTCACAGGAGCTGTGATAATTAGTCTTCATTTAAGAGTCCTGTAAATTGGCTGATATATCAGGGATACCAGATAGCTCAAGGCATAGAGAGCTTGCCTCAAATGCTGGAAAGCCCTGGTTCAAATCCCAGTAGAAGGAGTATGGCCAGCTGAAGAAGGCTAATAAGCCTGAAATGGATCCATCATGGTCTCTTTATTTTCAGCCCTTAAAAAAAAAAAAATTCTAACACATATCTTTAAAAAAAAAAAATGTCACACAGCAGTAATCTAATTTGGTTCTCTGTCTGGATAACTCTGGGTTGAGTCGAAGGGCAGAGAGGGATGACGTTGAGTCTCCTCCCCTTAAAGGGACCTCTTCACAGGAGCTGTGATAATTAGTCTTCATATATATATATATATATATATATATATATATATATATATATGTGTGTGTGTGTGTGTGTGTGTGTGTGTGTGTGTGTGTGTGTGTGTGTGTGTCACTCACAGACAGAAGCCTGCCTGATGATGACAAGTGAGATCTTGTCGAAACGTTGCAACAACTTTTCTATGCCTTATACATGGGAAAATCCCCGAAGCCAGCTATGCCAGCATACCTACACCCGTGAAAATCTACGAAAACATATATATATCTGTCTGGATGGTCTCTAGGTTGAGTCGAAGGACAGAGAAGGATGACAAGTTTGTCTCCTCCCTTAATAGGCCTAACAGGAAGCTGTAACAATATATCCACTTCATCAATAAAGTCCTGTAGAAAGGATGATGTAATCAGGGAAACTGGTTAGCTCAAGGCATAGAGAAGCCTGCTTCGAATGCTGGAGAGCACCAGTTCAAATCCCTGTAGGGAAGTATGGCCAGCTGACGAGGGCTAAGGAGCCCGAAATGGATCCATCCTGGTCTCTTAATTAATTATTACTAATCATCCCTTAAAAGAAATTTAACATATATATATATATATATATATATATATATATATATATATATATAAGATTTTTTAAGGGATGATTTAATAATTAAAATAATTTAAAAATAATTTAAAAATCTAACACATATCTAAAAAAACAGCAGCAATCTTAATGGGTCTCTGTCTGGATGATCTCTAGGTTGAGTCGAAGGGCAGAGAAGGATGACAGTTTGTCTCCTCCCTTAAACGGGCCTAAAAACAGGAGCTGTAAAAATATTCTCTCATATACATATATATACATACATACATACATACATACATACATACATACATACATACATACATACATACATATCTCCATCCCTTGAAGTAGATTTCTGGACACAATGCCAGGACAGTCACCTCTCATTTGAAGGGAGAGATTTCTATTATCATATCATTCTTCCTTTTTGTTGCCTGCTGAGTAGAAAAAAGGTGTCAACATACAGAACTTTGAGACGTAAATCACCCAATGCTGCACCAGAGGGCTGTAGTTCTATCATTAGTGTCATAGATTTATAACATGGAATCGAATCAGAGCTTAACAGTCTGTCTTGCCAAACCCTTAGTAGGGTTTCTGCCCTTGAAGGATGAAAATAACCAATTTATAACAGAGATCAGAAAATGTTAGTATTACATTGACATCACTTTCCCTAAAAGGGAAATTTAAGTTAGGGATCTTACATATTGACAGCATGTTCTCGACCTATGTTGACTCCCCTTTGCTGGAAGTAGTTTCTGCAGTAGATTCTATATGAATCTATTTTGCTAGTATACTACAGTGCTAGTATTTTAGTACTGATGATGTTACTTAGTTTAGATAATGAAACATCTGTAAGAAAGCAACCAAGCTCAGAGGACACCAAGGCCCCACATTTCAACTCTGAACTAAAAATATTCTCCTTTATTGGTATCTACCTTACACATGCCATATACACACATATATAGCATATATACCAAAAAATTCAGAAAAGAGTACCAAAACGTATACTAATCCATGCACAGTATTTAAAATTAACCTCATCTTTTCTCACCATACATAAATCATGACAATGAAAAAGTTGCAAATATGATTCAGAAGGGTTTTGTATCACATTGGAGTATGAGCCCAATAATTAGCTTATGATTAAAGCAGTCACCTCTTTTTCCCAGGATCTTGAGACTTCTTTGGAGAGGTTTCTACTACAGTCACATATTCTAAATACAGAAATAGCTGCTTTTGTAAGGCACAAACAGAAGCTGTGTTTGGCTTCTCATATTCTCCAAATGTTAGAAAATTGGGTAATTTCTAATTTAGTTGCAACAGCATTCCCTCAGTTAATCCATATATCCAGATCTGGGCAAACACACATCATTTGGTATAGACAGCAAAATGTAATTAGAGGTTTATTAAACATAGGCAAATATTTAAAAATAATAATTGGCAGAGATGAAATAAAAGCTGGCAAAAATAGAAAGATGTGAACTATAGGCAAGAGACAACCATTCCTTCCCTCCTCCCACCTCTCAAAAAGAGACAGAACTTTTCAGAGACCTAGGAAACAATAATATGGGCAATTAGGATGGAGGAGTCTGCAAAGTTGGCTCTTTTAAGACTGGTGGACTTCAACTCCCAGAATTCCCCAACCAGCACAGCTGGCTGGGGAATTCTGAGAGTTGGTCCACCATTTTTAAAAGAGCCAACTTTGCAGACACCTACAGGAATAAAATCTTTTAAATCTTGTATGTGTGCAACAGCTGCAGAGATGAAAAGTACCAGATGTTCCTTCCTCTATTTTGCACTATGAAATAAACAAATTGGAAATTGTGGTGATGAATCCAGCATCAGGTATAGCCTTATTATCTAGTTCTAAAGCTGGACTTTCCAGATCATTACCCGACATGTATGTAACATTTTAGCGTAAATGACTTTGGCAAAACGGATGTCTTATCCTCAAATACTACTGTAGACACAATTTTAATGAGTTAATGAGAAATTAAAATGACAGTTATTCCAGCTGATTGAACATGCTGATAGCATAGGATCAGAGTCTTTTCTCCTAATGGGTATGGCAGGTGAGATGTCAGTTGACGGCCATCAAAGTATGAAGGACCAAGGTTGCTAAATGCTGATGTCAACCAAAAATATTCTTCAAATAATAAGAATACAGCATTTTCCAAAGACAAGACAAGGCTTTAGCAATGATTAGCAGAAATTTCAATTTAAAGCAGGACATTACATGCTTTTAAAAAAAAGTCATTAGTTTTTTCAGCAAATCAGCAATTAATATGTTAAAAGTTTGTCTTTCCTTGCATTAATTTAGAAGTAGTCCATTTAAGCAGCTGCGTTTCCCAAGGTTTAAATCATTACAGTGCCATAATATCAGTGTGTGACTCAGCAGAGAGATATTTATATAACCTAGTACAATCCAGAAAAGCAATAAACCATCTGGCAAGTGATACCAGAATGAAACTGACCACCATTCTGGAAGGGAAGGCATAATTGTAACCTTCATGGTACTGTGATATATTATGAACCATCTGTTTAAAGAAAAGTTAATTACCACCAAACTAAATTACAGTTCTCCAAATTGGTTGTTGGTAAAGCAGCAAATAATTATTCACTGAAAGTTTGGAAGGATGGATTCTTGGAAATCACAGTTGCAAAATGTTTTATCATGTTCATTGAATGAAAAAGAGTTATTAAAGCCTGAAAAAAAAGAGATGCACAATGAAGTAACACAGTTTTTCCTTAATGGTCTGTTCGAGTTGCCTTGGGAGACAGGTGGAAGAGTCACAAACTAGGTAATTGTCACACAAAAGAATCTCAGTTCACAGAAGCAGAGGGCATATGGGAAGTGTTTCAGAAGGTAAAAGGTAAAGGTTCCTCATTACATGTATGCTAGTCGTTTCCGGCTCTAAGCCGAAGAGCCAGCGACGTCCAAAGACGTCTACATGGTCATGTAGCTGGCATGACTGAACGCCGAAGGCACACAGAGTGCTGTTATCTTTCCACAAATCTACAGTGCCATTTAGAACTGGTTCCAGCTCCCTCCCCATGTTCATCCGCATATCATCAAGATGAAGAGCGAGAGGAAGAATTCTGGGAGTTGAAGTCCACAAGTCTTAAAGCTGTCAAGTTTGAACACCCCTGGGGGTTTTTTCTAAAGGGTTAGGGGCGCAAGGGTCTTATAACTTGACAGCTTTAAGTCTTGCGTGCTTCAAATGCCAGAGTTTCTGAGCCAACATTTTAGTTGCTAAGCAAGAGCATTGTTAAGTGAGTTTGACCACACCCACCCAGTCACATGACTGCCAAGCCACTCCCACCTGGTCACCCGGCTGGCAAGTCATTCCCACCTGGTCACATGGCCAGCAAGCCACTCCCACTTGGTCACATAGCCGACAAGCCACTCCCACAAAACAGGCCACACCTACAGAAGAGGTTCTAAAAAAATTTGAGACCCACCACTGATTAAGTCTAAATGTTGACAATACTCAGTGTTCTTGTCCCTAATTGAAGATTGATATAGAAACAAGAGTGTTCAACGTCACTTGGCATGACCCTGCTTTTCACAAGTTGCTGGCCATATGAACATGCAATGATGCAGCATTCTACCTAGATTGTTTTCTCAGAGCAGCTAACATTGGGAGAACAGATGCCATGTAGAGTCACATTCCCCATTTTTGGCATAATCGGTAAATAGAAGGATTGCATTTCCAAGTCAGCTGTACAGTGTGTTACAAAAAGAGCGTGCTTAAAAACATTCCAGTTTCACAAAAGAAATTAGATTTATTGTAATATGTCTTTAAAAACAAGGGTCAGAAATCAGGAAGTGAGGTGGAAAATAATAAACGCTGATTGATGGCTGGTATCAGACTTTGTCTGACAGTATCTGCGTGGCTTCATGGACTGAAAAACTGAAATTCCAAGTTTCTTTTTGCAAGCATGAAGTAGCCATAAAGCTACCTTTATTTCTAAGTACTGCAATAATTATGTTTCCAGCTTGTTTACACTGGCTCATTACAAACAAGCAATACAAATTAATTGAGCAAAAACAAATATTGAATTTACAGCAGGGACACCCTTCATAGCTTACTGGAACTGGGTCTAAAGGAAATGCATAAAAACTACTCTCATGATTGATGAAAACATTCTTGTGCTACATTTGGCATCCCACAAAAAGTTACCATAGATACCATTTCTAAGAATAGAACTGATTAACTGTAGCTGCCTGTCCCTCAAGTGGTTTTAGCCATAAATGCAGGCTTTAGTTTTACCCATTTCATTATGACTAGAATTATGGATCTTGAAGTATTATTGTGGCTGGGAAAAATTGGATGTTGTAGTCCCAGTACATCTAGGAACCAGCAAGTTTAGGAGGGCTGGTATAAAGTACTTGCCTGAATCTTCAGCTCTCAGTGCAATGTGCTCCAAATTGCTGCATATCCTTACCTCTTCCTTTGGCCTAACCTTAACTTCCCATGTCAGGGTTGACATCTGGCTGATTTATTGCAATTTTTGTCAGATATTCATTCGGTATCTGATTAGCTTTTAAGATTACTCAGTCACAGGATCAGTGGTCTGAAAGAATGTGCCTTTACTATATAACCCCAGCCTTTAGCTGTGCTCTCTGAGGATTAGAGTCTATAGGACTTTAAGTTCTGATAACAACATTACATTTTGGCAAAAGGAGTAAAGCTTTTTACTATTAATGAATTATTCCACAAAGGTATTATGTCCATACAATTCTTGTGTTTCTCTCCCCTTTATTAGCAACAGCAAACAATGTTAAGCATTTTGGTTTTATTTTCTATCATGAGAAATAATAGGCACTAAAATTTATCTTTCCTTCTTTTCTGATAAACAGCAGGGAAAGGCATTAAACAAGCTTGATTTATGTGCCTCTAGCCAAGCATTTAGCACCTTCTCTATGTGAAATGTAATCAAGCTACACATCCCTCAGCATATAGGTATTTTTAGATACTTCTATATTCTGTATTTTGACTTAAAAATCAAGAAATAATTAGATGGATTGCTTTTCTCTCTCATTCTTGGGCTGGCATTTTCTCCTGCTGGCTAGCCACACATGAATGTCAGTGTTCCAAATAGCATCCAAAAGTAAGTCAGAGTCCAAGGCAAAGTATTGCTCAAAGCTCCAATTTATTAAGAGAGCCATGTTGGCACATCTGGGAAAACCCGAATCTGAAAGCTTCTCGGTTTTCCCCACCCAGTTGAAAGTTCAAGATCTTGCCCCACACCCACAAGTCCATCACATGGTCCAATCTCCCACTGCCATGCTGGCAGTTCCACCCACCGGTTCTGGTCAGGTGCAGAGGTGTAGAGGCAAAGGATGACCTTGGCTTTCTAGAAAGAATTTTGTTGTGACTACGTAATATGTGACTCCTTACAATTCCTCCTCCCATTTTCCCAGAATAGAAAATGCATAGCAGAATAACAGGAAGTATGGCAGGCCAAAGACCCAAAAGAAAAGATGGCTGCAGGCCTGACAATGATATTTCCACCTTCAGCTCTCTACAAAAGCCAACTGCGGTGAGAAAAATTGTCCTTCATTGTATCTCTTCTTTCTTCAGTAGGTAAGGGTACAACTAAGTTAATGTACCTCATCCTTGGTCTTTTTTTTTATTTAGACAATTTATGTAGTTGCACTTTTTAAATACATAATTCTGAGCACTAAAAAGTCCTTACAAAACATTTTTTAAAATAATCAGTTATAATAATTCAATGCAACAAAAGATAACTAATGTCCTACAAAATATATCATAAAAATATAGCTACATAACATAAAAGCAAGCATGTGTATTGGGATCCTCTAATGCTTGGAGGAAAAGCCAGATTTTAACCGCCATCTGGAAGGCCAAGTGTAGCAAGAGAGTCATCCAGCAATACCTCCCACAGAAGTTTTTGCTAGAGTCTTATTAGCCTCATGAAACAATACTGTCACGATATTGTTCCCTCTGCCCCCAATACCTGGCAAGAAAATCAATGCAACCTGAAGCAAGCCTGCTTTCTCATAAATATAAATGCAACCATAATGAGAACAGTATAATTCATCACCACTGTTGTCGTTGTCTTCAAATAGTTTCATACTTCATATACACAAATTCTTATACATCTGATGTGAGATAAAATGGTTTGAATGGTTTGAATTGGCAAAGAAGAGACCAGGGGAAGCAGCTATTCTTCTTTCTTTGTTGCATTTCCAGTCCTATCTATAAACTCATCTATATCTTTGGTCTGCTGAAACAAAACCTGCAGTTCTAGTTCCAGAGTAAAAGCAATCAAGCAAAACGCCTACATTTCCCCTGACAACTTCCCAAGTCTAAATTATTCTCTTGGGTAGAAAAGAGCTACAACTCCTCTGAGTAATGCAAGTAAATCATTTTCTTCCCCCAAGCAAAACTGATTGAAAAGAGAAGTTTTTGTGCTTTCATTTTTGGGTCAAGTTTATTGATTTTTTTCAAAATGTCTTGTATTTTTTAAGCAACATCATTTCACTGTCACTGCCTTGTTGAGTTAAATCAATTACCAAAAGTTTCTTTGCTCATTTAAATGTTGTTTCCGAACTATGATGAAACAGAACTTGAACACAGCTTAATTACATGCCTGACTGGTTGCTTCTTGATTGGAAAATTTGTTTTAGCTTAGCAAAGCTGCTCTTTGTCTTTGAGTTACAAGGAGAAGAACAAGAGCCAGACCCCAGATTCCACAAAATTCTGCCAGGGTCTTCTCAGGTCTTAGAATGACTGTGATGCTAGAAGTCTGTACTTTTTTTCTTTCCTTTTTCATTTCTTTCTGACCTTCTTTTTGTCTCTCTTTAACTTTTTCAATTTTTGTCTCTATTTGTTTTTTATCTTATAACTAGCTGATAACCCGATGTTGTCTGGGTATTTATTTATAGGGGGGAAATGTTGAGTCCAACATTAGAAATGATGTTTGGTCTGGACATTTTGCCCCTTACCAGAGGGAGTCCCCTTGTGGAATACTGTGAAGCCATTACCATGGCAACTCCACTGTGCTGTACAGTAGAAGTCATTTTACAGCAGTGCAGTAGAAGCCATTTGAAGACACAACAGGCTGTATTGTAACTGAACACACACTCTGAGGGGTGTTAGAGATGTCTTACCCCACAGTATTTGTTTCCAGAGAATAAGTCATCTGTGTACCAAGTTTGGTTGAAATTGCCTGAGGTGTTCCAGAGTTATGCTGGAACACACACACAGAGACATTTATATATATACAGATAAACTTGAATAAAAATGAAAAAAGAATGCAGAAAATATAGAAATGTTGGGCCAGGTCTTATGAAATAATTCTTACTGCCTGTCATTCATGGTCTGCAATAATTTCATCCAATTATTATGTTAAGTCTTTAAGTGCAAATTATTATGGAACAAAAATAGTAGGATAAAGAAGGACAGATTGAGATTTTAAAAATCTTAAGAAAATAATAGTGTTTATACCAAATTAGCAAGGCTCTTTTTCAGACATCACATCTAAGTAAAAATTGGCTGTTATTTTAGGAATGTGTCAAAAATATTTTGTAGAGAAGAAAATTGGAGAAACTGCCTTTTGTTTTTTCTAAGAATATCTTGTTTAGGAGTTCTCATGTCACTACAGAAAAGACAAGGAAATGTAGGAATGTAGTCCACTTTTTCTGTTTCTCCTCATTTAAGGTGAAACTGCTGCTTAAAGACTTGCTTAGCAAATTATTACAATATAAATCCAATGGCTTCTGCTTGGAGCCTCTTGTAACTTATGTACAATCATTCTCACTTTTTTTTAATCGGCATTGCTACTTGTAACAGTTAAGATAAAAAAGAAAAATATGTGCTTCCTAATCTGACATCTACAGAAAAGCAAGGGAGTAGTAGTAGAGTAGAAATAATCTCTCACATGAACATTGTTTTGGCAAGGGGGTAACTGTTAGTTTCTAAATTACTGACAATCTATGTCAATAAAATATCTTTATCTTTTAAAATATCCTGGTAGTGGTTCAATCAAATGATAGATAAGGAGTGCCAAGACGTATTCTCAGATATTGTATTGCTTATATTCCCTGTAGAATGAAAAAGTATGAAAACACCCCAAACCTTTGAACCTTGCGGTAGGCCTAAAAAAACAGAAAGCAAATATTCATGCCAAAGATTCAGTAAAAACACAAAGATGGAGCAGGAAGTACCTTTCATTATTGCCATGAAATTTTAGACCCTCTAAGACCACCGCCACCCAAAGTGACAGATCAAGCCACTAGACTATAAACTGAGAACAAACCCCATTCCTTACACTGGTGATGTTACCTAGTTTGGGTAATGAAATGTCTTCAAGAAAACAATCACCTCAGCACCAAGGACTCCTCATTTCAATCCTGAGCTACAAATATTCTTCCTTTATTGGTATCACTATATTACTTATCTAAATTTTGGGTGAATCTACCACACAACTTAAAAAGGAAGGAGGCTCTCTACGGATCATGGAAAGCTGAGCGGCTAATGGGATTAGAATGAAAAACTAAGCAAAAAGAAAAATAAAATTCACCCAAATTCTGAACAGGGAGCACTGTACTCTGCAATATTTGTTGTTGTTGTTGTTGTTGTTGTTACAGTTCTTCCTTATTCTACTCAGAAAAGTAGGGAAACCACAGCCATGATTGGACTAGCTATTAAACTGCTTCTTCAAAGTCTGATTGCCTTTGATTCACTGCCTATAATTTATCTGTGGGTCAGTGGCTACACAGTTAAAAAGCTGACTGTAGTCAAGTAGATGGATAGTAGATGGATAGCGATTTTTGATATTCAGCTAAAATACTCTCATATTTATGGCCTAAGCTACTAATGAAATACAGGGAGCAATCAAAAGAGCAAGGTCATAAGTAATCTAGCATAATAACAGCCAGAAAAATAACAATGACTAACATGTCAGATCTGGACAAGAGTGGCATAAGGGGAGGTGGCAATGTGTATCCTAATATGATAATACAAACCACACGTCCAAACTCATGACATATGTTGTATCCTAACAATAGAGGTTTCCACTCCAGTCCGCAGGTACTAGAGCAAGCAGATTGGATGATTAGGGTCGGCTAGGATTGGTTAGTTGCACCGGGGGGCTCCTTAAATAGGGACCTCCACCGGCTGTGTTTTTACTTGGCTACCTTGCAATAAAGAGCTGATTTTACTCCTAGTGTGTCCTTCCTTGCCCGATCTAACAACGTACATCTGAAAAGCCGTGATTTCTATCAATATCTTGGTATTCTGCTATCATTTTCTTTTGACTGTGATTTGTCAAAGAAGTCTCCCCAGCCCAGGTGATCCACCACAGGTCTTTATCCATGGCTGGTGATATACCACTGCCACTTCTACTTCGCTGCTTTTCTGATGCTACCAATCATGAGTGAAGTACCGCAACACAAATCTTCAAGCCCATTTCCCCCTGAAAAATGAGTAGTCATGCCTCTGGCGCTTTTGGCATGCTTCTGGCACACCCACCAGCGAGGGAAACAGAGGGGATCAGAGAAGGTCTATAAAATGAGTAACTGGAACATCCAATATCACTAAGACAAAGCAAAGCCAAGGCTGACCAACAAAGCCAAGAGTTTCCCTTAGTAGCACTACAGCAATGAAGTAACCAAAGCTTCTGCTTTCAAACTGAGTTGTGTTGCAGCTCTACTTATAACTATAAGATCTCTAATTCTCTAAAACCTCTTCTCCCAGTGATTGTTGTACCTCATGCTCTGTATTTTTAGGACCCTTCTGTCTTGAAGATCCACTCTTGAAGAACTGTTATTGTCAGTTTTGAGTATTTTCTATATCACTTGCTTTCTAGTAAATAGACTCTGCTTACAGACCTCAGAAAATAACTCCTCCTGAGCCCAAGCATCTTGTGAGCTCAAAGGTCAAATGAAATATGAAATTATTTTGGATTTATGGCATTTTTACATGTCTTTATTGCAATCCTTCCTTTCAGGGTATCTGTCTTCTCACAGCTGCCTAGAAGGAATAAAAACAAAGAATGAATATTTGTTAAAGAACAATAAATCTAAACAAACATAGAATATTCCAAATCAGGCAAAATGATTTCTGAAATGCTCCCTGCAGATGGTTGTTGTGTCCTCTTCTTTCTTCAGGACATCTGGTGATGGATGCCTGGAGGGGATGCATTTCATTCACTGGGACTAATTCACTCTGATACCAGTCTCGATCATTTTTTCTATGCAAGAAATTCCATTCCATTCTTATATATCGTGCTATATTCTAAACCACGTTCTAAGGGATGTGGTGGCTCAGTGGCTAAGATGCTGAGCTTGTCGATCAGAAAGGCAGTTTGGCAGTTCAAATCCCTAGTGCCACGTAATGGAGTGAGCTCCCCTTACTTGTCTCAGCTTCATCTTTAAAGCGCTCCATGGCTCGGGACCTAGCTATTTGCGGGATCGGATCCTGCCTCACACATCCTCACGGCCGATTCGCTCCCACAGAGAGGGACTTCTCCGGGTGCCGTCCACTAGACTTTGTCAGCGGGCGACGCCCAGGGGAAGGGCTCTCTCTGTGGCGGGCCCAGCCCTCTGGAACGACCTTCCCCCCGACATTAGAACGACCACGGACCTCCGCTCCTTCCGTCTAAAATTAAAAACATATCTTTTCTGCTTGGCCGGCCTAGGGTAGTCTCTCTCTATGGGGTTTTAGTTGTTAATTGGGAATTTTAGTATGTAAATGGGGTATTTTTAGCACAGGTATTGTTTAATTTGTTTTTAATATGTCTGTATATTTATTGTTTTAGTTTTTCCCTGTGCACCGCTCCGAGTCCCTACGGGGAGAGGGAGCAGTCAACAAATTAAAAATTATTATTATTATTATTATTCTGCCAACCAAGCAGTTCAAAAGCACATAAAAATGCAAGTAGAAAAATAGGAACCACTTTTGGTGGGAAGGTAACAGTGTTCCGTGCGCCTTCAGCATTTAGCCATACCAGCCACATGACCACGGAGACCACTGGCTCTTCAGCTTTGAAACAGAGATGAGCACCGCCCCTTAAAGCCAGACACAATTTGTACATATGTGCAAGGGGAACCTTTACCTTTTGTATTATAAACAATCAGACTTATGATTTGTGTAATAGTTTACAATCTTCTGTACATCCACATGGAAGAGCAGCAGTCAACTGAACAAAGGAATGAAAGATTTTCTTCTCTATCATTTGCTCTGTGTTTCTATTTTAAATGGCATTTAAAAAAATAATTTCAAAACTTCAGCTTCCCAGAATTTGTACTGTAGATAGAACTAGAAAAACTGGTTTGCAGGCTATCATGCCATCTTACAAGGTTATCAAAATGGTTTTATAGAGAAATAAAGTAGTGCATTTATTTTATGGCAGGTTCCCACTTTCCCACAAAATAAGTAATTCAAACCATAATACAATTCTTCATTGTTCTGATAAATTATCTGTAGTCAGAACTATGTCATCCCCTTGAGATTTGGGCAAATTTCGCATGGAAATTGAAAATAAAGAATGTCTGATTTTTTCCTGCCTAACATAATCCTACCCTCTACGTCCTAACTACTTCTGGCCATAAAGACAGCCATGAGAAGGACTGAAAATGAGCAGGCAGAATGAGCCACAGCTGCTTTCTTTTTCTACCCCAGGATTTGGAGATTCCAGTCTATGGGAAGGAGGGATGGAAAGCCAGTTACATTTTCTATGCGATTCCTTAAAAGTATCAAATTCTTTCCACTTAATTTCAAAGAAATTTAAGAAAGATTCTCATTAGAAATGAATTGAAATTCTAATTCATATGGTTTGGCTGAATTCAATAGATATTGAATAATTATTGAATTGATAATTATTGATTTGAATTGATTTTTTTAAAAAAATCAATATTTAATTAACAATGAATCTCAAGTTAAATATTCATAATACTTATTTATGAATAATTAAAAGACCACATAGAACATAATGGCAAAAATGTGTCCTTTCTAATTTCACATTAAAATATTGATTTCTTGCACCCTTTAGCACCAGATGTTTTACACAGGTCATGAAAGCAACAGCATATTTTTTCCAGTTTACACAGAAACCAAAAAAAGGACATGTATGTTTTAATGAAAATGAGAGAGAAGGAATCCTTGCACTAAGTGTGCAGCAATTCAACTGAATAGTCTGCAAAGCATGCACAGTTCTAATACAGCATGTATTGTATTCATGTTTGAAGGCAGAGTCTGAAAAAGCTTATCAGATAATCCCTCTCGAATTCTTCAAACTATAAATATCTTCCCTCTTTTTGTCAGGACCTGTTTCTTCGATTTCTTAGGAAAGACCACACTTAGACATTGTTTGAAAATGAATAAAGTTACTTTTACTAAGGATCGTAAGTGAACAGATCATTTGAAGCAGAGAGTGAATACTTTAGGCGCCAACATAGCGTATTAACCTTTAAGCCCAACCCAATACCCAACTCCCCCCAAAGCAGTGTCCAATATGCATTCATCTCCGACATCAGGTGGGCAGGTCATCACCAGCCTGGAATGTGAGACCGTTAGCCAAAGAGATAACACCGTCCATCACCGTTTTCCACCAGCACAACATTTGAATCCCAGCACCCCACCCTCCCCGTTTCCATGGCAGCAAAGCAGATAGCGAAGGCTGACATCCGGACCTCCTCCAGGAACAGCGAGAAAGCTCGGATACCCGCCGAAAGGGAGATGTTAGACCTGAAAAACAGACAAGAAAGGACAAAACAAGAGAGAGAAAAGAGGGAAAGGGTCAAGGCTTGTGAGGATACTTGGCATAAAATTGCCGTAGTAGTTTAGGTGCTTTGAGATGGTCCTTATCAACCCATTCATTATGTGAAGGGGGAAAATCTTTCCAGCTGACCAAAAACTGAGTCTTATTTCTATGGATTCTGGAGTCCAAAATGTCTCGAACTTCATAATGTTGGTGACCGTCCACCATGGTAGGGGTAGGAGCATCAGGAAACGGCTTGCGAAGATGCGAAGTGTGTTCAGGCTTCAACAGATGAACATGGAACACCGGATACAGTCGACGGTAAGTTTTAGGGAGATCCAAGCGGACGGAGACAGAGCTGATGATTTTAGTGATAGTAAATGGACCGACAAATCTGGGTCCCAGTTTCTTACATTTCTGCGGGCTATCCAAATGTTTAGTAGAGACATATACCCTATCACCAACTTTGTAGGCCGGGGGAGCTGACCTCTTCTTATCAGCATACATTTTATGTGATTGATGGGCATCGTTCAAGGTCTTACGTATGATAGGCCAAACAGGAGACAGTCTAGAAGACCAATCGGCCAAAGAAGGAACAGTAGGTGAGACATGCGGTAATTCAGGAATGGGAACAAAATCTTGTCCATAGACGATACTGAAAGGGGTCATATTCATACTAGAGTGAACCGAATTATTATAAGCCACTTCCGCATGCACCAGGAGATCAGCCCAATCGTCCTGCTGAAAATTAATGAAGCAGCGTAGATATTGTTCCAAAACAGAATTGACCCTCTCACAAGATCCGTTCGTCTGGGGGTGGTAGGCGGAGCTTAAGCCTTGGGCGGAGCCAATCAGTTTCAAGAATTCCTTCCAAAAGACAGACGTAAATTGAGTGCCCCTGTCAGAGATAATGCGTTGGGGAACACCATGAAAACGGTAGATATGAGTGACAAACAACTTAGCCAAAGATTTGGAGGATGGAATTTTGGAACAAGGCACAAAATGTACTTGTTTGGAGAAAAGATCTGTAACCACCCAAATAACGGTATAGCCCTGGCTGGGTGGGAGATCCACAATAAAGTCCATCGAAATTTCTTTCCAAGGTGATTCCGGCATCGCCACAGACTGGAGAAGGCCTTGTGGCTTTCCAGGGGAACGTTTCGAAGCAGCACAAACAGGGCAACTGGCAATATAAGATTCAACATCCTTTTTAAGAGACGGCCACCAGAATTGACGTTTGACAAGGTGTACAGTTTTAACGAAACCAAAATGACCTGCCAAACGTGAATCGTGAGCGCGTTGGAGTACAAAAGGCCGTATGGTCGCAGGGACATAAATTTTGGAACCAATCCAAGGAAGATCGTCTCTAATGGTGCAATCAGCAGAGTGGGCGGAATACCACTCATCAGTAAGCAGTTCAGTCTTAATCCGAGCAATCAGCTCAACCGGAGGGGTAGTTTGAACAGTAGAACGAGTTCGAGTAGCAACCGGAGAAGCCGGTAAAGTAAGAGGCATGAGGGGTTGTACAACGGTAAGTTTAGAAGCATCATATTGTGGTAATCTGGAGAGGGCATCAGCCATGAAATTTTTTCCTCCGGGAATAAATTTAAGATGGAAGTTGAACCGATGGAAATAATGCGCCAAGCGCAACTGTCTTGGCGATAGTTTACGCGAAGAGGTGAGAGCTTCCAGGTTCTTATGGTCGGTCCAGACCTCGAATGGGTGGGGAGCACCTTCAAGAAAATGACGCCAAGTCATGAGGGCCCAACGAACAGCAAAAGCCTCTTTCTCCCAAATGGCCCATCCACGTTCGGTCGTGGTGAGTTTCCGAGAGGTGTAGGCACACGGTTGTAATTGGCCATGGTTGTTGAGTTGCAACAGGACAGCCCCCACGGCGACATCACTCGCATCTGCTTGAATCACAAAAGGGGACGTGACATCGGGGTGTTTGAGAATCGGCTCAACCGCAAATAAACGCTTAAGTTTCTCGAAAGCGGCTTGGCATTCCATGGTCCATTTAAGGGGCGTTCCTGGTCGAGGTTTCCCCTCGCCATTCGTTTTGAGAAGATTTGTTATAGGCAAAGCAATACTAGCGAATGATGGAATAAACTGGCGGTAAAAGTTTGCAAAGCCCAAAAAACTTTGGAGCTGTTTACGAGTACGGGGCGGGGCCCAATCTGTTACCGCCTTAACCTTTGCAGGATCCATTTCAATTCCTTCAGAAGAGATGCGATAACCTAAATAGTCAATTTTATCCTGGTGAAACTCGCATTTGGATAATTTGGCGTATAGCTCGGCGGAGCGAAGTTTCCGAAGGACGGAACGCACAAGCTTAACATGTTCATCACGTGTCTGCGAATATACGATGATGTCATCAATGTAGACTAAAACGCCTTTATAAAGGTGTTCGTGGAGGACTTCGTTTATCAATTGCATAAACACTGAGGGGGCACCTTGCAAACCAAAAGGGAGAACCTTAAATTGAAAACATCCAAGTGGGCAGTTAAAAGCAGTTTTCCATTCGTCCCCTTCCTTGATTCTAACTCTATAATAGGCCTCGCGCAAGTCCAGCTTAGTAAAAATCTTCCCAGTAGCCAGGTGAGCCAGCATGTCTTTCATAAGTGGGAGTGGGTAGACATTATGTTCGCAAATGGTGTTCAGATAAGAATAGTTTTGTACTAATCTGAGAGTGCCATCTTTCTTTTCTCGAAACATAACAGGTGCCGCTACACGTGGCCTAGCTGGTTCAATAAAACCCCTTTGAAGATTTTTGTCATTGAAGTTCCGTAGTTCATTCATTTCACGCTGCGTCATGGAATAAATGCGGGGTTTTGGCAGCTGCACTCCCGGGAGGAAATCAATTGAACAATCAGTGGCCCTATGAGGGGGGAGGGAATCACAAGATTTTTCACTGAAAGCTTCCTTGAGGTCCCAATATTCTTTGGGAATTCTTTCTTCTCCAGGGATGACCTCAGGAGAAGGAAAAGCCAGTAATTGAGCAGCTGGTTCCGAAACAGGGGCCAGGTCAATGGGCGAAATATGCTCGTCCTCCGAAGGCAGGGAGGTGTGATCGGGCACTATCAAAGGAATTCGAACCCAACCCTCTTTCCAGTTAATGAGGGGGTTCCATTTACGAAGCCAATTAACACCCAGAATGACAGCATTTTCAGAAATGGTCGTTACAATGAAATTTATGGTTTCTGTATGGGCCTGCCCAATGGAGACACGAATAGGTTCAGTAATGAGAGAGGCAGGGGCTCCCCCAGCTACAGAACCATCCATTTGGCAAAACGCTATGGGAGTTTTTAGATTTTTTAGATGGAAACCCATAGAATACACAACATCTTGATTTATAAGGCACCGTGAGCAACCAGAATCAATTAGAGCCTGCACATTGCAAGTGCGGCCAGTAGATGGAGCCAAAAGCTTTAAATTAATATAAAGGGGGCCGGAACGATGACTCACCAAGTTGTCGTCATCCGACTCCTCCCAGTCATCCGGGCAGGCATTGGGCTGGGCAGACGAGAGGTCCAGTGGCTCCACACCACTCATCGCGGGTTTACTGCGCACGCTCAGAGGTTTCGGAGGTCTTCTGTCCTTCCCTCCTTCCCTCTCCGGAGAAGAATGTGGGCGTGAAGAACGACTTGATCTGCATTTGTTAGCCCAATGCCCCTCCTTTCCACATCGATAACAAACAGTCGAGCGCGGTTGAGTAGGTCTTCGGCCCCCCCCACTTTTCTGGATGGGTGAAAACCTTTCATTGGAATGAGGTCTGGGACTCTCTCTTTGCAGTTTCCGCTCATGACGGACTGAATCTTGTAATTGGGCTTGATCCAGCTCAACGTCACCCACGAGATCTATCCATTCTTCTAAGGTTTCGGGGCGAAATCTATTCATGCACGTTTGATAAATGTTCTTATCAAGACCCTCAGTATAGAGGTCCATTAATGCTCGGTCACTGTAACTGGTCATGAACACGGCCAGGTCCTTAAAGTTCTGCGTGTATTCCTGAACTGATTTATCCCCCTGGCGTAAATTTCTCATTCTCATCTTAGCTTTCCTTTCAACACGGGGGTCCTCAAAGCGCCTTCTCAGGGCAGTCATGAAACGCTCAAAGTCACGCAACACGGTTGAATGGCTATTATGCAGTGAGACCAACCATTGGGAAGCATTTTTTTCCAAGGCCATAGAGACAATTCTAATTTTGAATTCATCTTCAAGATCAGCTGCATAAAATTGTACAAAATTATCGACGTGAATCAGAAAAAATGCCAGGCCCTTGGCACTGCCGTCGAATTTCACACCCAGGGGAGGAAGCTTTGCAAGCCGGCGGGGAGAGGCTGGGCGGGCATCTCTCTGCATACCTCTGCTGGCTCGGGCAGGGGGGGATGGTGAATCTCTGATATCCTTAACAGCTGCAGCTCCCTGCATATTTAACTGTTTGCTTTCCTGCTGTTGTCCCCTCCCCAAAAGTTCATCCAGGGCCGCCCGCTTCTCAGCTGCCTGCTGAAGGTAATGCTGGCCCCATTCCTTAAATTCCCTTTCCTCTTTTAAGAGTTCAGGTATGAGTTGCTTGGGGGAAAGGCGACGCCTGGTTACAGTAACTCCTGAGGCTTTGCTTCCAGTCATTCCCACGCCCTCTGACCAGCGGCGAGATTTGGAAGAATCTTCGGCTGGCTGGCTTAAATCTAGGCCGGCTAAACATTCCAACACTGACCTCGTATCTTCTGTTAGTGCTTGAGCTCCCAGTTCCGTTTCGGGCCGGACTTCCACCAAGGGAATTTCTTGTTTCGTGGGGTCCGACATGGTGTAGGATTTATTTGTGACTCTCTGCTTAATGTCAGGACCTGTTTCTTCGATTTCTTAGGAAAGACCACACTTAGACATTGTTTGAAAATGAATAAAGTTACTTTTACTAAGGATCGTAAGTGAACAGATCATTTGAAGCAGAGAGTGAATACTTTAGGCGCCAACATAGCGTATTAACCTTTAAGCCCAACCCAATACCCAACTCCCCCCAAAACAGTGTCCAATATGCATTCATCTCCGACATCAGGTGGGCAGGTCATCACCAGCCTGGAATGTGAGACCGTTAGCCGAAGAGATAACACCGTCCATCACCGTTTTCCACCAGCACAACATTTGAATCCCAGCACCCCACCCTCCCCGTTTCCATGGCAGCAAAGCAGATAGCGAAGGCTGACACTTTTCTTCTTTGAAGTTAACTGTTATGTTCTGGTTTTGAAGGACTAGACTTTCTAAAATATTTAGAGATAGAGTTGAAAGGAGGAAGAAGTAGGGAGGAGCCCTTTAAAAAGATTATAAAATATTTGTGTTTTTGATCCTGTCTACCTTGTGCTTTCCTTGCCACAGGCAATGTATGGTTTTCATTTGTCTTTCCTCACAACACGTAGCCTTGTCTGAATCTTGTGGGTCATCTTCAAGGCTACCCGCAATTGTTGGAATCTCCCCAAATGTCTTTCTCTGCTGATTACCTATCAGATTTGAAAGGGTAAAACTCAGAAAGTGTATCTATCAGAAGCAAGAGGACTTTCAAATTGTTCTTCCCTGAAGGTTGACAATGAAAAGCAGATACTGCCTTCTAGATAGTTCACAGGAAGTTGCAATTCTTGACTGCAGAACTACTATGGAAACAAGCCTGTATGTCAGTTTGTGCTAGCTGACATTCGTTGCTTAAAGTATTGAAGTCACTTTCACAAGGGACTGAAGGAAGTGATGGAATATGTCATGTGCTCTTTAAAAAAGTATCGTGTTTCTTCCTCTGAGGAAAAAGGTCTGCAGCGATAGAAATCAATTCCTCTCACAGTAGCGTTAGTTGGTTTTCATTTTTTATAAAACTGGTTTTTCTTTATATGCAGGGACTTTTTCAGATCATTGTGTCATGGAAATTAAAACTTGATATTTGTCCTCATTGTTGAATTATCCTTCTTGGACAATATCAGATATGTGTGTAAATAATTTATGTGGTTGTTTATTTTCAAGTATAGATGAAGAAGGTAAAAATTGGGCTTCACTTGGTACTCCTTTAATCCATTAGAGCAAATTAAAACTTGTACAGATTAGACAATATTTAGTAGAAATAGCTTCTGGTCTAGTCTGCTAGCCTGATCTCACTTCGGTAGGAATTCTAAAGTTTGAGATTGTATGTCACCTATGCCAGGGGCCTCCAACCTTGGCAACTTTAAGATTTGTGGACTTCAACTCCCAGAATTCCTCAGCCAGCAAAGCTGGCTGAGGAATTTTGGGAGTTAAAGTCCACAAATCTTAAAGTTGCCAAGGTTGGAGACCCCTGACCTATGCCATTTAAAAGGTTGTTTAAAAATGGCTCCTCATCCCCCACGCTTGATTTGTGATGGATGACAAGCTTCTTATAGGTTTATTAGACAATTCTGATCCCTGGAGTCATCCTTTCAGAGACATTTCCTTACCAGATTCCTCAATGCCTTTAACACTAGTGGAGCTTCTAATGTACTTGAACAGTTCTTTAAAGTTTATGGAGATATTCAGAGATCTGTCTTGGAAGTAACCCATGTTGAACTCTATAGCACAAACACCAGCTGTTGACCATAGGAAATGTTTTATGACATTTTATATTATGTCATAAAATGCTATATAATAAAATGCTTTGTAACATTTGGCAAATTTCAGTTCCATGGTAAGCACCTTACCAAAGGTGCTAAAACCTGGGAATGATACAGCCCAGGTTTTAGCACCTTTGGTAAGGTACTTTGAAAAGGTTTTTACCTTAGGATTCACTGCTCTACAAGTCACATAGAGTTGTCATGGTATCAGGTAGCTGTACATATCTCATATAAATATATAAACTGCCATTGAAAAAAATCCTTTTTTGTGATCCTAGCTGAGCACTCTTGATTTGAGCAGAAGTACCACTTCTGAATATATTAAAGCTTGGAAAAATATATGCTTTTAAACAGAACAGCATCTTATCATATTGCTTCACACATTGAATTTTAGAAACACATACGCATTTGCGTTGTGCCCAGTGAGCAGTTTTCACAAGAGAGTTATATAATTCACATTGTAACCAGATGTAGTAAGCAGTTTAATTAGCCTCCTTCATAAAGGTCAAGCAATGGGGCAGGGGATGGAATGGAGGATAATTTGGGACGAGGTGGGGAGTGGACACAAAATCCTCAGGAATTGTTCAAGATCTCATGCAAGTAGGGAGGAAGGGAGAGGGAGGGAGAGGGAGAAGGGGAGAGAGAGAGCGCTTGGGGAAAACAAAATAGAAGAGAAAAAGGGGAAAAGAACATTTGGAGTGAGTGGATCAGTGGTGGGTTTCAAATTTTTTTAGAACCTACTCTGTAGGTGTGGCCTATTTTGTGGGCGTGGCTTGGCAGTCATGTGACAGGGTGGGAGTGGCCATCTTTTAAAATGTGGTGAAACTCATTTAACAACGCTCTTGCTTAGCAACCAAAATTTTGGACTCAATTGTGATGATAAATTCTTTCTTTCTTTCTTTCTTTCTTTCTTTCTTTCTTTCTTTCTTTCCATCCTTCCTTTCCTTTCCTTCCCGTTGGGTCACTGGCAGCGGTGGGCCAGATTTACTTCCAGGTACGCCGGTGAACCCCCTCTCACCGGTTCTCTAAATTTCATCAACCGGCTCTCGCGAGTAGATGCAAGCCTGCAGAAACCCACCACTGGAGTGGATCAACATAAACGTAAGTCATGAGCAAGAGCTGAAGGAGGGAAAATCTGAAGCCTTGGGCTAGGAAGGTCAGAGAACAATTGGCAGCCGATTCAATGGGGTGTGAAGAGCTGAAAGTTCACCTGTAAGAAGATGCTGAGAAGCAATCTGAAGATGAGATCTCAGAAGAGAAAAATGCTGGGGCCAGAGGGAGAAAGTGAAAGCAGAGCGAAGATTTATGGCAGCAGTTGTAGAAGGTGTTGGTACAGACAATAAGCTCATTGTAGAAGGGTGCAGGAGGAAAATTATATTGCTAATTGAGTGTTCATTTATTAATGTAGCATAACGTTCTTACTGTACCAGTAGATTTACTAAAAGCTGATGTGATGGAACGTATGGATGATCTTGGGAAATGAAGAGAAGAGATGCTGCCTAGGAAACAATCAGACAAAAGAGGACGAGCTCCCAGTGGCTTAACAGTCAGAGAAAGAAACTTACAAGAACCTGCTCAAATGGATGAAGCAGTTAAAAATGGCGGCAGGACATTTGTACTTTCAGATTTGCAATATTCTGTAACTAGCCTTACAATAAAGTAAAATTAGTTCATCTAGTTGTGTTTCGATCCAGTTTATCTGTAAAAAAATATATATAGTTAGAACTGAGATATTCTCTTTGTCTTACTAACTGGCTTGGTGGGAGGGAAACCTTTTAGCAGAGGGTAGAAGGCAGGCTTGACAAAGATAAATTCTTCAGGTCGATGATAGAGATTATTCTTGACAAACCTTTGGAGGATTCATCTCTTGAGTCTAACACTGGTTCCAATGTTACAGATGGAGCTAGGACAACTCTGACTTGGATGGGAATAGGGAAGGAAAACAAGTTAAGGCAAAACAAGATTGGGAGATTTCATTTAGAGTTGTTTTTTTTTAATTCCCCCTTCTGTCTGGTTAGTATTAGTTGGGTTTATGCAGTTGACTAACTGTTTATGTTCACATACCAGATCATGCACTAAAGTAACCACACTGACTGGGTTCTCACATCATATTGAGCTACAAAGCACCTAACCTAGGGTTAAAACCACTTGGGGGCATTTGTCTGATAAATAAATAAATAAAAGGGGAAGATGCTGCTTTTTCTATGAGAACTCCTCAATGATCATTGAAATTGGCTGTTGCTTAATTTAGACAATAACCTTTATCTGAGTGGGAGAAGCACAAGCAATAAAACAAAACTGGCTGTGGTCTTCTCTCTGCCCTCCCCCCCTCTCCTCCTCATCACACTCACAGAGGTAGGAGAATCAGAAGTGATCTTCAGCAGATTCTGACCGGATTCTGGAGAACCGGTAGTGGAAATTTTGAGCAGTTCAGAGAACCAGTAAATACCACCTCTGACTGGCCCCACCCCCATCTATTCTCTGCCTCCCGAGTCCCAACTGATCAGGAGGAAATGGAGATTTTGCAGTAACCTTCCTCTGCCACACTCACCAAGCCACGTCCACCAAGTCACACCATGCCCACCAAGCCACGCCCACAGAACCGGTAGTAAAAAATTTTAATCCCACCACTGATGAGAATATAAGACTTGCTCCTATTTAAGTTTAGATCCAAAATGACACCGGCAAATATTTTTGAAATATTTTTCTCTCTTCCTTTGCCTGCCTGCCATTGTCACTTTAGAAAAAGCTTCATTGGCTAGCAGCCCTAAGCTGCCATAGGAAGAATTCTGTTTTTATCTCTAGTGTTTGCTACAGCTAAACAATCCGTTCAAATAAGAATCATAACCTGCTCAGCTGGTTTCCTCAGGAGAAATGCCTTATGAGATACCACAGGTTTTGCTCCAGGAATGGTGAAATGCATTTTTTCTTCTGTTCTTGAAGGAAGTAGCCAATGGGTGGAGATACACAGATAGCAGAGATAGATTATAGACCAGGGGTTCCCAAACTTGGCAACTTTAAGACTTGTGGACTTCAACTCCCATAGCTGGCTGGAGAATTCTGGAAGTTGAAATCCACAAGTCTTAAAGTTGCCAAGTTTGGGAACCCCTGTTATAGATGATGAGAGATTTGGCCAACACTTTGCCAATGGATCTTTTGGCCTCCACACCTGCCCTGACCTTTTTCTTCTGCATGAATCCTGCAGCCTAAACAAGACTTTCCTGCTCTCTACAGTTACACCTGCAATTCTAATCTTCTCCTTGCCATGGAAGATGAGGGGAAGATGAAGTTCAACATACATCTATAATATAGAGCAGAGGTGTCAACTAGTGTCATCATGGCGGCATCAAATGATGTATTGGGACTTTTTCCCCCTTTCGCTAAACCGGGTGTGGGCATGGCCAGAGCATGACACATCCAGCCTGTGGGCCGCACCTTGGACAGCCTGATATAGAGTGTAGGGGGGAGACAAAGAAAGACAACTTATAGTTGTCAAAGACATTCTTATTTGAATGTCTGGCAGAGCTCCATTTTTCATAGAATTGCTAAAAAGGGCCTTCATATTAAGTGCTCATTAAGATGTTGCAGTCAGTTGAACAATGTGAATGCTGTACTCCCTTCCTGGAGTCAGTGTACCCTCAAGTACCCCAGCCTGGGTAAGATTCACTTGTGTATCCAGAGAGAAAATCTGAATCTTCAGAAGGAGTATACAACCTTGTTAGTGTATTTTTTTTAATATATTTTCTTTGATTTCCCATTCAAAATGAGACATCTGAATCAATAGCAGTCTCCTTGTCCTTAGTTATTCTACATGAGCCACCAGATCTGTCATTGAGAAGCCACTGACAGAAAGTGAGTGCAGAAAGAAGATGTATCCTGAGCAAGTGCAGGAAAGCATCACTTCTCTGCAATTTAGGCTTAAAGTCCTTGGGGAAAATGGTCTTATTTAATAAGCTGAACAAAAAATAAGAAAATTTCTATTAAGAAAATGCAATGTTTTAAAACACTTTTTTTTATTTTCAGGAAATGAAGACAACTAACGAAGAAACTAGACAATACTTTTTGTTGGTATAATATTATATTTCTTTTTCTTTTGTAGATGTAGAGCCTTTATAATCTTTTTATGCATAGTTACTCTATACATAAGTTCTACAAAAATTAAAATGACAAGCATCTCTGGACACTTAATGTTTGGATAAAACATTAAGTGTCCAGGATCTGATGCATTAAATTGCAAGGCACTGAAAGAAGCAAGAATGTACACAAACTTCACTAAGATGTCTTCAATGCTGATGCTAGGGAAAAAAGCACCTTTGGGAAAACCCATGACCTGGATGACTGAGAATCTTCATAGACATCTTCCCCTCAAAGTTAGGTTAACTCCATCCTCGTAAATATTCAACAAGGCCTTCACAACAAGGTTGTGTTATCAGACTTTGGGGTCCCAGGGAATCAGCAACATTGGCTTCCCAATTGTGGGTGATATGTACCGGTAGTTGTTATATTTCTCTCTGTGGCTTGCATGTTTTAATTTTTTTATGATCTTTAATGTTTAATAATGATTGTTCATATTTTTGTAATGAATGTTTTATAATGATTGTTTTGATGATGTGGTTTCATTTGATAGTTGTATGTCTCTTGGAATAACTTCTGGAGAGATGGATGGCTATAAAATTGGATTAATAAATACAGTAAATAGAAGGAATTTCTAGAGATTTCTATCAGTAAAACGCAAAATCTATAGCAGTGTCCACAGGGCTTTGTATGTGAGGGATAGAAAGTATATTTTTGCTTTGAAATAGCACCCTGTGAGGGTAATGCATAAATGGCCTAAATGGCCAGAACAAACATTTCCCAGCAGATTTCAACAATGTTGTGATTCAGTTAGAAGTAAATCAATGCAATAATACAATACAATAGCAGAGTTGGAAGGGACCTTGGAGGTCATCTAGTCCAACTCCCTGCCTAGGTAGGAAGCCCTATACCATTTCAGACAAATGGCTATCCAACATTTTCTTGAAGACTTGCAGTGTTGGGGCATTCACAACTTCTGGAGGCAAGCTGTTCCACTGATTAATTGTTCTAACTGTCAGGAAATTTCTCCTCAGTTCTAAGTTGCTTCTCTCCTTGATTAGTTTCCACCCATTGTTTCTTGTTCTGCCCTCAGGTGCTTTGGAGAATAGTTTGACTCTCTCTTCTTTGTGGCAACCCCAGAGATAGTGAAACACTGCTATCATGTCTCCCTTAGTCCTTCTTTTTATTAAACTAGACATACCCAGTTCCTGCAACCGTTCTTCATATGTTTTACTCTCCAGTCCCCTAATCATCTTTGTTGCTCTTCTCTGCACTCTTTCTAGAGTCTCCACATCTTTTCTACATTGTGGTGACCAAAACTGAATGCAGTATTCCAAGTGTGGCCTTACCAAGGCATTACAAAGTGGTATTAACACTTCGCGTGATCTTGATTCTATCCCTCTGTTTATGCAGCTTAGAACTGTGTTGGCTTTTTTGGCAGCTGCTGCACACTGCTGGCTCATATTTAAATGGTTGTCTATTAGGACTCCAAGATCCCTTTCACAGGGATCTGTGCTGCTATTGAATAAGGTACCACCTATACTGTACCTGTGCATTTCGTTTTTCTTGCCTAAATGTAGAACCTTACTCTTTCACCATTGAATTTCATTTTATTAGATAGTGCCCAATGTTCAAGTTTGTCATCTGTCAGAAGCATCTGAGATGTTACAGCATTTCACAGGAAAGGAGATACTTTGCTGTCACAATAAGCTCATTTTCTTATCATGCTTATTTCTTTTTCATGCATCTCAGTATGAAATCAAGCATTACTTCCTTCTAGTTTTCTACTTTAAATCCAGTCACCACTTGAGAATCTGTTGTAAAATATTCATATAGAAATGGGAATCTGTTTACACATGTTTTTTGCATGAATCTTCCTCAGTCTTGTCAGTGAACATTAAATAATACATAACTTCTTAGACATGGATTACCCTCTGGATAAGAAAGCAAAGGAATGTTTGCCTAGTGGAAAGACCACTCAGAGAATGGATATGAGGACAGGTATATTATGTACAATAAATCTAGAAGTTAAGTCTCCAAGTTTCCTAAGTCCAGCTTCTAATCCATCCCTTTATATTTGTCCTAAAGCACCATAACTGGAAATTTCCAATGAATGAGACGTTTGCCAAATCGTCCAGCCAAACAAATCTTATTCAGGATTGGTGTTTGTCCAGAACCCCTCCCAAATGCCAATTTTAACAAAACCTTAAAGATTCCACAAGCATCAGACTATCAGAATTAAGGAAGCATTTTACATTTCATAAATGAGCTATAGGTGGATCTGGACCAGAGGTGGTATTCAGCAGGTTCTGATCAGTTCGGGAGAATCGGTAGCGGAAATTTTGAGTAGTTCGGAGAACCGGTAAATACCACCTCTGACTGGCCTCTCCCCCATCTAGCCTCTGCCTCCCGAGTCGCAGCTGATCGGGAGGAAATGGGGATTTTACAGTATGCTTCCCCTGCTACTCCCACCAAACCATGTCCACCAAGCCATCCCACACCCACCAAGCCACGCCCACAGAACTGGTAGTAAAAAAATTTGAATCCCACCACTGATCTGGACTCCTCCCATTTGTCATGCTATGGAAAAACAGGCCTCAGGATTGGTCTTTAGAAAAATTTTCTAAAGTTCTCTGTTGCTGGTTGGCTGCTGCGCTAGAGGTTGACTGGTTAGTTTATGGTTTTATGCTGTTAAGAATTTTAAATCCAGGTTCTATCAGTGTCTAGGCCCACACAGTAGCTTGGGCCATTAATACAATTTAATAGAACTCCATTCCTTGCTCCCTTGTGGAAGCCCATTATCTAAACTATTCCTGTCCCCAAGGAAAGATATAAATGAATGCAAGACTGAAAACACCCCACAAACTAATCAAAAGGAAAGCTATAGGCATGGTTGTAGTGTAAAAAAATTAGAATGGTGGCAACAATAATGCAATTATGGTGACTGGCACGTTGAATTGTTTTCCTATACTCTGTGAGTACCCCTGGCTGTAGGAAAGAAAAGCACAAAAATTGAAACAAGGAAAAAGTCTTAGGAATCAGATAAGTATACAGCTGCATTTAGCATCCATTAATCCATCAATTATTAAGACAATAACAATGTGTTTATGTGTGCACCTCTAGTTCTTGCCCCTATTCTTCAACTTAGCAATCATCCCTGTATAATATCTCAGGTGTATCTGTCACTGGGATCTTGTCCAGTGAAATAATATTTTTGTTGCATGACACATATAGAAATATTAATAATAAGAATAATTTAGCACACAGATCTTCAGAGATACAATACAATACAATACAATAGCAGAGTTGGAAGGGACCTTGGAGGTCTTCTAGTCCAACCCACTGCCTCGGCAGGAAACCCTATACCGGTTCAGATAAATGGCTATCCAAATTCTTCTTAAAGACTTCCAGTGTTGGGGTATTCACAACTTCTGGAGGCAAGCTGAAAATTTCTCTTTAGTTCTAGGTTGCTTCTCTCCTTGATTAATTTCCATCCACTGCTTCTTGTTCTGCCCTCAGGTGCTTTGGAGAATAGTTTGACTCTCTCTTCTTTGTGGCAACCCCAGAGATAGTGAAACACTGCTATCATTTCTCCCCTAGTCCTTCTTTTCATTAAACTAGACATACCCAGTTCCTGCAACCGTTCCTCATATGTTTTAGCCTCCAGTCCCCTAATCATCTTTGTTGCTCTTCTCTGCACTCTTTCTAGAGTCTCCACATCTTTTTTGCATTGTGGCAACCAAAACTGAATGCAGTATTCCAAGTGTGGCCTTACCAAGGCACTATACAGTGGCATTAACACTTTACGTGATCTTGATTCTATCCCTCTGTTTATGCAGCCTAGAACTGTGTTGGCTTTTTTGGCAGCTGCTGCACACTGCTGGCTCATATTTAAATGGTTGTCTACTAGGACTCCAAGATCCCTTTCACAGTTACTGCTATTGAGCAAGGTACCAACTATACTGTACCTGTGCATTTCGTTTTTCTTGCCTAAATGTAGAACCTTACTCTTTCACCATTGAATTTCATTTTATTAGATAGTACCCAATGTTCAAGTTTGTCAAGATTCTTCTGTATCTTAAGCCTGTCTTCTGGAGTGTTGGTTATTCCTGCCATCTTGGTGTCATCTGCAAATTTGATGAGTTCCTCATTTGTCCCCTCATCCAGATAGTTTCTCGGTTCCTGTAAATGTTAATTAAAACACAGTTATCCTTGATATTCACCTCTAAAATAGTACAGTGTAGTCAATTTGTTTTGAGTTTAAATAATACTGTACTGATGAATAATAGTTATAAAAACTCAAGTATGAACAGATAAAGAAACAGCTTTAACCAGCCTATTCTAATGTGATCATTCATGCCACGTTTGTTTGCCAATTAAAAAGTTCAGAGTGACATAAGCCTTAGAGGCTTGCATTTATTTATCATGTATGTATAAATGCATTCATTTAGCAAAATATTATTTTATTTATTCATATTTTTATATTTTTTTGAAAAAGTAAATGAAAAGAATAGTTGTTCTATTCTCTGAGAAGCAGTTTGGACTAGATGACCAGTATGGTTCTTTCCAACTCTAATAATTCTATAACGTTCTGAAATATTTAGTCCTAACACTAAAGTTAAGATGGGAGATGGTTGAAAGTTGTTATGCCTTTAGGTCTCTATGCCCAGAATCTCTACTCTCAGAATGATCTATTCTGACAAAGTACTCTATGTCCTTCTTTTTTAGCAGGTTTCTTATGAATTGGAATGACAACACCAGCTGTTCAGTAGCAATTCTCCAGTGCCCTCACGATATGCACTGTTCTTTGCTTTCTCTTAACCATACAACTGTAAAAGCCACAGAAGCACTACTTTCTAAGATCATTAAATGTTGAAAAGAAAGATATTAGTTCCTAACGCCTTGAATAGTTTTGACATGCTCTCTTCGCTTTCTCTCTTTGTCTCTCAATTACTTAAATACCTTCTCTTTGGGCTGTTCCTCTGGAAGGAACAGTTCGTTGAGGTCTAATCTCAAAACTCGGCACTTTTAAGCAGCTCTTAAAACACAACCCAGAGATCCAACACAATGCATTAGGATTATAGGTCTACAACTATTGACTTGGAAGCAGCTGTGGTGTATGGCCTTTTTCATACAATTGCCCACAATGCCTCTGATATGCAGTAAAGCCTTGTAGTGAGAAATTTGGGTTGTTCTCTGGTACTGTCAGTGCTAAGTAAACCTATGGCCAGAAACCCACTGGCAGGCACTAAGTGAGTGTAAGATATTTTTTTTAAAAAAAAGTAGTATTAGAATCTTTTATTTGAGCGTTTACCTTTTTATCAAGGCTCAGAAACCATGTCTCATTTTGTTTTACTTTAAGATTAGTTGACTGTCTTAGACTTCATTGTCCCAAAGGACTTTAAAGAAGTTTGCACAGGGAAGTAAGCTAAGATATACACCTTAAGGATAGATAAGGTATACATCCAAGGATTCCTCTTAGAGAATTATTCTCAGAAGCTTTAGGACCCCCAGCAAGGAAGGAGTTTCCTTATATGGAATGATGTGAGGGAAATGAGTGACTGAATAACAGGTTTGTATTCTATAGGAAAAGTTAATTGCATTGTATATACAGTAAGTTGTGCAAGATGGACAGTTTTGTTGGGGTTCCACGTAACATCCCCAATGAAAGAAGACTCCGAGGCATGAAGTTCCTCAAAGTTCCATTTTATTAGAAATGTCATATTGGAACGTCTGATAAAACCTGAATCTGAAAGCTTCCAGGTTTTCCCCAATCAAATGAAATACACTCATATAATCCACTCTCCCATTTTCCCACAGCATTGAATGTGGCAGGCCTGAAGGCCCAATGCAAAACATGGCTTCCAGGCCTGACAAGTTTTCTGTTTCGCCCACCTAACACCTTGTTATTGCTCTTAGGTAAAGAATAAAAAACTTAATTCATCCAGCTACTTGTTTGTTTTTATCCCAGCTCTGAAGCAAATTTGGTAAGGAATAAAATATTCCAACGTAAGGATCACAATTAGTGACTATGCTGAAGACTCCCTCAATCGCTGAATGGACAATGAACTGCAAAATATTGTTTCAGGAAGGGAAAACGGAACTGCAGAAGAAGGTAACTATGTTCATATGACATGTTCAACCATGATTAACAAGGGTTTATGTAGTTAACAAAATATTCTATGAGCCGTAGTGGCACAATGGTTAGAGTGCAGTACTGCAGGCTACTTCTGCTGACAGCCGGCTGCCTACAATTTGGCAGATCAAATCTCACCAGGCTCAAGGTTGACTCAGCCTTCCATCCTTCCAAGGTGGGTAAAAATGAGGAGCCAAAATTGTTGGGGGCAATATGCTGACTCTGTCAACTGCTTAGAGAGAGCTGGAAAACACTGTGAAGCAGTATATAAGTCTAAGTCCTACTGCTATTGCTATTCTGGGTTTGCATGAACCTTAAATTATACTGTCTAAGTTTGAATAATAAATATAGTTTGTCATGTATTGGTACCCAACTATTTTAGCATAATGTGGTATGAAGGAGAAGGGCAAAAAGAAGGGGAAGGGGAAAGGAAAGAAGAGTGGAAGAAAACTGTAAATTGGATGCTAACTCCTTCATATACTCTTGGGTTCTTGGTGCTCTTTGAATTATTGTTTTCTTGCAGACAATAATTTAAAAAAATATCCAAACAAAAAGTATTGTTTTATGATACTTCATTATAGTATCAGATTTGGTAACATCATTAGTGCAAGAGGGGCTGCTGGCTTGCCCTGCCGGCCTTGGTAGTGATACAGCCTCCTCCTTGATAATTCCTTGATTAAAGTTTTATTTCTTCCTTGGTTGTTTAACGCAGGGGTCCCCAACCTTTGCAACTTTAAGTCTGAAGGACTTTGCTTTGCTGGCTGGAGAATTCTGGGAGCTGAAGTCCTTCAGACTTAAAGTTGCAAAGGTTGGGGACCCATGGTTTAACGGATGCTGTTTTCCACTTTGCTGAGGGTTGGCTGCTGGAGGGGTTATGTTCTAGGTTGCTGGACTTTTGGTTGTATTTTTAAATGGTATATAGGTAGGATTTATTTCTACAGTGCAATGTTAGAAATGTGTTTTAAAATTCTACACAGGCAGTTCAGCTGATAAAATCTATCTGCAGACATTTGAAAATGGACACTCTTTATTTTCCTTTCTTGATGTTCTTCTTATCTCCAGAACTAGGATTCCAATTCTCTTCCAAGTGAAATACAAGCTCATATTTTGGTTCATGACACTATTATGGTTCAACCACACACACACCCATCAACTTTAACGATACTGTTAATAAGGACTTGAAATGATAAAAACAAAAATGTCTACGCAGTAGATAAAAACAGAGAAATGGAAGCTGCTGTAGAAGATTGAAAATGTATCTGCATAAAGAACAACTTTGGTGGGATATGGACCTGGTTTATAGTATTAATTCAGCGTATGCTAGGATGCATAATGTACCAAGAGAAGTTCATGTTAAATTTCTTAGGAGATCCACAAGGGATGAGATACTGAGGGCCCAATGGGATGGAATTTTAAAGTATCAATATAAAGAAATAACCATTTTGAAACAAATTCCGAAAAAAATTAGAGAAATAAGAAGGAAGTATTCCTCCTTGTCTAAGAATGTATACAAAAAAGGAATTTGGTTCAAGTAGCTATTGCCAGAGGGAATACTGATCTTCTGGGAGGAGGGTAGAGTAAGAATCAAAACATTAAGAGAGGCGGAGGCCTTTATTCAAAAACATTCTTCCCTTTTAGGGGATGAAGATGGGGGAACAAGGGGGGCGTCGGCCCCGCCCGGGGACGGGGCAAAAGAGTCAATAGCAAAAAGACTTAGATCTCAAAAATGATTTTATTTGAAATGTTATTGTAATTGTCGATACAAGATAAAATGGCAATGAAAAAGTTGATTGAATGTATGGACTGCACAATGTAAACTTTGTATATGCCTATCCTTTATTTTTAAAATTGTAAATCTATGAAGTTTTTTGGGAGGGCCACCACCAACGGCATGGAAGCTACCAAAATGTTAAACTTACCCTATACCTTTTTCCCACATGTATTTTGAAAACCAATAAAATTTTCTTTAAAAAAAAAGAAGAAAGAAAATGTATCTGCAGTAGCCTAGGCAAGTGAAGAAAAACAAGAGAGAGGGAGAGGCTTATTTTATTTCTATGGATAAGTAATTCCATGGAAGGGTTTATAATCCTGCTAAACAAACCAATATGTTCCAAGGAACATAAACCATATGAGCGGCTGTCCCCTTAATAGCATAACTTTCTTTGTGAGTGGAAAATCTAAGACTCATGTTGAAGGACAAAAAGTCCACTCAACTGTGATTCAGAGTTGTGCAAGCCATAAACTGCTATTAATGTCAGAGGTATGTGATATATTGACATGGAAAATTGGGACCCTTGTGAAATCAGCACATTGTGACTTATGTCAAGGCTAAATTGATGGCTGTCCCAATGATAGAATGGTAAGGGAAATTAGATTATTAAAGGCTTATAGCTCAAATATTGGCAATTGCTTCACATAAATCTCTGAGTTGAGCACATACGTATATCCAGGCATATATAGATATACAGAAAGCATTTCTGAAGTTATGCAACCTCCCGTGCATGCTTATTGGAAACAATACGGCTGTGTTCCTTGGGTTTACTTCCATGAAGGCATCCAACCAGTTAATTCAAGAGACCTGCAGCTGAATAGGAGTATTAAATAGCACTTCCATCCTGTTTCAGTTGCAGTAGACAACAATAATGATGGTTACATTTTAATTCAGCATTGGGCTAACATATTGGCCATATCTGAGGACAAAATAATGTAGGAGGTATTAATAGACTAAGTTGCAACCAGTGCCTTTTTATTGCTTGACTTGCTACCCCGTTGTATCTGCATCCTGACACAAGCATTTCCCTCTGTGTGATGATCAGGCTAACCCTAAATTACCTTTGGGTTAGAATGCGATGTTTGAAACAGTAATAGCATGAGTTTAATTAGTTGAATTGTCTTTTAATTTTACCCATTAACAATATTGCCCTTTTGTTTGGTTATTTCCTACTAAACAGCTCCATCTTGATATAGAGGCACACTGAGAAAATTAAAATAATTGGAAGTGGACTGGACTCATTTAGAAATGTTTGGTTACTACAATGTGCAAAGAAGAAAGGAAAGTGTTCTGGTTTCAATTATATTCACTCACACATAAAGTTGCTATGGAAATTAGCAGTTTACTCAAGGCCAAGGAGATATAAGTAGACAAGGAATGTAAACCAAAACAGAATTCCAAAGAAGTTTGCTGGAATGATTTTGCTTTTAATAGGACATGTTGGGGAATAATCAAAATCCAGTACAGAATTCCAAGAGCCAGTTCAGAGTTCTCAGCCAGTTCAGAAGTCAGAATTTCATAAGCAGAATGCACATGAATGTCACACAAGAGCTGAACATCAGATGATTGTTTCTAAAAGGTCAGAGCTACCTCTTAAATCAAGCTAGAAATAATCGTCTTTAATCAAGACTTTTACCTCCTTTCTTGAGAAGGAGCCCCATATAATGTCTTTGCTCTGCTCTTCATTCTACTGGCTGAGTGTGAGGACTAAGGGCCTACATGGGGCTCCCCTTGAGGTGCACCCGAAGACTTCAGCTTGTCCAGAATGCAGCCGCGCGGGCAATTATGGGAACTTCTAGGTTTTCCCATGTAACACTGCTCCTGCGCGAGCTGCATTGGCTGCCTGTTGTCTTTCGGGTGCGCTTCAAGGTGTTGGTTATCATCTTTAAAGCGCTCCATGGCATGTGACCTAGTTATCTGCGGGATCGCATCCTGCCCCATACATCCCTGCGGCCGATTCGCTCCCACAGAGAGGGACTTCTCCGGGTGCCGTCCACTAGGCTGTGCCAGCGGGCAACGCCCAGGGGAAGGGCCTTCTCTGTGGTGGACCCGACCCTCTAGAATGACCTTCCCCCCGATGTTAGAGCAACTATGGACCTCCGCTCCTTCCGTCAAAAATTAAAAACACATTTCTTTTGCTGGCCGGCCTGGAATAACTTAACTATTTTAGGGGTTTTTAGGGGTTTGTTTTAGTTTTAACATGGGATTTTAGCGCAGGGTTTAGTTTAATTCTTTTTAATACTGTATTGTTTGTGGTTTTATATGCATTTTTAATTTCCCTGTGCCCCGCCTCGAGTCCCTTCAGGGAGAGAGAGCAGGTTATAAATTAAATTAAATTAAATTAAATTAAATTAAATTATTTATTTATTTATTTGTTTGTTTGTTTATTTATTTATTTATTTATTTATTCAGGTATAGTGACAATGTTTTATCAGTCTCAGATGATTTTTGGCTTCATGTTTCTCAAGGCTAAATATCCACAGGTTATGGTGGAGCAGCTTCTTTAAATTCATAGTCAGCATCTGAGTCTTGAGTCATAAAAGAAGGACTAAAGGAGATACGGATGTATGGCAAATAGCATAGACTTTTCTTTATTCCTTATTTTCAGCATAACAGGAATAGCCTGACAACTCTAATATCCCCTATCTCAAGATATGGTCTTGTCATCTGTAGACTATGATTTACACAACTTTATCCCACTGTTTCTACAATGAAAAACAATACCCAGCTGTGAAACATAGAAGAGTGTTGAAACTCAAGACAATCCATCACTATGCTGGCAGTTGTGTTGGTTACTATAAGGGGTCTGTTCTGTTCAGGATTATTACTTACGAAAGGATAAATCAAGCAGAGGTCAGATCCTATTGTTGAGCTTCTGAAAAACAGTGTGTGCAGGAAATGAAAAATAGAGAGCAAATGGAAGAATAATAAGAATGGTTGAAACTATAAGCAAACCATTACACCCAGTTTGGACTGTTAGTTTTCCTCTTGTGTTGCTTTATGGAAAAAAATAAGGCAGCCTTGTAGTTTTCCTGATATTCTGTCTAATGAGGAGGAATGTCCAGTTATCTCTTTAATCACATGCAACTGACAATTGGAAAGAAAGTGTCAGATATCACATTTGAATTGCTGGGATGAAGAAGTAAGCAGGCACACAATTATTCTGGTCAATATAAGATGGTAATGATTCTGAGATCCTCTTGGGTCTTTTAGGCTGAGCCTCACTGTTATCAATTATATGCTGAAAAAATGGTGCTCACCTTCTTGCAAAGCAATTCGAATACATTGTGTCCATTTATTTACGTAAGTATGACTTTTAACTACAGGTATTTCTCCCCTTGATTGTTTTTTTCATTTTAACATTTGGAAAGAAATACCTAGGTAAGTATCTGTTTTAGTTTAAAGTAGCTGTACCCAGCCACGCGTTGCTGTGGCTGGTTAAATGGCCACCCAATCTGTGTGTAGATCTACATCTGCACACAGAAACACGTACACACGACCACCGTATAACCCCCAACCTACCTACCTACTGTATTTCATCCTCTCTCCCTCTACCTACCTACCTACCTACCCACTGTATTTTTCCCTCTCTCTATATCCCTCTACCTACCTACCTACTTACTGTACTTACTTACTTACTCTCTCTATTCCTCTACCTACCTACCTACTGTATTTTTCCCTCTCTCTCTCTATCCCGCTACCTACCTACCTACTTACCTACTGTATTTTTCCCTCTCTCTTTCTATCCCTCTACCTACCTACCCACCCACCCACCCACCTACCTACCTACCTACCTACCTACCTACCTACCTACCTACCTACCTATCTACTTACTGTATATCTCCCTCTCTCTATCCCTCTATCCCTCTACCTACCTACCTAACTGCCTACTGTATATCCCCCCCTCTCTCTATCCTTCTACCTACCTACCTACTGTATTTTTCCCTCTCTCTCTACCTACCTACCTACCTACTGTATTTCTCCCTCTCCCTCTATCCCTCTACCTACCTACCTACTGTATTCTCCTTCTCTCTCTCTATCCTTCTACCTACCTACCTACCTACTATATTTTTCCCTCTCTCTCTATCCCTCTACCTACCTACCTAACTACCTACTGTATTTCTCCTTCTCTCTCTATCACTCTACCTACCTTCCTACCTACTGTATTTTTCCTTATCTATCTCTTTATCCCTCTACCTACCTACCTACCTACCCACTGTATTTTCCTTCTCTCTCTCTCTTTATCCCTCTATCTATCTACCTACCTACCTACATACCTACCTACCTACTGTATTTTCCCTATCTCTCTCTATCCCTCTACCTACCTACCTACTCTATTTCTCCCTCCCCCCTCTCTCTATCCCTCTACATACCTACCTACTCTATTTCTCCCCGTCCCTCTCTATATCCCTCTACCTACCTACCTACTGTATTCTCCCTCTCTCTCTCTATCCCTCTACCTACCTACCCACCGACCTACCTACCTACATACATACATACCTACCGTATTTTGCCCTCTCTCTCTATCCCTCTACCTACCTACCTACCTACCTACCTACTATAGTTTTCCCTTTCTCTCTATCCCTCTACCTACCTACCTACCTACCTACCTACTGTATTTCTCCTTCTCTCTCTATCCCTCTACCTACCTTCCTATCTACTGTATTTTTTCTTATCTATCTCTTTATCCCTCTACCTACCTACCTACCTACCCACTGTATTTTCCTTCTCTCTCTCTTTATCCCTCTATCTACCTACCTACCTACCTACCTACCTACCTACCTACCTACTGTATTTTTCCCTATCTCTCTCTATCCCTCTACCTACCTTCCTACTCTATTTCTCCCTCCCCCCCTCTCTCTATCCCTCTACCTACCTACTCTATTTCTCCCCCCATGTCGCTATCCCTCTACCTACCTACCTACTGTATTCTCCCTCTCTCTCTCTCTATCCCTCTACCTACCTACCTACCTACCGACCTACCGACCTACCTACATACATACATACCTACCTACCGTATTTTGCCCTCTCTCTCCATCCCTCTACCTACCTACCTACCTACCTACCTACCTACCTACCTACCTACCATGCAGCCTCCTGGGACCAAAAATGGGCCACATTGGAGTGTGCCACCCCTCATGCCTAGTTTTGGGCCTAGTAGGCATCCATGCAGCCTCCTGGGACTAAAAGTGGGCCACCTGGGAGTGTGCCACCCCATGCCTTGTTTTTGGCCTAGTAGCCTGCCTGCAGCCTTCTGAGACCAAAAATGGGCCACATGGGAGTGTGCCGTGTGTGAGGGAACGTTGGAGGCTTATTCGTTGCTGAGGAAACGACCATTGGAAATGTGACATTGAAAGTGTGGGGGAGGGGCCTGTGCGTGACGCAGCATAAGAAGCAGCTGGGTGGGAGGAGTTTAAGGGAGGTGAAAACCTCAGAAGTCCGTACCTTTTACATTTGTGCTGCTTGCACATGGCACAGGTGTGCCAGCCACACAAATTGTACGTATGATTGCTTTGGAAATTCTTGGGAACATTGCGTGAAAATTTGGTGCCGATCGGTGCAATACTTTCTGAGATTAGCAGCTTTGCACAAACTATTTTACATTTTTATTTATATAGATTTAACTTAGCTCTGGAATCTAGATTGCTTTCCAAGCTCCACTTACCCTGGACAACAAAGAGTTTGCTTCATGAACACATTTAGTTGTATCTGATAGAATTTTGGCTGTTAATCTGGAAAATAACATGTAATTTAATTTATCACATACTTTTTATAAAAATATTCTGTTTTTACACAATGGCAATGTACATCTTTCAGTGCCCATTGGGTATGCTGTACACATGGGGAACAAAACATGAAAACATGGAGCTGTTGGTGAAGCACATCCAATACATAAAGTAAAACTGAAATATTTGTGGAGATCTAATAGTGGGTCTGCTACCTGGATATATATCATGTACTGTTGTTGCATATGTGAATGAGACAGCTGTGCAAGAGAGTTACAGTACATTAAAAAGAAATAGCCAGTTCAAAAGAATTTGGTTCCAGGATAAGAAAAACATGGGCCATGAACCACATGTTGACCCCATATAGATATTTTTGCTTTCGCTTCACCCAAAGTGATGAAATTTTGTAAAAGCAATAAACAAGGAAGGTGAAGGTTTTTGCTATTTGTGACAGAAGTTTTCAAGAATAATTGATGCCAAGATTAAGAAAGGTATTTTTGTTGGTCCATAGATCACGCTAGACATCAATCATATTAATTTCATATTTCTCAAGATTCCTATGTAATATAGTTATTCTGAAATTATATTTATGTTTGTTTTGAACGGCTGTATCATAATTACCAAAAGATTTACTGGAAGCAAAACTTTTGAAAACAAGCTCCATAGTACTTTGTTTTCTGGAGAAGGAAATGGAGAAAGTTATGTTGATCATCCCATAATATCTATTTAAAAAAAAAACACTTCAAACTTTTTTTCACACAGAAACCCACACAATATTTTTTTTTAAATTTATAGAATTTTAACATTGGAAAGGGCCATTTAGACACAACCATATGCTTAAAATTGCCAGCATTCAAATGCTGAAAACAGATATCTTGTTCAGTCTTTGCTTGAAGACGTTCAAAAATTATTCTCTAGGGAATTGATTCCATTTCAAGTGTCTCTTCCTATTTTTCCTAACATTCAACTGGAAGTCACTTTCCTGTAACAAGTTTATGTTTTGATAGTCTGGGAGGATAAGTCATGGCCCAGTTCCCTCAGCTTATTTTCACATGACTCAATTCCTAGTCCTCTGATCGGAACTTTAAGTCAATTATTTCTTTAAGTCAATTATTTCTCGGAATCCCTCTTACTGTAGTGTAATGGCCAGAATGGGACACTATCCTCAAGGGCAGGGGTCCCCAACCTTTTTTTCACCAGGGACCGGTTTCATTTTAAAGAAAATTCTGCGGACCAGCTGAGTGGCTCAGCAGTCATGTGACTGGGTGGGCGTGGCCAACTTGGAAAATGTGAAACTCACTTAACAATGATCTTGGTTAGCAACCAAATTTTGGCCTCAACTGTGGTCATAAGTTCTTTCTTTCTTTCTTTCTTTCTTTCTTTCTCTTTTTCTTTCTTTCTTTCTCTCGCTCTCTCTTTCTTTCTCTTTTTTTGTCTCTGTCTCTTTCTCTTGCTATTTCTTTCTTTCTCTCTTTCTCTCTCTTTCCTTTTCTCTCTTTATTTCTTTCTCTGTCTTTTTCTCTTTCCCTTTCTCTCTCTTTTTCTTTCTCTCTGTATCTTTTTCTGTCTCTTTCCTTTCTGTCTCTTTCTCTCTGTCTGTCTTTCTCTCCCACTTTCTTTTTCTTTCTTTCTCTTTCTTTCTCTGTCTCTCTCCTTCATCCGCCCATCTCTGTCACTCTGTGTGTGTGTGTGTGTGTGTCTGTCTGTCTTGCATTCACTCAATCACTCATTCTGTGTCTCTGTCTATATTTCTCTCCCTCCCTACCTCTCTCTGTCTCTCTATGTGTGTCTGTCGTCGTCCCGTCCCCCCCCCCCAGCCTCCTCAGCCCGCCTGCCGTGCTTGGTCGCTCGTTCGCTTGTTCAGGCTCCGTGGCTGGGTAGGAGCCGGGCTGGAGAGGAGGAGGAGGGAGGATGGGGCAGCCGATTGGGCAGAGCGCGCGGGAGAATGCAGGAGGATGGTGGGGGCTCTTCCTCCACCCTTGTCGACGGAGGGACTCCTGTGCGCCGCTGGAGCAACCCTCCCTACGGCTGCCAGTTCCCTCCCCCGCCCACGGAGCCTCCGCAGCCCCTGGAAGAAAACGAGTGGCTGGCATGCCAGCAGGGGAGGGAATCGGTGGCCGGTCCGATGGCGCCCAGGAGTCCCTCCGTCGACGAGGGTGGAGGAAGAGCCACACTCCAACGGCGCGAACAGCCGCGCCTGCGTTCTCCCGCGCGCTCTGCTCAGGGGGCTGCCCCCTCCTCCCTCCTCCTCCTCTCCAGCCCTGCGGCCCGGCTCCCACCCAGCCACGGACCAGCACCGGTCCGCGGCCCGGGGGTTGGGGACCCCTGCTCAAGGGAGCTTCTGACAGAATACAATTCAGCTCTCACATTTCGGACAGTTCACTTTTCTTTGTATATAGCTCAAATTTCCATTTGCCTTTTCATATCTACTTCATGCTGCTAACATATTTAGTTTGAAATCAATTATTCTAATAACTTTTTTACAAGCCAGGAATCTCTCATCCTACATTTGACATCTTCCTAAGTGAAGTGCTTTGCATTTGATTCCATTACGTGTTGTTCCATTGTTCCTAATAGCTTACAAATGTACAGAACAACAGAAGCAATAGAATGTATAAAAGTCAGAAGAGCAGATTTTAAAAGGCATTTCTGCAGTAAAAAGCATTGCCAAAGCAGGCATTTAAAATGCAGCAAGAAAGCCTACTGGGTTTTTTTCATCAAGCAAATGTAGAAAAGATTGTCTGCCCATCAAATGAATAACAGCCTTATTTAAAATCTGAAACCAGTTCCTTGCACACTGAGTGGGTCCAAATGGATGAAGATAGTAGTTCTTTGGAAAACTGACTCAGGGCTTCAAATTATAATATAGGCTTTCTTCCTGGAGCATGAAGTAGTTTGATAATCTTTGGTCCTCTGGCTACTAACATCTACCTTCCAATTGGCAGGTGTATACTTTTGATTAAAGGAGTCACCAGAACAAAATCTAAGTAATCAGAGATATTCTTCTACATGAGGCATTTGCTGTTTCCATTGTATGCAGTACTAACACTTCTACTCCAGTACTGCAATTGCATTGTAATTCTCGCTATGTACTTCTCAGTGTGTGATTTTGGGATTTATGATCCTGAAAGTTTGTTCAGCTCCCCGGAAAGTTGAAAACTAAACGCTTCTGAGAGGGCATGCAAGACTACTTTGAATTAGTAATACTCAAAGGACTGTTTATGACAGCTCTAATTAGGGGGCCGGAGGTCATATTTCTATCTAATTAGAACAGGCCTCCAAAATGACTTTTATTCCATGGAAATAGCTATGAGCTTAATTGAAAGAAATTATTTTTGAACATAAACATTCCAACTGTGTGATATTCAGCAATTCTGTGGAGTAAAGAGGAATGCCTAGATGAAGGGTAATCATTCTCCAAATACATTAGCCTTGTAATTTACATCTCCTTAAAGCCAAAACAGAATTCTGTTTTACCTAATGTTCATTGAGTCATCTTTCTTCATTTCAGAGTACCATATTACAGCGTTTCTTCATTAGGCAAATTCAAAGTCATAACAAGTAGGCAACTTTCTGAACTCTTCAAAGCTTCAAAGCTCTTCATTAGAAGTCTAACTTCTGGTTATTTTGCTGAATAGTAAATGTATTTTTATTTTTGATACTTCGCTATGCCTTCCAGTCTCTGAATCAGTTTATAACAAGAGTTGAGTTAGCTGTTGCAATTATTACTATGGACAGTGCTGGTTTTAGAAAGGAAATTGTATGTCATATTCTCACTTAACTGTGAAGTTCTTCCGTTAACAAGAATGCAGATCAACAGAATACTAGAACTGGAGTGCGATTGTGCAGGTTTTAGTAAAGTCAGAACTCAGTAACTGAGTTTGCTACTTTACAGTCATTTCAAAAATATCTCTAAAGTCCAGCTGGTTCAGGATACAGCTGCTGGAATTTTAAATGAGATTAATTTTTGCACTACCGTATTTTTCGGAGTATAAGATGCACTGGAGTATAAGACGCACCCAGGTTTTGAAGAGGCGTTTTTTTTAAGTAAGTAGGTAGATAGAGGGATAGAGAGGGAGAGAAAGAGAGAAATACAGTAGGTAGGTAGGGAGAGAGGGAGAGAGAGAGTAGTTAGGTAGGTAGGTAGGGAGAGGGTGAGAGAGAGAGAGAAATACAGTAAGTAGGTAGGTAGGGAGAGTGAGTGTGAAGTTAGGTAGGTAGATAAAGGGATAGAGAGAGAGAGAGAAATACAGGTAGGTAAGTAGGGATTGAGAGAGTGTAGCTAGGTAGGTAGGTAGAGGGATAGAGAGAGAGAAATAGAGAGAGAGTGAGAGAAATACAGTAGATAGGTAGGGAGAGAGAGAGAGTAGGTAGGTAGATGTTTCCAGATGTACAGTATTTACCTATGTGCTGGAGAAGGAAATCACTGACTACCTTTGGAACAAATCTTTGTTTCTCCAGGCACAGTACTTGACCAACATAATTATCATCAATCACTCTAACTAAACAGCTTCCGAAAAGGGGGGGGAACCCTTTTTACACTCTCAAAACCTCCCCAAACGGCTGGTTTTTCGCAAAAATGGGTCCATTTTTTTCAAATAAAAAGCATGAATAGCCTTGGGGGGCTTGCAGAGTGTCCGGGGGGGGGGCAAAATAAGGGAAGAAAGGCCTGTTTTTTCGTGAAAACCGGCCGTTTTTTGGTCAAAAAAATTGCATGCATAGCCCTATGGAGGCTTATAGAGTGCTGCTGGGGGCTGGGGGGGGGGGGGAAGCACCTTGTCTTTTGCTCATTTCTGCCCTCCCCAGCCCCCAGAAGCTTTCTGGAAGCCTGCATAAGGGTATATGCGTGGCCATTTTGGTGAAGGGGTAGGGTTCCAGGAGGCAAAAAATGCTGTATTCAATGTATAAGATGCACCCAGATTTTCAGCCTCTTTTTAGAGGAAAAAATGTGCGTCTTATACTCTGAAAAATACCGTAAGTAATTTCTTTCTCCCTTGCACTAATAATATGTATCTGCAGAGGTGTGAGAGGGGCCCGGAGGACAAGGATTAAAGACTGAGAGGTTTATTTTATTGATCGTGATTGTGTGTTCATTCTAAAGAAAACAAAATAGTAGGGCAGTTATATGTTACACACTCAATATATTGTGCAATTTCATCCTTTGTTTTTCAGGTTTTTTTGTGTTTTAGTATGTTTCACTGCTTCAGTTATTTGAATAAAATGTGATAAAAAATAAATCCACATGAAAATACATATGGTATTTTTATGCACTGCTGTGATTTACAAGTGAGGTGAAGATAACAGGGGTAGAACACAATTGAAACCTTGCCCCTTTTTCAAGATAAAAAGGGTGGGACTTAAATGACCATCTTGAATTTTGTGAGCCCAATCCCCTCCTGAACATCTTTATGTTATCAAGCAGAAACTGTGAGATTCTGTGCTCTCAAAGTGCTGATTATCTCCTTGGAAGCATTTCATTGCCAAATTAACATAACCATGTTCCAGGATTTGGGGGTTGGTGTGGTTTTCACTGTTACTATGTATTCTTATGTGATTATGTTATACAGTAGTTTTACACTTGTAGTTTAATGAATTATGGCCATTAATTAAAATATTAGCTAGCAAAGAGTTCATTTGAAAAGGTGATGTGTACATATTTCAGAACTGTATAAATATTTTTATTTTTTTATTTTTTTATATTTATATCCCGCCCTTCTCCACAGAGGACCCAGGGCGGCGCACAGGAAATTTTAAAATATACAAAAGTACAAAAATAATAATAATAATAATAATAAAAATATATTTTAAAAAAAATAAAAATATTAATATAATATATATATATTTAATATTTAATATTTTTTATTTTTATATACAGCGTCCTCTCTCCAAGGGGACTCGGAGCGGTGTACAGGGAAAAATTAAAACACATAAAAATATATACAGGAATAAATACAATCAATAAAAACAAATTAAATTTAATTGTCCCTGCACTAAAATCCCCATTTTAATAATAATAATAATAATAATAATAATTTTAATTTTATATCCCGCTCTCTCTCCCCAAAGGGACTCGAGGCGGGGCACAGGCAATTAAAAATACAGTTAAAACCACAGACAGAATACAGAATTAAAAATGAATTAAATTAGTCCTGCGCTAAAAACCCATAAACTAAAACTACCCCTAAAACCCCTAACCTTAAAAGAGACTACCCAAGGCCGGCCAGGCGAAAAAGATGTGTCTTTAATTTTAAATGGAAGGAGCGGAGGTCCATAGTTGTCCTAATATCGGGGGGAAGGTCGTTCCAGAGGGCTGGGCCCGCCACAGAGAAGGCCCTTCCCCTGGGCGTCGCCCGCTGACAAAGTCTAGTGGACAGCACCCGGAGAAGTCCCTCTCTGTGGGAGCGAATCGGCCGTGAGGATGTATGGGGCAGGATCAGATCCCGCAGATAGCTAGGTCCCGAGCCATGGAGCGCTTTGAAGATGATGACTAACACCTTGAAGCGCACCCGAAAGACGACAGGTAGCCAGTGCAGCTTGCGCAAGAGCGGTGTTACGTGGGTAAACCTAGAGGTTCCCATTATTGCTCGCGCGGCTGCGTTCTGGACCAACTGAAGCCTCCGGGGAGCCCCATGTAGAGAGAGTTACAATAGTCCAGTCGGGATGTCACGAGAGCATGAGTGACTGTGCAAAGGGCGTCCCGATCCAATAGGGGGCGCAACTGGCGTACCAGGCGAACCTGGTAAAACGCCCTCCTGGCCACGGCTGTCACTTGATCTTCCATGGACAGCCGGGTATCCAGGAGGACACCCAAGTTGCGCGCCCCATCCACAGGGGCAAGATGTTCGCTCCCTATGGCCAGAGATGGCATCAACTGGTTGAATCGGGCAGCCGGAAACCACAGCCACTCGGTCTTGGTCGGGTTGAGCCTGAGTCCGTTACTTCCCATCCAGATCCGCACGGCTTCCAGGCACTGGCACATCACCGCTACGGCATCGTTGGGGTGGTTTGGGGTAGATATATACAGCTGAGTATCATCAGCGTAGAGATGATACTCTACCCCAAAGCCATGGATAATTTCGCCCAGCGGCTTCATATATGTGTTGAACAGGAGAGGCGAGAGGATCGACCCCTGAGGCACCCCACATGTGAGGTGTCTCGAGGTCGACCTCTGCTCTCCCGTCAACACAAATTGCGATCGGCCAGAGAGGTAGAGGAGAACCACCGTAAAACGGTGCCTCCCACCCCCAACCCCCCCAGCCGATGCAATAAGATACCATGATCGATGGTATCGAAAGCCGCCGAGAGGTCTAATAGAACCAGGATGGAGGAACAACCCCCATCTCTGGCCCTCCAGAGATCATCCACCAACGCGACCAATGCCGTCTCGGTGCTATGCCCGGGCCGAAAGCCAGACTGGCGCGGGTCTAGATAATCAACTTCCTCCAGGTGACGGGGAAACTGTTGTACCAGTTTTAAAACTAATGTTTAAAACTAATGTTCCCTGAAACCTGCAAGGTAGAGACTAACCTAGGCCGGCCAAGCAGAAAAAGTTTGTCTTTAATTTCTGATGGAAGGAGCGGAGGTCCGTGGTTGTTCTAATGTCGGGGGGAAGGTCGTTCCAGAGGGCTGGGCCCGCCACAGAGAAGGCCCTTCCCCTGGGCGTCGCCCGCTGACAAAGTCTAGTGGACGGCACCCGGAGAAGTCCCTCTCTGTGGGAGCGAATCGGCCGTGAGGAAGTATGGGGCAGGTCCCGAGCCATGGAGCGCTTTAAAGATGATAACTAACACCTTGAAGCGCACCCGAAAGACGACAGGTAGCCAGTGCAGCTCGCGCAAGAGAGGTGTTACATGGGTGTACCTTGCGGTCCCCATTATTGCTCGCGCGGCTGCATTCTGGACCAGCTGAAGTCTTCGGGTGCACCTCAAGGGGAGCCCCATGTAGAGAGAGTTACAATAGTCCAGTGGGGATGTCACGAGGGCATGAGTGACTGTGCAAAGGGCATCCCGATCCAATAGGGGGCGCAACTGGCGTACCAGGCGGACCTGGTAAAACGCCCTCCTGGCCACGGCTGTCACTTGATCTTCCATGGACAGCCGGGTATCCAGGAGGACACCCAAGTTGCGCGCCCCGTCCACAGGGGCAAGGTGTTTTCCCCCTATGGCCAGTGATGGAGTCAACTGGTTGAATCAGGCGGCCGGAAACCACAGCCACTCGGTCTTGGTCGGGTTGAGCCTGAGTCTGTTACTTCCCATCCAGATCCGCACGGCTTCCAGGCACTGGCACATCACCGCTATGGCATCCTGAAAAATCATGCCGGACTTATTTTCGGGGAAACATGTTATATAATACTGCATGTTTTCTGTAAAGTCATCAAATAAGTTTGAATCATCTTGGGAATGTGTTTCAATCACTTATGAAAATGCATAGAGGCATATCATCTTAGATTGACTGTGATGTATAGTAGATTAAAATATCAGTGTGAGCACACTAAGAAGCACACATAGAGATTCATCTACTGATTTGGAAAACCTTGAAAAGCACTTTTCACAAAAGAACTTCAATCCTAGATCTAACTCCCTCCCTCCCTCCCCTCTTTCTTTCTTTCTTTCTTTCTTTCTTTTTCTTTCTGTATTGATTTATATTTATTATCTGCCCAATTCTAGTGGACTCTAAGCTACTTTTTAAAAAAAAATCTAATACCGGTCATATGATGTGAGAGAAAATATGCTACTAAAATTACTATCTGGGCCAAATTATAATCTGTCCTAGTTCCTGTTTTTATTGTTACTACAAAAATACCTTCCTTGCATCTGAATTCTGTAGAACTACTTGGTGCACCAAATAATGCGTCCAAGCATGCTTCCATTAATACCTCTATTTTGCCCTGTACTTTAAAAATCCTCTTATATCTGATTATTGACCCAGCTGTACTTTTCCTTTTGGTGACCTAATCACAAAGAGAATGTGCTGTATCATAGTTCTAGGAGATTTTACAAGAAACAGAACTACGTGGATTCATTTAAATTAATGTTCAGCTCTTGGTCTGGAATGAAATGTCCATAGTCCCTCTGGTTAATGATCTGAATCAGGAATGTATCCTTGTCAATGATAGTGTACCATTTGGTAGTTTTGAAGTTATCAAATTGTTCAAAGTTAATAAAACTTTATAAAATATTATCAAAACTATTTTTCTGATTCTTTACGAAGAGATCTGGAGGGACCATCAGATCCTATTTAATATACCATATCTTTTTTTATCAAAAAATACTACAAGATAAAGATAAGTGAATACATCATACATTTCCCATTCTATGCTGGCAGACTTGTACAAACATCCTGGTACAAAAAGGTTAAAAAAAGTTAATAAAAAAAGAAAAAAAGCAAGCAAAGTCATTTTTTGGATCTAAGCCTCTTGGCAATTGTATCTTCTTTTTCTCCCTCCTGGCCCCCAGCGGGCAGGGCCGTGGCCTCCCCTGCTCCCCCTGGATCTTCCCCCAGGACAGAGGAATGTTTTTTAAGAAAGGCTTCCGCCTCGACAACTGTTTTAATCCTTACTCTTCCTCCTTCCCAGAACACCAGCATCCCTTCGGGCATCGCCCACTTGAACCAAATCCCGTGATCAAACAATTTTTTGGATAAGAAGGAATACCTCCTTCTCATCTCCCTAATCTTTTTTGGGATCTGCTTCAAGATGACGACAACCTTTTGTTGGTAAATTAACGGCCCCCCTCTCTGCGCCTTCAAAATTTCCTCTCTGGTTGACCTTTTAACAAATTTAACATGTATCTCTCTGGGTACTTCATTTATCCTGGCATATGCAGAATTTATTCTGTAAACTAGGTCAATGTCCCCCCTGATCTCATCCTTAGGTTTATGTAAATAATCTGCTAAAATTGTACTCATGAGTTCAGGGAGACACTCACCCAGTTCCTCAGAAATATTCTGAAATCTTAAAAAATATGTCATCCTTTCCATATCAATCCTAGACACATGCCCATTTATTTCTACAACCTCATTAGTAACATTTTAAGCTCTCCCTTTGCCCCAGCCAGCCCCCCTTCCAACTCTTCAGTCTTCTGTGTATTCTCCCGCACTTGCTTCCGTGTTTCCAGAAGTTCCTTCTTAAAGTTACTATTTTCTTCTCTCTGAGCCTTGATTTCTTGCACCAAAGTTTGTAATACAGATTCCAGAGAAGACATTCTTTGTTCCAAACCTGCCAGTTCTGATTTTTGTGCGATGGTTAGCTGTTAAAGTCAGTGCCACTAAAATGGCGTTTTTTGGGTGGGGCCGCTGAGGCAAGTCAGGAGATGAAAGGTTCAGGTCAGGGTTGTAGAAAGTTCAAAAACCAGAGGAGAAACACTTTTCCAAATCAATAATTATAGTAGAAAAGGCACTCCAGACAAGGAATCAATTAATCCAAAAAATTCTTCATTAATGGCAAGAGGAAGTCCAAATCACAAGGAAATGCTGGTAATTTTCCATAAATAAAATAGTCATTCAGGAACAAAGAGTAGCCATTTTCCACCGCCCGAACTGAGAGCCAGCCGGAGAAAGTTACAAAAGAAAAGTTGTTGCAAGCCAGTCGAACTTAGAAACATTGTAAAAAAGCAAGCCGCATACCACTTTCACTTGCTTTCATTAAGTTCCAGACAATCCACATAGAAAGAATCCGGTTCCTCGCAACGAGGAGCCATTTCCAAGCGCCGCTTTAAATCCGAGGGGGGGTTTAACGAGCAAAACACCCCCCTCCAAGCTCTTTAGTCCAGCGCTGCCAGCAAAGCGAAATTAAAAAAGAACACTCACTCTTCACCTCGCAGCCGAGCCTCGGGAGAGCCTTTCGACCCGAACGTCCGGCTCTCTCCACATTCACAAAGCTTTACCGTTCTCCATTGGCGAAGGAAGAGACAAGGCATCTCCCCCCCGCAGCCAGCCTTTCCTCACCTAGGTCGAAGACAAGGGTCGCTTCCCCACTGCCGCAGGGAAAAAAACGCCCCCAGCAAGCCAACCCTACGGGAGACCCCCAAGGAGGGGCGTCTCGCCCCCGTCGGGGGGCAGAAAAAAGGACAAAGCGGCGGACGAGTCATAAAGAGGTTCTGTGTGATGCCTGTTCATTGACACACCATATGCCATAATATTTTACTGTTATACCTTAGGTTTTCATTTATTCTTTCTTTAACTTTACAGGGGTCTCTTGGGAAAGGGGTGGGTCTTACAAGCTTGGATATTGCTTTCAGTTTCATATCCTTGTACTATGGACTGACTAAAATGTTGCTGCTTCTCTAACTCACAATGGAATAATACTCCCCCCAAAGCACATCTATATAAATAAAAATGTAAAATATTTGGTGCAGAGCCGCTAATCTCAGAAAGTACTGCACCAATCGGCACCAAATTTTCACACAATGTCCCCAAGGACTTCCGATGCAATCATACATACATTTTGTGTGGCTGGCACATGTGTGTCATGTGCAAGCAGCACAAACGTAAAAGGTACACACTTCTCAGGTTTTCACCTTCCTTAAGCTCCTCCCACCCGGCTGCTTCTTATGATGCATCATGCACACGCCCCTCACATTTCCAACGGTCATTTCCTCAGCAACCGAATAAGCCTCCAATGTTCCCTCACACATAGCACACTCCCATGTGGCCCAGGCAGGCCTACTAGGCCCAAAACAAGATGCAGGGGATGGCACACTCCCAGGTGGCTCAGGCAGGCCTATTAGGCCCAAAACAAGATGCAGGGGATGGCACACTCCCAGTGGCCCAGGCAGGCCTACTAGGCCAGTAGGTAGGTAGGTAGGTAGGTAGGTAGGTAGGTAGGTAGGTAGGTAGGTAGAGGGAGAGAGGAAGAAATATAGTAGGTAGGTAGGTTGAGGGTTATACGGTGGTTGTGTGTACTTTGCTACTTTGAAGCTGAACTTTTGCTATCATAGAAGGAAAGACCTTGTCTGAAGGAATGTGATTTTTATAGATTAAGGGACACCACTGTGCACTGTAGGACAGGTATGTACACAAGGAGCAAATCTCACACCTGCTTACATGATGTTAGTTTGGTAATAAAATGTCTGCAAACAAACAACCAATCTAAAAAAACATCAAGGATTCCAGAATTCATCCTTGAGCCACAGATATTCTTTTCTATTAGAACTATTTATACTGCAGTTTATTTTGCTTTTTTCATATAGGTATAAATGGCTTGCCTTCCTAGCTGTAATAAGAGAAAATATTCTTTTCAACTCCATTCAAAAATAACCAATTATTGAACATCATAAGTCACAATCTTTTTAAAAGTTGTACCTAATATCTTCCTCAGTAGTTTCAGCAGCCCTTCTAGTCCTTTTTTTCCAGACAAACCCCCAAGTATTTTTAAATATTTTTTGAATATTTTCTTGGGCGTATAATAGGCTGATATAATTAATTTTCATGAAATTAATTGATAATTCTTTGCAAATAGTAGAATGCTAAGTTTTGTTTAAAGATAATAGAAAAATAAAGTGTTAGCTCTTTTAATTGAAAATTGACATAAAACTTCAGAGAGGAAAAAAACATATTTTTTTTGGAATGCTTTGTCATTATTCTAAATCCTGCTGAGTGTAGTTCTTAACACGCTTCACTTACTTGCAGTCACACTGCAAGGTTTGGAGACTATATTTAGCTTGTTTCAATGATTTCAACAAAAATACTTCAGCTTACATTTTTACCTGTCATGTCTGATGAGTTTACTTTGCAGCCATACTTCTTTTTATCTCGTCTTAAGATTTTCAATAACATGGAAAGAAAAGCATATATATATATGTTATAAATATATATATATATATATAAATATATATATATATATATATATAAATATATATATATATATATATTTGAAATATATATATATATAAATATATATATATATATATATATATATATATATATATATATTTCAAATGTTCAAAGAGAAATCCAGTATATATTCTCAGTTTGAACTTTTAATCAATTTGTTTAAAGAGACATCTCTTTCAAATATAATTGCTTTTTATCCGTCTTTAATCTGGCCTAGTTATTTCAATGAGTCTCAAATTGGAGGCCAATAGAGACATGTGAAATGTTAAGGAGGCAGAGACTCATCTGGAAGTACAGGTTATACTTGAGGGAGTACTTACTATATGGCATGCTAGTTTCTCTTGAGCTGCCTATCTAAACTACAAAAATCTAGATATTTACTAGATGCTGCAAAAAAAGAATTGGTAATTCTAAAATTATCTGTTTTGTTTAAAATTAAGACAATGTTTTTTTTAATGAGAAAAAAGTTTTATTGGTTTTTACAAATAGGAAAAAGGTATAAGGTATTAAAGAGATATTTTGAGGACATCTATGTCGGAGGTGTCGGCCCCCTCCGAGGCTTCATAGAAAAAAAAAAAGATAATACAATACATTTTTCATTTCCCTACAAAGTGGAAAGAGATACAGATATATCATTTTATATTCATGCAATCAATCATTGTTTCTATAAACATCCAGATAAAGGTTACACTATATAGAAAAAAGTCATTTGTGACATCTGAGTCTTTTAGCAATTGTATCTTCCTCTCCCTGACCTCCAGTGGGCGGAGCTGTGGCCCCTCCCGTTCCCCCATTTTCATCCTCCAGGATTGGGGAATGTTTTTTAAGAAAGGCTTCCGCCTCTGCAATTGTTTTAATTCTTACTCTCCCCCCCTCCCAGAACACTAACATTCCCTTGGGCATCAACCACTTGAACCACACCCCCTTTTTATATAATCTTTTTGATAAGAAGGAATATTTCCTTCTTATTTCTCTAATCTTTTTCGGGATCTGTTTCAAGATGGCCTGGTACTTACTACCATATGTGGTGGACTTGCTCGGAGGCCAAAAATTATTGGAGTATGATCCACACATGGTTGGACAAAATAACAGGAAAACATATAGATTTCAAACCCGAACTCTTCCTGCTTGGACTTACTTTAGAAACATTCAACAAAAATTTGAAATACCTAATTGTGAATATTTTGACAGCCGCCAGAATCGTCTTTGCAAAAAATTGGAGAAATGACAAATTACCATCACAGCAAGAAATTATTTATAAAATTATGGAATGTGCAGAGATGAGTAAATTAACATTTGAAATTAGAGAGCAAGACAGTGAACAATTCTATGAAATTTGGAATAAATTTTATCAATGGCTGGAAACAAGATAGTCAAATGAAGGTTGAGGTATAATAATTGTAATATATATAAATATATTTGAACTAAAATATGTGATTTGATATGAATATGACTATGGAAGAGATGCACAGTTTGTAACCAACTGACACATTTTCTACAATTTGTAATGGAAGATGGAGTTTATGTTTTTTGTTTTTTGTTATATTTGTTTGTGTTTGTTCAAAAATAAAAATAAAAATTGTTTAAAAAAAAAAGATGGCAATCTTATTCTGTTGATATATCAAGGGACCGTCTCTCTGTGCTCTCAGGATCCCATCCCTTGTTGACCTTCTTACAAATTTAATATGTATCTCTCTGGGTACTTCATTTATTCTGGCATATGCTGAGTTAATTCTATAAATCAGATCGATGTCCCCCCAAATATCTTCTTTGCTCTTTTTGGTATAATCTGCTAACATCATACTCATTAAATCTTTTAAATTCTCAGAGCTTAATTCAGGAACATTTTGAAACCTTAAAAAGTAAGACATCCTTTCAAAATCCATCCTAGACATATGACCAGCTAAATCCACAATTTCTCTTTGAGAATTTTTTATCTCTCCCTTCATCTCAGCCGTCCCCCCCTCCAGTCCATCAATTCTGTTTGTTTTCCATTAGTGCTTTCTGTGTCTCCAAAAGTTCCAATTTTGAGCTAACATTGTCTTTCCGGATTTCTTTTATTTCTTTCATGATGTTTTGGAGAGTTTCCTCTATTGCTGATAACTGTGTAGCTTCCACCTCTGTTTCTTTGGATAACATTGAAGTAATCTTAGGTTGGTGTGGCTGCTTTTTTGAAGCCATAATGAAAGTGTTAAGTTCTTGTCACTAATATGGCGTCTGTTGGAGAGGTAGTCCATGAGGCGAGGAGAGAGTAAAAGTCAATATCCAAATTCAAAGTTCAATTTACTTACAATCCAGAGAGAGAACAATTTTTAAAAACAATCAGATAAGGAAAAAAAAAGAAGGCACATCTGGGAAAGGTTCTAATAATCAGTTACATTAATCCACTGGTAAAAAATTCAGTCCCGAAGACGAGGGAGTGTCAGCAAATTTCAAAGAGAAGTATTTCTCGCTGAGAACAAAGGAATGCCATCTTCCCCACCCCTCTGGAAGCCGCGGAGAACTAGTGAAAGTCCATATCAATTGTTGCAAGACAGAGATACAAAGTATCGTTAAGAATCTTCAAGTGAAAGACTTTCATTTGTTTTTTTTTATTTTATTTTATTATTTTTATTATAATTTTCAACAAATTATACATCTACACATAAAATGTACTTTTTTTTTTAAACAATAATCAATAATCCACCCGGTGCTATACAAAACGAAAGACGAGGGAGTGTCAGCAAATTTCAAAGAGAAGTATTTCTTGCTGAGAACAAAGGAACGCCATCTTCCCCGCCCCTCTGGAAGCCGCAGAGAGCTAGTGAAAGTCCATATGAATTGTTGCAAGACGGAGATGCAAAGTATCATTAAAAATCGTAAAGTGAAAGACTTTCATTTGTAGTTTAAAAATCGGATGTTGATTTCTACACCTCCCCAAGCCTGGGGAACATTTCAAAATGCCGCTTTTTTTTCCTTTCCGAGGAGGGGTTTTACAAACTCCCTCCTCCTCCTTCTTTTAAAATGAAAGTTGAAAGCATTAACTTGGAATCACTCACAATCCACTCTGTAGCCATGAGCCTCGGTGTTGCCTTCAGCCTCGGCTTTTCAGCCCATCTTTAATTGCAGCAGCTGTTCCGGCTCTCCATCAGCGATGGGGACAAAAGAGGAACTTCCCCCCCTGCGACTTGTTCTCAGGCGCCTAGGACGAGGCGGGAGCCACCCCCCCGACTGCCGTCGAGGTGGGGGGACTCACCGCGAGCCGTCCGTGCGGTGGGGGCTCTTTAGCAAGAGCCCCCTGCCCCCAAAGGTGCCGCCGGAGCAACCAAGCGGCGGATGAGTCTAGGACCCGACCGTCACCTCCGGCTAACCGGAAGGAAGTCCAAGACAATGTTTTTTTTAAAGGTAGAACAGAGCATTTCATAAACATGAAGAAATACGCCGACAGTCACGTTGCTGCCTGTTAGGAATTCAGACATTAATGAGGACCATATAGAAACAGTTTGCATTCCGCTAAGATTTTTTAAATGTCTTTTCCATTTTTTATATGACAATTAACAACAGATGTTCCAAGAATGGAGCATTAATCATTTCATTTCTTTGATATCTTCTGATATATCATGTGGATTCTGTTCTTAACAGCTCTTAACAGAAGCCCAATCATTAATGGTGCATTTTTGATAACTTTCAAAATTAATGCTTAATAAATAAATCTCAATAAATCTGTTATGTTCTGAGGTAGAGAGGGAGTCCAGACACAGGCTAAATATAAGTCGTTTATTGGCAACAGGCAAAAGACGCGGAAACTATTTACAAACGAAAGAACTGCGGTAGACAGGGGCCTCCCCATTTGACAGCTACTTATGTCAACAGCTACGGGGAACCAATCAGGACGTTCCAGGACATAATAATAATAATAATAATAATAATAATAATAATAATAATAATAATAATAATAATAATAATAATAATAATAATAATAGTAATAGTAATAGTAATAATAATAATAATAATAATAATAATAATAATAATAATAATAATAATAATAATAATAATAATAATAATAATAATTTAATTTAATTTATAGACCGCTCCCTCTCCCCGGGGGGACTCGGAGCGGTGCACAGGGAAGTTAAAAATACAATAAATATACATAAATAACTAAAAGGCAAATTAAACAATTATCCCTGCGCTAAAATTCCCAATTTAAATTACTAAAATCCCATGATAAAAGAGACTACCCTAGGCCGGCCAAGCAGAAAAGATGTGTTTTTAATTTTAGATGGAAGGAGCGGAGGTCCGTGGTTGTTCTAATGTCGGGGGGAAGGTCGTTCCAGAGGGCTGGGCCCGCCACAGAGAAAGCCCTTCCCCTGGGCGTCGCCCGCTGACAGAGTCTAGTGGACGGCACCCGGAGAAGTCCCTCTCTGTGGGAGCGAATCGGCCGTGAAGATGTATGGGGCAGGATCCGATCTCGCAGATAGCTAGGTCCCGAGCCATGGAGCGCTTTGAAGATGACAACTAGCACCTTGAAGCGCACCCGGAAGACGACAGGCAGCCAGTGCAGCTCGCGCAAGAGAGGTGTTACGTGGGTAAACCTTGAGGTTCCCATTATTGCTCGCGCGGCTGCATTCTGGACCAGCTGAAGTCTCTGGGTGCACCTCAAGGGGAGCCCCATGTAGAGAGAGTTATAATAGTCCAGTCGGGATGTCACGAGAGTATGAGTGACTGTGCGAAGGGCATCCCGATCCAATAGGGGGCGCAACTGGCGTACCAGGCGAACCTGGTAAAACGCCCTCCTGGCCACGGCTGTCACTTGATCTTCCATGGACAGCCGGGTATCCAGGAGGACACCCAAGTTGTGCGCCCCATCCACAGGGGCAAGATGTTCGCCCCCTATGGCCAGCAATGGAATCAGCTGGTTGAATCGGGCAGCCGGAAACCACAGCCACTCGGTCTTGGTCGGGTTGAGCCTGAGTCCGTTACTTCCCATCCAGATCCGCACGGCTTCCAGGCACTCGCACATCACCGCTACGGCATCATTGGGGTGGTTTGGGGTAGATATATACAGCTGTGTATCATCAGCGTAGATGATACACAGCTACCCCAAAACCACGGATGATCTCACCCAGCGGCTTCATATATGTGTTGAACAGGAGAGGCAAGAGGACCGACCATTGAGGCACCCCACATGTGAGGGGTCTCGAGGTCGACCTCTGCTCTCCTGTCAACACAAATTGCGATCGGCCAGAGAGGTAGGAGAACCACCGTAAAACGGTGCCTCCCACCCCCAACCCCCCCAGCCGATGCAATAAGATACCATGGTCGATGGTATCGAAAGCCGCCGAGAGGTCTAATAGGACCAGGATGGAGGAACAACCCCCATCTCTGGCCCTCCAGAGTTCATCAACCAACGCGACCAATGCCGTCTCGGTGCTATGCCCGGGCCGAAAGCCCGACTGGCGCAGATCTAGATAATCAACTTCCTCCAGGTGACGGGGAAACTGTTGTGCCACCACACTCTCTACAAACTTCGCCAGAAAGGGAAGGTTGGAGACTGGACGATAGTTGGTTAATAAAGCTGGATCCAAAGAGGGCTTCTTAAGGAGGGGCCTCACCATAGCCTCTTTTAGGGAGGCAGGCAAGGAACCCTCACTTAAGGAAGCGTTGACAACCTCTTGGAGCCAGCCTCGTGTCACCTCCCAGGATGCCAGTACAAGCCAGGAGGGACACGGGTCCAATAAACATGTGGTGGCTCGCAGTCGCCCACGTAACCTGTCCATATCCTCGGAAGTAACGGAGTCAAACTCCTCCCAAACAAGATCTGTCTCGTGCAATCCCACTGGGCCATCAATGGGGGCTAACTCATTCTGTATCTGAGCGATTTTCTCCTGCAGATAAATCACAAATTCCTCTGCTCTACCCTGTAGTGGGGCCTGTTGAAGGAGGGAGCGGGTCACCCTAAACAGGGCGGCAGGGCGGTTATCTGCGGATGCTATGAGAGTGGCACAATGATGACGTTTGGCCACTCTCAGCGCCACAATGTAAGTCCGTAAATGGGCTCTTACCTGTGTCCGGTCAGATTCAGATCGGGTAGACCTCCATCTTCTCTCTAGGCATCTCTTGTGGCGTTTCATCACCCTCAGCTCCTCGGTAAACCAAGGAGCCAGGGTGGCTCTCTGCCGCAAGAGAGGCCGCAAGGGCGCGACCCGATCCAAGGCTCCCGTGGTCGCAATATTCCATGCGGCCACGAGGTCCTCCATCGGGGCGCGGGTCAGGGGTACAGGAAATGGCCCAAGCGCCGCCTGGAACCCATCAGGGTCCATCAGGCGCCTGGGGCGGAACCAAATTGATGACTCAGGTTCCGCCTCCCCGCGGAGGAGAGTAGCGGTTGGAAAGTCGAGCCGGAGAAGTGAGTGGTCTGACCATGACAAGGGCGTGATGACTATATCCCCTGTACCCAGATCACTCTTCCATTGGCCAGAGACAAAGATGAGATCCGGCGTATGTCCACCCTCGTGGGTGGGGCCTTGAATTAATTGGGTCAGGTCCATGGCCGTCATGGAAGCCATGAACTCCCGAGCTACCTCGGATGATTCGCCCACCGATGGCAGATTAAAGTCCCCCATGACTAAAAGTCTGGGGGTCTCAACTGCCACCGTAGCGATCACCTCCAGGAGCTCGGACAGGGCTGCTGCTACATAGCGGGGAGCCAGGCATACAACCAGCAAGCCCAACTGCCTCCCTAGGCCCCACTTCACACAGAGGGACTCACAACCGGTGGTCTGTGGCACAATGGTCTCTCTCGGCTCAAGACCTTCCTTTACAATAACCGCTACCTCACCCACCCCTGCCTAGGGCCCGGGGCTGATGAAAAGCGCGGTAACCTGGTGGGAACATTTCAACGAGGGGGAGTCCACCCTCGTGGCCCAACCAGGTCTCCGCTATTCCTGCCAGGTCCGGCTCCCCCTCTGACACAAGGTCCCGCCAGCCGCGTCTGAGCCAATCAGACGCGACTGGCAATTACAGACTTGTTACAGTCTGTTGCTATGGTCCTAGGGGGAAGAGTGCAGCTGGTGCTTCATATTCATATTACTGGAAACTATCTAAATGTATTCAAATGTATTTTCAGACATGCTATTTCTGGGCGGTCTCATGATCATGGCAAGTATTATTGATCACGCACATGTATCACATGTATCACGCACATGTATTTTTATAATTGCTTGCTGATGTATTCTGATAATCCCCCTAAGAGTTCATTTTGTGTATTTAAGGCGTACCTGCCTCACCTATAACCATTCTCTCTTCGCCTAGAGAATCCTACATGCGCATATCAGTATATCGATAAGAAGTCTCCTATCGGTAAATAAAGCCTTTTGTTGCTTCTAGTCTCTTTGTTTTAGGTTTTTTTTTCATTTATAAAAATATGTAGCTTGTACAAAACTGAAGGCAATGACATGTCTGCGAATGTTTCTTAAATATCCTGTTCCTTAGTATTGATTTTATTTTACTTTACCTCCAGGACTTATATGACCGCCTATCTCATATAATTCTAGGCAGCTCACAACATAAAAAATGGATAAAAACAAAAGTACTCTTCTCCCCCCCCCAGCCCCCACCCTCCCCCGCTCAGCCAGGTTCTGGACAAAACTGCCTCACAGATCAAACCTCTCTCCCCGCCATACACACACCTTAATACAATGCTTGTTTGAAGAGTAATATCTTCATGGTCCTCTGGAAGGCTAAAACTGTAAGGATCCCTTTTAGGACTAGAGTGGCCCCCAGGGAGGTATGCCTCCAAAGTCAGATGGCAACATTTAAGGGAGGGATGTTTGTGTGAATCCTCAGAACAAAACATGAAATTGCTACAACGTTGTTTAGGTTTAGGTTTATTGGTTTTTTATACCGTCCTACTCCCGAAGGACTCAGGACGGTGTACAGCCAAAATAAAAACAAATATATAAAAGTTAAAAAAAAGCTTTTAAAAGACATAATTAAAAGACATAAGTAAAATATTGGCCGAAACGTGGAAAAAACCCAAACTAATTAAAATAATAAAAATTTACATTTTAAAATTTTAATTTAAAATTTAAAAATCATGCTTTATGCCAGCCTGGCTTGTTGAAAGAAAAAGGTTTTGAGACCGCGGCAGAAGGTGCATAAAACAGGGATAGTTCTTAATTCCGGGGGCAATTCGTTCCAGAGGACAGGTGCTCCCATGGAGAAGGCTCTCCCCCTGGGTGTCGCCAGTCGACATTGTCTAGCCGACGGCACCATGAGGAGACCCTCTCTATGGGAGCGTATGGGCCGGTGGGAGGCTCTTGGTGGCAGAAGGTGATCTCGTAGGTACACAGGTCCTAAGCCATGGAGCACTTTAAAGAAAGTAACCAACATCTTGAATCGCACCCGGAAAACCACCAGAAGCCAGTGCAGCTCGCGCAGGAGGGGTGTTACATGGGAGCGTCGCGTCACCCCCATAATTACCCGTGGACCAGTTGAAGTCTCCGGGTGCTCTTCAAGGGGAGCCCCATGTAGAGAGCATTGCAGTAGTTTTGTTGAAGCAAAAACTGAAAATATTTAGTGTTCTAGTCAAAGGAAACAAGGTTACCCCAGCAGCAGTGGCTGATACCTTGTTTTGCATCCTAGGCTTGTATAATTGACAAGATGGTGGTCCATACTATTATCAAATATAGCAGTGATCTGGATTTAGTTACAAAATATCTGACTTATTGAAGTGCTCAGACCAATTGGAAGACTCAAGACAGTGCTTCTTGAAACACCAAGGTTTTCCCCACGTGACTGGAACAACATTCTCAAAGTTTTGTTTTCACTATGATTATTTTAACTCTCGGAAAGTTTTGAGGTTGAAACGTTTTGCACATCCCTAGTAAGAATGACTAGTCATCAGTTCTTTATAAACTACAAACTTCTAAGATAACTCTGTACCTGAAGGGACCCCATTAGCACGTTCTATTCCCACATGTCACTGAGAATTGGCTCTAATAGATGGCATTGCATATTTCTGCTTTTTTGTATTATTTTTAAAATAATTTGCCCAATGATGCCTGTTCAGAATGCAAACATTGCAGACTATTTCAAAATTGATCGCTCGTTCATTTAATACATAAATAATGTAGTTGTACAAGAGTCATTGCAATAGGTTAATAACATTCCAAGATATCGTAAGGTGCAAAATTCTCCCATAGTTTTCTCAAGGCCTATGAAAGTGCTCCATGATATCATTTCACAATAAATGACAAAGTATTAAAGACCAATTTATTTTAATTGATCAAAATGAATAAAAACATGCAAGTTACTATTTTAAATTATTTTAACCTACATTTTCCACTGCACAACAAAATATTACAATTTTTTACATACAAATTATATTTATAACTTGATTCCACTTGCCACACTAAACTATAAGGTTATTTTCTATTGGTGAAATTCTTGAGTAAATCACAATCACTTGCAAAACATGTTTTATGGTTTTATATTACATTGGTTAACAATATTGAAAACATGGCATAATAAAACATAATTTAAATAATTTAAAAAGTATGGGGTACAGATAAACCCCCAAGTGGCCTCAAAAGCTCTCAAATGCAATCCTTCCATTCCCCCCCCCCCATCATACAGTCTCATCATATAGTCAATCCCCTATTCTTTCACACACACACACCATCACAACTGGTACAACTTCATGGATGAAAAGCAAAACATCATCTTCTTCGTCCTCAACGAAACAACAGTCCAGTTGCCTTTTGAAAAAGCATCTTTGAGATGGTATAATGTATGAACATGTTTTCTATGTTCCCTTTACTATAGAAAAGCTAATTTAGTTCACATTAGAGCAGTGCTTCTCAAATAGTGGGGCGCGCCCCCCAGGGGGGGCGCGAGGCTTCGTAAAGGGGGGCGCGTGCTGCTCCCTTTCGAGGAGAACAGACCCGATTGGATAGACATGATGCTCTATCCTGATTAGCCAAACCCGCCCGTGTGACTTTTAGACCCGGATGATACTATTTACAGTCGCGCGGGGCGCGCGAAATGTTTTCTTCTTCCTAGGGGGGCATGACAGAAAATAATTGAGAAGCACTGCATTAGAGCAATAACAATAAGAATGCCTGGAATCAGAATGGAAGGAATGGAAGATCTTCTGGTCCAACTCTCTGACTAGTGCAAGAACCTAGACCGTCACCAATGGATGACACTTTTTCTCTATTTAAACAACTCCAGTTACAAAGAGTCTACGGCTTCCTATGACAGTCTCATTGCTGAACAGCTCTTGGCATTAGGAATATTATTCTGGTGTCTAATCAAAAGCTATTTCTCTGTAATTTAAACTTACTGGTTCTTGTTCTATCTTCTAGAACAATTTTGTTCTGCCTACTACGTGGCAATCCATCAGATACTTGAACACAGCTATCACATCTCTAATTATATCCTCTAGTTCTTTCTCTTTGGTTTTCTTCTGTAAATCCATTCTAATTTGTAAATATCCATCCTAATATGCTGTATCCAGAATTTAATATAATATTTGATATGCACTTTCACCAAGGCAATATAAAGAAGGATAACAACAATTCATTCTACAATTTATGATATATTTGGGTTTGGGGTCAAGAATTTCTTCTGCTGCCAAAATGTCTACATCAGCACCTTCTCCCAGGAGAGAACATTTTTCCTCAGGTTTGAGGTGTTTTGTAGCAATTTCAGTAGATTCAGAACTTGTTTTCAAATCTATCACAAGAAACAATAGATTCTTAAGCACTGTGTGAATATAAATTACATCTCTATCTTCTTCCCTTCTAGGCTGAATTAATGTTCAAGGTTTTGTGAGGAGAAGAAAGGCTTCAAATTTCCTGCAAGAAGGTGTGTTATCTAGATAGCTTGGTCAGGTTCATAAAGGCAAGTTATTAAATTATTGCACACCTCACAGCTGAGCCCCAAATTCAAGTTATTTTAAACTGTGCCTGGACAAGCGTATCTATTCAGGCAGAATAAAAAGAAAACCCTGGAGGATATCTATGAAGGACTAATCTTTGCAAGCATAAGAAAAGCTAGATACCTGACAGACCCATGAACCAGACTTTCCAGACATGCAGTTGGTCCAAACAAAATGCAAAATGTGAATTTCAATTTTAGCTCTACAGTAATTGTATTGAGAATATTAGGATTTAAACATAGCTGTTTGTAAAAAAAACAGAATATAAGTATTAACGTAATAAATAATAATAATACTTGATTCATTAACAGTACTTTGCTTTATTTAATGCTTCTTGTTGAGTTCTGCAAATAAGTACAGAAATGTACATAATAGTTTAAAACCAGGATAAGTACAAAACACTAGTGCAAGCTATCTATATCAGCAGAAAATGTTGCCCAGCTTTAAATAATACTATAAATATTTTAGTGTTATCTTTTCAATTGCTGCTGATTAGCTCTTGGATGCTGATAGCTTTCTTGTAATCAGCAATTGCTTCTTTAATTAATCCCATTTTGCCACGAATATCAGCTCTGAGCTTATACAGCAAGGCATCGTAAGGTTGAATTGAAAGTGCTGTAAAAGGTAACATTTTATTAGGTGATTTCTCAAGAAAATAATAATTATATGCTAACATTTCTACTCAAAATACTGCACACATTTCATGTTTGGAATTCTTTAAATATGAATCAATTATATTTCCCTTTGGTTGACTCAATCCAGTAAGATGTGAATTCCAATGACTAAACGTCTAAGCAAGAGGCCTAGTAGTAGCTCTAAAAAGTATGTCTGGATTTTGTAAATCTCTAAGCAGAGACAGTGTAAAGTGGTGGGGCAGGACAATAAATCATCCCATGTGCTCTGATGTATAAAGACCTGCACACGGCAATTTGTTGTAGGATGCAAGGATTTCCCATGCTGAACAGATGGCTAGTGCTGAAAGCTTGAGCAGCACTGATGATCTATTTGTCAAAATGATGAAGGAGACCCTCATACTACCATAATTCACCCATCACTCCCACTAGCCCCATCAAGTGATTCATTATGTTGAACCATCTCATTCTGGAGTGTTGCAGTAACCGTTTTAAGTGATGAGTGTGTCAGGAGATGTATATATTTCAGTTATTAGTACCTTTAGAAATGTCTTCCTCAGCTTGATCATATTGCTGTAACATGCTGTAGAGATTTGCCTTGTTAAAATATACTGCTGCAGAGAAAGGGGACAAGAAAATTGCCTTCTCAAAATCTGTTTTTGCTTCTTCAAAATTTCTTAAGAGCGTATTCGTAATAGCTCGATTCAGGAAAGCAGATTCATTTTGGGGATCAATTTCTATGGCCTTGGTGTAATAGTCATTTGCCTATAAAATTAAATAAAACGTTTTATTTATTTATTAGTGTTGATTTGTCAAAAGAGTAATACCTTGGATAAGATATAAGTAGTATTGTTAACTGTTTTTTCCACCAATTATACCATTTGTTCACTAGTTTCTTCTGGACAATTCAGATAAATGACTGTTGCATCCCCACATTTTTTGGTTTCTGATTCTAAATACATTAATTTCTACTGCATTTGAATTGTAGATGCAGAAAAACTACATTGCTGTAAACAAACCATAGTATTATCTCATCTCAGCAAAATAATTATTAGACCTATGAACAAGAATGGGCAGCTTTTGTCTAATGGAAGCTATCAATAAAGGAGAATAGTTGTAGTTCCGGGTTGAAATGAGGGGTCCTTGGTGCTCTCTGAGCTTGGTTGTTTTCTTGCAGATGTTTCATTACCCAAAATAGGTATCATCTTCAGTACTATTAAGGAATGGAGTTTGCTCTCAATTTATATTTTAAAGGCTTGCCCTGTCACTGTTGGTGGGAGTGTTTTTGGAGTTCTTTGGTTGGGCCGTTTACTATTAGCACCAGGGGTGGGATTCTACTGGTTCAGACCGGTTTGGGCGAACCAGCAGCTCTGCGAAGCACATGCTCAGCAAATCTGTTATTACGCTGGTTGAATCCCACCACTGGTTAGCAGCAAACTGTTAGCAGGAACTGTTAGGAATTCTTTGATTGGGCTACAGGTTGACAACCTTGTTTTCTGTACTGACATGGACAGTTAAGGTTTTCATTGTTTCCAAGAATGATGTCAAGACAAAGGAAGGCATTTTTGTTAGTCCAAATATTAGATACGTCATCAATGACAAGTGGTTTGAAGATCTGTTAGTGGAGTCAGAAACATTCAAGGTTGTCATTGAGAATTTTCTTGGCAACTACAGAACTACAAACTACATTCAGCTGGTTGAGACGTCTTACAGCATACAAAACCTTGAAGTGCAATACGCCACTGAAAATTCATTTTCTGCATTCATGCAAAAATACATGGGCAGCTGAACAGGTATTATACTGGTATTACACTGCACTATCAATGTCTAAGCAAATGAAGTGCATGCATTATTATCAAATGAAGCAATATAGAAAGAAGAAATAAGCTAATTGGGGAATAACCAGCTCATAGGTAACAGGCTAGTTCCTCCCATTACAGAAATATTAAGTAATTTAATTTAATTAAATTATTAGACTTATAAACCGCCCCCTCTCCCCGAAGGGATTCCCCGAAGTAGAACATTCTTATATTATTTCAATGTTAGTACACAGCCCTATGATCATCTGCTATTTTAAATTGAAAATATTGTATACTCTTAGTTATGTACCAAATTTATATGGCTGCCCATCTTATAAAAAATATTTTATGGCATACAACAATTAACAGATCAATACATATGTAAAAACAGATTAATAAAAATATTAAAAAGGTATGGAAGAGAGTGAATATTAACTACAATGATGCTGGAGTCTAAGAATGTTACTGGTCTCCTGTCCCCCCCTAGACATGATGACATAGACAGGTCTTGAGGGACTCCTGGGATATTAACAGGGATGGAGTTAATGGTTACCTCATTTCAGAGGGGAGGATTTCCAAAAGGCAGGTGCCCCACAGCAAAGAAGGCTTGCCTCCTGGGACTCTCCATGTGTAGTTCCCTAAGAGAAGGCAGCATGCCTTCTCTGCTAGATCTAGATGTATGGAAACATGTAATCTGGAAGAGGTAGCCCCTCAGATATTTTTAATCATTTTGAAACCATAATTATTTTAGTACATCATTGGACATTTTAATATGGTGTAATCATTGCTTTTAATGAATCATCCAGTTCTCAGTGTGCAGTATATGAATGTACCCAAGTAGATCCATGACATATATTTTTATTTATTTATCAAATATATAGGGCCACCCATCTCACAATAAGTGATTCAGGCTGGTTTTAAACAAGGCTAAAATAATCCTGTTACTTAATAAACACCAAAGAATTATTAGGGTTGATCACACAGTTAGCCAGATATTTAGACTGGATTTAGCATTTTTGCCCACCTATTGAGTCTCTCCCAAGGACCTGAAATTGACAGATGTTGTTTAATAATCTTAAAGATATTATTGCAAGATGTAAGCTATTACAAGTAAAGCTGCCTTCTGCTCTTACACTAGTAACCTTAAAAACTAGAACAAACAAAACTAAAAATGAAAAAAAAATATGTGAAGAGATGTTAATAATAGTGGAACTACCTCAATAGTTCACCAGTTCCCTGGAGTCCCTAGGCCTTATGGCACAACTGTCATTTTAGATTTGAAATTTATTGCACTTGACAAGCAACGACTTGTTTGAAATACGTGCAAAAGTAAACTAGCATTCTCTTTACAACCCGCTGAATTACTATGCAAAAAGGCAGACCTGTCAAACCTTTTCAGGATTACCGATAATGACTCAGCTGCCAGAAATTAAATTCATTATTACCCTTCTGAGATTTCTGCAAATTATGCATTCAAAATGTCAACATCTTTGATGTTTTTCTACATTTGAAATATCTTATTGCCTGTTATCTATATATGGCATATTGTCAGTCCCTGGTGTGAGATAGACTCAGATAGATCTTAATTTCCTCTGACTGCCCTTTTCTCTAAAAGTAAACTAAAGTTGCAAAAGTAGGCTATGAGTCATTAGCCACTTAACAAAGAGTAAATGCAAACAATTTATTGTATTGGATATATTTTAAGAGACCAAAGGCAGTGAGGACAAAAAAAAAATCAAGTAATTTAGTTACATTTCCTTGAATTGCTTAGTCTAGGATTACATATTTTCAAGGAACTATTTTCATTTCATTTACTCACTGAAGATTATTAATAGCTGAGTTGATATTCAAAATTGTCAACTCAGCTATTTATTATGTAGTATATATTTGACATTTTTATTTTTATTCACTAATGTTTAATAAAGACAAAAATGAGAAATTTGTAGTTATAATTTTAGAAAGGCTTCCCCAAAGGAGATTTTAACAAAACCCACAACCATGCCAGCACAGAACCAAATACAAACCTGTGAGAACTGTTTGTTTAAAAAGTAGACATTTGCTGCATTGAAATAGGCTAAAGCGTAGTTGGGGTCTTTAGTGATAGCATGCTGATAGTCTTGCATAGCACAGTTTAAATATCCCATGAACTGATTAATCACACCTCGATTTGTAAGCAATTCTGCATTAGTGGTTATCTGAAATTCAGACAGATAAAGTTTTAGATTAAAATGCATAAATGATTATAAGATACAGTATATGTATAAAGTATATCTTAAACTGGTAGTTGGTTTTAAGCTATGGTCCCAAATATTCCTGCCCAGGAATGATCTAATGCAGAATATTGTTCTCCCTCCTCCCATATCATAATCATGAATTTAAAACAGCAATTAATCTGGATTTTAATCCCAAGAGCAGGGGAGGAAGGCATTGGTTAGAAACTAAATAAAACAATGTGGGTTTTATGGGACACTTGAATCTGTCTTTCATAATGGAGAAATGGTGCATGAGAGAGGTATAAAACATGTTTCAGCGGATGCTACATTTTTTAAAAAAATATTTAAAAGTTCCCATCACTGGAAGCATATCCATCAATATTTATTTATTAGATGTATGTATCTCTCATAAAATATGATTTTGGCTACATGTAAACTTATTAACAATTAAAATAACACAAATATAAATAAAAAATATTTACAAAAACAAGAATGTGGGAGAACAACAAATATTTGACATCATGCAGCCATCTTGTAGGTTTACCAGGGGATCCTCAAGATTGATGAAGAAGCCAGATGTAAAGGTCTCCCAGAAGGCTGATTAGGCCAACTTCATTCAGGCCAGAATTTCCCATACTGACTGGGAATTGAAGTCCACACATCTTAAAGTTGCCAAGTTTGAAAAACCCAGCTCTAAAACAGCAAGGGATTGAGAACAGGGAGAAGCACCTATTTCTGTTTCTCTCTTTCACATGCCTGCATTTTCCGAATACCTGAAAAGGCCTTGTGAATGAGAATAGCAATAGCACTTAGACTTATATACTGCTTCACAGTGCTTTTACAGCCTTCTCTAAGTGTTTTACAGAGTCATCATATTGCCCCCAACTATCTGGGTCCTCATTTTACCTACCTCAGAAAGATGGAAAGCTGAGTCAACCTTGACCCGGTGAGAATTGAACTGCCGAACTTCACCTAGCAGTCAGCTGAAGTAGCCTGCAATAATGCACTCTAACCACTGCGCCACCTCGGCACTTATCTTAGAATAACCCAAACGCCAAGAAAAGGCATTAATTAAAAAGGGCAGAAAATCTTCAGTCCTGCTTAGTTACAAACAAAACTATTTACCTTTAGTGCAGCGTTTGTATCTTGAAAAGCGGCAAAAACGTCCCCCATCTGCAGACAGACTATAGCACGGCCATCATAAGCATTGTGACAACTAGGGTCACAATGAATGGCTGCTGAAAACTGAATCCACGCTTTCTGAAATTTTCCAAGAGCCTGAAGTAATGTAACAAAAAGATTAATAAATAAAGAAAATAAAGAAGATTGAAGATATTATTGGAATGTTCTGAGGAAAGCTGAAAGTTATTACTGAAGGAAGATCAAAATACCAATACTTGTTTCTTTGGTAATTGAGAGTTAAACTCAACTCAGGGGTACCTAAGTAATCATGAATGCATTGGATATGTAATTGACTACATCATATATTTAAAGATTTGACTAGGCTTGGGTAATAGAGCCTTGGCAGAATGAAGTAGGAAGGTTGTATGGGACTCCCACTAGGTACTTTTCAGTAGAGCTAGGCTGAGCAGAAATTGTGCAAATTTCAATTCTGTGACTAGGAATAGCCTGAGGATTCTGTTAGCACACTACCCATCTCACAGTTTAATGGGATTTCTTACTCATATCCATTCAAGTGTTGCTGCTTTCAGAATGTTGGAATTTCCCAACCTCATATCCATTTGAGTGTTGTTTTCTTTAAAATGGCTCAAGATCCATAGCAATCATTGCTTTATCCAAACAACATGTGCAATCCTTCATAGTTCCCCATGACTGTCAGCAGACCATCATGTAGATAAGGCTGACTTTGTAGCAACATTTAATTTTTATAAGGATCATGATCTGTTGGATAGTCTGCCAAAAAGGCAATTAGAGTTATTTCGATTCCAAATGTCCTCTGAAAGGTTTTGGTCAGTCTGATCAGCAACTCTGTAGATTCTCTGGAATGATAAACTTACTAGGGGAATTCATATCATAATTCAAAATGTCCTCTCTGATCTGCCTCAAATATGCCCCTGATATATTAACTGTGGAAGTTGAACCTGCAAGGCAGGTTGTTATAGAGTAGATGGCAGGAAGATTTAACTCAAACCCAGAAAAAAGATATAAAGCCCACTTGATGGGTAAGGATTGATTAATTACTTGGTTATATGCCATCAAGTCATCTTTGATTCCTAATGACCACATTTCTCCATTATCAATTCCTTTAATGGTTATACTATAAATATATATGCAGCAAAAACTAGGTTTTTTTCTACATGTATTGCTTTGAGGCTTGCTGAGTTGTTTCAGATTGAGAGAATGATTTGCATTGCTCCTATCATTCTGCTAGAGAACTTTGGGGAAACTGTTTTAATTCAATTTTTTTGGAAATATTTTGTTACATCCTTTTATAGGGATAAACGTGGAATGGTAGGTTCCACTACATGTCCTCTTGATTTTTACGCAACTTGCTTATAGGTTTTAGTTTATTAGAAATAAAAAAACAATTCTAAAGGAAGGCAAAAGACCATCCTGTTGAAAGGAGGCAATTAGAAATAACTCTTTAAAAGAAACCTGAATTAGATCACTCAAAGAAGGGCAACCATAGGCCAAATTAATCTTTCAACGTTGGTTGAAGGGATCAAAACGGTGAAGGCTCTCAGTTGTAGATAGTTCTCATGAAAGCAGATATTTGGCCCATTTCAAACTGTTTAAAAGCAGACTATGAGATTGAGACTGCCTTTGCTGATCTGATGTGTGATTTTTAGAGACTTACAGAAAGCATATACAGTTAGTTGCTGTTAACTTATTACTGGTTTTCAATGTGATCAATCATGATATATTTATGGATCATCTAGAAGAATTGGGAATGGACAGGACCTCTTTGCACTTCTGTTGCTCCTTGAAATAGGACTATTATATGGCATGCCTCTATATTTCATTCTACTACTCTTTGGAGAAGCTTTGAACTCACTACTATTAATATGTAGATTCCATACAAATATTTCTTTGTAACATCTTCAATAAAAATCTGGGTTTTTTTCAGTCTTAAATCAAAAAGCCAACATATCACTCAACTTCTTCCCTCTCTAAGAGTTTTCCATATATGAAACATAACCATATGTAACAATTTCAGAAGCAATAGAAAGCGAATTAAATTGGCAATGCTTTTTGAAATGCTGCAAAGTGTTTTGCAGTCACCTGTTTCAATTCACTGCACTGAAGTGGGTCTCCACTTGAATATGCAAATTGTCTTAATGGAGTTATTTCATCAAAGTTTTTTTTTTAATGAAGCATGCCCTTCAAGGATTTGCACTGCTTTACTTTGTATTAAGTGTAAAGGATTTCTGCCTGCTTGGGTATCTTCATTAACAGGGCTTAATCCTTGTATTGTTATGCTCTGTTGAGTCATAGCTGACTCCTGGTGACTCTTTGGATAAAAGCTCTCCAAGCTGTCCTGCCTTTTTCCACATTATGCAATTCTTGCAGGTGCCATTTCTGTGACTCCAGTATCTCATCTCATCTGCTATCAGCTGGTTATTCTACTTTCATCTATCTTGCCCAGCATGATTATTGTTTCCATCAGCCTTTCATATGTATCCAAAGTATAGAAGAGTTGGCTTCATGATCTTTACTTCTAAAGAATATTTTAGCTTCATTTCTTCTCTTACTGAATAGTTCATTCTCTTGCTTGTCCAAGGAATGTGATACAAATTTCTTCAACCCTATAGCACAAAGAAGTCAATCTTCTTCTTTACGTCTTTGTGCAGAGTCCATTCCTCACATCCATATATCGCAACAGAGAATACGCTAAGATGGTTTTTCTAAATTTATCTTACTTGAAACATCTGGGTTTTCCGTCAGCTTGTCCAGACCTCTCAATGCCTTTTTGCTCTTTGTTAGTCTTTTCTAAATCACTTTTGCACATTTGCCATTTGTATCAATTCTGGAGGCTAGAAAACTGTAATTTTAACTGCTTTTGTCACCTCAGCTTAACTCTCAATGTTGTATAAACATGATCTAAATGGATTAAAGTGTACTAAGTACTACAGTAATTCAAAATGTTAGGTAGAGAGAATCACAATTATGCAAAATGTAACAGCAATATAGCAAAATTATCTGAATGTGAAGGGAAACTATTGGTCTGTCGGTTAATATAAAGTTGGTGAATTGCAGTTACCCGTCCCTGCCCTGTAATATTGTCCGACAGCTTTACAAAGTTTGCCTGCTTTTTCATCCGCGTTTGCTTTACCTACTCAGCAGAAGAAATGTCTTTTGAAAGCCAGGGTAGAAACGAAGAGGCTATATAAATAGATCTCACTTAGTGACCACAATTGGGACAAGCAACTCCATTGCTAAGTGTCATGGTAACTAAATGAAATACCATGAGATGACAATGAACTTACAATATCATTTCCATATGGAAGTCAAGGGAGACATTATGTGACCATGACACTGACATTTTAATGCCAGGTTCTCCATTGAGTCTGTTTATCAGAAGTCATCTGTGAACTGCACAAATGGCAATCACAAGACCATGAGATTCTGTGGCAAATATAAATGCCCACTGGTTGCAAAGTTCCTCAATTCTTCAATCACATATTTGTGGGGATGTTGTCATGGTCATAAATGAGAGAAATACTTATACAATTACTTTTTTAGTATCACCATACCTTTGAACAGTTGCTTAAACAGGGCATTTTTAAGCTAGGTCTACCTGTATGTGGGAACTCTGTCCCCCCTCCACCCCACGATGACAAAAGGTCCTACCACTTCTTGTTTCCGAATGAACTTCACATCGAAATCATTCAACTTTTCACTCACATTTATTTCAAACAGCATAGAAAGAGATCTAATGTGAGGAATAAATATTTTCCTGTTTACTACGGATAATTTCCAGGGAAGACATTTTTTTCTGAAGTTAAAACTGCCTATATTCATATTTCATTAAGACCAAAAGCAAAAGCATTGACTAATTTATACAGCAGAAGGTATCACCCTACTCTCATTAATTAATAGAGATCTGAACTAACTGAATAAAATAAAGTAATAAGTAGGGAAGTCTTCTAATGAAGTCTAAATTACTCATTGTCAAATAGCAATTATTATTTTTGTTTTGTTTTCAAAAACACAGCATGATGACACAATTACAAATACATTACCTGCAAGCTGTATCCTAAGCAAAGTCTAGCCTTTATGCACACTGGATTGATATGTACTGCTGTCAAGAAATCCTTTAGGGCTTGTCTTGTGCCTTTGCTATGACCATATTCCAGATATGCATTTCCTCGACCAATGTAGGCATCCAAAGAAAAGGGATTGACTTTAAGAACTTTAGAAAATGATTCCACAGCTTCCTCATATTTCTGAAGTCTGAAATCAATGGCCATTTAAAGGTTTTAACAGTGATTATGATGTTTTGAATATTGAGATGTACATATTTGAATAAGGAAACATGCAGAGGTGCAGAAAACAGAAGTCTAAATGTAATTATAGCCACTCTCTCTCCCTATCCTTTGGTTTATTGATTATAATATTATCAAGCTCTTTTTTCAGCTCTTGTATCAGAAGGAGATGAGATAAGTAGTAAAGCTAATCCATAGCCTTCCTGAAAGAGGACACTTCATTAGGCTCCTCCTATGTTAAACTGGAATGTAGCTTGTTTATTATTAGGATAAATCTATATAAATAAAAATGTAACAAGAGTTTGTTCAAAACCGCTAATCTCCGAAAGGACTGCACCGATCGCTTCCAAATTTTCACACATCCCTTTGAAATACAGCACCAATGATATATATAGATTGTGTAGATGTCACACCTGTGCCAGGTACACGCAATGGAAATGTAAAAAATTGTAAAAAGTAGATGGATATAGAGAGCAGTGGGCCACAGGTATTATGTCATCCTTTATGACATAAAATACTCTGTCCATAAGATTCAAGGAGAAATACAGTAGGTAGGTAGGTAGGAACCTATAGGGATAAAGAGAGAGAGGGAGAAATACAGTAGGTAGGTAGGTGGGTTGATAGAGAGGGAGAAATACAGTAGGTAGGTAGGTAGGTGGAGAGGGAGGGAGAGGGAGAAATACAGTAGGTAGGTAGGTTGGGAGTTATACGGTGGTTGCGTATACGTGTTAGTGTGTGCAGGTGTAGATCTACATACAGATTGGTTGGCCATTTAACCAGACTGGGCCACAGCAACGCATGGCCGGGAACGGCTAGTATTCTATAAATGTGGTTTTAAAGACTTTTTCTCAATTTGCCTCCTAATGTGCATCCTACAAAATGCACATTATTTTTAGATAGATAGATAGATAGATAGATAGATAGATAGATAGATAGATAGATAGATAGATAGATAGATAGATAGATAGATATAGAGACAGACAGACAGACAGACAGACTTTAAAGATATAACCTCAAATTAACTCAGTCAATGAAATAATATGGGCTTTGTTTCCCATATTATTGTTTCAATCTAGACTGCTAGTTTTTTTTTTAAAAAAAAACCTTTTAATTATTTTTACTGCTTTTTGGCTTTGTACATTCCTCAAAGTCCATTGGAGCTGGGTGACTATTACAAAAATGAATGAATCAATCAATCAATCAATCTATGCAAAATTATATTTTACATATTTACTCATTCTATTATATTCTACATGTTCTCTGTAAATCAAACCTCCTCAACCTAGTGCTTTCCATATGAACTTAAAAATAGAACATGATTAAAACATAAACCAAGCAATTTTCGTAGCAAATGAAAATGTACTTTTTTCCTCATTTATTCACAATAAATGAGATGGTGTTATTATTATCAAGTACTGAGAAATACAATAACGTAAGTACCTTGGAGGAAAAGTACACCACTCAATTTCTCAAAATATAGCATAAAAAGATATATAAGGAACATGCTGGTTTCCTAACGTACTACCCTTTATGGAATGCTGTTTCCAAATAACTGTTAGAAATTGAACCAAATAGTGAAAATGGGTTAAGAAAACACAACTGGCTTCTGGAGAACAAGGGACGCCTTTCTCTTTAATTGGCCTTCCCCAGCCTAGTGACTTCCAGATATGTTTCAATATAACAGTTGTCAATCCCAGACAGCATGGTAACTACTTAGTTAATAGAAGAGATGAAAGTGGTAAGTCAATACAACCAAGCAATAAACTGACAGTTGCCTCATGCCTGAGCTTGCCCTGTCCTGCAGAGGAGAGAGATTGATGAAAACAGAAATTTATTGTTTGAATTATGTCTTGTGGCTTTTAGAAATACTTATTCTAGATCAGAATTGGGGAGTAAGGCATTTGGATGTTGTTGCAAGAAATAAAATACCTTGGGCCACCACTGTTGCCTTCGTTTCTCCATAACTTCTACATAGAAATTCTCCATAACACAAAAGAATCAAAAACATGTTCCCAAATCTTACTCAGCAGTGTTTAAGATTACCTGTGATAGCAAAGTCCAATAACATTCAATAATTCTATGTTTTTATGTTCAATCGTTGACACTTCTGCAAAGTCCTAGAACACAGAAAGACACTTTCATTAAAAAGTGTTACATTAAATATACTATTTTTCAGAAGTTTAGCCATATTGTTTTTGCAGCAAAACAATAAAATTGACAAATCTATGTAGAGGTACTTATACTCTAGAAGCCACTACTGTATAGGTGACAGAAAAAATGTTCATTTCTTCAAGTAATGATTGCTTTCCTTTTTTCCATTTCATTAACTACCGTATTTTTCAGAGTATAAGACACACCTTTTTTCCTCTAAAAAGAGGCTGAAAATCTGGGTGCGTCTTACACATCAAATACAGCATTTTTTTGCCTCCTGAAGCCCCCCCCCCTTCACAAAAATGGCCGTGTCTAGCCTTATGGAGGCTTTCAGAGACCTCCTGGGGGCTGGGGAGGGCAGAAATGAGCAAAAAAATGGGCCAGCCCCCAGGAGAACTCTGTAAGCCTCCATGGCTCGGGGCCTAGTTATTTGCGAGACCGCCTCTTGCCTCATACATCCCTTAGACCGATACGCTCCCACAGAGAGGGCCTCCTCAGGGTGCCGTCGGCCGGACAATGCCGACTGGCGACACCCAGGGGAAGAGCCTTCTCTGTGGCGGGCCCAGCCCTTTGGAACGACCTGCCCCCCGAATTACGCACCATCACCGACCTCCGCCTCTTCCGCCAATGTCTAAAGACATACTTATTCCAACAAGCCGGCCTAGCCTAACCTCCCATGGGGACTTTTAGATAGTTTTAAATCGGGTATTTTAAAATTGGGTTTTTAGCATAGGATAAGATGGTTTAATTTATATTTTAAATTGTGTATTTATTTTGTATTTTGTATGTTTTTTAAATTTCCTGTGCGCCGCCCTGGGTCCTCTGCGGAGAAGGGCGGGATATAAATGTAAATAAAATAAAAAATAAAAATAAATAAAAAATAAAATAAGGCTATGCATGCAATTTTTTGACAAAAAAACAGCCCATTTTTGCATAAAACTGGCCTTTTTTGCTCTTTTTTTGCCCCCCCTCCCCCCCCCCGGGAGCACTCTGCAAGCCTCCTCAAGGCTATTCATGCCTTTTATTTGAAATAAAATGGGCTGTTTTGGGGAGGTTGGCAGAGCGCAAAAAGGGTTTTTTTTTTCTTTTGGAAAGCTCTTTAACTGATTGATGAGAATTACATGAATCAAATGCTGTGCCAGCAGGAACAAAGTTAGGTGCTGCAAGTTGTCAGTGATTTCCTTCTCCAGCACATGGATAGGCACACCTGGAAACATCTACCTACCTATCTATTCTGTCTCTCTCCCTACCTACTGTATTTCTCTCTCTCTCTCTCCTCTATCTACCTACCTACTCTCTCCCTGCCTACCTATTGTATTTCTCTCTCTCTCTCTCTCTATCCCTCTCACAACCTACCTACTGAATTTCTCTCTCTCTATCCTCTATTTACCTACCTACCTACCTACTCTCGTTCTCTCTCCCTACTTACCTACTGTATTTCTCTCTCTATCCCTCTCTATCTCTCTATCTACCTACCTACTTTTTTTTTAATTTGCCTCTTCAAAACCTTGGTGCATCTTATACTTTGGTGCGTCTTATACTCCGAAAAATATGGCAACCTTTATATTGTGAGTAGCCTTAAGATGTAATATGTTAGATACGGTAATATACCTCACAGAGTATAAATCAAGTAATATATACAAAAACATAGTAAAATGGATATTACACATATGATTCTCTAGTAAATACATGCACCTATAGGCTCTAAAATTTAGCAACAATATCTAAAAGCCCAAGATATTATTTCAACCCATTTAATACATTTTGGATAAATTAATTTTATTTTTAAACATTGATGATAATAAAAGAATTGCATATTTATTTATTACAAATTAAGTATTTGTTAAGAAATTGCTTTGTTACAGTTAGCTACATTTCTAAATGTATATGAACAGTTTAACTATTTTTGAAGGCAGGAATGCTTTGTTTCTTTTATTGCTTTTTCAGTAGACATTACAAAATATTTTTCAAGTAAATCCAATCTACAATGTAGAAATAAACATATCTATAATATTAGGGGGAAATACCTTTAGTGCTTCTTCATAGCGTTTCATTTCTATAAAAACTATAGCACGATTTTTCAGCACTTTCAAGACAATGTCCTTGCTTGCCTCAAGACGAAGAACAGTCTTATAATCTACCAAACTCTAAAACAAATAAATAGAATCCACAAAGTCATCTGTGAATTGGTGAAATAAAAAGCATTGATAATTTTTGTAAAGTATGAAATTATTTCCCGTTTAAAAAAAATGCCAGAATCTTGAGCTGATTAAAAACTGTATTCCTTTCAATGTAATAATAACAACACTATTTGTGGAAAGGAGGGAAAAAACAGTTGAAATAAGCCACAGAAGTTTACAGGAGTCAAACGCTGTCCCTAGAGCTGCTATAAAATCTGAGTAAAACAGGATAGCAGGTTTGGAAGTAGACATCCAGTACCATAACAATTTAATAACAAACCACTGTTTATGAAGAAGCAAACCATACATTTTCATAGTCCTTCATTTGTTGGTACGCAATTGCTCTGTTATAATATGCCAAAATGCACATCTTATCCAATTCTATAGCTTTACTTAAATCTTCAATGGCACGCTTGTAAGTCTGTAAAAAAAATGACATAATAGTTAGCCATAGCATTATTATTTATTTTACATAGAATATCGTACCATGTTACATACATTAATACAATACAATAGCAGAGTTGGAAGAGACCTTGTAGGTCTTCTAGTCCAACCCCCTGCGTGGGCAGGAACCTTATACCATTTCAGACAAATGGCTATCTAACATTTTCTTAAAAACTTCCAGGGTTGGGGCATTCACAACTTCTGGAGGCAAGCTGTTCCAGAGGTTAATTGTTCTAACTGTCAGGAAATTTCTCCTTAGTTCTAAGTTGCTTCTCTCCTTGATTAGTTTCCACCCATTGCTTCTTGTCCTGCTCCCAGGTGCCTTGGAGAATAGTTTGACTCCCTCTTCTTTGTGGCACCCTCTGAGATATTACAGTCATATTAGTCTTTGTGAGAGGTGTGTACAAAACAGAAACAATGGGGGTGAATACGGAAAAGGTGATGGGCTTTGCCTTCACTTTTCTTTTTCTTTTCTCAGAATCTTCAGCTGACGTACAGCAGATCCAAGCAATCCACTTACCCACAGCCCTGATTTTTCCAGCCCCTGCCTTTCTCTACCTTCTCTTGGTGTGTATGCATGTTTTTTTCATCTAACAACAACCATTTTACAATACAGAAGATCTGTTTTCTTGAAACTAATTTCAATATTGGTCTATGAATCAAGATTTCACATTCTTGTAACGGTGATTAAGATCTCATTACACAGCTACTAAGCAGCTCTGATGATCAAATATCCCTCTGTACTCATAAGACAACTGCAAAGCCTTCACCTATATATCCCAAATTAAGACACCAGTAGAGTAAGCATATTTACCCTGTTGTAAAATTTCAGTACTCCTCTGTAAAGATACCCTCTCAAACTATGTCGCTCAATTTTGAGGGCTTCGGTGCAATTCATTATTGCTTTCGAGTATCTTCCTTTGCTACCGTAGTAAGCAGCACGACTTAAGTAAGCCTTAACAGGGGGGAAAAAACCAACAAACTCACTATAGAACATAAAAGGGAGGAAATATCCAGACACTTTGATGTTGTCTTACATAGGTTTGAAGTTTCAAATATTTATAAATAGGAATAAAACATTCCCTCCCTCTCTTTCTTTCTCTCTTCCCCTCCCTTCCTCCCCCCCTCTCTCACACACACACGACTTTTTCTCTCTCTTTAAATTATATATTACTTCCAATAAGACTGCTAATTGGAATACAAAAATATCAAAGCCTACATACAATTATCATTTGTATGCTATCTCCTAATCCATAGTAATTATATTACAGGCACTTGTCTCTTGTTCTGAAAGATGGGTTTTTGCCCTTAGCCCCTACATCCCAGAAGAGTCTTCTGACTCTCCATATATCGTCTCCATACTTCTGCTAGTATAGATATGCATATTGTTAAAAAAAAAATCAATGATAGTTAACAAGGCAGATTCCAAGCATATTTTTCCATGAATTTTTTTAAACCTTAGGAATATATAGTATGTACCACTGATCCCAATTTACATGTAATGCCAATTTTTCCAGCAAGCCAACAAGCAAATTATCATGATAGTTACAAATGGTATATCATCTTACTTGAATATCTAGTTGGGAACAGACAACAGTGAATTTAGGCAAGTGTAACCTTATCCTTGGTCCTACGTGCTTATTTCTAATTTGCTTCTCTCTGTGCAAATTATAGAGGGCAGCAATAGCCTGTTCCTAATTTTTGTATAACCTTCCCTGATGTGCCTTATTTTATGCATATCCGTAATTATAATGGTTATTCTATTGTGTACCCTAAGTAAACTTTTGTGTACCAATGTTAGCTGATTTGGGATCTTGAATTTCACATGCATATATAAGGAAGAAAGCTTGCATCATGGATCTGTATGTGTCTCTTTGCCTGTTTGAAACTCCCTTTGTGGACATCTTGACTTTTTTGCCTCCCATTGTGGACCCCCTGACAGCATTTAAACAAATGTATTTAAGCATTTGAAGTTTAGCTATGCATACAAAAAAATCTGAACCAAATTAATTGATGACTGCCCCATCTAATAGATCAGTTCCACAATCAATTCCACAGGAAGGCCATGATTACTTTTTTCTTTAGAGTGGCTACAATAAAAAAACACCTTGCAAGTTTGATTGTGCCCCCCTCCCTTCTTATAACTTTGTAAATTAAGGAGTTGGCTATCTGAGACTCTTCTGCATATTTTCTGCTTGTCCTTGATGTGTTTCATAACATATCCTGTCCAGGGGTGGGTTGCTGCCGGCATTACTGCTGGTTCGGTACACACACATGCGTATGCAGTTGCCTGTAAATAGGTCTGCACATGTGCATAACATTAAAAATGTCAAAAAACCCATACCATGGCAACCCGGGAACAGGTTTGGGGGCATGGCGAGCCTGCCATCCATACCGGTTCGGCGACCCAGTCGCAATTTACACAATCGGTTCACCTGAACGAGTGAGAACCAGTAGCAACCCACCTCTGATCCCGCCTATCTTGTCAAGACCATCTTACTCTCAACAGTTCAACTGGATTTTTAAAAAAAATAATTATTCCATTTTTAGTCAATTAATAAACAGCAATATTGTTTCAGGTGTATTTTTAAGCCTTCATTTTATTATTAAGGATTATTTTTAAATCTTCAGAAATACAAAATCATCTTTCTTACCTGAAAATGCCTTGGTATAATAGCAAGTGTTTTGTTAAAATCTAAAATGCATTTAGATTGTTGGAGCTGCATTCTGCAAAGCCCTCGCTGATAAAATGCATCGGCATATCGTGGATATAGTCTGACAGCAGAAGTAAAAGCATCGCAGGCCTAAAATGATTCAACATTAGGTTTAACTGAATCATGCTTCAACAAGATAAATAAAATACCAAAACTTAGATGAAATTTCCTCTATTTTTTATATTTCAGTTTTAGAAACAAATTGATATTTTAATTCCAATCCCAACTCTTTTTTTTTTAATCTTCAGAGGAAACTTTAAAATATTTTAAAACTTTAAAACTGTGATATTATATAAAAAATAACAATCAATATAATGATGTAAATATATTACTATAATAATGTATATTACTGTATGAATAATATACATTGAGTTGAGAATATACACTGTCCTCATTTAACGACCATCATAAATGCATGTAAGTTGAAATGCGACTGAATGGTTAGCACATGATCATGCTGTGGTGGTTGTAAGTTCAAGAGCTGGTAAGAAAGCTACTTTTTCAACACTGTCGTAAGTTCAAACAGCCATTAAACAGGCAGTTATTAACTGAGGACTACCCAGAGATATCTAAATAATATAAGTGTGTGTTGTGTGCGTATATATAAAAGAAAAATATTTAAATAAGTGACTTATTAGTTTTTTGCAAAATACATATATCTATATATCAAAGTCAAATTAAAGATAAATAAAGAAAGGAATAGTAACCGAACTACTAAGATTACATGAGTTTCTCTTTCTTTTCCAAATTGGGGTTTACATAGTTCATAAACAATGAATTGAATCTAGACTTTATAGAATCAGGTTTTTCTGGTCTTGCCTCTTCATTGATATAAAGCTATTACAAAGACTGATAATTTAATAATTGATATATTTTATTAAAGCAACTTTAACATTGAGATTGTAGACATTCTTCCAGGAGTATTTGGAAGACATTTTAATTCAGAAATAATTTTATTCCCGCGCTGCCTTTTGACATTACTTTCAATTATTAACATGACTTGCAAGTAAAGAAATTAGAAGAAGCTAATAATTGAGAGGCACATTGAACTGATTAAACTGCATCCTTCTCAAAGAATAGCTAACAAGACAATTCCTTTAAAGATAGTGTTTTCCTAAACACACAAATGAGGCGCCTAAAATCAGCCCATAACCATACACCAAGGGAAAGATCTGTACATTCAGAGAGTTAGATAAGGATATCTGCCCACTAGGGCTATATGTCTACCAAAACAAATGCTTTAAAGAGCACATTCAAACTCTTCACAAAGGATCACCTTTCCTATAAATATTACCAACCTCTGGACCCCAAATTGTAGCTACCTCAAGTAGCTCTATACTCTCAGATAAAATAGCTTTCCTTTTAAGGAGTTGCCCAGTGTATTTCTTTAATTGAATGTTCTTCAATGTTCATTCAATGTCCAGAATGTTCTTCTAACAAATAATCACCAGTTTTTTTTCTATAAAATTGGAATATGTAAGAAACAAATAAAAGGAATATATAATCATTGTCTCACACACATAATGAAGCAGATAATCTTTGAAAGGAGATTTGAGAGGAAGGAATAATGCCAAACTGTGATCCTTTTTTAATAATAATAATAATAATAATAATAATAATAATAATAATAATAATAATAATAATAATAATAATAATAATAATGCCTCACTATGTGGAAGTTCTAGGTGTGCCGGACTTGAGCATTCTGACTCTACAAAGGGCCACTCTGCTTGGAACTGCTTATATCCTCCGAAGTTACCTTGACAGTTCCTAGGTCCTTGGTTAGGACTCGAGCTGTTGAGCTACCAACCAGCCCCAAAGGCTGTGAATCTCACCAAAGATTAACCACAGAATAATAATAATAATAATAATAATAATAATAATAATAATAATAATAATAATAATAATAATAACAACTAAGTCAAAAGCTGAATATAAGAAAGAAGTAATTGAGAAGCGAGCTGAAAATTGGAAAAGCAAATCTATGCATAGCCAATACTTGAAAAGTATTGAAGGCAAAGCTGACCAAAAACTAACTTGGAACTGGTTAAGATCAGGAGTACTGAAAAAAGAAACAGAAGGCTTTATTTTGGCTGCTGAAGAACAAGCCTTAGCCACAAACTGCATGAAGGCAAAAATTCAACATGTTACCACCAACAGCAAATGTCGCCTTTGTAATGAGAAAGATGAGACAGTCGACCACCTGATCAGTGGGTGCAGCAAAATTTCACAAACTGACTACCTACAATGCCATGACCGCACTGCTAAGATCATTCATTGGAAATTGTGCCAGAAGTTTGGATTTGAGTACAGCAAAAATCACTGGGAACATCAGGTTGAGAAAGTTTTAGAGAATGAGAAAGTCAAGATCTTGTGGGACTTCAGAATTCAGACTGACAGGCACTTGCCTACAACACACCTGATATAACAATAGTTGAAAAGAAAAAAGTATGGTTTATTGACATTACAATACCTGGTGATGCACAAATTGAAAATAAGCAGCAAGAAAAAATCACAAAATACCTGGACTTGCAAATTGAAGTTGAGCGACTGTGGAAAAAGAAATCGTGTGTTGTCCCAATTGTAATTGGAGCCCTTGGAGCAATACCTAAAGGGATACCTCGCTAGAAATTCTAAATTTACCGAACTTGAACATTCTGACTCTACAAAAAACCACTCTACTTGGAACACCTTATATCCTCCGACGTTACCTTAACAGTTCCCAGGTCCTTGGTTAGGACTCGAGCTGTTGAGCTACCAACCAGCCCCAAAGGCTGTGAATCTCACCAAAGATTAACCACAGAATAATAATAATAATAGCTTAAGGTAAATTTGTTAAGGTAACAAATAAACAAATATGCTTAAGGTAGCAAATAACAATGAAGAAGATCTGAAATATGGCGAAATAAGTATCAATGATATATTGTATAATATTTAATAGGAAGTAATAATAGCAACCATGTAGAAAATTACGAGTAGTATATCAATTATAATTCTTCTCAGGGACAAAACTAAGTTTTACTTGCCAGATCAAAAGCTGGCTTCAAGAAAAGAAAATCTGCCAACTGAAGCAAATTGACAAAAGTGGGGTTAAGTGAGTTCTTCCAAATCTGAAAAACAACCTTTAAAACATTTCTTCTTTAGTTCATTAAGATATTAGAGCAAATGGTGTGAATATCATGTTGGAAAAAGCAGCTCTTTAGCCAGCCTAGTCTTAATACTTCAGACTATTAATGATCACAATTGCCAGTTTGTGAATATGGGTAGGGAATGAATTGGATGCCCATGCAATTCTTGGAATGTTCTGATTTTTATTTTGAGCCAGGTTAAAGTCAAAATACATACCTCTAATAGAAAAACTTGCTCCATGTAGCACTCGCCCATTAAAAAATATAATTCTGCAGCCTCAAAGGTATTAGGAAGATATTTTTCAATGCCACCTAGCAGCAACAAAGCCTCATTAAAACTGGAAAGAGCATCCTGTAAAAAGAAAAAGGTATAGTTAAGTGATAGAGCCACCATCCAAATGGCATTGTCCAGAACTATTCCATTAATATTTTTTGCTAGGATATAAGACAGGAAAAAGCAGCATATGACAAAGAGAGATAGCAAACAGAAGCCAATTTCATTAACAGGGTTCCCCAAAAGGGTTAGTATCAATCCCAAAGTGTTGATGGAACTAAGTATCCATGGTGTTGATAGATGGCTGAACTTCAACGGAGGTCAGTAAACATCTAGGGCCGTGATGGCAAACCTATGGCATGCGTGCCACAGGTGGCACACGGAGCCATTTGTCAGGGCATGCAAGGTAATGCCCTGTCAGCTGAATTCACCCTTTTCTGCATGCTTTTTTCACCCTCCCAGGCTCCAGAGGCTTTATAGGAGCCGGGGGGGGGGGGCGAAAAGAGCTCCCCCCGCCCTCCCCCCTGGAGGGCCTCCGGAGAATTCATGAACTTCCCTGAAGCCTCCGAGCACACAAAATGATGCGCCGCCGAAACCGGAAGTGATGTCCAATTTGCTTTGAGCGTCATTTTGAGTGGTCCAGAGGGTTCAGGGAAGCCTCCTGAAGGTTGCTGAAGCCTCCGGAGGGCCTCCGGGGGGGGAGTGGAGGGCAAGGGAAGCTCTTTTTGCCCTCCACAGGCTCCTATAAAGCCTCTGGAGCCTGGGGAGAGCGAAAAGAGCATGCAAAAAATGGGGGGGGGGTTGCGCCTGTAGTGCGCGCATGCGCACTGAAGGGGTCGCACATTGCATTATGGGTGTGGCACGCCCGTGCACGACCCCCCTGTGCTCCCCCCACTTATGGCACGCGAGCCAAAAAAGGTTCGCCATCACTGACCTAGGGTTTACAGGTGGTCAATAAATGATGGAAGGTCAGTTCATTAATCTTTGGGGTCTCCGTAGAGCTCCATGCAAGTCCCTAGTTCTGAAAATGATAGGGCCAGCAGCGAGTAACCCAGGGTTGGATGGTCAGCCACAAGCAAGAGTAGCCTTGAATTATCTCTATCAGCTGGCATCATTTACCCATTTGCTTTGTGTTATGTGTATGTGTGCTTTCCACTCTCCCCCATGTCTCTCTCATCTCCCTTCTCCTGGGAAGGATACATGTACATATAGTATTCCTGATCACCTCACATACTGAGCAAATTCTCAATCTCCTCATTTTTCCACTTTCCCAGTGGAAGAGTTTGGTCCCAAATGATTATTATGGTCTTGATCTATTGACCTTTGGTGAGGTTCTGAAGACCTGACTGCTGTTTGGGCATTGGGCTAAGGTGCTAAATGAGCCCATCTACAGTATATAGGAAGCAGGGTAGGATATTGGTTGCTGCCTTCTGCTATTTCAATCTGTGTTGTGTGTTTGTAAGTTTGTTTTTCATTTATTTTTAGATTTCCCATACTTACTTTGAGTTAGGCACCCATAAAATCTGAATAAATAAATAAATGGACCAGGAAATGAAAGAGAAACGTTTATTTCCCCTTTCCTGTGACTTCTCACATAGCCAAAGGTGAAATACCACCATTGTTGTTGCAGCAAAAAAAAGAGGAACAGGAAACCAGCAGAAAGTGATTTAAAGGGGGAATTTTTCTTTTGATTGGATAGAGTTTGTACACACATCCTTGACTATTCACAGGAACAGAGCAGGAAGGAAGGGACAGATTCCTTACTTATGTTCCAATAGAGATGATGGACTCAATTTTCAAACTATATAAATGAAAGTAACAAAACCAAACCTGCTCAACAAAGGGATGACAGCTTAATTAATAAAGCGCTCTGTGTTAGCCATCAAAACAGAAAAATAAAATATTTGGAAATAGAGAATTAGAACTGCAGAAGGAAGCAAATATTAATCAAATCCCATTTTGACAAACAGTATTTCTACAACAATCATTCTTTAGGGCAGCGGTTCTCAACCTGTGGGTCGTGACCCCTTTGGGGTTCCAACGGCCCTTTCACAGAGGTCGCCTAAGACAATCGGAAAACACATATTTTCGATGGTCTTAGGAACCGAGACACCAATTTTATAGTTGGGGGCCACCACAACATGAGGAACTGTATTAAATGGTCGTGGCATAGGGAAGGTTAAGAACCACTGCTTTAGGGCTTTGCCGTTTTACAAGATTTAACAAAAACTCAGGAACATGACTATTTTCTTAACCTTGAACTTTTTGGCTTTCATCTGGATTTTTCCAAGTAGACAATATATAGCAGGCTCAGGTTGGCTTCTCGTGGCTGCAATGGCACACTCAATAGCCTTGTTATAGTTTTGACAAAATGACTGCACAAGTGCTTCTTGAACAAGTGAACATCCAAGAGATCCTGTAGGAGATTTAAATAATAATAAATGTAATATTAACAAACCAAGTTATTATTACTACAGACATTGGTATACAGACAATGAAAAAACAGAGTGTTAGGAAGGAGGAGCCTGCATCGCAACGACACGATGCTTGATCTCGCTGTTGCGAGATTATAGTTGATACTTTTGCAGCTGGACAGTCCAATCGGACCTAAACTGTCCTGTAGGAACAATGAAGAGGAAGACAAATCTCTGCTGATCTCAGGGACACCGTAAGTCCCTGATCGATGCAAAGGAAATGCTTCTACCTGGCGGTAAACAGACAGCCACCAGGCTGGCAAAGTTGCTGACGGCTCCGGAAGGAAGAAAGTGAAAAGAGAAAGTGGTTTCAGCTTGTGAGACTCTTATCATTTTTAAAAGAGGTTGCCTATAAAAAACCTAAAATTAAATTAAAATTTTAAGAACAGAAGAATTAAGCGGCGGAATTAAGATTTGGAAGACCCTGGTCAGTGTGTTGTCATAATTTTCTAAGCATTATTTTTATAAATGGAACCTATGCAAAACTTTTAATAAGAAATGGATTAGTTTTCTTCTTCTATATTTTTCTTTTTTAATACTACTCTTATAATTCATGGACTAAACCTTTTTTTTCCATTACTACATGTGATCTTTAACTTTTTCTTTTTTACTTTACCCAAGAATCTGACTCTTTCTAACTTGAAACAATTAAGATACAAAAAGAAACAAAGAAATTGTAATAATTGTAACAACAGAGTGAAAGATGGCGCTGCTACTCGAAAGCTGAAGTGTGTGAATTGAAAACAAAACACTTTTACTTTCATCAGTGATTATCCTGGTTTGGAACTTCAAAGACTTAAAAAGTGAAAAGTAAATTGTTTTTCAGATATTCGTTTGAAGCTTATCTTTACCCAGAGATTTTATTGTGAATTTATGTGTCAACTTGTTAAAAACCTCTTTAAGATAGAGTAGCAGCTCTTCTCCTTAACAACTGGAGACAATGGCTTATTCTGAACAACAGAAAGAAACTGTTACTTTACAAAAGATAATGTTTGCAATACAGGAATTTTCTAATTCATTTGAGAAAAAATTAATTACATAATTGGGAAATATGATGGAAAAGATGGAGATGTATATCAAATAGAAAAAACAGAGGTTAGAGACTCAAGCACCAAAGAGAATAATGACTATAAAGGAATTAAACCTGTTTTTTCTGATGAATGGTTTATATCTGGCAATGGAAAAAGTGGAGCATGGAAAGAGGAGTTAGTTGGATGGGAACTCTACCTCAGATGGCAAGACACAGAAGAAGAAACAACAACAAAAACTTATGGTATCAAAGAAAGAAACTTTATTAGTAACACCACCGATAACAACTCTGACAACTAAAGACAAGCTGATCAAGGAAGAAGAAGAAGAAGGGCATCGAAATGACATGAAAGAATCAATAAATAATGAAATGCAAAGAGAAGTCCACACAAACTTGATTAAGGATACGACTAGAGGATTTATACCACAAATGGCAGAAGATATAAGACTGTTTTACTACTGGAAAGATACAAGTTAATAGATGAAAGTTTAATTCAAAATAATTTAAGCTTAGGAAAATTTAGTGACAAAAGACATGGTTAAAAAAAACTGAAAATGATAAATAATGTACATATATGTATTGTTATAATAAGTAGTAACAGGATATGAATATTGAATGGCCACTATGAAAGGAAGATGAGTAATTGTTCGGCTATATACAAAGATTAATAAAAAAGAAACTGTGATAATGGATATAAATAAATAAAGGAGAGACAATGATAATAATATCTATATAGGTATGAGTATAACATGGGAAAATTGGATACAAACTTTAAACAGTGGTTGGAAAAGGAAGAGTAAAAATTTTTTGTCACTAAATATTATTGATGTCTGGTTAGAATAGGTTATAAGGAGCAGTATTGTTGGAGGATATTAGAATTAATAAATGAGATGTCAATATGTGGTTATGTTTTAAGTTTGATATGTTTTATGATGAAGGACGTGTAAACAAATAGTTAAATAAGAATGGTGGTATGACATTTGATTCAATATACTTGAAATAATATGAACCTTGGCTGACTATGAAAGAGATGTATGAAAACATTTTGTAACCAACTGATACACTTTCTACAGCATGTAAGATGGAGGATTTTTGTGTTGTGTTTAAAATAAAAATAAAAAATCCTTTAAAAAAAAAGAGTGTTGGCTTTCACTGAGAAAGTATCAAAACAAAAAAGTGTGGCATATCAATTATAACACTAACACATAGTATTGTTAAACTGTAATTGATGGATAGGATCCAAAGAGCATGTGTTGTTTATACAGCTGCCCATGATATTTCAAAAAATTATAATCAGTTAAGTGGATTTCCTATGCCATTCCTATGGCTGAGGAATTATGGGAGTTGAAGTCCACAAGTCTTAAAGATACCAGGTCTGGAGATATATATACAAAAACAAAAGCAAAGAAAAAACCTTGCTGAATTTAACCAAAATTGCATAGTATTTTGAAAGAGCTATACCTTTGTCCATTTCTGCCACTTGGTATATACAAAAACTTGCAAGTTGAAAATGCTTCATGTGTAGTAAATACTGCCCCCTGTAATAAAATATTTCAACAAATTCCTCACTATATTATTCCTCACTATATTAATGAGAGAGAGAGAGAAAGAGAGAGAGAGAGATACACACATACATACATACATGACATTCCAAAATTCAAGCATTTTATTTAATCCATTATTGGTTTCAGTAGGAAGCCTGCAGTTTTAAATAACTAAATCCCAGGAGCTCACCACATTTTTTTCAAGTCCTAACACAAAAGAAGGAAGGATTCTATGCTAACCCTATGATCATTGATAGTTATAGAGATATAGGAAGGATAGCTGTATCCCTTTCTCCCAGTGGAATTCCTCTCTAGAAATAAGAAAACATTTTTAGTATTTCCAAAATTCATTTAAATCACCTTTAAGGTAAGAAATGCTCTATTAAATATAATTACAAACCACCACCACCCAAAGCATTCACCTTTTTGCTGGGTCAGACATTTAATGACACATCAAAAATAGTTCATTTATACTTAAGATATTTTTTCACTTTTTCAGAAGTGGCATATAAACTTAATAAATATATAATTAATTCTAATGATTCTAATAATCAAATTTAATTTGTTTTTAATTTACACAGAAATTTATTTACCCAAATTAATTTTTTGTCAAAAAATTCATATACCCTAAGAACTATTCAACTATACAATTATTATAGTCAACTACTTACTATACAGAGTTTTAGACTCCATTTCAAAGAGATGCTTCATAAAATAGAAATGCAGCTCTCTTACAATTCTTTAAAAGAAGCTGGAAACACTACCAGCAGACTCCAAACAGCAGTTACATAATCCCAACAAATGTTATGGCTGCTTTAAAGAACTGCAGAACGGGCACTGCTTTCATGCTCCTATCCACTCCAAAAATTCTCATCTAAAAACACTTAATTTAATAGCATTCTTGATTCATTAATTAATATTTCTATGGCACATAATTATTGAGCACTTTTCTAAGGAGATAATAACTTTTTGAAGACCTACAATCTACTCACTGGCCCTGTAATGTTTCAATCAAGAAACTGCATAAAAAAGAGAAAGATGTGAGGGGCAACTTGGTTTTTCATCTTTTGCCCTTGCTATTTATACACTAAAAATGCGTTCTTATACTGCAAATGAAAAAAAAATTCTTGAACTTAAGATTTAATAATACACATTACAATTATATGCACAATTTAAAAGTGAGAAAACAAAATTAAGCAAGATGCCCAAAAGAAGGCACTTTTGCTGCTGATAATTATCACAATAAGCACTTACCTTGTTAAGACTAAATGGGGTAAGTTGGGATAGAGATGAATGGCTCTATTTATGTCTTTAACTGAATTCTTTAATTCATGAACCTGCGGTTTTTTTTGTTTTTAAAAAAAGACATTTTTATTTCTCAGTCATGGATGCTGTTAGGACATTAAGTGCATTCTGTTTAAAAACAAATGTTTCTTTTCTTTTTCAATGTTTAGGATCAAACTAAATCACACAAACCCTCCTTTTCTTTAGTGCTTTCCAGTCAGTCTTGACTCCTGCAATTGCCTAAACTAGCCCCTGCAGGTTTTTTTTGGCAATGTTGTGAAAGTCATTAGCCATTGCCTCCTTCCTAGGGCTGAGAGAGAATGGCTGACCCAAGATCACTCAACTGGTTTCATGCCTAAAGCAGGACTAGATTTCACACTCCCCCTTTCTAATCTGGTATCTTCATAACTACATTAAACTGGCTTTCTTCAGACTAGATGACATTTTAACATCCCTCTTCCCTAAAACTATGACTATTGAGTTTCCCATTCTCCCTTAGTATGTAGTTGATTATACCACTGATCTGATACTGCAGTACATACAGTATGTAATCCACCACAATGTATTTTCAAAAGAAGAGATTAGTAAAACAGAATATTATGACAAAACCTGGATTACTATGAAGGTGACACAATAGTGTGCAGAGGAGAAAAGAAAAGGTAAAGGATCTAGTTTGGATAAAGGCCCACTTTGTAGAACAAGTTCTTCAGTAAGAGATGGAAAAATATTGCCTTGGATAATATTTGCAGATACAACATCAGCATCATTGCCTAATGACAAAACTGCCCTTACCCTCCCTCTCTAGGAAATCATTTTCTCCAATTACTACTCCTTCTTAATTCTATTTTTGTTTGAACATAATATGTTCATATCAGTCATTTTTGTCAATGGTGTTGGAAATCTTTAGTCAAATTATAAGTTCAATGTAACCAGGAGGTAGCAATAAAGTTGGGAAAATGAGGAAACTAGTGCAAACTCATAAGGGCTTGGCACGAGAAGCAAGAAAATAACTTAGCTGCTAGGATTCTGGTCCCTAAGTTGCAATTAGAAAAAGATCGAACAGAGAAAACATAGGCAAACTAGGAGAAATTATTAAAGTTATAATGGAATATAATTGTTGAAGAATATTTGGACTCTAATAGAAATTGAATGCAGCTACCTGTCTTTTTATGAGAAAACTGAAGGCCTGTTCCATTTCAGTTATACAATTTTAAAACTAGATGGATTCATAAACAATTCAGAAAGACAAAAAACCCTGAATCAAACATCTCTCACTATTCCATAGTAAACAAGCAGACAAATGGCTGTTTTGGAATAAATATTTATAATTCTTAAATATGTAAAATAGATACCTTTTGGTAAGCTTGCGCTCTGCACAAGTAAGGTCTAATATCTAATGGATCAACTCGAATGGCTTCAGTAAACCGTAGAATAGCATCAAAATACTGATCCGAATGCAACATCATAATCAATCCAATGTTTATATAAGGTGTTGTAAAACTCCTAATACGACAAAATTGTATAAATATTAGATTTTGCAGCAAGTCATTTCATAGAATTTACTGTCTTTAAGCACAGATATGTAAGTTTTACAAAACGTTTTTCTGTCACAAAACCAATGCTACCTTCTTTCATTTTCACCCTTATTCCTGAAGAACAAGAAAAAATCATGTCTGCTATTGTAGAAAAATAAGTTTATAGTCAAAGGAGTTTTATTGGAGAATGAATAACACCATTTGCAGTAGAAAATGGCAGAATTTCCTGTAGTAGTAAGAGTGCTTTAATGATAGACATGTACCTGATAAAATAGAAAAGAATACTAGACTCATTTTACGAGGTTATAGTAACAATATTTCTGTAATTTCATGATTTATAAATGATACTATATTCGAGAGTGCTACCTTGTTGTGCATTTCTAGATTTGTAGAAAAAAACTAAAGTTTGTGAAAGATATTCAGTGCCTTAAATTATTGTGGCATGTGTTGTTTTTGCAACTGATTTGTATGACTAAATGCTACATTAAAGAGTGAGTAACTAAGAAAAGAGAGCAAGCCAGTAAAAAATACCTGTCCAAAGAAATTGCATTTTCAAAATCACAAATAGCCAGGGGCCACTGTTTCAATTCTGCATACAAGATCCCACGATGAAGGTAAGCACCAATATTGTCGTATTTGTGATTGAGAAGGACTGGAAGAGAAAAAGAATATCCTAAATATTCACCTGTTAAATGTGCCTTTAAATCCAACTTTAATAAATCCTGTTTTAATAAATTAATAGGAAAGAAGCAATTCTTTTCTGGGATTAACTGGGATCATCATCAAGACAATGTTACATCGTATATGTGATATCACTATAAAAAAGTTATTTGCATTGCATCACACAAATAACACAAATACTGCCAATTGCATCACAATGTTGAAATGTAAAGGAAGTAAAGCATGGTAGAATTTAGTCTGTTGCATGAAAAATCTACTGCATTAAGGTTTGGTAAACTGAAGTTTCACTTGTATGTTTTAATAATATTCTTCAAGTTAATTTGCTCTTCATCTCCCCAAGATGGCTGCTGTATGGTAAGAGCCTTTTTCCTCTCTTGCTTTTTTTGATCTGCTTTTTTTGCTTCCAAAACTGGTTCTCTAGCAGTGCTGCTTCCTGGATTGAAGGTGAGCACTTAGGAATGACCCAAACTGATTTCTGGATGGTGGTGGATGTATTGTGAATGTATTGTTTCACTGTACTTTTGTCTTGACCAGCAGGTTGAATGCTGATTTATTTCAACCCCTACTGGATTCTATCTATTCTTTCCCACCCCTTTGTTTTATGTTGTTGTTTTGAATAACTTTCATGCTCCCTGTAAAGAAACATGTATGTCTTTAGATGGTAAAGTGCTTTCATTTGATTTACATCAATATTGGACTTTCACTACAAGGTTTTTGTATTTTTTGTATTCGCAAAACATTTGCAGAGCTTTTTCATTTTTCTTTTAATCTTAGATTGAAATATCCAGAAAATACCTTTCCTGTTTCCTCCTGCTTCAGCACTTTGTTCCCTGATCAGGTTGCTAAGAGCAACAATGTATCATATTACAGACCATTAATAGTTACTGAAATTTGAGAAAAGACTTTCTAGTAACATGCAACTTTTAGCTGAAAGTTTTCTAAATAGTTTGATGAGGTGATAATGAACATGGAAAATATGCAAAGGCACATAGTTTTAGATGTTACACAAGAGGACTCTGATGAGAGAGTTTCAGACCAAAGAAATATGGACCCCACAGATGGAAAACTAACTCAGCCAATTACACGTCTCCTGGAAGCCAAAGCCTATATTCTTTCACAATACTAATAACAACTGAAGGGAGAAATGATCAATTGTTTTTCTCGGGGGACTAAGGAAGATTGGAGAATGGACTTATTACACTTAACTGGAAATCATTCTGGACTTTGTTCAGAAGATAGACATACCATGGAGACTGAATTTATTATATTTAATTAGACAAAATGTGCTAAGAGATCCCATTAAGTAACAAACAATATTTGATCCAGAATGAATTACTCTTCATTTTTGGGATGACTTGGGATAGATAAGACGCTGTAGCAAATTTTCTACAAGTTGATTACAATAACAATTGGTTAACAGAGGATTTTGAAATTTTAACTTTGTCTTTTTTATTATTATTCTTCTTCCTGTTAATTGTTTTCTCATTAATATAATATATGGATGACAATTGGAGGGGCTCTTTTGCAAGGGGTGGGAATCAATATTAGTAATGTATTAATCAGTATTCAACTGGGGAGGATTATATATATACTAGTGTCATATATATATGTTGGGTTTTTTAAAAAAATCTTTGTTTTGTGTTTTTATTTTATTTTTTACTTTTGTATTTTAATTTCCCTTTGAATAAAATAAAATAGATTTAAAAAGTTAATTTGCTCTTCACTGATTTCATAATTTTTCAAAATTTTATAACCTTAAATTTGAAGACGGGGGGAGGGGGGGAGGAGAGAGACTGGCCCAAGTCATGCAGCTGGCTTTGTGTCTTGCATCTACTCTCTGGACTAAAACTCACCAAATTTGCCCTCATGTCAACTGTTAAAATATCACATTAACTGGCTCTCATATGAAAAATTCAGTATATATTTCAGACAAACTGCATAAAAAATGATACGTGTTAGTATTCCTTTCATTTAAACAAATAATATATAGGATCTTGTGAAGAAATAGACAAATAATTAGATAAACAAGATATGGATAATTACGAGTTCTGTAATTTCACTTCAAAACTGTATATAAAGCAAAAATATACTTTTCAAAATGCACACAATATTTTTCTCACAATTATAGAAAACAAATTCATTGAAACAATTTTTTTTCATAAATGCAATTCAGTGTTTCATGAAAATCAAAGTAGTTATACCAGAAACACTTAAGTCCTGTAGAGACTGCTTTGGATCAATTTTCCTCAAAATGCAACCTCTGTAATAGAATGCAATCCAGTTACGGGGATTCAAATGAATTGCAGCAGCTAAATCTTCAGCTGCATTTTTATATTGCTCTTGCTTAATGTATATTCTTCCTCTGTAGGTTCTGGAAAGAAAGTTGCATCATTATTTCCAAGTCATTATTCTTAAAACTTTAAAAAGACAGCAGAATTTTAACAAGTATCCAATCTGACAAAACTACTATGGATTTCTGCAAGAATTAAATTTTTAAATATAAATATAAAGTATATTTATAAATTTATACATTTAAATATTAAATGTATTTACATTTTTATTAAATGTAATTTTAATATATGTTTTTATTTGTTATATGTATTTGTTAAATTCATTTGCCACCTATCTCGCTTTGGGGTTACTCTAGGCAGCTTACGACAATAAAAAGGAAGACATGAAAACAGTGTAAGTAGAAAAGGAGTAAAATAATAGAACAATAAAATAAACAATGAAAAATAACATGAGAATAGTTCAATATTATAACAAAAAGATGGATGGGTGGAAAGCAGAGAGCAAGGAGGATAGGTGGAGTTTGCTATCAATGCAGCAGCCAGTGTGGAATTTCCCCATCTAGTCCCCAGGCCACCTGGCACAACCAGGTTTTCAGCTCCTGCAGAAGGATAGAAAGGTGGGGAAGTTCTTTCCTTAGAAGGTAAGATATAATTTAAAGAGCTAGAAGGAACATTTCCCCCAAATGCTTCTTATATAATTAAGGTATAAAAGAAACAACAGCTATCCCAGTCACTTCCATGAAAGCAAATATACTTGTGTGTCACATGACTACTGATGTAGTGTATACTTATATTTCATATTTCCAAGTCACCATATGAGTTTAACTTTACAATAATAAGTAACTGTTGGCTCAAACTTTCATTCAAGATATTCTAGGATTTGCTTCATGCCATTCCCATATTCACACGCTCCACAAAATTCTCTCTATGGCATCCACACCTCATCCAAAAACATAGGAAGATCTCTACCATTAAATTTTAACCTGCCCTTTACTTTACACTGTATTTCTCTTAATAGGCTAGAACCATGTCTATACCATATTCTCATTTGAAAACTGTTAACTTATTTCAAATATTTCAGCAAATGCATTGTTTCTGTTTCACAGAAATTACCAGAAATGGTAAGTTTTCTTAGCAAATTATTTAGTAGTGCCATGCTTAGGGGTTGCTAAATTAAGATTCAACTATTTTCAGGCTTCCATCTTGGTAAGAATACCTTCATTTTCCTTAAATCAAAGACTTATGAAGTAGTTAGATTATTTTCCCATCAATTAGGACTATTCCCAACCACTTCTTTTAATGACCAGGAATATTCAATTGATCTTCTTAAGTGTTCATTTTGTGGGTAACATAGTTCCTACTCCATTGAATAAAGTAGTACAGGACAAGATTAATTTATTTTGGGAGTCAAAATAGATGAAAACTTCAGAGGATTGAAATAGAATCTTAGATGATTGAGAAGCATTCTCTGAACTTTGTCATTTCATTTACTTATTTATTTTTCACTAAGGGAGGGTGCAAGCTTATTGTTGATACAATAGAAGAGTTGGAAGGGACCTTGGAGGTCTACTCCAACCCCCTACCTAGGCAGAAAACCCTATACCATTTCAGACAAATGGCTATCTCACATCTTCTTAAAGACTTCCAGTGTTGGGGCATTCACAACTTCTGGAGGCAAGCTGTTCCACTGATTAACTGTTCTAACTGTCAGGAAATTTCTCCTCTGTTCTAAGTTGCTTCTCTCCTTGATTAGTTTCCATCCATTGCTTCTTGTTCTGCCCTCAGGTGCTTTGGAGAATAGTTTGACTCCCTCTTCTTTGTGGCAACCCCTGAGATATTGGAACACTGCTATTATGTCTCCCCTAGTCCTTCTTTTCATTAAACTAGACATACCCAGTTCCTGCAACCATTCCTGATAATCCAACACCTTCAATGAAGTCCACAATCCTAATGTGTTTTGAGGTTTTTATATACAGTATGTTCATAGCTTAAAAAATAGCTAAATGTATCTGCCACAAGATAAACTTCATCTTTGATTTATATCATTTATACAGTATATACTGTAAGCCCTTCACTAACTTGCTATTCTAATAAAAATGTCTTTAAACCTAGTTTACAGGTCCTTAAAAGCTTGCAGAGATGAAGGGGAGAGAGTTAATTGTGGATGCTTACAAATAATGAAATAGGACATTATATTAGGTATCTGTAGATTAGTTTAGAAATAAACTACAAATATTTCAAAGAAAATGTAATTTGTGCTTACCTTGCCTCTGCGTGTTTTGGATCTTTTTTAATCACCATTGTAAAATCATGCATAGCTACAGCCCAATTTGATTTGTTAAAATAATATACTCCATGTTTCATACGTGCATCAATTCTTTGGGGATCATAGTAAAGGCACTACATTGATTTTAGAAATACATACAACACTTGATAAAGTTTACCCTTATTTTAATATTCATCAGAATTCTAAACAATGCAAATAACAGTCATTTAAAAAGGTAATAAATCATTGGTTTTCATGGATTAGCTTCTAAGTTTTTGATTTGTTTTCTGCCTGAAATAGCAGAGGCATTGATGTTGTTCATATTTTCTTGCCAGTAAATCCCTTTGTGTATTGGGACTTTTTACTTCTGAACATAAACATATAAAATTGCATTATAACAATATTGCAATGCTGACATTTACAGTGCTTTTGAATAATTTACTTTGTTCAGAATATAAGAAGTTTGGATAAGCTCCAGCCTCAGCAGACATCTGTGCAATTGCCTGCAGGTGCTGAACTACCCCTTGTGGTCTCCAGCAGGTGATGGCAGTCTATTGCTCATTTGATTGTTCAGCAGCTGAGGAGCGCTATTGCAAGGAGGAAACGCCAAAGCCAATTGATCAAGGAGCTATTTGGGAGAACTGGATCTCTCTGCTGAGTTCCTGAAAGTTACTGGAAGAAAAGTAGATGCTACAGTGCTTCCCTCACCATCAGAGGTACCCTCAGCTAGCTTCTCACTATCATATAGGAATAGGAACCCAGCCACCTAAAGAAGGTTTGCTGATATGAAGGAAGCTTCATTGTTTCCTCTTTTGTGGCAGGAAAACTGATAAAAGTAGGTGGAGTCCTAGGTTTTACTCATGGGAGATGTGGGTGAATAGCTCCATCTGCCTATGCAGTCCCTCCCCCAATCTATACATACACTTATGTGCAAGAGTAAGCACAGCCTCTTTGAGTTTTATGGTTTTACCTATCAGAACATAGTAAAAATAATCTGGTCCTTAGTTCTTAAAAGGAGGTATGAAGAACAACAATGCATGGTTTCTCCATTTTGGCTTATTTTTTGTAAAAGAAATGAAGACATTGTGTAATATGTCATGTGTTGTTTATCTGAGGTGGCATTTACCAACTTTTAAGAACTGCTAAAGACCAGATGATTTTTACTATGTTCTGATACATAAAACCATATAAGTCAAAGAGGGTGCACTTATTTTTTCACATGTCTATACCTGGATGGAGCTCTTGTGTTTAATATATATCAGGGTCCATGTTGACACTCCCCCCAAAAGATTGATAAAACTATTATTGTTGCTGTTGTTGTTTTTTGCAATATTATTAGAGTAGTATTTATTATTTTCATATAATCAATGTTTGGGGATTAAGGAACAATCTGAAACTAATTATTTATCCATTTGTTTTATTTATTTATTAACACTTTTAAACTTGCAGACATAGACAGGTTGAAGATTATCCAACTTTGGCTTTGTTTAGAAACATAGAAAGCCGATGGCAGAAAAAGACCCAAGTGGTCCACCGAATTGGCCCTTTGAATTTTTTGTTTGTTTTTGTATTCTTTTTAATTAATTAATTTGTTATTTTTAATTATTTTTATTTTAAACTATTTTAATGATATAATTATTTATTTTCTTTGAACAGCAGACCATCATGCTTTCATACAAACTACATTAAAAATTACCTGGGTTTCAGAGGTATTATAACCACTGTTGAAATTAAAAAAAAATATTGCTCTTTTAATTAATTATTTTGGTCCATAGATTTAGTCATACAATTCTTTAAGAGCTGGTCAATATATAATGAAATTAAAGATAATAATGCATACCTTTGAATAATCTTCCATTGCCAGTAATAACTCACCCTCTTCTTCATGGATTTCACCTCTCTTGAAATATATTTCAGGATCTGTGGGTCTGTATCTCAGTGCCAAAGTAAAATTATACTTTGTCAAATGATTATTTCCCTGTTTTCTATATATCTGAGCTCTTGACAAATAAGCATCTACAAGTTCAAAATAAGAGAAAAATATCTGAAATATTAATGGAATTTAATACCATTCATGTGCACTTTTTAAAAAATAATCTCAGTTTAATGTAATTAACCTTAATTTTTCATAGGAAATTGGATGATTATTAGATTTTTAACCCCACCTTTCTTACCTTGTAAGTAGCTCAAGTCAGTGAACATACCTAATACTTCTTCCTCCTCCTATTTCCCCCACCACAACAATCCTGTGAGGCGTGTGGGCTGAGAGTGAGTGAGGGGCCACTGTCACTGATGTTAGGGGTAAACTTGGCTTTGCTCATTCTACCAAATGTATAGACATAGATAATACAATAATACAATAGCAGAGTTGGAAGGGACCTTGGAAGTCTTCTTGTCCAACCCACTGCCTAGGCAGGAAACCCTATACCATTTCAGACAAATGGCTATCCAACATCTTCCTAAAGACTTCTAGTGTTGGGGCTTTCACAATTTCTGGAGGCAAGCTGTTCCACTGATTAATTGTTCTAACTGTCAGGAAATTTATAGATAGATAGATAGATAGATAGATAGATAGATAGATAGATAGATAGATAGATAGATAGATAGATAGATAGATAGATAGATAGATAGATAGTCTTTAGATGAAGCCCAAGACAATTCTTCATTCAGTGGAGCCAAGGCAAGCTGATAGACTGGACACCCATTTTATATATATATACTTGTGTCACAACACCCTGTTAAGCCCCAATTAAGGGAGGAAGCATACTGCTCTCCTTTTCTGCCTTTCGGCTCATCATCAGAGACCGTCTAGACAGAAAGCTATGAGTTCCGTTGTGTAATTTTTTTATATGTGTGTTACGTTTTTGAGCTGATCAATAAATAAGTCAGGGAGACTAGTATAGATTTATTTCAAGCTTTTTAGCTCTCATCAGCTCAATAGCTCGGAATAGATCTATCCTAGTCTCATTTATTTATTCATTCATCAGCTTAACCTAATACACACACACACACGTACGTATGTATGTATGTATATGTGTGTGTGTATGCATGTGTGTGTGTATATATATATGCTGGCATTGCTGGCCTCGGGGATTTTCCCATGTATATATACACAGGAAAATCCCCGAGGCCAGCAATGCCAGCATACCTACACCCGTGAAAATCTACGAAAACACACACACACACACACACACACACATATATATATATATATTTGTTTTCGTAGATTTTCACGGGTGTAGGTATGCTGGTATTGCTGGCTTCGGGGATTTTCCCGTGTATAAGGCATAGAAATGTTATTGCAACGTTTCAACAAGATCTCACTTGTCATCTCCAGGCAGGCTTCTGTCTGTGACTGGAAGCCTGCCTGATGATGACAAGTGAGATCTTGTCAAAACGTTGCAATAACATTTCTATGCCTTATGCACGGGAAAATCCCCGAAGCCAGCAATACCAGGATATATATATATATATATATATATATATATATATATATATATATATATATATATATATATATATATATATATATATATATATATATATATATATATATATATATATATATATAACACACACACACGTAGCCCTAGACAATTCTTCATTCAGTTCAGCCAAGTGGGCCAAGTGCAGCCAAGCAAAAAGTCGGCCACCTGTTATCTAAATTATCATTGTTATCATGTTCATGATCACAGTAAGAAAAATATTTGACATGCCAAATTGTTAAACAGTAGTCTATCTAATTCAATAATTATATATAGTATGATATACATTTTGTGTATCACATTATATGCAACATATTTTGGTAATGACAACAGGATTTCAATAACACTAACCTGTATAATTTATGTTGCATTTAATTATAAAATTCAAATCTTCTAGAGCTGGAACAATTTTGTTTTGGTAAACAAATATTAAGTGTCTGTGCCAATAGGCGTTAGCAAGAAATGGTTCCAAATGTATTGCCTACAAAGATAATGACATAATTAATCAGAATTATTACTTTATTTCTGCACTATTTCTACACTTCAATACTGTAGAAGAAAATATTATAAATACTAAACTGATGAGAAATATTATTTAAATATTAGTTCCACATAGAGGAAAATCAGTTTGTATTTGTATTCTTATCATATGGTGTCTTTTATATTTCTTCATCTAATTGCTCATTACCTTTTTTCATGCAAATTACTACACATTTATTCCATGACATAAATTCCCTAGCACAGAGCTCTAGTTTTGTGTTTTCTTGCTTGTGTCTCTTGTCAACCTCCCTTCTAATGATTGTATGTGTACACATATATACATATTTGCTCATGAAAGCAAATACATGTGGAAACACTATGACATTATCTGCCAGATAGTTTAGAATATAAAAATGTTAAAAACTGGAAGGTTTTCTTTTGAAAAGTGAATACCAGAAGAAAGAGGAAGAGGCAACCTCAGACATTTTTAGCTATACATAAGTTAAGTAAAATTTATGAACAAAATATTTGTTTTAAACAAACTTTTTCTAAGTCATCTGAAGCTGACTGCATTTTTCCAATCTTTCTGTATATTGCTCCACGACGACAATAGTTAAACGCTGTAGTGCATCCTTGATTTATCTCTTGAGTTATTCTCTCAATCTCCTGCTCACACTGTTCAAGTTCTTCTTTTTTGCCATCAAATAGAAAAGGATTCACATAGTTTGGTAATTCTTTTTCTTTCGCAGCCTCCTCAATTTCCTGTGACAAAAGACGTTTGCTTAACATCTGTTTATCTTCATCAGATTTGTTTTTGGGAACAAACCGTTCCTCAAACCATTTATTCCACAATAGCCTGGCCCAAAGATAATCAGAATCTTCAGATCCTTTACCCTGGTTTTTGGTAAATGTTTCAAAGTTTAACAAATAAGGGAGGCTGGGGCTTCTATAAAGTTGGATTGCTCGAGATATTTTAATGGAGTATTTTTTATGCATATTAAGCTTCTGAAGAGTCAGAGACATGGACCTAAAAAGGAGAAGCAAAATTACGATCAATGTGTAACTGAGGTAATGATAGATTACTGAAATAAATGTTATAAACCAGGGGTTCCCAAACTTGGCAACTTTAAGACTTGTGGACTTCAACTCCCAGAATTCTCCAGCCAGCTATTCTGGGAGTTGAAGTCAATAATAATAATAATAATAATAATAATAATAATAATAATAATAATAATAATAATAATAATAATAATAATAATAATAATAATAGGAGGAGGAGGAGGAGGAGGAGGAGGAGGAGGAGGAGGAGGAGGAGGAGGAGGAGGAGGAGGAGGAGGAGGAGGAGGAGGAGGAGGAGGAAGAAGAAGAAGTTAATTTGTAAACCGCTCTCTCTCCCCGAAGGGACTCGAGGCGGTGCACAGGGAATTAAAAATACACATATATTAAAACCAACAGACATTATCATACAAATTCAAAAATGAATTAAACCTATACCCTGCGCTAAAATCCCCAACTATCTAAAAACTAATACCCCTAAAAATCCCTAATAAAACAATTTGAGTATTCAGCTTGAGGTAAATGGATCAATTAAAACAAGTCTTAAAGTTG